>BSBM01000516.1:0-1200000 GCA_027924585.1 Larix kaempferi | reverse complement strand
CATGGGTTGTGCATGTTACTATGTGGACACACTATCTAACTAACTTCTAACTAAATTTCGATTTCTACGCGGTTTTGGTCAATTTGTTGAGTTGTCAATGGTCCATCTCTAGCACGCAACTTCCAAGACAGGTCTAAAACCCACTCCAACAATTACACCCCCAAATTTCATAGCCACCAGAATTAGCTAAGATATAAAATTATTTTTTATTAGCTAAGAGTTCATCTTCTTTATATGTAATGAAATAGATTATAAGTTCAAGATCTCAAAATATCATGTGGAAGTGAAAATGTAACCTTTTAAAGATAAGTAGTGAATTATTTGAAGGGGACATGGTTTTCCTTAAATAATGACGATAATTCAATTTACACTACTAGATACCAGTATATAATGACTATCTTCACTATAATTTGTTAATTGAATTATGTTAAAATTATAATAATAAAATATTACATTAGTTATATTAAAAACACCATAAAACTCAATACAATATACCACTATATTGAAATAGGCAAATAAGAGGTGTTCACATTTCTTTAAAACCAAAGTTCCGTATATGTATCACCTTTAATTTTACCCTTAAGTCAATAAGTGACGAACAAACACAATAGGACAATATTTTCAAATTGCCAATAATTGTTGTTCACATATCTAACACTTTAGTGATGAATAATTGAGCTATGTATTGGGTATGATTTTGTAGGTTATGCAATTCAAGGAGTTTGTCTAATAATTTATTTATGGAGTAGGTATGATTTTGTTTGTTATGCAATTTATGGAGTTTGTCTAATTTTATAATAATTTATTTATGTTTTTATTAGTTGGTTAGAATATGATGTTACAAGAAGTTAAATTTATAAGTAAAAATTTTCTAATATTATTTTATCAAATATAATTTTTTATTAAATTTATTTTGAATTATTTTTTTAATATTTTTATTAAATTTATAAAAAAATATTTGATGAAATGTGGAGGTTCATAAATGGGGCTAGGGTTTACTATGTAGGCACCATGAATAGTGTTATATCTATTGTAGGGAAGGGTTATTCAACTGCCATGTCGTTTTTAGAAGTCTAGTAGGTGGAATATTCGAAAGACTCTCTTTACGAATCATACATCTTTGTGGATGATGTGAAAATACGATCGAGGGTCTTTTCAAATTGTTCTGGTGGCGGTGGGTTCAGAGGATATTTATTTGCATACATTCATGGGGTCCAGTGGGAAAGTCAACGTCTACTACAAAACGCTCATAAGATTTAGTGGCTTTGCCTCCCAATTTCCTTAGGGGTGATATCCTATCAAATACAAAGAGTGGGGACCAAGATTTTAGGTAATATTGGTACAATCAAGGTGGTTTATGGATATTCCTGTAGTCGTGGATCAAGCCTTGATTAGGAAGGTATGCGGGTGGCGGGTTGGCTTGAAGGCGTTGGAGACGTAGAGGATGGAACAATGGCTTCCCTTGGTGGGATATGTGCCAAAGGTAAGTTTACTTTCCTGAGGTTGGATTGGGTTCAGGTTTCGTAATTTTAAAGAATCCTGAAAGATCCTCCATAGAGTTTGGAGTCTAGGAAAATACATTTTGGTCTTAAAAACTAACATCCATTATTTTATCTGAGGAAGGAATTAGTGGCTGCTACCCCTATCTAGATTAAGTTTCCTTGCCTTCCCCTATAATTATGGATGTCAGAGGGGTTCAAATACATTGGGGGCTCCATTGGAAAATTCATTGTTGTAGAAATAAGTGCTTGGTGAGAGATGCAAAGTTTTCAGATGTTGAGAGTAAATTGGATACATTGTTTGCTTCTCATCAGGATGGTATTTTCTTAAAGGAATTTAAGAACGAGATTATGGCTTTGGAAATTCAAAAAATAGATTTATTAAAGGATAAATAACTCAAGTAGAGGCTAAAGAGTAGAGCTTTGTGGTTCGTTGCTGGTGATAAAAACACTAATTAGTTTTAGAAGTTTGCAATGCATAGGAATAATGTGAATACCTCTTCGGAGATAAGAAACGAGAAAGGCCCAACCAGGTTTGGGGTTTCCATAATCTGGGTGGCTTGGTTGTTCGACACTTCAAGAACCTCTATGCAAACCTGGGGAATGTGGATGTGGATCATATTCTTCGGGTAATTGGGAAATACTCTTGGATGGTGGAGGATGGAGATAAGCATGATCTGTTTAAGCTTGTTACAATTGTTCCAGAGGAATAAAAGTCCAGGGCTGGAGGTTGGCTGATGGAATTTTTTGCTATCTTATTTGACATTATGGATGATGACCTCTTAAAGGTGGTGGAAAAGGCTAGATTGCTGGGCAAAATTCCTGGATGTATAAATACAACCTTTTTATCCCTATTCCAAAATTGAACAAGACTATGTCCTTTGATTATTATAGGCCTATTTTGATGTGCAATAGTGCTTACAAGACCATAGAAAAGGTAATCATAGTTCGTATCGAGCCAATTATCTCTCGTGAGATATGTCAAGAACGATTTGGTTTTCTTAAAGGAAGATCTATACATTAAGCAATTGGGTTGACTTAGGAAGGCATTCACACTTTAAAGTTGGTGAAGCAGTTGGTTTCCATTTGTAAACTAGATCTTTCGAAGGCCTATGATAAATTTTCATGGTTCTTCCTCAAAATGGTGCTTCTTCAGTTTGGTTTTAGCTTTGAAATGGTTAATTGGATTATGTGTTTCCTGGTGTCATTATATTTTGTTGTCTTGATTAATGGGGTGGATTCTTCCATTTTCAAGTCCTTGAGGGGTTTTTGTCAGGTACACCCCTTATCTCCCCATTTATTCCTGCTTATCGTAGATGGTCTCAACAAATTAATCCATAAGGAAAGACAAAGTAGACAGATCTTTGATGTTTCTTTTGCTGGTGGTGTGAATGTGACTCGGTTATTATTTGTGGATGGCATTCTCTTATTTTGCATGCAGTCTTATCTAGAATGTCAGTGTTTTGAGGTGATTGAATTCATTTGCAAAGCGATGGGTATGGAAATTAATGTCATTTATCAGTAATGAGAAGAAGATATTCAAAGACTTTTTTGGAGGAACTACTTTCCATTTAAGATTTTGAACTTGGATGAAGGTTTGAATTATTTAGGGTTCGAGTTAAAACCAAATAGATATGGTAAAAGGGACTGGAAATGGCTTGTAGCCATGATTGAAGCTAGAATTAACTACTAGTATGATAAATGGATTTCTCAAGGTGGGAGACTTGTTCTAATCAAGTCAATGCTAAAGGATATCCCTGTTTAGTAACATCTTATGCACATATTTCTAAATCCATTATGGATAAAATTAAAAAACTTTGTTTCAACTTTCTATGGAAAGGATGTGGTGAATATTTTGGATGCCACCTTGTTAACTGGAAAATAATTGTAACTCCCAAACCTTGTGGGGGTTGGGGGGTGAAAAATATCTTTTCTTTCAATAAATTCCTAGCTGCAAAATCACTTTGGAAATTCTTGGTTCGAGAAAGCTTGTGGAAGCGTATTCTAGTGGCCAAATATCTTTCCCCTAGCTCCATCATCGAATTAATTAGATCGATAAATAAATTAGTTGTATATGTCTCTAATCACAAGAAAGCCATGACTATAAACAATCCCATCATTGGCCAATATTTGGCATGGAAGGTGGGAAAAGGTAAGATTGTATGTGTTGGCTCTGATTCAATTATGGGATGCAGGGGAAATTGCATCTCTCTATATGTTTGATTTAGTTCCTCCAATCCCTCTGTTGTTCCTCTCTTGAAAGGTTTGCAAGCTCGTAAAGTTATAACATTTGGAAAAAAAGGTTAGATGTTAGTTAATGAGTTGGTACTTGTTAGTGGCTGGAAAGAACAATGGGTTTTCTACAAGAGGTGAGTTGGTGGTTGGCCTAGTGGATTGGTGAATGGTGCATCAGTGGATGGTGGTGGGCCTACTAAAGAAGGGGATTGTGGTGACACATCAATTCCATGTACATCAGAAGAGGTAAAGGTTAAACCACTACCCATGTTAAATAACAATGTAGGGACTAGAAACTGATGTATATCTCCATCAACAACTATATCACTCGATGACATCACATTGTGTAAAACATATAGTGCATCAGTGGATGGTGCATCAATGTATGGTTGTGGGTCTATTGTAGGAGGGGATGGTGGTAGTGGACCTGTCAGGCCTGGTGGATCGATGGATGGTGCATCAATGGATGGTGGTGGGCCTGATACAAGCGGGGATGGTGGTGGTGGGCCTAGTGGACCTGGTGGATTGAAGGATGGTCTAGATGGTGGATATGAACTAAATTCATGTGCAATGGAGGATGATTCAATAGTTGTTGGATCAATGGATGGTAAACATGGTGAAGGAGGTGGAGAAGAATCGTCCTCAAAAGATGACTTTGATGAAGAGTCTAAAACACCCCTCAACTCAGAGGGGATGGTGGTGGTGGGCCTAGTGGGCCAGGTGGATTGATGGATGATCTAGATGGTGGATAATAACTAAATTCATGTGCAATGGTGGATGATCCAATAGTTGTTGGATCAATGGATGGTCAACAAGGTGATGGAGGTGGAGTATAATTGTCCTCAAAAGATGACTTTGATGAAGAGTCTAAAACACCCCTCAACTCATAAAGTAGCATGAGGATGACGACAACATGATGCATAAAAAATGACATATCTTGAGGATGGGTCAACCATCTAGGAGCATTATTGGGGTCATGTATGATGTCACGTGGTCATACAAGCTCCACTCTATGGGGAGATAACAAGTCACATATCTGATCCACCACACAGTAATGAATTCTAGGACCTAGCCTGCACTGCTACATGTTAGGTATATGCTCATGAACAACCTCATCATCCTCATTCATCTCCTCATCATGTAGGGTTTCTCTTTCCCAACATAAGGGCCAATATCTACAAAATAGTGGACAACAAGAATTAGACAATTTAAAAAAAAATATTATAATAAATTACATAAGCACTAAATAAGACAAATATTATGAAACTACATTAATCAAAATATAATGATCATATTACCTATCATATCTTGTGGCTTAACATGAGTAAATCATATGTTTTCGCATCCTCACAAGTCCATCCCTGCATATGGATACTATATAGAATTGATGACTGACTATTATTCCTTACTTCATAACATCTCCACTGGGTCCCCTACACATAAAATTAGGCACTCCCCTCTTGGGAAACCCCTGCCCCTAGATGCACATACGCACACCAGTCATCGACCTAAATGGCATGCGATCAAATGTGGCACCAAATGTGGGTTGAGTAGCTAGAAAACTCTAAAAAAATAGAGTAAATAGCTCTGATGCAAAGAGGGGAAACTGCCTCCCCTATATAATAAGCTACGACAGTGGTCTAAACCTACAAAAAATTGTTATAACCGATCATCTTGAGCCTCTGTAATAAAGTCTCCACATAATAAAACATAGTACAATTAATACATTTCCCATAGTGAGATGGTGTGCTATCATTGTAACAAAGAAACTCAAACAACTATCCTCCTCTAATCTGTTGTATATATATAATAATAAATAATAACATTAATATTAATAATAATATTATGAATATTAATATTAATGATTAATTAAAAATTATTATTATTATTATTATAAAAAATCATAACTCTTACGAAGAGTTATCAAGTTCCCTTTTTTGTACAATTATAAAACATAACTCATCTTTTATCAATATATATTTTTTATATCCATACATGATTATTTATTTTATTTGCAATGGAAGTTTTCTTAGAAAACGAGTTTTTCTTAGAAAACGAGTTTTTCTCGTTTCATTTATGAAGAGTCCCTTCGTGAGCATTCCTCTGATATTGGATTTTGTCCATTTAAAATATATTTTTAAGGGTTTCTCTGATTCTGGGTCTTTGACCACCCCTGAAACATCACGTCCATCTTCACTGCTCCACCATACCCATGTTCTACACCGACGCTCAACCCTCAGCCTGCACCTCCTTCACTCCCTATCTCCTCACTTCCCACTTCGCCTCCACATCTCTCTACCCTTCACGCTCATCCCTACGATCTCTCTCTTCACTGTTGCACATTCCCATTCCCCATTCTTTCGCTGCCTACGCATCATTCTACCTGCGTGCTCGCTCACACCTCCTATCATCTACGCACCCAATCCTGCCCACTTCCCTATCCTCTCCACACACTAGCTACCATCATTGTGCTACTCTCACACCCACTCTCCACTCGACTCCCAACCTTCCTCCAATCGCGGCCCACTTTCCTCTTACGCTATGGTACCCTAAATTCCACTATTTCAAAAAATATATATAATAATATTATTATTATTAAATAATAATATTTATTATAATATATATAAACTTTTCAAAAATATATTATTATTATTATTATTAAAATTTTCAAAAAAAAATATTATCAATATTAATAATTAATATTTAATAATTGTAAAATTACAATTATTATATAAAAGGGGAAGGAAGACAAGAAGTCAAGTGAAAGTAAGACCATATTTCCGAAGAAGTCAAAGACCATTTTTCATTAAAGAAGATCAAGTCAAAGGAAGGAAGGCAAAATCAAAGAAAAAAAGGAAAGACCATCTATAGTCAAAAGAAGACCAAGTCAAAGAAAGAGACAAGACAAGGAACACCAAGCTATCGTAAAGAAGTCAAAGACTGTTTATCACCGAACAAGTCAAGTTAAAGTAGTTACGAAGGATAGAAGTTGTGAACGATGGCAAATACAAAATCAGGATTGCCGATGCAAAAATTATTAGTCAAATTAGAACATTATAATCTCCAATTCGAGATTAATAGGCATAAAATGCTTAATATGTTAACAGAGCAAGAGAATTGTAGCTTATAAGATCAAAATCGAAGATTGGAGGAAGTTAATGAAGATTTCAAGAAAATGTTATCAGATAAGGATGATAAAATATCACATTTAAAAAGTCTCTATCAAAACCTTGAAGACCAAATCAAAAAATCAAAAAATGTCGAAGAATCACCTTATAGAAATGATAACGATTTAGAAGAAGAAATTAAGCATTTAAGCAAGCTCATCATGGACAAGGAAAATGAATTAGCGCAAGTCCAAAGTAAGCTATAAAATCAAGAATCCGAGATATGTCAACATCAACAACAAACTTGAAAAACTCCAGAAGAAGTATGACGACACTAAAAAGACGCACAAGTTGGAAATGACAGAATTCAATGACAAATTGGAAAGCAACACCGAAGAACTATTTTGATTAAGAAATCATAACAAGACATTTATTACGAAAATCAAGAAATTAAAAAATATATGGAAGATGGAACATTCTAATGAAGACTTCGAAGGAAGAATACTAGAAAAGCAAGAAGAAAACCACCGCTTGAGAAATATTAATCAAGAACTAGAGGAACAAATCAAGAAGTTAAAAGAGGACAAAAAGTTGCAAGAAGAAGAAGTCAAGAAGATTCAGAATAATAACAATCTATTAGAGAACAAATTAGAGAAGATCCAGAAGGAAACATCTAGACTCTTCGAAAAGCAAATTCAGGGTCAAGAAAAAGAAGCCAATTTAGTAAAAGAACAAACAACACTGAACTCCATATCGACACCCCAATTATAAAATTCATTTTGACCAACGACACGGTCAAAATGAACATAAACAGAGGAGTTATGATTTCAAAAATGAAAGAACACAAAATCTACAACGTAAGTAGAAAACAGGAAGATTTATCCAACTAGGCGATCAACAATTAGCTCTGATGAAGATAGATCTTAGATGGACCACATCATAGACGATGCGGCATTTTTTCTTTGGAATTCGTAATTCCTACCATCTCATTTCGTCAAGTGTCACAATTACTACGCAAAAGATCGAAAGATGACATTACAAGCAAGAAATCATGTGTAAACCTTGTCTTCAATAATCTTTGAGGACAAAGCTTCCTTTAAGGGGAAGGCAATGTTATATATATATGATAACATTAATATTAATAATATTATTAATAATATTAATGTTAATGATTAATTAAACATAATTATTATTATTATCAAAAGTCGCAACTCTTACGAAGAGTTATCAAGTGCCCTTTTAAAACATTATATATGGGCCTTTGTACAATTGTAAAACATAACCCATCTTCTATCAAAATATATTTTTTATATCGATACATAGATTATTTATTTTATTTGCACCGGAAGTTTTCTTAGAAAACGAGTTTTTCTTGTTTCGTCAATTGGGTATATCATCTACAACACCATGCAGTAGATCGAGAAAATGGGGAATGTCTTTCCCCCTCGTAGGTAAGCACGTGATGAAAGAAAAATCCTCCTCTGTGGGCAAGTACCAAATATGGGTACCAACCTTGAAGGCCTATATGGCATGATCCCAACAATGGATCAACTCTGTCAATAGCTCAATATGCCCTCTGAGAGAAATAGAATCCTCATAAAACTCGAGGAGGCCAACCCCAAATAAAAACTATCGAGTCCTCGTTGCAATGGGATGAGGAAACAAATCCCTCTCCTTCTCTCTAGCCTACCATATCTGATTGACATTATACAAGTCGATCAGAGACAAGGATAGTGCCTTTCCCTGATTTACATACAAATTTCATCATAAATTATATTAATAAAATAAAATATATATACAAAATAGTTACATGAAATACTTATTAAAATTTTAAAATAATTTAGGCTCAACAAACATTTTCATCACTGATGTGTATTTTTTTAGCTACGGTGCACCGATCATGGTGCACCCTATTTTAACAAACACATTGTAGACGATGTGTACAAATTAAATCTAAATCACCGCCCACAATTCTATATGGAACCCAATAAGGAACAATATGTTATGTAATGCATTAACGAATAGTACATTATGTGATGCACCACATATGAACTGGAAAATTCTATAAACAAAAACACATTTCTTTAAGTTATCTATATTCGGTGGGCCCCATCTAATAAAATGCACTAGTAACAACATGCTAGGAAGTGCACTAGTAATGGTGTGTCAAACAATGCACATGTAGCTATCAAGTAATGCACAGGAAAATACACATATGCACTAGTGCATGTGTATATGTAAAGTGCACCAATTAATTTGTTGAATTTTTAAATAAAAATTTAAATTATAAGCACATTAAATAAGGGGATACATATATGCACATATGCACTTATATATAAGGTGCACCACTTTATTTTTTAAACATATGTCTTGTATGTTTTAGATAACAAAAATTAGTGCGTTCATATATATCAGGCACATCGACTACTTTATTGTAGTTTTTAATAAATAAATAAATTATAATTGCCCGAATAATGATGCACAACATAAGTGCATTGACTAACGATGCACAATCCTAATGCATTGTGGTGGTGCGTTAATGAAAGCACCAGTGTGATGATATAATAGTAACCACGTTGTGTTTATCAATTGAATTAGTCAGTGCATATGTACGAAACAAACACACCGATCGCGGTACAACCTATAAACATACCATTTTCCGTTTGACCCAAGTTTCAAGGGAGCACTAGTGGAAAAAAATGAATTTTCTAATTTAACCATAAAGAGGACAATTTCAAAATTTAATCCATTGAAAAATTAAATTGGACGATAACAACTGATTTACCTAGTGTCTTTCGCACCAGTGAGCCATGGCTGCCATGTGCAGAAAAAATGGAAAAAATTGTGTTGTTTGGAGATTCCAAAACAAACACAAATCAACCTTGGATGCACCAGTAACACCGTAAGATGGGGTACTTCAGTAGATAGTTGAGCATTGGTGCTTGAATGACTCTTGAGAAGCACTAATGAATTGTAAAAAATGATTTTTTTGTTTGGTATTTTTTTTATTCTACCCTAACATGGTGTGCTGGTAAATTTATCGATGCATCAATGTCGGGTTTAATTTATCAATGCATCTGTGCATTTATAGTTATAAATTGTATCGAGAAATGTGAAGCTAATATTTTAAGTTGTTTAATCATTTAAAAGATACTCGATGCATTTTACTAAAACATATTGGTACAATGTTATATTTAAGGAGCATTGGATGTGTTCTTATATATGTGTGTGTGTGTGATATATATATATATTACACACACACACACACACACACACATATGTATATGTATATGTATACACACATATATATATACATCTATACACACATATATTACACACACACACACATATGTATATGTATATGTATACACACATATATATATACATTTATACATATACATATACATATGTGTGTGTGTGTGTGTGTGTATACATATACATATATGTATATTACACACACACACACACACACACATATGTATATGTATATGTATATGTGTACATATATATATATATATATATATGTACATATATACACACACACACACATATGTATATGTATATGTATACATATATATATATATGTTCATACACACACACACATATGTATATGTATATGTATATGTGTATACATATACATATACATATGTGTGTGTGTGTATGTATACATATACATATGTGTGTGTGTGTACACACACATATGTATATGTATACATACACACACACACATATGTATATGTATATGTATACATATATATATATATATATATGTTCATACACACACACACATATGTATATGTATATGTATATGTATATGTATACACATATACATATACATATGTGTGTGTGTGTATGAACATATATATATATATATATGTATACATATACATATACATATACATATACATGTGTGTGTGTGTGTGTATATATGTACATATATATATATATGTACACATATACATATACATATACATATGTGTGTGTGTGTGTGTGTGTAATATACATATATGTATGTATGTATGTATGTCGGTGACAAATACATGTAAGTTTATATATATGTATATATATAAACTTACATGTATTTGTCACCGACATACATACATACATACATATATGTATATTACACACACACACACACACACACATGTATATGTATATGTATACACACACATGTATATGTATACACACATCGGGTTCTGTCCGTGACAAATACATGGAAGTATATATATACATATATATGTATGTATGTATGTATGTATGTCGGTGACAAATACATGTAAGTTTATATATATATACACATATATATGTATATGTATATACATATATATATTACACACACACACACACACATGTATATGTATATGTATACACACATATATGTATATGTATATGTATATGTACATATATGTGTATATGTACATATACATATACATATACATATATGTGTGTATACATATACATATACATGTGTGTGTGTGTGTGTGTAATATATATATGTATATACATATACATATATATGTGTATATATATATAAACTTACATGTATTTGTCACCGACATACATACATACATACATACATATATATGTATATATATACTTCCATGTATTTGTCACGGACAGAACCCGATGTGTATATAGAAACGTAAACATACTAATGTGATATTGTAGACAGAGCACATTCACGTATTTTTTACATTTTTTTGTATAAAATTTAAAATCTTTAGATGCATTGTTTTTAAAGGAACCAATACAGATGTCTGATTCAAGAGCATCGATTGTTTTATTATATTTTTTTAAATTTAAATTTAAATCAATTTGTCATTTGAACAATCCGATGCTTATATAAATCTTAAAGCACATTGTTGCAGTGATAGACGATAATCTTTGTCGGGGCTCAATTGCTTGTTGTAATGATCATTAATTAATAATGGGTTGTTTGTTATGGGTTTGTTATGAGTTTTCTATGGGTTTCTACATGAAATAAGGGAACTAATTGATTATTTGATTGTAGTAGTGGTCCATAAGCATAGTATAAATGAAGAGGATTCAGGAGGTCATTTGCATCATGAGATTGTGTATTCTTTCCCATTTCTCTTTCATTCCAAGGGTTATGGGTGCGTAAGAGAAGGTAAGAGGAGGAATTTTCCAGCTCCCTTTCCTATCAAGGAAAAGGGAGACATCTTATGTAATAAATTTTCTTTGTAATGAATAAAGTAGATATGGGTTTTCTATGTTGTTTTGTTTTCATTTTATTGCAGAATAATTATGTTTATGGGTTTTTGAACTAAATAATCTAGATATTCTTTATTATATAAGGGATGATTGTGGATGGATGGCCTTGATCTATAGTATTATTGAGCTTGGGCGATGATCTATGGAATTTCTAGTATAAGATCGTTTTCAGATCTGATTGTACACACAGAATAATGGAACATCAGGTTCTTGTAAAAGATCCCATGCAGGAAACAATTGTCGAGGATCCCGGTGTATTAGTCGATCATGTTTAGTGGATTCTAGATGGTTCTTTGTTTGGAGTAGATTATTCAAAGTTGGTAATGATTTATCACAACACTTGGAGATTGATGCTTTCTCACATCCCAACAAGCAATTATGTTTTATTACCTAGGTCAATGACACAAGAATCCAACATGTACAGCTTTAGAATTGTACTGCTAGAGCTTTTGATAGACATGAAGCTCATGTTTGCAGTAGGGAAAGTGATCAAAGAAAGTTGGGGCAAGACATTGAAATGTTGGGACCCTAGGGATTCGAGTGGGCAGTAGAAAACTCTATTTGGTACATATGCGCAACCATAGTGTGTGTATTCTACATCACTAGTTGGTCATTGCTTAGTAGTAGCCATAACTAGCACGCATATACATATTTATGATCCCTTGAGGAATTGTACTTGGAAGTATCAAACTAGATGTGTGTGTTTCTATCCAAATGAAATAGATTGTTCCCTCCATTCTGTGGAAGATCATGCAGCTCTAGATACTTTAAAGGTTATCACAACTCAAAGGCTGGTAGAGATATGTTTAACCAATGGATGCACTTGAATGCACTAGGGTAAAGACATGTTAGGGAAGGATGTCAAGGAATTTATGGTGAAGTGATAAAGCACCTTTCCTCCTAGATGAGTGTTGTAGGATTGGCCTCCTCCTAGATGAGTGTTGTAGGATTGGCACCATCTGTGCTTGAATTGTTGTCGATAACTCCTTGTGTCTGCTCTTGGGATACACACGGACCCTTTGCAACAATGAGGGTTTTGAAACGTGCTTTAATAGTTTCAATAAAATGTGTCATCTTCAGAGGTCCACCACCCCCAATTTGAAAACATGCAATGATTGTAATGAGGAGTATGCACTAATTAGAATCTTTCCAATAAATAATTGGGCTATTGATGATGATAGTTGTGACCATAGAAACCATGGATATTGTAATTTTGGTCATGGACCTGGTTGTTGTCTCTTTCAATCTAAAATATATCCAACTTTTGATGATCCTGCATAAGCCTATGGGTTGTTATAAAAGCCACAAGAGGTTGTGCCCAAATCTAGTAGAATGGGGCCACATTTATTGGGTTGTGAACTGTATATATATTGTGGGAAATTTTATACAATCAAGACCATAGTTGTGATTTCTTTCCAATTTGGTGAACGTTGATGAGTGTGTCCCTGTTGGAAAGGTTTTTTATTTGTAATTCCATAAGGACCATGTTATAGAATGTCGGGAGTACCATACACCATGTTGCAGAATGATCATATAATGAGCTTGGTGTTGTGGAAGTGGTTATAGCCTAAAAAAATTAGTTGTAGAATATTGGTTCATGAAGAGCAGCTGAAAGCATTTCATATTATTTAAGAAGTTGCGAGAAATAGTTGTGGAATCCTTCCATGGCGTGAAACTAGTTGTGGAAAGGAGGGTGCTGCAGAACATTGTTAGAGAAAATAATAAAATTTTGGTGGTTCATGAGAAGGAAATAGATGTCATCCTTTCTCGGATGGAGCGTGAATCAAAATTGTCACAAACCCACCCATCATAGCAGCATGGGAAAGAACATGACACCAAATACGGGCATCTAGCCCCATACTTATTAAATAAGGATTCACATAAAAGATAAGAAAAATATATATGCAATGTATAAATCTAAGAAACACAGCGGAAGTAAATTCTACTGCACATCCTTCATACATTCAAGATATTCATGTCATTCATCAATTAAAACAATATAGAATTAACACAAGAGAGTATGTATCTTAAAACAAAGTAGTCCCGAGCAATTGACTATGCAACTGCAATGTCCCACCCAACCGTAGGCCAGTTGTGCTCATTAATCTCTCAACACAACTGCCACCCCCCAAGCTGGGCATGATTTCTACAAGGAACAAGGGAACATCAGACTCACACATGGCCAAAAATACACCAAAATGAGCCAAGCCAATCTGCAATTGGGTTTATCAGGCTGCTAAGGAAATGGAAAGGAATGAATTGCTAAGCTAGTGGCTCACCCATAGAGCTATGGATACCTCTATCAGATATATCTAGCTTGGTACCCACATTACCTACACACCCAATGCAAGGAAGTATTCCCTTCACCACTACACAGTCCCTCGGGCCATATTTTCCAATCTAGTATTGTTCAAGGTGTGCATAAAAGAGCAGCCAACCCTTTGGATCTTCTTGAGAGGTTACCTCCTCACTAGGATCATCAAGCCAATTCTGTCCTCTTCCACTCCTAAATTCGTGCTCACAATATCAAACCAGAACAGGGATGCACATAACGGCAAAAACACAAGTGTTGGGCATGAAGAGAAACATTTTTATAGTGGAATGCACAAAATGGGGTTTCCCTGAGCTTCAGAAAAATGTCGGCAACCATACACGAAATGGAAAATGGGGAATAAACCCTGGGAAGGCAAATTCATTTTCAGAAAACGTTTATGGACAACCCAGGAGCAAAAACGACCTCCATCAAACCCCCAATTCGTGGTTCTCCTCTCCCAGTCACTGTACCAACCAAAAACGAGTTCCCAGCCATAAAAAATGCAGGAAACATGGTAGAAAACGTGAAGGAGAAAGACCCAGTAGCTCAGACTGCGTGAGAGAGCCAAGGAAATGGGTGAAGAATGGATTTGGGTACAATTTTGTGGGTGTTTTCTTGCCCAAGAAGCAAAAATACGTTTTCCTAGGTTGATAGCTTGCCCATACACGCAATTGGTTGCCATACCTCTCCAATCCCAAGGCATTAACTACCTCAACCAACTCTTGGAAGAATTAAATGATTGGGTGCATAAGTCAAAATGGGTAGTTGAGGGTTTATGGGTTCACTCAATGACATTTGGATTAAATCTATTGGTTCAAGGGTTTGAATATTTTCCCTCCTTATTCCTTGTAGAATCATGCCCCCATCTCTTTGTTGCATTGCATAGCTAGTTGTGGGTATTTCATTAAATTTAATATTTACATAATGTCTTCATTTACATTGTGCCTATTTATCACAAGAACCATAGGCATATATTTTTAATTGCCGATACATAAAACGCTAAATTGATGGCGGGGCCTTGGCCTTGAGCTTCTCACCATGATTTAATAACGATATTTACATCATTTACAATTTTAATGCAATAGGGTAGAGATGGGGATGTGACATTCCCCTCCCCTTACATTAGCATTGTCCTCAGTGCTCATCAAAATTGAACAAAAATGGATATGCCACTCTCAAGGCATCCTCCAGCTCCCATGTAGCCTCATCGGGACTGTAGTGCTTCCATTGCACCTTTACCTGTCCGATGGCTCGGTTCCAGAGAAATGTTACCTTCTTGTCTAGGATGCACAATGGATCGGTTTGGAAATCTCCCTCGGGTTCCACCTGGATCACATCCCAATTAATCACATGGTTAGGATCATGTCCATGTTTCTTAAGCAAAGAGACATGAAAAACATTATGAGCTCTAGTGCTAGCAGGCAATGCAAGTCTATATGCAACTGGCCCTATTCTTTCAAGCACTTCAAATGGCCCACAATATCTAGGTGATAGCTTGGCGCAACTCCCAAGCTTCAAGGAACCCTTCCTTGGCCTCACTCTAAGATACACATGATCCCCAACACTGAATTCCCTATGCTTATCTACATAGCTTTTATGTCTATCCTGGGCTGCTTTTAAATTCTGCCTAATCTTTGCAACCTTTTGCTCCATTTCCTTAAGCAATTCTAGCCCAAGTACAATTATGTTCACTGGATTGTCCCAAGTCACTGGTGTCCTAGACATTCTGTCATATAGAACCTCATATGGACTCATTCCCAATGATTCTTGCTGCCCATTGTTATATGCAAACTCTACCAGGTGTAGATAATCTTCCCACTTGGATGGTTTGTCCATTACATACATACGAAGCATGTCTTCAAGCACCTGATTTACTCTTTCCGTTTTCCCATCTGTTTGACGATGGTATGCGGTACTAAAGTTCAACTGTGTACCCAAATATGCAAAGAGACTTTTCCAAAAATTGGAAGTGAACTTGGTATCCCTGTCAAAAATTATTGCCTTAGGAAACCCATGTAATCTGAAAATTTCCTTCATGAAAATATTTGCAATGGCATCAGCTTTATGCGTGGACTTAACCAGTATAAAATGTGCTACCTTTGTTAACTTGTCCACCACAACCATGATGGAATCATGTTGTCTCATAGTCATTGGCAATCCTGTAATAAAATCTATGGAAATTACTTCCCACTTCCATTCCGGAATTGGCACTGGTTGCAATAAACCTGCTAGGTGTTGGTGCTCAACCTTCACCTGCTGACATTTCATGCACTTAGAAATGTATTCAGCGACATCCTTCTTCATCCCTGGCCAGAAATAATATTTTCTTGTTGTAGTTATTGTTTTTGGATACCCTGGGTGACCAAAGTATGAAGCTTTATGGATTTCATCCATAACAATCCTTCTCAAATCTGCCACATTTGGAATATAGGCTCTATTCTTATAGGGAAGAAGTCCATCTTCTTCCAAATGATAGCCTTCATACTTCTTTTCAAGGTTTTGTTGCTGCAATTTGTCCTTTATCTGCACATACACTTCATCCTCAACAATATGGTTAACAATCTGCTGTCTCAAATCTAGTTGGCAAGTACTAAGTGCTTCCAAATGCATTTCATGTACCTTCCTGCTGAGTGCATCAGCCACCTTATTTTCTTTCCCTTTTATGTGTTTGATTTCAAAATCAAATTCACACAAAAATTCCAACCATCTAGCTTGCCTAGCATTTAAAGTGGGCTGATCAAACAAGTATTTCAGACCACAATGGTCTGTCCTTAACTCAAATTTTCTTCCCATTAAGTAATGCCTCCACATCTTTAAAGCATGTACTATGGCTGCAAGTTCTATATCATGAGTAGCGTAGTTCTTCTCGTGCTCCTTCAACTTTCTTGACTCATAGCTTATCACGTGGTTGTCTTGCATAAGAACTCCTCCAAGTCCTTGATTGCATGCATCGGTACACACCACAAAGTCTTTTTCTAGGTCTACAATTTTCAAAATTGGTGTACTCATAAGAAGATTCTTCAACTGTTGGAAACTTTCCTCACATCTTGGTGACCATTCAAACTTTATCCCCTTCTTTTGCAAAGAAGTGATTGGGTTTGCGACCTTCGAGAATCCTTCGATAAACCTCCTGTAGTAACCAGCAAGGCCCATAAAATATCTCACATCTGTCACATTTATTGGAGTTGGCCAATTCATGATGGCTTCAATCTTCTCAGGGTCTACGGATATTCCTTCGTCGAAGATGATGTGACCCAAATAATGAATTCTATCTTTATAAAAGTCACATTTGCTCAAATTTGCATATAGCTTATGCTCCCTTAGTAATTGCAATGTCATTCTCAAATGTTCTTCATGCTCTTATTCATTCTTAGAATAGATGAGAATGTCGTCTAGAAATACAAGAACAAACTTGTCCAAATACTTGCTAAAAACACTATTCATGAGACACATAAATGTAGTTGGTGCATTTATGAGACCAAATGGTACCACTACAAACTCATAGTGCCCATACCTTGTTTTAAAGGTTGTCTTATGAATATCTTCTTCTTTGATTCTTACCTGATGGTAACCAGACCTCAAGTCAATCTTTGAGAATACCTTTGCTCCTCTTATTTGATAAAAAATGTCATCAATTCGGGACAATGGGTATTTGTTCTTCACAGTGACTTTGTTCAACTGCCTGTAGTCAATACATAACCTAAACGTTCCATCTTTATTTTTCAAAAATAGAACAGGTGCTCCCCACGGGGACACACTTGGCCTGATATATTTCTTTTCCAACAACCCTTGCAATTGCATTTTCAATTCTAGCAATTCTTGTGTACTCATCCTGTAGGGTGTCTTGGACACTGGTGCAGCTCCTAGCACAAGTTCAATTGTAAAATCAATGTCTCTCTTTGGATGAAGTCCTGGAATCTCATCAAGAAAAACATCCCTGAATTCTTGCAATACATGATAGTTTCATCCTCTGTTGCCTCTAAAACATGGGCTGCATACAATTGACAACCCTTTCTATAGAACTTCTTTAGTTGCATGGCTGAAACCTGCCTAACAGAAGTCACCTTTGGAATTCCTTTTACAACCCTTGGGTTTCCTTCTTCGTCTATGCATTCAAACGTCTTGTTGTAGCAGTCAAGTTTAACCCTGTGTGCTTCTAACTAGTGCATCCCAATGAGAATATCATAGGAACCTAGTGGTAAAATATTCAGATTTGCATAAATGAATAGCCCATCCATTTATAATGGACATTTCTCTACAATTTCACTAACTTTTCTCTTGGTTCCAGTGGCTAGTTGAACTAACCAAGATTTACTATGCTTTAATTTCTTAAAAGCACAAATCTCAACAAGTTTAGGAGTGACATAATTGTGAGTAGATCCAGGATCAATCAAAATAGAAACAGATTTCTTAGCAATCTTACCTTCAACTTCAACCACAGTTGATTGATGATCTTCCTGGCGGTCGTCTAGTGCTGCATATATTCTAGGGATTGTCCTTGCCACTTGACCCATAGTTTCATCTCCTTGGATGTTGTGGACTTGATTTGCATTCCCATTCCGATGTGGACAGTTCCTAAGCATGTGGTCTCCTCCACAACCCCAACATTGAAGTGGTTCTCTTGGCTCCTTTGGATCTCTTGGCTTGTCTCCCATCATCCTAGTTGGCTTAGTCACAACCTGTGATGGCTGCCTTTGTTGATTTCTGATATGAGGAGGTTTGAAACCTTTCTTCCTTTGGTCAAACTTCTCATTTTTCTTGTCCTTCCATGCCTTATGGAAATTAGGTTTGCTTTTGTTTTGGTCATAGCAATACTTGGCCTTACTTATTGCCTCCTCCAGAGTTCAAGGTTCATCAAACTCAATCCTGTCTTTATATGACTGGGGAAGTCCACTTAGGAAACGTTCAATTTTCACCTTATCATCTCGAATATACCTGACATACCTCAGCAGCTCCAAGAATTTGTTTGCATATTCTTCCATGGTCAATTGTCCCAATCTCAACTCATGGAACTCTTTGATCTTATCATCATAGTACCTATCAGAGAGGTACTTTTGCTTGAAGTATTTCTTGAACTGCTTCCACACAATCTTCTGTTCATTGATTTTCCTCACTTGCCTGATATGATCCCACCATATAGATGCTCTTCCATTCAAGTTGAAGATGGATACCCTTGCCTTCATATTTCCAGAGTAGTCTTGAACTTAGAAATACTGTCTCATCCCAAGAAGCCAAGCTTCAGCTTCTTGACCAGAGTTTATCTCTCCATCAAATGTAGGAGGTTTTGCCTTCCTAAATTCCCCATGCAAATTTTTCTTGTAGTGCCTCTTCTTCTTACTTCTGTGAGATGAAGAGCTTGAACCCTCAATGGATTCTTTAGAGTCAGGTGATCCACTAGAAGAGATTTCTGGAGTATAAGTTCTGTTTGTAGAAACTCTTCTTGAGCTACTGGCCCTCTTGCGGGAATTCCTCCTAGAACTACTCCCACCCCTTTCTGGATTTGATGTCTGATGCCCAGAGTTTATTTTCCTTTGGATGTCTGTCAAGCTCTGTAGCATGGCTGCATTCAACTGATTTTTCTCTTCCTGAGCTTTAATCATCCTTTCATTATCTTCTCTCCAGCTTTGCAACTCCACCCTCAGGCTTCTCATGGTGGTTGCAATACCTGGGGGAGTCTTTTGATTTCTCCTCCCATTAGATTTTGTTTCAGCATTTTCAACATGTATTTTTTCCCCCATGGCATCTGTCTTAGGATCATAGGGATCCTGTGCATCATCCATGATGTTGATTTTCTTGGCCCAACCAAGATCAAAATTTTCAACTGCACTATCTAGAAGGCTATCCTGATGTAACTGTGATTCTGCAAAATGTGTTCATCAACACAATTGTTAGCTACATTTTATTCTCAGAAATTCATAAATTACTTTCATGCACGTGGGAAAATATTATATTGACAATTTGTCAACTCATGGAATTTTCTCACAATCAACGACATATGAGGGGGACGACGGGGGTCAAGGGGGCTTGCGCAATCTGGTGCATGAGTTTCATGGTGATTTTCCCTTTTTCGGCACTTGAAAATCTCACTGAGAAACTGCAGAAATCCCTTGTTTTGGAGGACTTCGTCATTCTCTTCCGACCCATTGCGGACGGACTTGCTGAGTTTCACCAGTCCTCCGACCTGTTACGGACGAACTCACCAAGTTTCTCTGCCGTTGCGGACGAACTCGATGAGTTCTTCCGGTCCGTTGCGGAGCAACTCGCCGAGTTCTTCCGGTCAACCATTTTGGAAAAAACTCATCAGTTCTTTCTGTCGTTTTGGCGAAAACTCGCCAACTCTTTCCGTTGTTCCGGCGAAAAACTCGTAAGTTCCTTCCACCATTTCGGTGAAAATCTCGCAAGTTCCTTCCGCCGTTTCAGCGAACATCTCGCAAGTTCCTTCCGCCGTTTCAACGAAAAATCTTGCAAGTTCCTTCCGCCGTTTTGGCGAAAATCTCGCAAGTTCCTTCCGATACAGACTTAGAAAATTTTTCAAAAACACTTAGAAGAATTTCAAATTTTTCTTTCTTGCTAGGATGCTCACTGCTCAATAGGAGGTGGTCTTACCTCTGCAATTATCCAACTTAGCCCGTTTAGTCTTGATGTTGTAACCTGTGGTGATCAGGAAGGGATCTTCCCTTGTAATTGTGATAAGGTTTGTCCCATAGAGGCCCAATGTTGTAGCCTATGGCTCTGATACTATTCTATCACAAACCCACCCATCATACCAGCATGGGAGAGAACATGACACTAAATCTGGGCATCTAGCCCCATACTTATTAAATAAGGATTCACATAAAAGATAAGAAAAATATATATGCAATGTATAAATCTAAGAAACATAGTGGAAGTAAATTCTATTACGCATCCCTCATACATTCAAGATATTCATGTCATTCATCAATTAAAACAATATAGAATTAACACAAGAGAGTACTTATCTTAAAACAAAGTAGTCCCGAGCAACTGACTATGCAACTGCAACGTTCCACCCAACCATAGGCCAGTTGTGCTCATCAATCTCTCAACACAACTGCCACCCCCGAGCTGGGCATGATTTCTACAAGGAAAAAGGGAACAACAGACTCACACATAGCCAAAAATACACCAAAATGAGCCAAGCCAATCTGCAATTGGGTTTATCAGGCTGCTAAGGAAATGGAAAGGAATAAATTGCTAAGCTAGTGGCTCACCCATAGAGCTATGGATACCTCTATCAGATCTATCTAGCTTGGTACCCACATTACCTATACACCCAATACAAGGAAGTATTCCCTTCACCACTACATAGTCCCTCAGGCCATACCTTCCAATCTAGTATTGTTCAAGGTGTGCATAGAAGAGAAGCCAGCCCTTTGGATCTTCTTGAGAGGTTACCTCCTCACTAGGCTCATCAAGCCAATTATGTCCTCTTCCACTCATAAATTCTTGCTCACAATATCAAACCAAAACAGGGATGCACATAACAGCAAAAACACAAGTGCTGGGCATGAAGAGAAACGTTTTTACAGTGGAATGCACAAAATGGGGTTTCCCTGAGCTTCAAAAAAATGTGGGCAACCATAAACGAAATGGAAAATGGGGAATAAACCCTGGGAAGGCAAATTCGTTTTCAGAAAATGTTTATGAACAACCCAGGAGCAAAAACGACCTCCATCAAACCCCCAATTCGTGGTTCTCCTCTCCCAGTCACTGTACCAACCAAAAACGAGTTCCCAACCATAAAAATGCAGGAAAAATGGTAGAAAACATGAAGGAGAAAGACCCAGTAGCTTAGACTGCGTGAGAGAGCCAAGGAAATGGGTGAAGAATGGCTTTGGGTACAATTTCGTGGGTGTTTTCTTGTCCAAGAAGCAAAAATATGTTTTTTAGGTTGATAGCTTGCCCATACTTGAAATTGGCTGCCATACCTCTCCAATCCCAAGGCATTAACTACCTCAACCAACTCTTGGAAGAATTAAATGATTGGGTGCATAAGTCAAAATGGGTATTTGAGGGTTTATGGGTTCACTCAATGACATTTGGATTAAATCTATTGGTTCAAGGGTTTGAATATTTTCCCTCCCTATTCCTTGTAGAATCATGCCCCCATCTCTTTGTTGCATTGCATAGCTAGTTGTGGGTATTTCATATTTACATGATGTCTTCATTTACATTGTGCCTATCTAGCACAAGAACCATAGGCATCTATTTTTAATTGTCGATACATAAAACGCTAAATCGATGGCGGGGCCTTGGCCTTGAGCTCCTCACCATGATTTAATAACAATATTTACATGATTTACAATTTTAATGCAATAGAGTAAATATGGGGATGTGACAAAAATGAATGATGATCCTTCAAATATCTTGGCTATATTGTCAAATTTGTTGAAGATTATTTATGCTCTTGCTTCTCATCGCAAGTTTGTTGCTTTATTTGTTGACTGCAATGTCCCCAGTTTTGACCCCTTGGCATATGCTATGTAAATGATGTCATATTTTTAATTAATGTAAGGAACATGGTGAGGAGATCAAGGACAAGCCCATGCCATGGATATCCCAAGTATATATTAGCAAGTAAATATGCATGATATTAATAAAGAAAACCTACAACTGATCATGCAAGGAAATAAGAGCATGGGGTATGATTTTCCTAAGGTTAGGGAGGGATGTAGTAAGACCCATGAAGACAATAGATGAAATACAAGTGTCTAAGAGAGAATTTATGAGCCATCAACTTCTATATTGAATCATGCACCCCAATCATTTAATTCTTCCAAGAGGGAAGTAGTTGAGGCAGTTATTGTCTTGGGTAAAGGAAAGCGTGGGTGTGAAATTTCGTGTGTCAGTCACTCTATAGTTTTGGAAAATGGGTATTTCTTATTGGGTAAGATATCAACCATGAATTGAAGCCAATCAATAAATTATCTATAATTTGGAGGCTGGCACAGACAATTCTCTGGCCTGAATTACTCGGCCTCACATGTCTGTTGTGTCGACCATTGTTTTCCATCTCATAGTTTCATTTTTGGGTTCTGAGATTCGTGGGTCATGGATGGAAGTTGAGGATGGAGTCTTTGAGTGCATCTATTATGTATTTCCATTCCCAATCTATTTTTTGAAGATGGAAGATTGTTCCCAACTGTAGAATTCATGCCTAGAAATCATGTTTGTATGCCAATAGTTGCAATACTATCCCAAAATCATTGTCGTGTGCCCAACAATTGTAAATATTCATGTACACCATCTTTAGTGCACCCAGCTGTCATAAATTTCCCTAGATTTGTTGATTTCTTCACCAGTATCATATATGCACCATACATCCCTTCTCCTCGCGGTTTTGATGAAAATATGCTCATGGATAGAGTTATGTTGGTCGTGGGTGATTGTTAGTCTTGTTCTAACCCGAATGGTTGTTTGGACAGTTTACTGGAGTGGATTCCTAGAAGTGAGTTGGGTGAGTGCACAACCAATGATTGTAACTAAATCTGACTATTTCTTCCATTCCTAGGTCGACTAAGTGGTATTGAATCCAAGGGTAGGTAGGAGCACATAATTGGATGACGAATGCTATATATATATATATATATATATATAATAATAATAAATAATAGCATTAAATATTAATATGAATATTAATAATATTAATGTTAATGATTAATTAAAAAGAAATATTAAAACGTTACAACTCTTACGAAGAGCCACTAAGTTCCCTTTTGGACATTATATATGGGCCTTTGTACAATTGTAAATCATATATCTCATAAATCATTATCAAATATATTTATCCAATAATTGGATTATTTATTTTATCTACACTTGAATTTTTCTTAGTAAACAATTTTTTCTCGTTATAGTGGTATTAGAGCCCCTTCTTAGGCCACGTTAATTCTGACGGTTGGCCAAGGTTTCTATGAAACAGGATTTTAGCCACCAAAAGAAGAAAAAAGAGAAGTTCAGATTTTCTTTGATATCGGGTCATTGACCACATCAAGATTTGGGCTGTTTAAAATCAAAATTCTATTGGAGTAGTCTGCCCTCACAACTGCCAATCGAGGCCTGCTTTCCACCGCATATGTTCTGCGCCACTCCACACCCTCTTACACCATTTCTCCCTACGCACTTCACTCATACTCTTTCCATCTATCACCAAGCCTTCTATCACTCTTCCACCCCTCTCTTCCAACTCCAACTCCACATTCCACCTCCCTCCTGCTCTGTGCACACACACACTCCTTTCACTCTGCCATCCTCACGCCACGTGCTGCACTCCTCCTCCCCATGCCCTCTCCCACTCCCTCCTATGTTTCCCACCTTCTCAAACCCTATCACGCGTCTGCTCGCTTGTTTCCTGTCCTTTCATCCTCAACACTCTCGTGCACTCCCACTTCTCCCCCCTTTCACGTGCATTCTGCAACAAATTTGCGCCTTCAACACTCCCATACCTCGCCCGGTTGCTTGTCTACACAATCCACACAACTCAACACAACACTGCGACCACACCCTCCTCCAAATCACTGCTTCTACCAACATCATTCGCAGCCCCCGCCTCCATCCTTCCTCATACCTCCACACTATGTTTCCCTCTACTCCCCACCAGCATACTCTCGTGACTGGCCGTCACAATAACCTTACTGTTTCTCCTTTCCACATCATGCCACAATCACTCGACCATGCTGCTGCCTTCCCCACGGAACTCGCTTCTACGCACTCCTTCCTTGCCCTCTTCCCTCACGACCTGCCCTACCTCTCTAGCAACTCCATGCTCCATGCTTACCCCCAGTCCTCACAACCCCTGCGCCTACTCTACCGCCATCCTCCACAATAAAAAACCCTATTTCTACCCCAATTCAAATTTAAATAATAATAATAATATTATTATTATTTAAAATAATAACATTATTATTATTATTATTATTATTTAAAATAATAATAATAATAATTATTATTATTATTATTATTATTATTTAAAATAATAATAATAATTATTATTATTAATATTTAAAATAATAATAATAATAATTATTATTATTATTATTTATAATAATAATAATAATAATAATATTTAAAATAATAATTATAATAATAATATTATTATTTAAAATAATAATTATAATAATAATATTATTATTATTATTTAAAATAATAATTATGATTATTAAAAAAACCTACCTTATACCATTTCAAAAAGAATTAATAATAATAGTTTATTATTATCACCCTCCCCCCCAAATTTTTTTTTAAAAATTCAATACATTTTTTTCCATGTGGTTCACGGAACACCCTCTTACCCTCTTTTCCCGGTGCCCCGATATGTCCACATTAACCTCCCCGGTGTCCGAAGACATGGGAAGGGAGCCCCTCTTACCCTCTTTTTCCAGTGCCCCACTATGTCCACGTAACCTCCCCGGCATTCGGAGACATGGGAAGGGCGGTTAATTGGCTAGTAGAGCTCCTAAGGAGCTCAACGACTCACTCACTTAAGATCAAGTGTTATTGGCGAGACTTGAATCTGGGTGGAGCGGATAACAATTCGATAACTCAACCACTCGGGCTAAACCCAATTGACCAATTCATTATTATCATAATTGTTATTATTTAAAAATAATAATAATAATTACATCAATTTATTTCTATTAGAAAAATAGAAGGGGCATAAAAAAAATTCAAAGTGAAAAGAAGGATTCCTTTCAAAAGGAACTGCATTAAGGTTATTACACCTTTCGTCGAAGGGAAAGAAGACCAAATCAAAGAAGAAATCAAGTCAAGGAAGACTAAGCTATCTTCAAGTCAAAGATTATTTATCCCGAATAAGTCGAGTCAAAGGAAAGATTTAAGGACCACATCAGGTTCCTGGGTGCCCAATTATTGTTAAATAAGTTTACAAAGGATAGAAGTTGTGAATTATGGCAATTACAAATTCAGAATTGTAGTCGCAATTACAAGCAGTACTGAGCGAGTTAGAGCAATATAAGGCAACCAATCATCATCTACAATTTGAGATGAGTAAGCAGCTCATTCTTAATGAGTTGACAAAACAAGAGAATTGTAGCCTAAAAGATCAAAATCAAAGGTTAGAAAAAGCTAATGAATATTTCAAGAAAATGTTGTCAAATAAAGATGAAAAATATCATATTTAAAAAGTCACAATCAAAATCTTGAAGACAAAATTAAAATGACGAAGAATCACCTTATACAAGTGATAACTATCTAGAAGAAGAAATAAAGTGTTTAAACAAGCTCATTGTGAACAAAGATAATGAATTGGCGCAAATCCAAAGAATGTTAGAAAGTCAAGAATTAGAGATATGTCGACATTTGCGACAAATGAAAGAACTCTAATAGAAAAATCACGACACTAAAAAGACACACAAATTGGAAATTACGAAAATCAATAACACGTTATCAAGCAATACTGAAGAAATAGTTCGGCTAAGAAATCAGAACAAAACATTAGTTATAAAAATCAATAAATTGAAAAATGGTCAGAAGACAGAGCAATCTAATGAAGACTTCGAAGGAAAATTTATAGAGAATCAAGAAGAAAATCACCGCCTTAAAAAACATAATGAAGAGCTTAAGGAACAACTTAAGAAATCCAAAGACAAAGAAAAGTCACAAGGAAAAATGGTCGAGAAGTTACAGAGTAATAACAATCTGTTAAAGGAAAAATTAGAGCAAATACAGAAGGAAACATCCAAACTCATAGAAAAACAAATTCAAGTTTAGGAACAAGAAACAAATAAACTCTCAATTGAATTATTATCGATCAGTAAATCACTAGGATCTCAAAAAGCTAAAATTCTTGTAAACACTCCACAAGTGACCCATATACCTTATCGCCATCCCAATTACAAGAGTCGTTGTGATCAACGACAAGAACAAGAGGAAAATTATCAGTGTTATTCCTACAAAGAGCAAAGACAAAATCGACAAACTTGAGCAATCGATAAGCAAACAACTCCAATGAAGCTAGATCTCGGGTGGACCACATCACAAATGACGCAACATTTTTATTTGATGTTTAAAAGAACACATCGTCTAATTTCGTCAAGTGTCACAGCTATCAACACAGGAGATAACAAGAAATCCTTACAAGCAAGAACAAAGGATAAAAGTATTCCATAATCATGCTTAGTGTCCTCAAAGCATCTCTAAAGAGAAGGCAATGTTATATAATAATAATAATAATAATAATAATAATAATAATGATGATGATGATGATGATAAAATTAAATATTAATATGAATATTGTTAATATTAATGTTAGTGATTAATTAAAAATAATTATTACTAAAACGTTACAACTCTTACGAAGAGCCACTAAGTGCCCTTTTTGACATTATATATGGGACTTTTGATCCGGATTTATGTGGGAACGAAACAAAAGATAGCATATACAGAATCATATACAGAGATATATTGCAAATAACACAGTGATACAGTAAACACATATTCTATTAAATAGCGGAAATAGAACAGACTGTAAAATCCAATAGCTGGAATGGTGGTAGCTATCTCTGAGAAGAGATGTGGCCGCTATGCTCATTCGTGCCAAGATGAATACAAAGAGAGGCCGAAAGGGCCTATTTATCATAAGCATGAGGGAAAGAATCCCAAACATCCAAAAACCTAACCCTAGAAGATGAACCGTCATAAAGTTTGCGGCCCCAAGGTGGTTAGTTGAACAGTCAACTTCCCGGGGTCATAACTTTTGCATACGATCTCCGTTTAGGGCGCTCGATAGCTCGTTGGAAAGGTCTGACCGAGATTTACAACTTTCGATGGGCCCTAATGCGTGCCGTTGGCAACCATTTGGTCCCCCAAATCGCCAAAAAATGTCGTTTAGGGCCTCAAAATGGCTCCGGAAGTTCAGGACCCGAAAAACTGCTAAAAATAGTAATTTACCAAAATTGCCAGAAGACTGTTTTGAGCCAGTTGGAAGAGGTGGGCTGCCACCGATATCCACCTGGATCAATCCTCCCTCCTTAGGAAGCAATGGTCTCCATTGCGTTAAATCCCTTATCATATGTCGAGCTGCGTGTCGAGTTGAGCTCTTGGTGCGACATTTGTTGAAGCAGAAAGGTTACCTTTCTTTGAAATCTTCAGAGGGCTGTAATTGTTGTTGCTGGCTGCGCTGGAGCTGTTCAACAGTTTTGGTTGTTGTGGTATTTTGCATTGGTGTTGATGGTTTCTTTTTGTGGGAGCACCTTGAATGCGTGGCCTTGCACTGCAAAGGAACTCGAATAGGCGATGCTGCACTGAACTTCTGTTTTTCTTGTTTCTGCTGAGTAGTGGGATGATGGGCAGAGGTTGTGGATGTCTCTGCGATATGATGTTCTCCTTTAGTGGCAATTGCGAATAGGGAAAATTTCCCAGTGTGGGAGATTATCTTCCTTCCCTGCTCGTTTGGGGTAGGTGCAACTATCTCTGGTATCCGATAGAGTTGTCCTCCCAAAGTGACAATGACATTGCGAGGTCGTGATTCATATACAGCATGACGCTTCCACATATATGGTTGTCCTAAAAGAACATCACATACTTCAAGTGGGGCCACATCACACAATACCTCATCTTTGAAGGGCTTGATGCCATATGGTAGGCGACATTGGTGACTGACACGGATCCTTCGTCCTTGGCTTAGCCATCCAATGGTGTATGGTTGTGGGTGCGGTGTTATTGGTAGCTCCAATCTCTTGATGACTTCTTCTGAGATCAGGTTCTTCTGGCTGCCGCTGTCCACAACAAAGTGTAGGGGAATTCCCTTCACCCACATCTGTGAGTGGAAAAGGCGCTCCTCTGCCTCCGACTCTTCAGGTTCCTCTGGTTGAATCTGTGTGGTGGCAACAACGGCACTGGGTTCTGCATCAATGATCTGCTTCCCTTTTTGCGCGGCTGTGAAATTAGGTTCCAAGTCAGAATCGAAACTGGGATCTGATTCTGAAGCTTTGATCTCAGCCACCAATGACTGTTTTGAGCGACAATCATCAGTGTTGTGCCAGGGGCTTTTGTGGAACTCGCACCACTTCCCGGTGTCCTTCTTTGTCTTTTCTTTACCCTTCTTCGCCTGTGGTTGGGACCGGTTGTCCTTTTCCTGCCCCGTGCTCTGCGAGCCAGAGTTTCCCTTACCCTGCTTCTGCGCAGGTCCGAAGTCACGCTTGTTCTTTTGCTGAAATTTCTGCTCAATTTTGACAGCATATCGATAGGCGGATCCGAGTGAAGAGATTTCCAGGAAATCCATCTCTGTTCGGATGTACCGGTGTAGGCCACTACGATATTTCAGTACTAGGTGCCGCTCGGAGTCCTTGATACCTAGCTTTGTGCGCAAGGTATGAAATTTGTTGGTGTACTCCGACACCGTTTGGTCCCTCTCTTGATGCAGAATGGTCCATTTTGTGTACTGGTCATCATAGTTTCCAACAGGGTAATATTGTTCCTTGACGGCATCTATAAAAGAGGCCCAGGTGGGATTGGAATATTCAAACAATCCAGACTCGTCTGATGAGTTTTGCTCACAATAAGTTTCCCACCAATTTTTGACATGGGGGACGGCCTTAAGGAGCGCAAAGATGATCTTTTCCCTGTCGGAAAATTGGTGGACAGAGAAATACCCTTCTAGTAGATTCAACCATTTATCTAGGGCATCGGCATCGATTTGGCCTTCAAATAAAGGGATATCAAAATTAACTTGTACCTTGAAGGGAGTCGTATCTCCGAAATGGCTGCTCGTTGAGGGTGCATTTGCCGCTGTTGGCATGCGTTGAAGGATCTGGGCGAAATTATCCATCATCTCGTTCCTCTGTCGCGCGAGGGCTTCCTCGAGCAACAACTTGATAGGATCGACTGCTCCGTCGTCTCTCTTTTCTTCCGCCATGGGAGGCCGTTTGGGGCGGCGAGAGTGGTATTCCGCAAGTGAAACTAGTTCGAGACCCAACTCTCTGTATCCTGACCTCGTCGGGGACATGCACCGAGAAACAATCAAAGAGAAGACCGCTCTGATACCACTGATCCGGATTTATGTGGGAACGAAACAAAAGATAGCATATACAGAATCATATACAGAGATATATTGCAAATAACACAGTGATACAGTAAACACATATTCTATTAAATAGCGGAAATAGAACAGACTGTAAAATCCAATAGCTGGAATGGTGGTAGCTATCTCTGAGAAGAGATGTGGCCGCTATGCTCATTCGTGCCAAGATGAATACAAAGAGAGGCCGAAAGGGCCTATTTATCATAAGCATGAGGGAAAGAATCCCAAACATCCAAAAACCTAACCCTAGAAGATGAACCGTCATAAATTTTGCGGCCCCAAGGTGGTTAGTTGAACAGTCAACTTCCCGGGGTCATAACTTTTGCATACGATCTCCGTTTAGGGCGCTCGATAGCTCGTTGGAAAGGTCTGAACGAGATTTACAACTTTCGATGGGCCCAAATGCGTGCCGTTGGCAACCATTTTGTCCCCCAAATCGCCAAAAAATGTCGTTTAGGGCCTCAAAATGGCTCCGGAAGTTCAGGACCCGAAAAACTGCTAAAAATAGTAATTTACCAAAATTGCCAGAAGACTGTTTTGAGCCAGTTGGAAGAGGTGGGCTGCCACCGATATCCACCTGGATCAATCCTCCCTCCTTAGGAAGCAATGGTCTCCATTGCGTTAAATCCCTTATCATATGTCGAGCTGCGTGTCGAGTTGAGCTCTTGGTGCGACATTTGTTGAAGCAGAAAGGTTGCCTTTCTTTGAAATCTTCAGAGGGCTGTAATTGTTGTTGCTGGCTGCGCTGGAGCTGTTCAACAGTTTTGGTTGTTGTGGTATTTTGCATTGGTGTTGATGGTTTCTTTTTGTGGGAGCACCTTGAATGCGTGGCCTTGCACTGCAAAGGAACTCGAATAGGCGATGCTGCACTGAACTTCTGTTTTTCTTGTTTCTGCTGAGTAGCGGGATGATGGGCAGAGGTTGTGGATGTCTCTGCGATATGATGTTCTCCTTTAGTGGCAATTGCGAATAGGGAAAATTTCCCAGTGTGGGAGATTATCTTCCTTCCCTGCTCGTTTGGGGTAGGTGCAACTATCTCTGGTATCCGATAGAGTTGTCCTCCCAAAGTGACAATGACACTGCGAGGTCGTGATTCATATACAGCATGACGCTTCCACATATATGGTTGTCCTAAAAGAACATCACATACTTCAAGTGGGGCCACATCACACAATACCTCATCTTTGAAGGGCTTGATTCCATATGGTAGGCGACATTGGTGACTGACACGGATCCTTCGTCCTTGGCTTAGCCATCCAATGGTGTATGGTTGTGGGTGCGGTGTTATTGGTAGCTCCAATCTCTTGATGACTTCTTCTGAGATCAGGTTCTTCTGGCTGCCGCTGTCCACAACAAAGTGTAGGGGAATTCCCTTCACCCACATCTGTGAGTGGAAAAGGCACTCCTCTGCCTCCGACTCTTCAGGTTCCTCTGGTTGAATCTGTGTGGTGGCAACAACGGCACTGGGTTCTGCATCAATGATCTGCTTCCCTTTTTGCGCGGCTGTGAAATTAGGTTCCGAGTCAGAATCGAAACTGGGATCTGATTCTGAAGCTTTGATCTCAGCCACCAATGACTGTTTTGAGCGACAATCATCAGTGTTGTGCCAGGGGCTTTTGTGGAACTCGCACCACTTCCCGGTGTCCTTCTTTGTCTTTTCTTTACCCTTCTTCGCCTGTGGTTGGGACCGGTTGTCCTTTTCCTGCCCCGTGCTCTGCGAGCCAGAGTTTCCCTTACCCTGCTTCTGCGCAGGTCCGAAGTCACGCTTGTTCTTTTGCTGAAATTTCTGCTCAATTTTGACAGCATATCGATAGGCGGATCCGAGTGAAGAGATTTCCAGGAAATCCATCTCTGTTCGGATGTACCGGTGTAGGCCACTGCGATATTTCAGTACTAGGTGCCGCTCGGAGTCCTTGATACCTAGCTTTGTGCGCAAGGTATGAAATTTGTTGGTGTACTCCGACACCGTTTGGTCCCTCTCTTGATGCAGAATGGTCCATTTTGTGTACTGGTCATCATAGTTTCCAACAGGGTAATATTGTTCCTTGACGGCATCTATAAAAGAGGCCCAGGTGGGATTGGAATATTCAAACAATCCAGACTCGTCTGATGAGTTTTGCTCACAATAAGTTTCCCACCAATTTTTGACATGGGGGACAGCCTTAAGGAGCGCAAAGATGATCTTTTCCCTGTCGGAAAATTGGTGGACAGAGAAATACCCTTCTAGTAGATTCAACCATTTATCTAGGGCATCGGCATCGATTTGGCCTTCAAATAAAGGGATATCAAAATTAACTTGTACCTTGAAGGGAGTCGTATCTCCGAAATGGCTGCTCGTTGAGGGTGCATTTGCCGCTGTTGGCATGCGTTGAAGGATCTGGGTGAAATTATCCATCATCTCGTTCCTCTGTCGCGCGAGGGCTTCCTCGAGCAACAACTTGATAGGATCGACTGCTCCGTCGTCTCTCTTTTCTTCCGCCATGGGAGGCCGTTTGGGGCGGCGAGAGTGGTATTCCGCAAGTGAAACTAGTTCGAGACCCAACTCTCTGTATCCTGACCTCGTCGGGGACATGCACCGAGAAACAATCAAAGAGCAGACCGCTCTGATACCACTGATCCGGATTTATGTGGGAACGAAACAAAAGATAGCATATACAGAATCATATACAGAGATATATTGCAAATAACACAGTGATACAGTAAACACATATTCTATTAAATAGCGGAAATAGAACAGACTGTAAAATCCAATAGCTGGAATGGTGGTAGCTATCTCTGAGAAGAGATGTGGCCGCTATGCTCATTCGTGCCAAGATGAATACAAAGAGAGGCCGAAAGGGCCTATTTATCATAAGCATGAGGGAAAGAATCCCAAACATCCAAAAACCTAACCCTAGAAGATGAACCGTCATAAAGTTTGCGGCCCCAAGGTGGTTAGTTGAACAGTCAACTTCCCAGGGTCATAACTTTTGCATACGATCTCCGTTTAGGGCGCTCGATAGCTCGTTGGAAAGGTCTGACCGAGATTTACAACTTTCGACTGGGCCCAAATGCGTGCCGTTGGCAACCATTTGGTCCCCCAAATCGCCAAAAAATGTCGTTTAGGGCCTCAAAATGGCTCCGGAAGTTCAGGACCCGAAAAACTGCTAAAAATAGTAATTTACCAAAATTGCCAGAAGACTGTTTTGAGCCAGTTGGAAGAGGTGGGCTGCCACCGATATCCACCTGGATCAACTTTGTACAATTGTAAATCATATATCTCATAAATTAATATCAAATAGATTTTTAATCCAATAAATGGATTATTTATTTTATCTGCACTAGAAGTTTTCTTAGTAAACAAGTTTTTCTCGTTACAACGAACCTAGTGAAGGTTGTAATCTCTTGGTAGATGATCAAGGTTTGGGTGATCTTTCTATGCACACACTGAATAACACCTAGAGGAAGGAAATGCCCGAGGGAGTGTTGAGAAGAGAAGGGGTACCTTCTTGGTGTTGTGTGGGGTGGGTAAAGTGGACCCCAGTTTGGTTGAGTTTGATTGAGGTGCCTGTAACACTGTGGTGAGTTCACTAGCTTAGTATTTCCTACTCTGTTACTTTGGCAACTTGATAAGTCTAGTTGTGATTTGGCTTAGTTGTGGACATGTTCCTATTCAACTGTGAGTGAACCTTGAATAGTTCCCTTTCCTTCTGGAAATCATGCCCAATGTGGGGCTGGCCTCTTAGATGAAATAGTATATACTAGACAAAGTGCCTACGGTTGGGTGGAACATTGATCTTACGTAGTCAGTTGCTTGGGAAATTTATGTTCAAGATAAGTGTCTACTTGATGACCCATTGTTTCTATTTCAATTCCATTGTATGAATGTTGACTGGAATGATGAAGATGTATATTGTAATTAGTATTTGTGAATATGAATTGTATTACTACACCGAGAGGAGTGAGGTGCCTACATCCCAGTATGAGGGAGATGTTGTCACGTAATGTTATGTAACGTGGCACTACCAAAAATAAAAAGTAATTAAAAAAATTAATGTCGACTCACAATATAAAAAATTAAAACCAAAGGACAAGTAACTAAAAAAATCTATGTTGGATTATAAAATAAAAATTAAAACCATCATAGATCCATCTTAAACTTGGTGCTTAATAAGCACCTAAACCAATTAAATTTCTCGAGATGTAAATTTTTAAAGTATAAAAAATTCAGGTGAAAAAAAAATTACACCTCAAGAAATTGGAGGGCCTCTCGATGCTTAATAGATCCAGGTTTAAAATGGATCTATGCTTGGGAAAGTTATGTTCAAGATAAGTGTCTACTTGATGACCCATCGTTTCTATTTCAATTCCATTGTATGAATGTTGACTGGAATGATGAAGATGTATATTGTAATTAGTAGTTGTAAATATTCATAGATTTTTAAGTGGACTTCCCTATAATTACAAAGACATAATTGAATTCATGGATTCCAAGACTTTGGATGATGCTATTTGAATGCCTATACATTGCTACAAACAAAACAAGGGCAGATTTGAGGAACATCAACTAGGAAGAGAAAATACCAAAGAATTAGAGCAAATTTGGGGTCTAAAATGGGACTCCTAAGGAAAATAATAAAATAATAGTTAAAATAATATTTATGGATTTTGGAGGAAGAGAGAAACAAACTTTTTTTTTGTATTTTCAACATATCTCCCTGTGGTTTAACTCAAATTCGAGTGGGAGCACTAGTTGGATACGAATTCAATTCCACATCCAAAGAGGGCCCACACTGCATACTTTCGATAGACCCCACCCCACGAAAAATGTGAAATACATAAAAAAAAATGTGTTACTTGAAAAGTAACACATTGTGTTTTATGTATTTCACATTTTTCGTGGGGTGGGGTCCATCAAAAGTATGCAGTCTAGGCCCTTATTGGATGCAAAATTGAATTCCACATCCATCTAGTGCTCCCACTTGAAATTTAAGAAAAAACCATAGGGATATAAGTTGAATATACGAACTAAAAAAATAGTTTTTTTTATGACAAATATGCCAAGTCAACAATTATTGTTGACTCTTTTTCTTGAAATTCTATTGGTTCTTGAATTCTAACTCATCAATGGCTCTTTTTCTTATGAGACCCATTTTAGACCCCAAATTTACTCCAATGGAAAGTTCGATCCAAGGAAAAAAGAATTCAAACCTGTACCCTTGAATAACAATCCAAGGAATGTCCGAGAGGAACAATAAGCTCAAGGAAGATTCCAGCGGGTTATGTCAGTCGAAGGAAGACCCAATGAACCAATTCAATGTTGGGGATGTGGAGAGAATCACAAGTTGTAAGATTATCCCCATAGTAAGGAGAAACCTCGAAGACTACACAACATTGAAGAAGTTGTTACTGTGGAGGGCATGGCCAGAGCAACTCCTAGAATCTATGTAGCCTTGGATGGTCTCTAGGAAGACCACTGAGCAGTTGTGGTTGAAGTTGAAGGTAATATTGTTGCACAATATGTTTCTATTTTGATTGAACTAGGGTCCATTCATACTTATATTAATCATAATATTATTGAATTTTTCTCTCTTAAGAAAAGTAAACATGGCACATCATGGTTAGTTCAGCTAGCCACGGGGACAAGGAGGAAAGTAAGTGAAGTAGTGGAAAGATGTCCATTAATGTTGGATTGTCTTTCCAACACAACAAACTTAAATATCCTACCGCTAGGATCAGATGATGTTCTTATTGTCATGGACTCATTGGGAATGCATCACACCAAGCTTGACTATTACAATACATTTCTCGAATGCCTTGATGATGAAGGAAGGTCTTAGCTAGTAAAAGGTGTGTTGAAGAAGGTTTCAATAAGGCAAGATAAATAACTACAATTGGGAATGTACTTCAATATGAATTGTCAAATATGTGCAGTTCATGTATGAAATTCCACAGAAGATAGAAGACCAACATTAGAGGATTATCTCGTTCTACAAGAATATAAGGACGTGTTCCCAAAAGAGGTTCTTGGGTTTCCACCTAAAATATATATAGACTTTACAATTAATCTGGTGCTAGGAGTAGCCCTTGTGTTTAAGTACCCTTACAAAATGAGCACTCCAGATTTGGTAGAGTTGAAAATGCAACTTCAGGAATTGATGGATAAGAATTACATTAGACCCAGTATGTCGCTTTGGGTTCAATGTTGTTGTTCATTAAAAAGAAAGATGGAACATTGAGGTTGTGTATTAAGTATATGCGTCTCAATAAGGTCACAATCAAGAACATCTATCCATTTTCCAGTATAGATGATCTCTTTGATCAAATACATGGAGCCAAAATATTTTCGAAGATTGACTTAAGGTTAGGATGCCACCATGTCAGAATCATAGAAGAGGACATCCATAAGATATATTTTAGAAGTCGGTATGGCCACTATGAATTCACAATGGTGCCATTTAGACTCACTAATGCACTGGTTATTTTAATGTGCCCCATGAACAATGTCTTCAACCAATATTTGGATAAGTTTGTGTTGGTATTCCTAAATAATCTATGAATGGTACTACAGGTGCTTATGGAACATAAATTCTACACCAAGCTAAGCAAATGCAAATTTTATCAAAGGAATATTCAGTATTGGGCCATGCTATTCAGCAGATGGAGTCTCAGTGGATGCCGAGAAGATTGAGGCTATAGTAAATTAGCCTACGCCCGACAATGTGACCGATGTTCGATATTTTATGGGTTTAGCAAGATATTACAGGAGCCTCGTCAAATGTTTCTCCAAAGTGGTGCATCCTATCACATCATTACAAAGAATGAATGTAAAGTTCACATTGTCTAAAATATGTGAGAAAAGTTTCTAAATACTAAAGGAATTACTCACCAACACTCCTATTTTAAATATTAGAGATCCAAATAAATATATTGTGGTATGCACGGATGTCTGCATTGAAGGGTTGGAAGGAATACTTATGCAGGAAGGACACGTGATAAGTTATGAGTCTAGGAAGTTAAGGTAATTGTTGGTTGTGGAGCCAGATCTTTTAGTCTCATAGATGATATTGTCTCAGCCGTGTACCCCAACTTTATATGATATGAAAAATGACTATACACTCATTCCCCAACCTTGGAGTTCGGGGGAAATGCCCCCGAGATACAGCGGTTCGGGGGAAGTTCCCCCGAGAAATGGGGGTTTGGGGCGAAGCCCCCAAGAAATTTTTTTGGGGATGTTTGTTGGCCAACAGTTTTGTGGACCCTTGGTTTTGGGTATCCCGTGGTATTTTCCCATTGTATTTCCCCTATAAAAGAAAGACATTGTAATACATCTAATGTAAGAGATGTATTAGGTATTATGCATTGTAAATATCTCTGAGATCGTGAAGAGAGACTATGAGACAGTGAAGAGGAAGTGCAGCGGATGTGCTGGAGGTTGTATCCCTTCATTTGTTGGATGGTATAATAATAAGGACTGGCAATTTCAGTGTGGACGTAGCCCATCTTGGGTGAACCACGATATAATGGTGTCTCTCTTGTAATGTGTCTGTGTGATTATATTTTCATTTATGTTTATTGTTATTGCTCTGCGATCCTGTTTTTCTAACAGTAACATGAAAATAATTATGCAACTCATGATTTGGAACTAGCTACCATTGTGCATGCCTTGAAAATGTGGAGACGCTACTTGCTTGGACAAAAAATTGAGTTGTGAACTAATCACACGAGTTTAAAATATTTGTTTGATCAACCAAGTTTAAATTCCCAACAAGATAGGTGGTTAGAATTTCTAAGTGAATTCGAATTTGAAATCAAGCACATCAAGGGTATGGAAAATAAGGTTGTTGTCTCTCTCGGTAGAAAGTTTTGATGTAGTATCCATGAGCTTATGCAAAGCTGACCTCATAGAAGGAGTTAGCAAGGCCTCCTCTAAATATGATAATTACACTCAAGTAACCACAAAACTTAGACGAGAAGAACCATTTAAGAAGTATGAGGGATATTAGTTGGAAGAAGATGGAATTCTTATTTTACAAGGATGATTGTACATTCGAGACAATGCTAAATTAAAGAAGCTAGTAATGGATGAAATACATCAGATGCCTTATCAATCATGTCACCTAGGTTATCAGAAGACTATTATAGCATCAATAAAGCAATATTTTTGGCCACTAATGAAGAAATATATAGAGCAGTACATAACTAGGTGTCATAAGTGCCAACATGTTAAGGTTGAGCACCAACACCTAGTAGGATTGCTGCAGCCAGTGCCTAGACCTAAGTGGAAGTGGGAAGAAATATCTATGGATTTTATTATGGGGCTACTGAAGACAACAAATCAACATGACTTGATCATGGTGGTGGTGGACAAGTTGACCAAATCAATGCATTTTATACAAGTCAATTCCACACACAAAACTGTTGACATTGCAAATAATTTCATGAAGGAAATATTCAAGTTGTGTGGATTTCCTAAGGTAATAATTTCAGATAGGGATACAAAATTCACATCGAATTTCTGGAAATGACTAAATTCAAGTATTTGGGAACTCAACTCAATTTCAGCACAACATACCATCCTCAAATAAAGGGTCAGACAGAGAGGGTAAACCAAGTGTTAGGGTATATGTCAAGGATGTATGTGATGGGTAAGCCATCAAAGTGGGAATATTACTTACATCTAGTTTAATGTGCTTAAAACAAAATCACTAGGCATCATTGGGGATGAATCCATTTGAAGCCATGCATGGTAGGAAATACATGACTCTAGTAAGTTTGGAAAACCTGGTGAATAGGGTGGTGCTTGGACCATAAATTCTCAAAGAAATGGAGCATAAAATAGTTGAAATTGGGCAGAATTTGAAAGCAGCACAAGACAAGCAGAAGAGCTATGCAAATATGAAAAAAGTGCATATAGAATTTAGTGTCAAAGACCATGTTTATTTGAGAATGAATCCCAATAAGAGCTCTGTAAATCTTGGAGGTTGTTCCAAGTTGGAACCAAGATATTGCGTGTCATTTGTAATCCTTGATAGGATGGGACCAATTGCATATTGTATTTAATTGCCTGCACATATGAAATCTCATGATGTTTTCCATGTCTCATTCTTTAAAAGTATATGCATGATCCTAATCATGTTATTGATTGGAATGTGATTCAGGTGGAACCCAAGGAAGAGTTCCGAGTGGATCCTATGCGTTGTTAGAATACTGAGAATATGAGAAAATCATATAACAATACAAAACATGCATAGCATGAGCTATTCTATCCTTCTGTCTTACTAAACAACACAGAACATGAATACAAACAAAGATAACATAATAGATAAGAGAAAACCATATATATGTGGTAAAACCCGAAATGGGGAAACATCCACAAGAAGGGAAAAATATTTGTATTCCTCAAAATATCTCCAACATTACAGCTTGAGCTCCACTCCACATATTTTATCCCAAAGTATTACAAAGACATCACAATGCATTTACAAGATATGCCCAAAGGCTTCCCTTCACCTCTATTATATACCAAGAGGTATGGAAGAATAACATCCCAAAATACATGTGGGATAAATGATTTTACACCTCTTTATACAATGAATGGTAGAGTATTCTTATCCATTATAAATGTGGGATAACTCAATATTATAATAGTTAGAGTTATTTTGTTTGATTTTTCATTTCCAATGCTAGTTATGACATCTTACAACATCAACTAGACATCATTACACGTAATTATTAAAAGTATGCATTCCAACACCCCCCCTTAACGATGACTAGGAGAACAACAAATAAAAGAAGGAAGATGTCATTACATATATTATCCCCCTTGATGACAACTTCCCAAATTCCCAACAAACTGTGAAGATACACGAACTTTGCTTCTATCATGGATTTGGTCAATATATCAATTGTTTTCTTTTCTGTAGGACAATACTACAAACAAATAACACCATTTTCAACAAGGTTTTGAATGTAATGAGTATCTAATTCAATGTGTTTAGTTTTGGATTGATACACTAAATTGTACGCAAGCTGAATTGCACTTTGATTTTCACATCTCAACTCAGTAGCAGACTTTTGTACTAATCAAAGCTCTGTCAGAACATGTTGGATCCACATTGCTTCTTTAGCTACTTCCTTTGATGCCCTAACTCTACTTCACAAGAAGAAAGAGAAAGAGTTCTCAACTTTTTCCTAGACATTGAAATCAGACTTGCACCAAGCTGAAAGATATATCCTACAGTAGATCTTCTATCTGAAGTATCCCTTGCCCAATAAAAATATGTATAACTAAGGAGTGATATTGTAGCCCTGCTAGAATAGAACACACCATAATGCAATGTCCCCTGTAAATACATGAGAATTCTCTTTGTTGTTGTATAATGACTTTCATGAGGCTTTTACATAAACCTTGAAACCATGTTGACTGCAAAACAAATATTTGGTCTGATGTGTGTCAAATATATCAAACTTCTCACAAGCTAATGATACAATGTCGCATCAACAAGAGGATTATCACAATCAACAATTAACTTTACACTAGGCTAAAATGTTGTAGGTGACGACTTACAATCACTCATACGAAACCGAGCAAGCAAATATATCACATACTTAGGCTGAGAGATTAAAATACCATCTTCCATATGCCAAATATGTAGACCCAACAAATAATGTAATAGGCCCAAATCGGTCATTTCAAATTCACTTTTAATATTATCCTTCATTTCTTGTATCAAAGTAAGTTGGTTTCTAGTAATAATAGTCATCCACATAAAGTACAATTATGAGAACATCATCATCAAAGTGCTTCACATATAAATTTGGATCAGATACACACCGCTTAAAACCATTCTTAAAGAAATAAGCATTAATCTTTTGATACCAAGCTCTAGGTGCTTGCTTAAGACCATTGTTAGGTGGAAATATTGTCGTTTAATTCCGTTGTAGTACTTGCCCAACTATTTAATTTGTCAATCCGAGGAGTTCATAGACTTACAAATCACATGCAAAATATATGTAGGACTGAAGCGAAATTAATCTAATCTAACCCCCCTTGCTAATTTCTAATTGCTAATCTAATCCCCCCTTAAGTTGAAACACACAACTGCTAATCTAATGCTAGAAGCTAAAACACACTGTTGAAAGTAAATTGCATAAAATAAAGACAGCATATGAAGAGCAACGAGACAACACATGTGAGCTCGCCTTAACAATAAAGAAATCTTAATTTACATCACAAGAATCAATGACAAATCATGAAAGCATCAAAACTAAGATTATGAAAAAAAACTAAGAATCCCCTTCTCCATATTACAAAGTTAAAACTAACTTCTACAATCTGAGACTAATCTCATCCTAATCTACTTTCTAATCTACTATTAATCTACTCCTCCAAATGAAGAGAGAGCACTCTCTTTTATACATGAATTTCTTTGAGAAGAAGATAACCATCTCATAATGACAGATCCACTATTCTCTCAACCACTCTCAACTACTTTCCTATTATTACAAGATATGATCCCTTCAAATCCTCCACATGTCTCTCACAAATTCTCCACATGTCTCTTATACATCCTAAATAAGATATGTCAACCAAATCTCCATGATCTTCTCCTTGGAATATTCTTTGAAGAACTATCTCCTTGAAATGGTGGAGGAGATATTCGAGGAGTCTTTCTTTGAATTGATCCTTCCATATTCCTACACATTACAAAGCTTATCCATACTTGAGATATTAGTGAAAAACGTGTTATTTTCCAATATTTAATCATAAATTCACTTATAATACTAAAATGAATAAAGTCGAAAATAATAAGATGAAACTCAAGTATATGTATGGAAACGGTATGATGAAAGGTTAATGTGATGATGAAATGAGAGGAATAGTAGAAGGTAAAGTAGATAAAAATAAGACATTTATGAGTCCCAACATACTCCCCAACTGAACTTGTTGCATGTTCTCATGCAACCGTGCATGGATCTTTTTAAGAAATTTTGGCATCTGAACTTTGGCTTTGATTGATGATGTCTTTCCAACAATGAATGTTTCCAGGGTGTGAGTAGCAGCTGACATTTTCTTATGGTTGGTTCTTGTGTAACAACCATGAATACAAGGAATGTTGGTTCCTGTGTTAACAACATTTATCTCATTATCTGTTTTCTTGCAGCAATAAAAATTTAACCATACACTCATTGGAAATGATAAGATATCAATGTGCATAAGAAAGCATCAATGTGTATAAGAAAGCCTTTTCTTTAGCTTTATGAATCATGCCAATATGTGTATCAATGTGTATGAAGCAAAGTGCAACAGAGGATTTGTTGGAAAAGAAATGTTGGTGAATGATAAATGAGATGAAAAATGGAGTGATGGTAGTGGAATGATGGTAGCGAAATGATGATAGTGAATATAGTTCAGAGGTGCAGCTGTGAAATGGAGAGTTTGGTGGAGTTGCAGCTGTGAAATGGAAAGCTTGGCACAGTCACAACAGGTGTTGCAGCCAACTTCCTAAACTAATATCTCCCAAAATACAAACTGGGTTTGGATGAAATTTTGCAAGCAAGTTTTTACTAGTCCAATGCATCTCCACACCAAAAATTAGAAAAACCCACATCACGGATTTCGCGAAAAATGCAAATTGGTTGTAGGTGACAAAATTTTGCAGGTAGGTGTTTCAGCTGGATGAAATAGTTGGATTTCTCTCAAATCATAAACTGGGTTTGGCTAAAAATTTTCAAGCAATTTTTTACTAGTCCAATGCATCTCCACACCAAAAATCAGAAAACCCCACACCACGGATTTCGAGAAAAATGCAAATTGGTTGTAGGTGATGATGGTTGTTTTTTCTAAATCCGTGCATTGGATTGAGCTGAAACTTGCCAATTTTGTTCATCATAATATTATCCATTCCCTGTCCAAAAATCATGAGGATCCAATGTATGGTTTGTGAGATATACTCAATTCAAATTCTGCATTTTATATAATGAACAATATGTATGAGAAAATGAATAAACAGTCACAAAGATTTCTTGTCCTCTGAAAATATGATTGCATTTGAGATCCTATAGAGTTTTCAGCAACCTCTATCTCATCATCCCCAACTAAACTTGTTACATGTCCTCGTGCAAATTGGCATGGGTTATGAAAGTGAAAAAGGAAATGGAGCATGGTGAGGGAATTTTCCAAATTATTCATTCCTAGCATGTAAGGAATTGCATGATTAAAGTTCAGAAAACAACATACCTCCACTTACCCAAGAATGATGATGAACTATGCAATAGGAACATGGTTGATGATGTTGCTGGTGCAACTGCTGTAACTGCTGGATCAGAGAAGATGTCACTATTGCAAGATCATAAAAATGTAACTGAAATTGATGCTGCTGAATTATGGAGAATGTGACTGTTGTGGCTGGATCGTGGAAGATGTCACTGCTGCAGGATCATGAAAATGTAACTATAAATGATGCTGCAACTGTAACTGGATCATGGTAAATGTCGAAGGTAGAAAGTGGAACCGTGGTACTCTCATATAGCTGAATTCATGCTGCTGTAACTGCTGAGGGAGTCATGAAAAAGTGTATAGTCTTCACCCGCTACAAAACCCGATGGTACAATTCTAGTCATGCGAATAAATGTGTCGATGTCGAGCATAAAAAGAAGTCATTGGATTACCGGCCATTGATGAATGTTGTTAACCAATGCGAGGCAAACTCACCATTGATGTCAATGAGTGCCAAGGTACCTGATTACATCTTGAAAAGTGCGAATAGATGTGCTGATGTCGAGCCACTTGCAAGATATGACGATCAAGGGACATTGATGTATTCTCATGATTGTCAGCGAGAGAACTTGACATTAAGGCATGCAAGCCTCCAGGTACTCAAAAATGAACTCTAGTCTATATCCTAGATAAGGTGTTGAGGTCGATGGGGCAAGACTTGTTGAAAGGTGAGCCTTAAAGAATCCCACATCAGTCAATGTGAGTTTTTACAAAAATATTGGTAGGACTATCGGAAAGATCTCAGTAGCAACAGTGTTTATGGCAAGGAAATGTAATTATGGGAAGGGGACTGGATGTTCTTATTCAAAAGGCAGAAAGGGACTGAAAAAGAAGGAAATTATGTATGCAACTCAGAAAGATAGGTGTGTGTGAAGTTACGATGGATAAGGCAATGGAAAGTGGACTTCAACATGGATGACTAATGTGCTTTGAAGGAGAAATGTGGGTAAACATTCATGATGCAAATGGGTTTACGAATGGTTTATGTGTAACAGCAAATGTCATGATGTTTATGATGAGTAACAACTCCTTCAAGCTATCTATCAAAGCATGTTTCTCAAAAATTTTGTGATTCTTGAAAAATCACTTCAGCAACAAAATGCGATCGTCTTCGAACCTTAACAAAACCTAGTACTAATCCTGCATGAAATTCGTGAGAAGTTTGAAAAACATAACATGCAGAAAGAAGTATGAATGCGGAAAATCAAAGTTAAAAAATAAAACATGTTTTTACCTGTTTCCATTGCGCGCTTGGTTCGTTATTGATTGTTGCGTGAAGTGACTTAAGAAAAACAAAATAGTGTTAAGCGTAAGAACATGTTTTGATAGTGTTTTCAGGAATTATTAAAACGTCCATTTGCAATTTTATTTTTATTTTAATAGCAATACTGTCTGGGCTTCATCAAATTTTCCCATGTGCATAAGTAACAGTTTGTTGATACCTGTCACTAAAGCTTAGGAATTCAAACATTTGGAAATTGTGTGAGAGTATGATCCTCATTAATTTGTTGCATTAGTGCCAATTGTTTTTCTTGCATGATCAGATCTGTCCATTGTTAAATATTCAGAGCATACAATTCTTTGCATGGGATTTCTATTGACAGAAACTAAGGGAAGCACAGAGCCGCTTTCATTAATGAAACCCGCCTAGCAACTTACACGTTAGATTCTGCATAAACCATAGTTAACATAAAATACATGCATACCTGCCTCATAAGTATTTATCTGCTCCTGCCCACGATTCTGAGTTATCTTCTTTACTTTTCATCTTCGTGCATGTAGTCATTCCTATCACAAAAAAAACTCTCTGCGATGTGAGAAAATTGGTTCAATGTGCACTTTTATGGATTTTAAAACCAAATATCCGTGGAACATAGCTCTACATTGGCCTGGACAGCTTTATGCCATCAATGTTTAATACCAACTTTTGGAATTTCTACGACCGATGTATAAAACTGTAGAAACCATAGAAGCCTCTATTATAAGCATGCAATTGTAAGCTGCAAAGCCAGCATTTTATGAAAGTGAAGCGCATATGATTTTATAGGTCAGAGAGATATCTCGAATGCGTATTACTCAAAAATGGTGAAGTCTGTCAATTTTGTACATGTGAGTAATCGCCAAGATCATGGGGGTTTGGATTAGTCAACAAGGATTTCGAGATAAGGTATGCTGCCTTCTTTCAACCTGTGCCCACGTACCATCGTCTCATTCGGTGGGTGCTTTGCGTTGCTGTATGTTGGGAATGATGAAGATAAGGAGCGACGGAGGCAGCGTGATAGAAGAGGAGAATCTTGCACAGGATGATAATGGCCCTCAAACAGAACCCAGGATGTGTGATCACCACGTCTCGGAAAGATAGCACGAGTTTGTTAAAAACAATTCTAATAATAACACGTAACCATGATTTCATTACCTTTTCTTAGAAGCATTTGGGAAGTTAAATGACTGGGAAAATGAGAAAATCCTTCATGAGGATGAGAAACCGAATTCCTAACTTGGAATCCGTTTCAACCAATTGCTAATTTATAAAACCGGCCACAACAGTAAATCTGAGAATTACATGTTCAGATATCCATATGTACAGCTCAAACCGTAGCTCATGATCAGGTAAATGAGGCTGTTATGCACAAAACCCATGTCCCATATTTTTGAGATTCTTCTCTATCTGCCCGCAAATCGCGATGCAAATAAACGTGTTCTTATCTTGCATGCTTTTTTGGTTGGAACTGTTTCATTACCAGTTGGGAGCAGAAATTGAAGATACACAGAAATTGCGTTAAATGATTACGATAGTTGCAATCATCCCGGTCAGAATTTTCCTTACGGGATATGAATCTGAAAATGGATCCGCTTACCTCGTCTTTTCATTTCTTTAAAACTTATGAGAGTTATCATTCCAAACTTTGGCAAATATTCTGATTGTGTATTTGGCTTGGTATAAGAAATGAAAAGCATGGGAATTTAGCGAGCAATCACAAAAAACCATTAACTAGAGAGTCGAGCAAACAGATTTGGATCTTGGATCGCGTAAAATTGCAAATTGCTTATGAAGATTATGATGTTGTTTATGTACATATGAAATTCATGGTATTGCTTTTGCAAGTTTCAGCGTGGAATTAGAGACAACATTACGCAAACCAGAAATAAACCAGACCGAAAAGACTCAATTCAATTGTGACACAGTTGCAGCCACTGTTTCAGCTCAATTCAAATGTGACAGTTTCAACATGTAATTTTTTTTTATTTGCATTACTTCAAATTTTAGCAAATGGAGATCTCAAAAATTAAAGCATCATTATTCTTTCTGAAAACCGTTATATGTTCGGGTACACAAGGTACTCCCAAAAGACCGAACACCTAGAACAACCACTTCACACAAACAGATCACAGATCAACACACCGATGTTTTGACATGGTTTAAACCCTCGACAGGGAAACACTCCACGGCCCTGGCCAAATAGCTTCTATGGAGCAATTTATTATACAAAGAAAGAAAGTTACAAATGAGCTTCTCATAATCGATCAACTTTCCAATGACCCTCCATGCACTTTCAATAGAGATCATGGACCAATCGGGTGTTAAGCCACAGATCAAGGGTAGGTATGATCTAAGAGAAGTTGAGCCGTCGGATCACAACATATCGTGACCGTCGGATTAAATGTTTACAAATGCATACTAAAGATACACACTTTTCCTAATGAATATATTACACAAGTTGATCTTAACTAACTCCTAAGTGTATAAATATCCTAACATCGCCCTTTAAGAACAACTTGGGATAGGATTGAAGGATTTACAAAAGTGACACTATTAGGAGAAGGAAGGAGGCATTAGAGCCTATCCCCCCTTAATGACAAATTCCTGAACTCCTAACATAGATCAAAGTTTAGAAAACTTCGCTTTTGTAAGAGACTTAGTGAAGATGTCTACAACTTGATCATTTGTAAGATAAAAGAGCACTTCAAGAACACGATCATGAACAAGATTTATAATGAAGTGCATATGTAGCTCAATGTGTTTGTTGCGTTGATGTAGAATTGGATCTTTGGCAAGCTTGATGGCGCTTTGATTGTCGCACCAAAGTGGAGTAGGCTGCTGCTGCTCGAATCCAAACTCTGAAAGGATCTGTCGAAGCCATAAAGCTTCCTGACTGGCATTAACTGCGGCTCGATATTCTTCCTCTGCTGAAGAAAGAGCAAGAGCTTGTTGTTTCTTACAAGCCCAAGTGGTAGGTCCAGATCCCAGTCTGAAAACATAACCTGCAGCAGACTTTCGATCATCAGGATCACCATCCCAATCTAAATCAATGAAACCAACCAACAAAGGTTTCCCCCCTGTACTGTAATGAATCTCAAACTGAATTGTACCTCGAATATATCGAAGTATTCTTTTAGCTGCTTTCCAGTGACTTTCATGAGGTGTTTGCATATAATGGGCAACACGACCAATGGCAAAGGAAAGGTTAGGGCGGGAATGAGTCAAGTATAAGAGACTACCAACAAGCTAACGATACAAAGTGGCATCTACTTTAGGGGAAGTACAAGTGGCAGAAAATTTAACTCCAGACTAGAAGGGAGAAGGGGCCGGTGTATAATCTTCCATGTGAAAGCGACGAAGAAGGTCACAAGCATACTTAGACTGAGAAAGAAAGATTCCTTCTTTGGTTTGTAGGACTTGGAGACCAAGAAAATAATGCAAATGTCCTAAGTCTGACATTTCAAAATGTTGCTTAAGACTAGATTTCACATGGGTTATAAGCTTAGGGTCACTACCAGTAAGAATAAGGTCATCAACATATAGAACAAATATGATGAGATGGTTTCCTACTTTCTTGGTATAGACATTGGGGTAAGAATGGCATCTAGAAAAACCAGTGTCAAGGAGAAAGCTATCCATTTTGGCATACCAAGCTCTAGGAGCTTGCTTAAGGCCATATAAGGATTTCTTAAGGCGACAGACAAGGCTAGAGTTATTCTGAACATATCCAGGAGGTTGTTCCATATAAATTTCCTCCTGTAAATCACCATGTAAAAATGAAGACTTGACATCCATTTGATGGACTTCCCAGTTATGTAAGGCTGCAAGGGAAAGAACAAGGTGGATGGAGTTCATTTTTGCGACAGGAGCAAAGGTTTCATTGTAGTCAATCCCTTCAACTTGGAAAAAACCTTTGGTAACTAACCTTGCCTTAAGTCTTTCAACACTTCCATCTGATGCATACTTAGTTCTGTAGACCCATTTACATCTGACAAGTTTTCTTCCTTTTGGAAGAGGTACAAGATCCTAAATATCGTTCGCCATTAAGGAATGATATTCTTCATCCATAGTTGCATCCCAATCTGGATTTCCTGAAGCTTCTACAAAAGTTTATGAATCATGATTCTCGGAAACTTGAGCCAAAAGAGAAGAGGCTCGCTGAAACTGAGAACGTGTTCGACGTTGATCTCTAGGATCACCGGCAAGATCACCAGCTGCTTCACATGGTGAATGGACCCATCAAGGAAGCACTTGTGTTGGTGCAACTGGAGGAACATGAGCAGGCGGAGGTGGATTTTCATCCTCACTGTCATCATAAAAAACTGGAGTTGGAAACCTGTCAAGGAAGTCGGAAGAAGAAGAAGGCACAATCGTCAAACCAGGATCGCAGGCCAAAGATAGCACAATCGTCGAATTAGGCTCGCAGACCAAGATATTTTCATCAAATTTAACATCTCTTCTAATTATTATATCATGAGAATGTGGTTGAAGAAGTCTATAACCTTTTACATCTTCAGAATATCCAACAAATATGCACTTTTCACTTTTAGGCTGCAATGCTTTCTGTTTTTCATCTGGAATGTGAGCCCATGCTTCACTACCAAACACATGGAAGTGACTTACATCTGGTTTAATTTTACTCCATGCTTCTTCCGGTGTGATACCCTGTAAAGCTTTAGTGGGGGTGCGATTAGCTATGTAATTTGCACAATTTATGGCTTCAGCCCAAAATTGAAGACTTAGTCCCTTAGATTGGATCATACAATTAACCATTTCTTTTAAAGTGTGGTTCTTCCGTTCAGCGACACCATTTTGTTGTGGTGTATATGGAACAGTGCATTTTTGTTGGATTCCTTGTTTAGTACAGAAAGTAGTGAACTTTTTGTTAGCATATTCTCCTCCATTGTCAGATCTTAATTTAATAATTTGATGACCAGATTGTTTTTCAACAAGGGCCTTGTAGGCCAAAAACATGTTAAATACTTCGCTCTTAAGTTTTAGGAAATAAACCCAAGTGCATCTGGAGTAATCATCAATGAAATTTAAGAAACATTTGAAACCAGAAAAGGAAGCAGATGGAAGAGGACCACACAAGTCACTATGAACAAGCTCCAAGGGAACCGAGGCATGTCAAAAGGAACGTTTGTCAAAACTGTCCCGATTCAATGTTTTTCGATTACACAACCGGAATAAACACCATCCCTGCAATATACCATCGGAAGACTTGTCACCATATTGTCTTTACATAGTTGTTGCAATGAGCGATAATTTAAGTGACCAAATCGCTCATGCCAATGTTTGCTCAAGTTATCACTATGAGCAACAAAACCCAAAGGAAAAGGCGATGACCCAAAGTTGTTAAATTTGTACAACCTGGTAATATCATCAACAATTCTAGTAGCTAGGACCTGTTGAGGATCTTTAAAATCCTTGATTACAACTTGGTGAGGTGTAAACGTCACAGTTTTACCTTCACCTGAATGAGTGATTTGATAGACTGATAACAAGTTGCAGGAAATTCTTGGAACACATAGTACATCATTAAAATGACCATTATCTACTGGAACTGTTCTAGCTCCTACAATCATCACCAACAAATATTTGTTTGGTGTTACATTCATGCATAGTAGAAAAGATGGCTTGATCCCTAGCCATATGAGAAGATGCTCTAGAATCAATAAGCCATTCATTTGAAGTAGAAGAAGAAGATGCATTATAAGAATAACTAGAAGCACAAAGTGCATGTCCATGAGAGGTAAATTTTGAAGGCGAATCTAGGCTGATGTGGTGCTTCTTCATTGCTGCTTCCAAGGTTGTCTTCTTCTTGAAACACTTAGATTCATCATGATTATCTTTCCCAAAATAGTTGCAGTGACGCTCAATATTCTTGCCTTTTGGATTGGATCTTTTGTCATTTTTTAAAGAAGGAGCTGACTGAGAGGGTTTGGGACCCTTGTTTGACTTATTATTGCAAAAATTTTGTTTCTTGGGAGGCTTGGACTTTTCTTTCTGTTGGGACAATAAGGCTTTCCCAGATGTATTTGCATTGTTGATTATTCCAAGATAGATGAGTTTATCTTGCTCTCTAATCAAGGAATCACAAAAGGATTCAAGACTAGGCTCTTGATAGCTAGCTGCATTCAAGGATTCTTTCATGGAGTAAAATGTAGACATAAAAACAAAATATGCGGATCCAAGTTTGGAAAGAATATGATAAATGCATTGTTTGTCTTCCCTTTTAATCTTGCATTTTTCACATAAGAGTTTAAGAGTTTTGTACTTGGATAAATAATCTTGAATGCATGAAAAATCACTTGGATTTAGAGAAATCAACTCATTTTCGAGTTGGTGACCTCGAATTTCATTGTGTTTACCAAACACAAATTCCAACTTGTCCCAAGCAGTATCAGGTTCATCAATTCCAGATATGTGGAATCGCAAATCAGTAGAGGTTGACATCCCAATCAATCCATGAGTTTGGTCACATCTATTTACCCATTTGATTTTCTTATCGTTATCAGTAGGTTGTGTTTCTTTCCCTGATGTAATTCTAAAAAGTCCTCTACTTCGTAGAACATCCTCTATATATAATATTTCCATGAGAAATAGTTGGAACTGGTAAGTAGAATATCACAAGGAGTGGCCATATTTGTAAATAAATGGCAGTAAAAGCAGAAACCAATAGTCTGGATGCGAAGAGCTTGAAAAAATAGGCTGTTTAACAAAAAACGACACTGAAAACTGACTCGGTATGATGAAGTTATGCTTGAACAAAGAAAAAGTTGAAGATGTCCCAAATAGTGACGTGGCAGATAGAGAATGACCAGTTAAAAAAAAAGGACCCCCCTCTTTCCAAGATGAACCTTGACAATCACTTTACAAGAAAGTTGTTTTAAGTGAATCACTTTTGTAAAATAAATGATTTCATTTTTACAATGATGTTATTTTAAATAGTGCAGCAAAAAAAAGGAACTTAAGTGACTCACTTTGTATTTTTATTTTATTATTTAAGTGAGATGCACTTTTACAATAAAGTAACTTAAAAATGGAAATTGCATGCACTTTTTCTTTTAAAAGTAACTTCCTAAGACTTGAACTCAAGACCTATTAAGGAATAAAGCAACTTTGAACCAAATGAGCTAAATTAAAAAGTATGTAAAATATGAGAAGGAGGAAGGGGGCTTTTGTCTTTTAACTCTTTTCTCTCAATTTTCGTGCTTGTCTCTTTTCCTGCAAATCACAGCAAGAACCAAAACAAAACAAAAAATTTCCACACTATTGGGGTTAGATCTCGTTAACTTTCCCGAAAAGTATACGTTTTCTCTTTGTTTCTAATTTGCTGAGATCGCACAAGGTGCACGACAAAGAGCATACGCAGCCGACAAAAACCCTTTCCCTTTCTGTTTCTGATTCATCGAAATTGCACAAGGTGCACGGCAAAGAAAATACGCAGATAGGGAAAGCAACAATCTAAAACAAAACAAAAAAAATCCAATAATAAAAACAAATAGAAATATGAGATTTTTTATTTTAAACACAGAAATAAAAAAAGCGTCACTGTAACATTATACCTTCAGATCTGATGAAATACACGTTTCTGAAGCTACCAGGAACCGTTTTTTATCAAACGAAAACTACTTCCCAATGGAAACGGTGCTACAAACACAATGGAACACCTCCCACAGTCCAGAAATGCACAGAAATACTAGAACCAGAAACCCTTTCAAGTTTCGGCAACAACAATTTAAGATCTAGAGCGGCTCTTCATAAAAGCTCTGATACCATGTTCGGGTACACAGGGTACTCCCAAAAGACCGAACAACTAGAGCAACCACTTCACACAAACAGATCACAGATCAACACACCAATGTTTTGACGTGGTTTAAACCCTCAAGAGGTAAACACTCCACGGCCTTGGCCAAATAGCTTCTACGGAGCAATTTATTATGCAAGGAAAAAAAGTTACAAATGAGCTTCTCATAATCGATCAACTTTTCAATGACCCTCCATGCTCTTTAAATAGAAATCATGGACCAATCGGGTGCTAAGCCACAGATCAAGGGTAGATATGATCTAAGAGAAGTTGAGCCGTCGGATCACAACATATCGTGACCGTCGGATTAAATATTTACAAATGCATACTAATGCATACTAAAGAAACACACTTTTCCTAACGGATATATTACACAAGTTGATCTTAACTAACTCCTAAGTGTCTAAATATCCTAACATTATAGCCATACTACTTTCTGATCCTCAGATCGCAGGAAGCACGGAAGAGAGCATACTTATTCTGGGTGAAAGCAAAAACTGAAAATAAAATCCTACCTACTCTATGCTAATTGGGAATTAGAAAACAGTTAGGTGTAGTTAAATATCCAATGTAGCCATTCACATAACAGCAATAAAAATATGTTCAATGTTAATTTTGCAAATAGAAAATGAGGATAAACAGAAATGTGTGAAATTAGTTATTGTAACTGTGAATTAACTAAATAAAAACAAAAACTAATTTGATCTAACCTAGTACTCGCTCGAAACCATCGTTCGATAGGGCTTTCATAGGCATAGTTTTCACTCCTCAGATCATGCTGCAACTCCTCATTGTCCTCCTTGACCTCCTACTCGCATAATTGTTCATCATCATTAGATGTGTAGGATTCTTTGTATGTTGATTCTTCATTTGTTTCTGGAGGAGTAATTAAGCTCTCGGCTGCTGTCAGGAGCTCCTCTTCGTGAGAAGAGGAGATCCCTACTCTTGCAAGGATCTGAGTGAGTTGTTCCAAGCTTAAACTCATTGTCAAATCATTTTGAAAAAGGGGTTCTTACAGCACCCAAATCTAAATGAAAAAAAATAAAATAAAATAAAAAACACTCTGTACAGAAAACAATTACTCTTCACAGTTGCAAAAACACACTTGCTGAAATTGAAATTCACACTTGCAGAATTGAAACACTCATGCAGAAATTAAAATTCTAGTGTATACTTGCAGGAATTGAAATACTCTCCACAGTTGGCAGGGAGAACATGAGGAGTCTCCACTCAAGTAGCTGCTATGACCCCTTACCAACACATGTAGATCCTACTTACTTGAAAAAACAAACTAAACCTCAATCCATCGTGCTTCCCCGACAAACGGCGCCAAAATGTTAGGCGAAAATAATGTCGTTTAATTCCGTTGTAGTACTTGCCCAACTATTTAATTTGTCAATCTGAGGAATTCGTAGATTTACGAAGCATATGAAAAATATATGCAGGACTGAAGCGAAATTAATCTAATATAACCCCCCTTGCTAATTGTTAGGATATTTAGACACTTATGAGTTAATTAAGATCAACTTGTGTAATATATCTGTTAGAAAAAGTGTGTTTTCTTAGTATGCATTAGGATGCATTTGTAAATACTTAATCCGACGGTCACGATATGTTCCCGACATAGAGTGATCCGACGGCTCAACTTTTCTTAAATCATACCTACCCTTGATCCGTGGCTTAACACTCGATTGGTCCATGTTCTCTATTTAAAGAGCATGGAGGGTCATTGGAAAGTTGATCGATTATGAGAAGATCATTTGTAACTTTATTTCTTTGCATAATAAATTGTCTCGTGGAAGCTATTTGGCCGGGGCCGTGGAGTGTTTCCCTCACGAGGGTTTAAACCACGTCAAAACATTGGTGTATCGATCTGTCATCTGTTTGTGTGAAGTGGTTGCTCTAGGTGTTCGGTCTTTTGGAAGTACCCTGTGCACCCGAACATGGTATCATAACGTTTATGAAGAGCCGCTTCTAGTTATGATCTAGATCTTGAACTAGTGTTGCTGAAACTTGAAAAGGTTTCTGGTTCCAGTATTTCTGTGCATTTTTTTGCTGTGGTAGGTGTTCCATTGCATCCAGAGCGCCGTTTCCATTTGGAAATAATTTTCATTTGATCGAAAACAATTTTCGGTTGCTTCAGAAACGCGTATTTCATCATATCTGAAGGTATAATGTTGCAGTGACCCTTTAATTTTCTATTTTAAAAAGAAAAATAAAATCTCATATTTTATCAGTTTTTATTTTTAGATTTTTTTTAGTTTCGGATTGTTGCTTTCCCTGTCTATGTATGCTCTTTGCCGTGCACCTTGCGCGATCTCGGCAAATCAGAAACAGAGAGAAAACGTAGACTTTCCGGGCAAGCTAATGAGATCTAACTCCACAAGTGTGGGAATTTTTTTTTGTTTCGGTTTGTGGTGTGATTTGCAGGGAAAAAAAAAAAAAAAAAAAAACCAAGCACGGAAACCGAGCAAGAAGAGTAAAAAAAAAAGTCCATCTTCCTCATTCCCATATTTTACATACCTTTTAATCTAGCTCACTTGGTTCAAAGTTGTTTTATTCCTTAATAAGTCTTGAGTTCAAGTCTTAGGAAGTTACTTTTAAGAGGCAAAGTGCATGCAATTTTTATTTTCAAGTTACTTTATTGTAAAAGTGCATCTCACTTAAATAATAAAAAATAAAAATACAAAGTGAGTCAGTTCAGTTCATTTTATTGTTGCACTATTTAAAGTAAATCATTGTAAAAGTGAAACCACTTATTTTATAAAAGTGATTCACTTAAAGCACATTTATTGTAAAGTGATTGTCAAAGGTTCATCTTGGGAAGAGGGGGGTTCTTTTTTTAGCTGATCATTCTCTATGTGCCACGTCACTATTGGGGACATCTTCAGCTTTTTTTTGGTTCAAGCATAACTTCATTATCTGAAGTCAGTTTTCAGTGCCGTTTTTTTTTAAACCGCATATTTTTTCGAGCTCTTCGCTTCTAGATTATTGGTTTTTTCTTTTACAACCATTAATTTACAAATATGGCCGCCCCTTGTGATATTCTACTTACCAGTTCCAATTATTTCTCATGGAAATCTCGTATGGAGAATGTTCTACGAAGTAGGGGACTTTTTAGAATTACCTCAAAAAAAGAAACAGAACCCATTGATGATGATAAGAAAATCAAATGGGCAAATAGATGTAACGAAGCTCGTGGATTGATTGAGATGTCAATCTCTACTGATTTGCAATTCCACATATCTGGAATTGATGAACCTAATGCTGCTTGGGACAAGTTGGAATCTGTGTTTGGTAAAACACAATGAAATTCGAGGTCACCAACTCGAAAATGAATTAATTTCTTTAAATTCAAGTGATTTTTCATGCATTCAAGATTATTAATCTAAGTACAAAACTCTTAAATTCTTATGTGCAGAATGTAAGATTAAGAGGGAAGACAAACAATGCATTTATCATATTCTTTCCAAACTTGGACCTGCATATTCTGTTTTTGTATCTACATTTTACTCCATGAAAGAATCCTTGAATGCAGCTAGCTATCAAGAGCCTAGTCTAAACAAAATTTTTGCAATAATAAGTCAAACAAGGGTCCCAAACCCTCTCAGTCAGCTCCTTCTTTAAAAAATGACAAAGGATCCAAGCCAAAAGGAAAGAAGACTGAGTGTCATTGCAACTATTGCGGGAAAGATAATCATGATGAATCTAAGTGTTTCAAGAACATGACAGCCTTGGAAGCAACAATAAAGAAGCACGACATCAGCCTAGATTCGCCTTCAGAATGTACCTCTCATGGACATGCACTTTGTGCTTCTGGTTATTCTTATAATACATCTTCTTCTTCTACTTCAAATGAATGGCTCATTGATTCTAGAGCATCTTATCATATGGCTAAGGATCAAGCCATCTTTTCTACTATGCATGAATGTAACACCAAACAAATATTTGTTGGTGATGATTGTAGGAGCTAGAACAGTTCCAGTAGATAATGGTCATTTTAGTGATGTACTATGTGTTCCAAGAATTTCCTGCAACTTGTTATCAGTCTATCAAATCACTCATTCCGGTGAAGGTGAAACTGTAACGTTTACACCTCACCAAGTTGTAATCAAGGATTTTAAAGATCCTCAACCGGTCCTAACTATTGAAATTGTTGATGATATTACCAGGTTGTACAAATTTAACAACTTTGGTTCATCACCTTTTCCTTCAGGTTTTGTTGCTCATAGTGATAACTTGAGCAAACTTTGGCATGAGCGATTTGGTCACTTAAATTATCGCTCATTGCAACAACTATGTAAAGACAATATGGTGACAGGTCTTCCGATGGTATCTTGCAAAGATGGTGTTTGTTCCGGTTGTGTACTCGAAAAACATCATCGGGACAGTTTTGACAAACGTGCCTCTTGGCACGCATCGGTTCCCTTGGATTTTGTGCATGTTGACTTGTGTGGTCCTCTTCCATCTGCTTTATTTTCTAGTTTCAAATATTTCTTAACTTTCATTGATGATTACACCAGACGCACTTGGGTTTATTTCTTAGCACTTAAGAGAGAAGTATTTAACATGTTCTTGGCATCAAATTATTAAGTTAAGATCTGACAATGGAGGAGAATATGTTAACAAAAAGTTCTCTACTTTCTGCACTAAACAAGGAATCCAACAATAACACACGGTTCCATATACACTACAACAAAATGGTGTAGCTGAACGAAAGAACCACACTTTAAAAGAAATGGCTAATTGTATGATCCAATCTAAGAGACTAAGTCTTCAATTTTGGGTTGAAGCCATAAATTGTGCAAATTACATAGTTAATTGCACCCCCACTAAAGCATTACAAGGTATCACACAGGAAGAAGCATGGAGTAAAATTAAACCAGATGTAAGTCACTTCTGTGTGTTTGGTAGTGAAGCATGGGCTCATATTCCGGATGAAAAACGAAAAGCATTGTAGCCCAAAAGTGAAAAGTGCATATTTGTTGGATATTCTGAAGATGTAAAAGGTTATAAACTTCTTCAACCACATTCTCATGATATAATAATTAGAAGAGATGTTAAATTTGATGAAAATATCTTGTCCTGCGAGCCTAACTCGACGATTGTGCCATATTTGGCTTGTGAGCCTGATTCGGCGATTGTGTCTTCTTCTTCTTCCAACTTCCTTGACAGGTTTCCAACACTAGTTTCTGATGATGACAGTGAGGATGAAAATCCACCTCCGCTTTCTCATGTTCCTCCAGTTGCAACAACACAATTGCTTCCTCGATGGGTCCGTTCAACATGTCAAGCAACTGATGACCTTATCGGTGATCCTAGAGATCAACATCGAACACGTTCTCAGTTTCAGTGAGCCTCTTTTCTTTTGGCTCAGGTTTCTGAGAATCATGATCCATAAACTTTTGCAGAAGCTTTAGGAAATCCATATTGGGATACAGCTATGGATGAAGAATACCATTCCTTAATGGCGAATGATATTTGGGATCTTATACCTCTTCCAAAAGGAAGAAAACTTGTCAGATGTAAATGGGTCTAGAGAACTAAGTATGCATCAGATGGAAGTGTTGAAAGACTTAAGGCAAGGTTAGTTGCCAAAGGTTTTTCCCAAGTTGAAGGGATTGACTACAATGAAACCTTTGCTCTTGTCGCAAAAATGAACTCCATCCGCCTTGTTCTTTCCCTTGCAGCCTTACATAACTGGGAAGTCCATCAAATGGATGTCAAGTCTGCCTTCTTACATTGATGATTTACAGGAGGAAATTTACATAGAACAACCTCCTGGATATGTTCAGAATAACTCTAGCCTTGTCTGCCGCCCTAAGAAATCCTTATATGGCCTTAAGCAAGCTCCTGGAGCTTGGTATGCCAAAATGGATAGCTTTCTCCTTGACACTGGTTTTTCTAGATGCCATTCTGACCCCAATGTCTATACCAAGAAAGTAGGAAACCATCTCATCATACTTGTTCTATATGTCGATGACCTTATTCTTACTAGTAGTGACCCTAAGCTTATAAGCCATGTGAAATCCAGTCTTAAGAAAAAATTTGAAATGTCAGAATTATGACATTTGCATTATTTTCTTGGTCTCCAAGTCATGCAAACCAAAGAATGAATATTTCTTTCTCAGTCTAAGTATGCTTGTGACCTTCTTCGTCGCTTTCACATGGATGATTGTACACCAACCCCTTCTCCCTTCCAGTCTGGAGTCAAACTTTCTGCCACTTGTACTTCACCTGAATTCGATGCCACCTTGTATCGTCAGCTTGTTGGCAGTCTCTTATACTTGACTCATTCCCATCCTGACCTTTCCTTTTCCTTTGGTCATGTTGTCTGTTATATGCAGACACCTCATGAAAGTCACTGGAAAGCAGCTAAAAGAATACTTCGATATATTCGAGGTACAATTCAGTTTGGGATTCATTACAGTACAGGGGGGAAACGTTTGTTGGTTGGTTTTACTGATTCAGATTGGGCCGGCGATCCTGATGATCTAAAGTCTACTGCAGGTTATGTTTTCAGTCTAGAATCTGGACCTATCACTTGGGCTTGTAAGAAACAACAATCTCCTGCTCTTTCTTCAGCATAAGCAGAATATCGAGCCGTAGTTAATGCCAATCAGGAAGCTTTATGGCTTCGATAGATCCTTTCAGAATTTGGATTCGAACAGCAGCATCCTACTCCAGTTTGGTGCGACAATCAAAGTGCCATCAAGATTTCCAAAGATCCAATCCTACATCAACGCAGCAAACACATTGAGCTACATATGCACTTCATCAGAAATCTTGTTCATGATCGTGTTCTTGAAGTGCTCTTTTGTCCTAAAGATGATTAAGTTGCAAACATCTTCACCAATCAAGTTGCAGACATCTTCACTAAGTCTCTTACAGGAGTGAAGTTTTATAAACTTCGATCTATGTTAGGAGTTCAGGAACTTATCATTAAGGGGGGATAGGATCTAATGCATCCTTCCTTCTCCTGATAGTGTCACTTTTGTAAATCCTTCAATCCTATCCCAAGTTGTTCTTAAGGGGGGATGTTAGGATATTTAGACACTTAGAAGTTAGTTAAAATCAACTTGTGTAATATATCCATTAGGAAAAGTGTGTTTTCTTAGTATGCATTAGTATGCATTTGTGAATACTTAATCCGACGGTCACGATATGTTCCTGACATAGAGTGATCCGACGGCTCAACTTCTCTTAGATCATACCTACCCTTGATTCATGGCTTAACACCCGATTGGTCCATGATTTCTATTTAAAGAGCATGGAGGTTCATTGGAAAGTTGATCGATTATGAGAAGCTCATTTGTAACTTTCTTTCTTTGCATAATAAATTGTCTCGTAGAAGCTATTTGGCCGGGGCCGTGGAGTGTTTCCCTCACGAGGGTTTAAACCATGTCAAAACATCAGTGTATCGATCTGTGATCTTTTTGTGTGAAGTGGTTGCTCTAGGTGTTCGGTGTTTTGGGAGTACCCTGTGTACCCAAACACTAATTGCTAATTGCAAATCTAATCGCCCCTTAAGCTGAAACACACAACTACTAATATAATGCTGGAACTGCTAATCTAATGCTAGAAGCTAAAACACACTATTGAAAGTAAATTGCGTAAAAGAAAGACAACATATGAAGAGCAACGAGACAACACATGTGAGCTAACCTTAACAATAAAGAAATCTTAATTTACATCACAAGAATCAATGACAAATCATGAAAGCATCAAAATTAAGATTATGAACTAAAGCTAAGAATCCCATTCTCCATATTACAAAGTTAAAACTAACTTCTACAATCTGAGACTAATCTCCTCCTAATCTACTTTCTAATCTACTATTAATCTACTCCTCCAAATGAAGAGAGAGCACTCTCTTTTATACATGATTTTCTTTGAGAAGAAGATAACCATCTCATAATGACAGATCCACTATTCTCTCAACCACTCTCAACTACTTTCCTATTATTACAAGATATGATCCCTTCAAATCCTCCACATGTCTCTCATACATCCTAGATAAGATATGCCAACCAAATCTCCATGATCTTCTCCTTAGAATATTCTTTGAATAACTATCTCCTTGAAATGGTGGAGGAGATATTCGAAGCGTCTTTCTTTGAATTGATCCTTCCATATTCCTACACATTACAAAGCTCATCCATACTTGAGATATTAGTGAAAAACATGTTATTTTTCAATATTTAATCATAAATTCACTTATAATACTAAAATGAATAAAGTGGAAAATAATAAGATGAAACTCAAGTATATGTATGGAAATGGTATGATGAAAGGTTAATGGGATGATGAAATGTGAGGAATAGCAGAAGGCAAAGTGGATGAAAATAGGACATTTATGAGTCCCAACAACCATATAAAGCCTTATTTGCATACCAAACTTGAAGTTTTAGTAGTAACAAAGCTAGGTGGTTGTTATAAATGTATTCACTAAGATCACCATTCAAAAATGCGCTCTTGACATCCATTTGGTGTATTTCCCATTGATACGATGCAACAAGTGAAAAAATAGCTCTTTTTTAGTTCATTTTAGCAACCAAAGCAAAAAATTTAGTGTAATCTATACCTTCTTCTTGAGAGAATCCTTCTCCTACTAACCGAGCTTTATGTTTTTCAATTTGTACGTTTGCAGCAAACTTTGTTTTATATATCCACTTACATCCAACTAAATTCTTTCAAGGAGAAAGGGGAATAAGAGTCCAAGTCTCATTCTTCATTAACAAGTCATACTTAGTTTTCATTTATTTCTCCTATTCAGGATTATCTTTGGCTTAAGAATAGGTAGAGGGATTATCCATGGCCAAAAATTTAGTCATAAGAGCAAAGTCAGATCTATTTCTATGAGTATCAGGAGGAAGACCAATCTCAGAACCTGAGATTCAAGAGGTTTTCGAGCCCAAACATGAAGAGAAGTAGTGGTAGGACCCATACTAGTATCTTTAGAACATTCAGGTGGAGCACTTGAAGAAGAGGTTAAACTCGGATCAATAATAGGCACAGAAGGAGAGGAAGGAGTAACAAAGATATGAGTAATAGAAGGTTAAGGCAAATTCAATGTAACATGAGGTTCAATAAACTCAAGAGGAGGAGATACTTCATCAAAGTGAACATATCACCTAATAATGACACCTTGGGTAGAGGGATCAAACAACTTATACACTTTAGAATTCTCATGATAACCAATAAAAATACATTTGTGAGACTTGGGTTCTAAAATTTTCTATTTTTCATTTGGGATATGAGCCCAATATTCATTGTCCAAATAATTTAAAGTTACTAATATCATGTTTTTTTCCATTCCATTTTCCCTCAGGAGTAACATGCAAAACTGCTTTAGTAGGAACTCTATTCAAGATATAGTTAGCACAACAAATAATGTCAACCCAAATTTTTTTATGTAATCATTTAGAATAAAGCATTAATCTAGCTATTTCAACCAAAGTTCTATTCTTTCTTTCAGCTACCCCCGTTTTGTTGAGGTGTATAAGGAACAATATTTTGATGTTGAATACCATGCTAAAATAAATATGCATTAAATTCGTTTTGAATGAATTCCCCCCATTAACAGTTCTCAAATCCTTAATACTTTTATCATATTCATTCTCAACAATGGATTTAAATATTTGAAAAATACCAAAGGTTTCACTTTTATGTTTCAAAAAATAAACCCAAGATTTGTGACTATAATCATTAATAAAGGTAAGAAAATAGACTACATGAGACAAAGAAGGAGTTTCAAGAGGACCACAAATATCACTATGAATTAGTTGCAATGGTTCTTTAGCACACTAAGCTTTTCCTTTATCAAACATTTCCTTATGATGTTTACCAAGAACTCAACCTTCACAAACACCTTTAGTGGAACTATGAAGTAGTTGCAATGGTTCTTTAGCACACTAAGCTTTGTCTTTATCAAACATTTCCTTATGATGTTTATCAAGAATTCAACCTGCACAAACACCTTTAGTGGAATAAATTGAAGGTAATCCATGTACCATTTTAGACATCATTTTCATTTTACCATATTTCAAGTGACCTATTCATTCATGCCATAATTTGCTTAGTTCATCAGCGTGAACAACATAGGAATACAATGGTTGATTTTTACATGAATTAAAACTAGTAAACTTATATAATCCAACATTATGATCAACAAGACTAGAAGAAACAATTTTAAAGTTTGTTTGATATCTTTTAACATATACTTATTAGGCCAAGCTTCAAATTTATGACCTTTCTGACATGCACAATAAATAGAAAGTAAGTTGATGGGAATTCCTTGAACATGAAACACATCTTCTAAAGTACCATTAGGAACATTAACATTACCAGATCCTAAAACTGAAAGATGATTACCATCACTTATAAATACTTTCTATTGTGTGTGTCTTTTAGTGTCATAACAATTAAACAAAGAAGCTAAACCAATCATGTGATTAAACATCCATGGGAAGGGACAAATCTTCTTCTTCTTCCTCAAAATATCTCCAACATTGCAACTTGAGCTCCACTCCACATATGTTATTCCAGAGTATTAAAAAGACATCACAATGCATTTACAAGATATGCCCAAAGGCTCCCCATCACCTCTATTATATACCAAGAGGTATGGAAGAATAACATCCTAAAATACATGTGGGATAAATGATTTTCCACCTCTTTATATAATGAATGGTAAAAGGAGTATTTTTCTCCATTATAAATGTGGAATAATTCAATATTATAATTATTTTGTTTGATTTTTCCTTCCAATGCTAGTTATGGCATCAACTAGACATCATTGCACATGTAATTATTAAAATTCACATTCCAACATGCACATCTTAGAGGAGGCTCCCTCATTACAAAATTTGTCTTCATTGTATTAGGCATATGTTTTTGCAATTGGAATATCTTTAATTTTGATGATGACTAATATATAGTATATCCATATATTGCAGGGGGGTTAATACTCCTTTTGGGGAAACTTTGTAATGGGTATATGTAGTTTTTAGTGGTTTTTTTGGTGAAGAATGCAAAGAAGACATACATAACTTATAACTGAGTCTTTATAAAACATACCAATTTATATTTGGTTTCAAGCTCACAGATATCAATATAAGGTTTTTTCTTGAAAAGAAAAGGGAAACAACTTATTAGTCAATTAATTCTAATTTTCTAATTTGGGTGGTTGGGAATAATAATTGTTACCAAGTTGAACAACGATAGTTGAGCAATTTGTAGGATCGAGAAGCTCTGGTTCGCACGGTCGAGCTGTGCGTTTAGGCGTGTTCTGGCGTTGGCCCTGCGGGCTGCGTTTAGGGTTTCGAACCCTAGACAGCCCTGGAGATGGACTCTGAATGCCTTGAGGAGCGCAGGCGGCAACTCGATGTTTCCTTCAGGGCGTTGGTCGTTGCTACCCCTCCTCCCTCTTCCTCCACGACTGCATCTGGGGATGGCTTCGTTAAGCGAACAGACGCCCCTAAGATTCAGATCATATTCGCTGCTTCTAGAATGAAAGCTTTGGTTTTAAGGATAGAGGTTTGATTGGCCAGTTCACGGGCATCTAGCCATCGCCTAAGTCGATGGATTTCTGGGTTAAAAAAAATGGGATGCCTCTTATCACTGGAGGCCTGCAGCATTGTTTCTGTGGGAAGGGTAACTTCACATTTTTGTTTGAAAATAAAGTCGATCGGGATCTCATTTTCAAAAGCAGGCCTTACTTCATGGGCCCTAGAGGTCTTTATCTAAATCGCTGGTGTTTATCCTTTGACCTGAATAAAGACGTTCCCTCTGCAGTGCCTGTCTGGGTTCGTTTGCCCCATCTCCCACTTCATTGTTGGAATGATGAATCTCTTCAGGTGTTTGGTAACTCCCTTGGAAAATAGATTGATAAAGCAGAACCTAAAGGACCTCTTTTCTCCTATGCATGGATCTACGTGGAGGTGGATCTGGAGAAGGGATTACCTGAGGTAGTTAATCTTTGTATGGATGGATGGGAATATGAACAAAAGGTTGATTATGAGCAATTTCCATTCAAATGTAAAAAATGTCATGAATACGGCCATTTCGTTAAAAATTGTCCAAAAGCAGCACAAGAAGCACCCGAGAAAACTCAAGAGGATGGTTGGCATCGAGCAAAGAAAAGTAGGAGAATGTCCAATCCAAGTCCAGCGGAAAAGGATGCAAGCCCATCTCAGATAGAAAAAGAATCCACAACAAACAACCCATTCGCAGCCCTAAATGTTGAGGAAGGAGAAATCATCATGGAAGAGGAACAAATTATTGAGGAAGGGGACGAACCCCAGGAGATAGTAAAAAATAGCTTGGATCTCACTCTTGGATAAGAGGCACTTGAGCTACAATCTCCAAGCGGATCTTGGGCCGAAAAAGTAAAAAATGGAAAGGCCAAGGTAGTTTGCTCAACACCGGATTCCTCCTACAAAGGAACTCAGGAAGAAATAGTCCAGCCACCAAATATTAGAGGTCGAAAATCACACAAGTATCTTCGGGAACTGGAAGCAGAGTGGGAAATTGATCTAGGAAGGAAAAGAAGTATCGAGGAAATTAAGCTTCTTCAAAACCCGAAAACCCTAGGGAAAATTGATAAAAGGCCAAAGGCAGGGCCTCAATCATCTAAGAAGTAATGAAGATCGTCTATTGGAACTGCAGGGGTCTAGGGAGAGCAAGTAAATTACAAGCAGTTAAATACATCATCAAATATGAACGTCCCAATATCCTGCTTGTCCAAGAGACAAAAATGAGTGATGAGGGAATCCTATCACTTTCACAACAGTTCTGGAAAAACAGTCATGGGGTTTCTATGAGCTCCAAAGGCGCCTCAGGTGGATTAGCTTCTATTTTCTCAAGTAAGTATGACATGAAAAATATTTTAAAAAATCAGCATTGGGTAGTAACTGAGCTACAGGAAAAAAATAATCAAACTAGCTTATTTATCTGCAATGTTTATGGTCCCACATGTTATAGAGATAAGCAATCATTTTGGGAAGAAATTTCTGCTCTAAAAGATGAGTTGAGAGGGAAGGATCTTATTGTAGCTGGCGATTTCAATGCTACGAAGTCTTAGCTTGAAAACAGGGGCGGCTCCAGGGTAAGGGACCCCTTTGGGGAATGCTTGGAGGATTTATCTCTGACTTGGACCTCATTGATCAACCTCTAAAAAATGGTAAGTTCACCTGGAATAAAAAACGGGTGGGAATTGGTCATATAGTGGCCAAGCTTGACAGATTCCTACTTAGCTTGACCTTCCTGCAAAAAAACCTTCTCCCTTCCTCCTATGCCTTGCCATCTGCAATTTTCGATCATAAACCGGTCTCCTTAGTCCTCTCCCCCCCTGCAAATCTCTGTCCCATTCCGTTTCGATTCAACCTTCTCTGGATTCATGACAGCAAGGTTCTGACCATTATTAATCAGGTTTGGAGCGAAGCATGGTCGGGCTCCCCCAGTTATATTTGGGAATCAAAACTCAGAAAAGTGAAATCAGCACTGAAAGAGTGGGCGAAAAGGGATTTTAAAAGCACCCAGTTTACTAAATCCCATCTCCAAAAAACCTTGCCACGCTTCAGTCAAAAATGGAGACCATCGACATCGCCCCTGGGATCATATGTATGGAGAAAGAACTCAATAATAAAATTCTCAAAGAAGCTAGACGTGAGGAAGAGGATTGGAGAATCAAATCAAGACAACTTTGGTTAAAAGGCGGGGATAGTAACACTGGCTATTTTCATAATCAAACTAAGCTAAGATTCAGTTTCAATATGATCAAAGAGCTAAAGGACAAAGATGGAACCAAAATCATGGAGAAGGGGGAAATTAAAAACCACATTTTTCATCACTTCCGAGACCTCTACTTGGATAAAAATGAGACCGATCCTGTAGCTCAGGAAGATCTCCTCTCAGGCATCCCAACTCTTATTTCGGACGATGAGAACAGGGATTTAGCCAAGCCTATTCTTGAATATGACATCAAAGAAGCAATATGGTCCCTTCAAGTGGATAAGGCCCTTGGTCTTGATGGATTCACCATCAATTTCTATAAAGCAATCTGGGATATCATTAAGGTAGATCTGGAAAAAAAAATGCTTAATTGGACGAGAAAGAAGGATAAGGTGGGAGGGGCTACCAATTCCTCTTTCCTCGCCCTGATCCCTAAAGACAATCACCCCATCTCCATAGATCGCTTCATACCAATCTCTTTGTGCAACACTTCCTATAAAATTCTCTCAAAGATCTTGGCAACTAGAATGAATATTGTTATGAGAAAACTAATCTCGGATACTCAAGGAGGATTCATAGCGGGGCGGAAAATCCTAGATAATATCATCATGGTGCAAGAGACCATCCACTCTAGTCTTGAAAGAGGTCAGCAAGGTATGGAAATAAAACTTGACATGGCTAATGCCTTTGACAGGGTAAATCATTCTTTTCTTTTTGATATTATGTCAAAGTTCGTTTTTTCTTATAGATTTGTAAGATGGATTAAGGCTTGCATTAGCAGCCCTTGGATTGCTCCCCTGGTTAATGGCAGGCCAACAAAGTTCTTCCAAGCTTCCAGAGGTATCAGACAGGGTTGTCTACTGTCTCCTTTTCTTTATCTTTTGGTTGCAGATTCTCTGAGCAGGAAACTCCATCTTCTCCAGGACAATGGAGAACTTAAAGGGATCAAAATAGCCAGAGGGGTCAAGCCAGAAAACCATGCTCAGTTTGTTGACGATACCATCTTGCTCGGGGGTGCTTCCACTATTATAGCCAGAAGATTTAAGAATGCTTTGAAAACTTTTCTTTCCGCCTCGGATGGCAAGGTAAACCCAAGAAAATCTAAAATTTATGGGTGGAATTGTCCTCCCAGCACCTTGGCAAGAATTGCAAGAATTCTGGATTTTGAAGGAATTTCAGTTTGGAATTCCTTTAGCTACCTGGAAATTCCCATCTTCAAAGGTAAAAAGAAAAAGGCGGATTGCTGGATCTCATTGAGAAAAAAAAAATCAATGCTTGGGGTTCTAAATGGCTCAACCCAGCAGGAAAACTCGTGTTAATCAAATCAGTTCTTTTTGCCTTACCAATCTACACTTGCTCCATTTCAATTGCCCCAAAATACATCATTCAAGAGATTAATAGGGAAATAAGAAACTTCTTATGGCAAGGGGGCAAGACCTCAAGCACCAAAAAGTTTCATCTCATTGACTGGGACACGGTCTGCAGCCCAAAAAAAAATGGTGGAGAAGATGTTAGAATCCCTCTTCATATGAACCTTGCTCTTGGTGCAAAGATTCTCTGGAGATTAATTTTTGGGGAGAATGTATGGTGGAAGAAGGTCCTTCAAAAGAAATATATGACAGGTTCTAGAAGAAGATGAATAGAGCATGTTGACATGACCAAGAATGGGTCACCTATATGGGATCTTTGTAAAAAAACAACCCATATAATCCATGGAAATGTGTATTGGATTGTTGGAAACAGAAAATGGATAAAAATTTGACAAGATAAGCTGGGATCCAGCTCCCCATCGAACTATTTCCGTGAATTAGGGGATCTAAAAGATTGGTTTGATCATAAAAATATCAAAACCCTATATGATCTCTCTACTTGGACAACTAGTGGTAGATGGGTTGGTTGGAAGAACTTGGAGCCTCCGGACCAACTCCTTGCGGACTACAATGCTCTATTAGCCCTTCTAATCGGTAATAATCCCATTCACCAGAACGTCAAGGATAGAAGGGGTTGGGGAAAGAAGGGTCGTTACACGGTTAAGGATGGATATAGTCATGTTTTCTACAGTAAGAACAATTCCAAAACCGACATAAACTGGAACAAGATTTGGAATAAAGATGGTCTCCCTAAAATCAATGCTTTCTTCTGGATTCTTTCTCATTGAAAAACTTTGACCGCAGAGAATCTGAGAAAGCGAGGAATAGCTGGGCCACTCAGATGCACTTTGTGTAAGGAGGCAGAAGAAACTTTGGGCCACCTTTTCATCGACTACAAGTTTCTCAGGAGGTCTGGAATCTGGCTTTTGAAGGACTAAATGTCAATATTGTCTTGCCCACGAATTGGAACAACGTCTTCAACTGCTGGAGAGATTACTATACTGGCTCTTTAAAACATAAACCTGACCTTGCTAGAGTGTGGGATGTCTTCACAAGATTCATTTGCTGGAAAATTTGGAACGCAAGAAACTCTGAAATATTTGAAGGAAAAGTCTCTAGTCCAAGAAAGGTAGTTGACTCGGTAAAGGCAGTCTGGACTAAGGCCTTATGCTCAAGAGAAATGGAAAATTTAATCAAAGAACCTCTGACCACTGAAGAAAGAGACTGGTTGGTTGATATTCTTCTTCCATCCCCTTGTCTTAGTCTTTGGACAAAGGCCCCCAAAAAACCGAGTTCCGAGCAATGGCAGCTTAGGATGAACAATGAGAGCTTCCATACTTGGAGAACAAAGCTTGGGTGTTGTATTCTGTTCTTTGATGGGGCCTCAAAAGGAAATCCAGGGTTGGCAGGTGCGAGGGGGGTTATTCTGGACCCCAAGCGGAATAAGATGAGAAATTACTCTTGGAGCATTGGGAACAAAACTAATAACAATGTTGAATGGCTTGCCCTAATCAAAGGGTTGGAACTTGCCAGAGAATTGAAAATTGAGGAAATTGTTGCGATCAGAGACTCCACTATCGTCATACGAGAAGCTAGAATCTTGGTTCGAAATCACAAAAAGTCGGTCACCAAAATGCAATACCTTTTACATTGCATAGCCAAGGAATTCAAACAAATTAAGTTTTTCATGTCCTGCGAGGCCAAAATCAGTAGGTGGATGGATTAGCAAACAAAGGTGTAGGCTTGAGCCATGACACATTGGAATGTGATAATGTGTCTAGGGAGGAAAGATGGGGCCATTAAGTTTTTGTTTGAAAAATGACTGAACCATATAGTTTTCGAAGCATGGCTCATATACCCCGCCCAAGCCATTCAAATCATCCTTGGATCCTCGGTCCTCTCAACATTTATGAGCCTCGGTTCACGCCACGCCAGTTGGATCGCATGCGTGAAGATGAGGGGAATCTTTGGCAGCAAGACATCCTTATTTATAAGGATAGAGATGAGGTTTCACATTATCATTTCATTGTTAGTCGTTGGAGCATTGATAAGGCGAATTTGCAGTTAAGGATGGAGCACATTGTCATGGTCCCTGGTTTGTCCTGCTCACTCTGTTGGCAGCATGGTAGGAGCTCCAAACGAGCCCGCAGTTGGTGCCATCACATCTTTGAAGGTGTTCAGGTCACTTGTGCACAACAGTCTGGCCAGGAAGACTAGCCGAAGGTTCTGATGGAGGATGGGTCTCAAGACTCTGGGCAGAGAAGGGGTTTCGGCTCGAACAGGGAGCTCCAAAATCATGTCTCTGAGCTGGAGCATCAAGTTAGATTGGAAAGGAATGAAAATTTGGATATGAAAAGAGCCTTATCCAAGCTTTACACTCTTGCAGAAGCCACCCACACCGAATTTAAAACTCACAACAGGAAGCTCAAAGAAAGGGTTAATGCTCTCAGTGTTGTAGTTCATTTGGACCCCAAACTGGAAATCCACACGGAAGCCAGGAACAACACCAATAGAAATATTGGCAAGAAGATGGAGAAATTTGGAAACGCGATGATGAACTCGGGTCTGCATTTCGGAATCAGCTCTGCCAAAGAACAAAGTGTGAAGAAATATGAAGACCTTAGCACCTAAGCTAGTTGGTCTCAGTTTAAATCTTTGTTTTTTGTTGGTTTTTAGAGCAAGTGTATGCTTTAACAATGAGGATTAGCTCTGTATTCAGAACTTTGCAGTTAAATAGTTCCAGTTATGTTTTGTTTTTGTGTTCTTTTGCTCGGACAATATGTAAGAAGCTACAACTTCTATAGATTAGGCAAGTATCAGAAAAGCTATAAGTTAGAGAAGGATGAACATGGGATGACTCTTTCTATGTTGCGGGTTTTTGTCATCCTTCTTCTGCTATATGTAACCTCCTTTTCTTTTAATAAAAAGCTCTTCAACCGTTCTTGTTAAAAACAAATTGTTACCAAGTTACTCTAACTAAAGTATACATTTTACCAAATTTATTAAGACGGGTACTAAATTCCAAATTTATTAAAACACACATTAATTTATTAAAAACAACTTTATCTTTAATAAAGACATTAAAAACAATTATAAAACATCACACTTTATCCGGTTAATATAACACTAACAAACCATTTAAATACATAATTTATTAAAACATTAAAAAACGACCTAAATAATATATACTTGAATTTAGTTTTTGAACGATAAAAGTCCAACTATATTTCAATTGATTCCTGCATCATAATAATGTTGGCTATTTATACGTGTGAAAGACAAAAATCTAAATATGAAAAACACTTTGGACAACTAACAACAAACGTATGACAAAAATTTAGAGCTATGCTAACTAACAACAAAAGTAGGGAACATGATGGAAGAGGAAGAAATACATAATTAATCATGGTTGTCCATTTCCTTTGTAACATTTTATGTTGACTTGATGTTCTTTATTTTATTGTGTTAAAGAATTGACAACAATTATAACCAAATATATACAACTTGTATTTTATAAAGTTATTGTATTTCATATACATAATATTATGTTTCATATATATAATATGTTAGATGCTTTTTTAGTATGGATTTTTTTATTATCAATTCATATTGAATTTCATATTTTTAAGGATTAATGTTTTTCTTATTTCATAATGTATTGAATTTTTAAAATTGGTTAAAGTTTAGTTTAAGATAGATTTTGACTTTTGCTATATGGATGAACAACATAATTTGGGATGTTATTATTGGATTTTTGTTATTAATTGAAATTCTTTGTTTCTCTTTTTTGAATTCTTATTATGGTTTAGAAATGATGTTCATGTGCTATGTTATATTTCGAGAAATGATGTTTATGATACAATTGATTATGGATTGTTAAGTTGATGTATGCATTCAATTAATAAATTGTTAGGTTGATGTATGCATTGGTTTTGAATTCAATCCAATTTAATGGTTGTTCAAGGTGGTTGTATTTGGTTCTTTTATTGTTTTTTTTTTAATATTATTAACCTTTAGACATTTAGAATATTTTTTTTCATTGGAACATATCATGGGAAACTCTCAGGCACTTTCCCTCATTTCAAGAATTGTACCCAAGTTCAACCATTCGGTTGAAGTGAGTAGGCAACCTAACCCAACGGGGACATCGAGTGAGGCCCTTTTATATGCATAGCCACCCAGGATTTGACCTCGAGACCTTTCGCTTGTTTTTCACAACACTCAACCGCTTGAGCTAACCCACCAGGCTATTTAGAATATATTTCTAGTCAAAAATTAATTCCATTCAACTTAAGGACTTGGATCCTTCGATTTATATGGACTATGGAAGTGGAATGTGTTGAAGCATTCATTTTCCCTAGATAGTTACATATATCCATTTTATCTTTGTTACGTGATGTTTTTTCCTATTTCTATTTTCCAAATAAGTAGTTGATTCAAATTTAGAGAGAACATAATCGTTTGCTCCTTAAGTAATAACACATTCCAATGAAACAAACATTATATTATTGAGTAGAAATCTCCTCAGTATAGGGTTATTAACAATCACCCCTATCGTGACAGTAAACAATAACATTGCAATGGTATAGGAAAACGCGTTAGAACTCTGAGCGGCCAACCCTAGCTCTGTTACGGGCTCTCTTTGCTGGTCGGCGGCTCTGCCATGGATCCGCCCGACCCATCGTCCTTTGAGGAAAGATTTCAAAACATTGTAGCTTCCCTTTCGCGTGATCAGCCTGTCGTGGCTCCTGCCTCCAGATTTGTAAAGCTTGCCGATGTTCTAGAAGTTAAGCTCAGTTCTGCCGCCTCTAAACGGAAGGCAGTTTCTCTCTCTGAGAAGGGCCTCATTGGTCTGTTTACCGGACTTTGGCCATCCCCGCGTTCAGTGGAGATCTGGCTGAACAAAAACTGGAGAACCCTAATACAAGGAGAAGTTCAACAAATATTTTGTGGAAAAGGATACTTTGTATTCATCTTTGAAAAGAAGGAGGATTGGGACCTAATATTTAGGAATGGGCCATACTTCATGGGCCCTCGAGGTATGTATCTGAACAAGTGGGATTTGTCCTTCAATCCTAAGAAAGATATACCAAAAGCAGTCCCTGTCTGGGTAAAATTACCCCATCTTCCCCTTCATTGCTGGAATGATGAGGACTTTCGAGCAATAGGAAATACTTTGGGGAAATATGTGGACAAGTCTGAGCCGGAAGCCCCAATGTTCTCCTGTGCTCGAATATGTGTTGAAGTTGACCTAGAAAAAGGCTTTCCAGAGTCTATCAAGCTCTCCATTGATGGATGGAACCATCTTCAAACAATAGATTACAAGTAAATCCCATTCAAGTGCAAATATTGCCATGAATATGGCCATTTTTCCAAGTCATGCCCGAAGAAGCCAGAAAAACCCTCCTCGGAAAACCCTCCTAGTGAGGGCTGGAATATTGCAAATGGGAAAAAGGCAGCCAAGCCCCAAAAACAGCAGGTCCCCACATCAAAGAACCCCACCGGAAATAAGTTTGCGGCCCTGGAGGTAGAGACGCAGGATGAAGAAATCCAAGCAGAGAACCCAGAGATTCAAGAAGACAGACCTGATCCGGTGCAACATCAGGTCAACGAAGCTCCGGAGATAGTCGCTCAGCATCAGATACCCCAGGAAGTGGAGGTTGAGCACCTCAAGGGCAGAAAAGAGATGGAGACGATCTCTGAAGGCTCTGTCACTAGATCAAGGGCAAAAGCAAGCACAGAGGAAATGACAGATACTTCCATAGAAGAACAAGAACCACTCTCCAGGAAAGGAAGGAAAACAAATAAAGTCATTCGTGAGCAGGAGGCAGCAAGGGAAAAGGCGGCAGGAAAGCAGTCCAACTTAGATTTCTTGGTCAAAACCTCGCCAGCAAGCAAATATCTCATGAGTGCGGAGGAGGAAAGAAAGGAGAAAGAAAAGGCCCTCAAACAGCATAAGAAATAATGACAATAGTCTCCTGGAATTGTAGAGGCTTGGGAGGTATGCAAAAATTAGAAGTCATCAAGAGATTCAAATCCTTGGAATTAGCCTCAATCCTTCTTCTCCAGGAGACTAAGAAAACTGCTGAAGACAGCGTAGCGGTCATCAAAAGTATCTGGCCAAAAGGGAATGGAATAGCCACTAATGCTATTGGAGCCTCTGGAGGTCTCCTATGTTGGTGGAGCACAGATAAGTATGAACTTCTCTCTGCTGTAGAAAATAGAAATTGGCTCCTCATAAAACTTGAGAACAAAGAATGCAAAGAACAGTTCTGGATTGGGAATGTATATGGCCCAACCCTGAACGCGCAGAAGGATAGCTTTTGGACTTCGCTCGAGGGGCAATGTGAGGACAAAAAGCTCCTTCCCTGCTTCATAGCAGGAGACTTCAACACTACCATATCGGCAGCTGAGCGTAGAGGTGGATCCAAGGTCAGGGACCCCTTCGGGGAGCGGCTTGAAGACCTCATCTCTCAATGGGGCCTTTCAGATATTAAACCCAAAAATGGCACATATACTTGGAGCAACAAACGAGTGGGCCCTGGGCACATCGCTGCTCATCTAGATCGGTTCTTGGTTAGTACTCATCTTCTTAACTCTACCCCGGATGTCAAACTCCTATGCTCGGCGGTTTCGGATCATAAGCCAATATGTCTCTTCTTCTCGTCGGAAGAAAATCTAGGGCCTCTTCCATTTCGGTTCAATCGATTATGGCTGGAATCGGAAGAAGCTAAGGAAATCATTGTCAAATCTTGGCGTTGTTTCATTCCAGGAACTCCAGCGTTCATCTGGGAGCAGAAGCTAAAGAGGGTGAAAGTTGCTCTCAAGGCGTGGGTAAAGTCTCAATATCAAGAACCTGATAAACAAAAGGATCTCATTTTAGAAGAGATGGAGCGCCTGCAATCAGAAATGGAGGTAAGCACAATCACCAAGGAGTATCTCATCAAAGAAATCGAACTGGAAACACAACTTCATAAAATTTTAAGGCAAATAGAAGAGGAATGGAGACTCCGCTCGCGCATCCTGTGGCTCAAAGGGGGAGATCAGAACACAAAGTTTTTCCAAATCTAGTACAGGGATAGGAAACGCTGGAACACAATAAGAGAACTTAAGAATGAAGATGGCTCAGACATACAAGGGCAAGCAGCGATCTGTGCAGAGGTAAGGAATTTCTTTGAGCATTTATACAACGATGAGGAGCAAGTCACTCGTGGCCTCATGGAAGAAATGGCCTCTAACATTCCTTCCCTTATAATCCTTGAGGAAAAAATCCAACTCGAATCCCCCATATTGGAAGAAGAAGTTAAAAAAGCAATCTGGAGTCTCCATCCAGATAAGGCCCCAGGCCCGGATGGATTCCCTATCTGCTTCTACAGGACATTTTGGCCCCTTATTAAGAGAGATCTCATGCGCCTGATATCTTGGATGGCGAAAGGAAATATGGGGGGAGCCACCAACTCCACATTCTTGGCCCTTATCCCTAAAGACTCCAATCCTTCTTCCATTAAAAGATTCCGGCCCATTTCCTTGTGCAACGCATCCTACAAAATCTTTTCGAAAGTGCTGTCTTTAAGAATCAAACGAATTATTCCCTCTCTTATCTCTCCCAACCAAGGTGGATTCGTTTCAGGCAGGCACATTGGTGATAATATCCTCTTAGTGCAAGAAGCGATCCATTCCAGCACTAAAAGAAGAGAGCCCGGGATGGCCATTAAGCTGGACCTGGATAATGCATTCGACAGATTAAGACATTCCTTCATCATCATGGTGATGGAAAGTTTTGGATTCCCTTCTGCCTTTATTAACCAAGTTCAAGCTTGCATCTCTTCCCCCTGGATAGCCCCTCTTATCAATGGCAGGCCCTCTGAGTTCTTTAAAGCCTTGCGTGGAGTAAGGCAAGGATGTCCGCTTTCCCCCTTTCTCTACATTTTGGTTGCAGATTCCCTTAGCAGAAGATTGCTCAGGCTCCAATCTGAAGGTTCCCTTCTGGGCCTCTCCTTTAGGAATGGCGTGCCTTCTATCAATCATGCTCTGTTTGCAGATGACTCCATTTTTCTCGGAATAGCATCCATACAAATTGCTAGAAACTTCCTCAACCCCCTGGACCTCTTCCGTCAAGCCTCAGGGAGCTTAGCAAACTCAAACAAATGCCAAATCTATAGCTGGAATTGTCCTGCTCCCACCCTCCGTAGTATCTCTCAAACTCTGCAAATTAAAGCCAATCCAAACTGGACTCATTTCAATTACTTGGGCATCCCTGTGGTCAAAAAATCCCTGACCTCCTCAATGTGGAATCCGGTCATCGAGAAAATCAAAGCCAAGACCCAATCCCTGGGGACGAGATGGCTGAATTTAGCTGGAAAGATAGTTCTAATTCAGTCTATTCTATCTTCTTATCCCATTTATACAAGCTCGATGGTTCTAGCGCCGAAGAAGGTCATCTCCAACATATGTAAAGAAATCAGGAAATTTCTCTGGCGGGGAGGGAAAACTCAAACGAAGAAGTTCCACCTAGTCAAGTGGGATACTGTCAAGCGAGCCAAAAGCCATGGTGGACTAGGCATCAGAGACCCGGAGTTTACGAGTAAAGCCATGGGAGCCAAATTGATATGGAGACTGGTTACTGGAAAAAAGGAATGGTGGAAAGAAGTTCTCAGGAAAAAATACATTAAAAAGCCCAGGTCAAAAATGTTGGACGGAGAATGGAAGGGTAAAGGCACCACTCTATGGCAGCTGTGCAAGGCCTCAATCAACACAATCATTGAAGACTGCTACTGGATCCCCGAAAATGGAAAAAGAATTAATGTCTGGAACAGCAGCATCTTAGGACATCCTCTGTGATCTACATTACCAGGTATGGCCCCCTTTTCTGAATGGCTGTCTGAGCAGGATATCCTCTCTCTATTCGATCTTTCACGATGGGGTGAGGATGGCCAATGGATAGGATGGAAGGATATTTCTCCTCCAGATCACATGAGAAATGCGGCGGACCTTTTCCTCTCCTCCCTTCACGGCCTATCCCCGTCGAGCCTCTCAACTAAGGATCAGATGGGATGGGGAAAATCAGGGCAGTATACTGTTAAAGAGGGATATAAAAAAATATCCATGGAGCCGACAATGGCTGACAGCTTATGGAAAAAGGTTTGGCATCCTGATAGCATCCCTAAAGTCAACAGTTTCATTTGGCTTCTCCTGCACAACAAGCTTTTAACTGCAGAAAATCTAAGGAAAAGAGGCATCCTTGGACCATCCCAATGTACCCTGTGTAATGCAGCTGAAGAGACGTCTAGCCATATTTTTCTTCAATGCAAAGTCACCACTAGTATTTGGAAGATCGTTCTCCCCATGGGATTCAATCGAGACCTCCCAGGTAATGCAGTCCATCTCTTCAAAGACTGGGCTAATCTTTTCCCAGGTTCCTTGTCCAAGAAGCCTGTTATAAGTCGACTTTGGGCTGCTGTTCCAAAGAACCTCTGCTGGCAATTATGGTTGGCCAGAAACCGTGTCATTTTTAAGGAGCAAAAATCCGTCCCTGCTCACATAGCAGCGAAATCCATAGGAATGATAGCTGAAAAATTTGCTTCGAATAATATCAGCTACCCCATGCAAGAGACAATTCCCGATCCCATTGCCACTTGGTGCAAACAATTTTTAAAAGTTAATAGCCCTCCTCAGTCCAAAAATTCCTTGGGAAGAATAAATCAGTCTAAACGCTTTTTCCAGTGGGAAATTCGACTTCCCATCAAAGATTTCCAGTCCTGGCTCAGGGATAAAAACTCATACTCCTTCTTTTTTGACGGGGCTTCGAAAGGTAATCCAGGGGTGGCAGGTGCGGTGGGATCTTGTTGGATCCCGGAGGACAAGTGGAACAAAGATTTGCATGGGGTCTAGGCTATAGAACTAACAATGAATCTGAGTGGATGGCCCTTCTTCAGGGTCTTCAACTTATTCGTGACAAAAAACTCCGGAAGGTTCTAATATTTGGCGACTCCAGACATGTCATCTATAAGCTGATCAATGGGTATCCCACTGGAGCTATTAAATGTCGTCGGTTGTACAAAAAAGCTAAGTTTCTCATGTCCCAATCTTTTGAAGTTTTTCACATTCTTCGACATAATAACAAGGAAGCGGATAACATGGCCAATGTTGGCGCCAGTCTCCCACAAGGCCACTACAGCCAGGATGGAAATCTTCCCTACCTCAAATTCATTCCATGACAAGATATTGTAAAATCCTTCCCCGCATCCTCTCCATGCGATGTTTAATTGGGAAGTATTTATCCTTAAACAAAAAGACTGGTCCTCTCCCTACTCCCCTCCTATCTCTCTTCCTTTTCTCCCCTCCCTCTCTTCTCATTATCCCCCTTTCCCACCGCCTTTCCATTCTCACCCACCTCCTTCCAGCTGGACCTCACTTCCCTTTCGACGGCACTCTGCTTTCATTTTTGTGTCCTGTATGCCCTCCTCCTGTGGTCGCGTGCTCCTCGGCCGCAACTGTTTTAAAGTCCAGCAGACCTTCCATTCATTGCCTCACCCTCTCACACGATTGTTGCCTCTCCATTCCCTTTAAAGACTCATTCCTTCACTACGCTCAGGAATTTGGTTTCGGCTCTATGAATTTTGTTGTTGATGGAGTTGGGGGAGGGAGACTGATGGGAACCCCGTGGCATTTGCTCCCTCTCATTCGTGCATCTGTAAAGGAGGGTCTTGCTCTGTCTGCCCTCACCTCCTCTCATCGTGGTTATCCTTCAGCATCTGATTGTAAAGCTGGTGCACTTCCTTCTCGTGAAGACAGTATGGGTTTGGGCTGCATATGTATTGGTTGGAAGAGAGGCGCAGAAGGAACATTGCCTAGCACAGACAGATTTGGGGACGGGACCGATGCTGGAGGGATGGCCCATGCTGGTGATAATAATGGGTTGCTCGACATAAAAAAGAACATGAGCAGGCTGTATGAGATGACAGCGAATGGGGATATGGAAATCAAATGCATGAGTGATGATAATGATGCTCGTATTGATGAGAATGAGAGCAACCTGCGCAAGATGCTGGGCAAGGTGGACAGAACTCAGGAGGACAATGAGAAGCTCATCATCATGAATCAGGGAAGCAGGGTAACGGGGTCAATGAAGCAGCTGATCATCCCATGGAAGAAGAATCGGTAGTGCAACCCAGGGCTCTCAGAGGCAACCCTTAACTTATACATCTTGGTCTTTCTGTTTTAGTTTTGTATGGATAATGTTTCTTTGCATATTTCTATGTAACCAGTTTGTGAGGGTATATACTACCCGAGGAAATAGAAATTTTGGAATGATCATATGTACTGCTCTATGGAAAACTTTCAGGACAAGCCAGTTGTGTAGCATTTTAGATCTGCCGGCATTATATATTTTGCTTCCTCTGTAATGAATGGTTGTGCACAGCCTGTTAATATATGTCTACTTTTCTGTTTCTGTTAAAAAAAAAAAAAAACAATCACCCCTATCTACCTAGCATCTCTTTGAGCATTTTAAAAAAATGGTGTTGGAGGATTGGAATCTAGCACTATATGCCGCTAAGACATTCCTTGTGAGAAGGCTTATAAAAAACATTGATCTCTTTAGTTAATAAATTTGCCAATCATTAATATTTTCAAGTAAATTAAAAAGATGTATATACATGGCAATACCTCAAATTGACATTAGTTTGGTTGTTGCATGCTATCTTATTGCAATGATTTTGATGTGTCCTTACCACTTTTTTTTTTACTGGGGGAATCGGCAATGGAGGTTGGGCTGGTACTCGCGTGACACGGGGTCCAGGGGTCCAATCTCGCTACCACTATAACCCTAGGTGCAACCACAAGGCCCGATTCATGGCGCACAATGCAAGTTGGGGGGAATCGAACACATGACCTGTTATTCACAACCAATTTCACAACTTCCACATAACCACTTGAGCTACCCCCATGGGCTATGTGTCCTTACCACTTATGATCTACTATGTTTAGTGATTATGATTCCGACGTGTCCTTACCACTACTTATTGAAGTGGTTCACCACTTATCCAATGAACATTGCATCCTATACAAAGCATATGATCCAAGGTTGTGGTGTCGTTTCCATCTATTATTCCATCTTTGTTTGGCGATATTTATAATTAAGGGAGGTGGTTGATTGGATATTCCAATGGTTTCTTCTATAGTGAAGAGACCTAGCCAAAACTATCACTCCCTACCAACCCATTTCACACTAACCAGAAGAGTCTAGGGTTGGTTGTTGAAGACTCTAATTTGAGGGCTTAAGAGAGTGATTTTCCTTGCTAGAAAAGGAGAAGATGGATGCTAGCCTAAGGGTTCTTCTAAATAAATATAAAATACATAAATGAATAAACAAATAAAGAAAGCGCCATGGCTATCTCTTTCTTTCATGTACTTCTCCTTCTACCTTTGGTGTCTTTATTGGATTTAAGCTTGCATTGGGAAAACACTTGGTTTTGAAAAGAAAACCACGGGTGTGGTTAGTTTATTCAGACATGGATTGACCATTTCTAGTTACAAATCCCTTGCATTTATTAGGTAATGTTACAAACATGAACAATGGAAAATACATAATGGTTTCATGTGTCTTCAATGCTTATTTTAATAATATCAATTAGTGAGCATTGCAAGAGGGACACGAGAACCATAATTTGATGATCCAACAGAACCATCACCAATTTGGCACATCAAACCCTAGGAAGAAAATAAGTGTTTGGGATTTCGATGGAAGATGAATCCTAACCAGTACTTAGTGCATGCATAAATTTCTCATATCCATACCCTTGACATTCAAGATCCATAGGTGGAGGACAATTGCTCACTTGGTTGTTTTCTATATGTTAGAAAGACAGGATCATAGAGCAATAATAATAAACACGATGCAAATATAAATCACATAAACACAATACAAGAGAGACCCTAATATACGTGGTTCACCCAATCTGGACTACGTCCACAAAGAAATTGCCAGTCCTTTTATTATTATAGCATCCAACAAATGAAGGGATACAACCTACAACACATCTGCTACAAATTCCTCTTCACTCTCTGTCAGTCTCTCTTATAGAATCACAGATATCTTTAGAATACTGCAATGCACAGCCGCATTACAATGTCTTCCTTTTAAAGGGGAATTACCATGGGAAAATACCATGGGCCCGTAAACTGTTGTCCAACAAACAACCCAAAAATTTCTTTTGGGGGCTTCGGTCCCGGACTCCCTAGCTAGGGGGGATGTGTTAGGATATTCCTATACTCCATCCTAGTCCTACTAGCATTTTCATCCTTTGCATTTTCAGTCTTGCATGCATTCCTGCATGCATCTGCATGTTTCCCAGTCATCAGGTTGACACCTCCAGCACCTAGTCCCTAGTCTTCCAGCACTCGGGAGCTTATTTCCACTCAGATTGAGCCCTCCTAGCCAGCGATGCGCCCACATCTCACCATCCACTTGACAAAGGCGCCCTTCTTCACCTACCAGTCCAGTTGTCTTTAGTTAACTAAGTTCTCTCCTTGATTTTAGGCTTGACTCGCTCTTAACTGACCTTACCACTCCAATGGACCTCCAGTGTGACTAGACTACTCATTCTGACTCCAGTTAGCTCCTCATGCGCTCTCCACTGAGCCTTCTTCATTTAGTTAGTTCCAGTTACACCTACCACACTCAGTTAGACTCAGTTTGACTGATGGTTGACAGTTACTTGAGCATTTATGACTCCACTGATGATGAGATAGACTTCTAGTTGTGCTCCGATGACACTCCAGTGATATTTTGATCACTCCATGAAGGCTAATTCGAATTGCCACCTTGGAATTTCGAATCTTCATGCATTGTATATTTATTTGTCCATTTGTGATTAATGAATAAGTGTGTGTGAAGTATTTTTGCTTCTATCTGAGTTCTACTATATTATTATTTTGTTGCCCATCTTACTGCATTGACCACTCTTAATCTTATTCCTAAATTCTTTCTTGTGAGGTATACATCATCTCTTAGATCTACTGTGAGGATTTTCACAGGATGCCCCCCCCCCCCCCCCCCCGAACCCTTGTAGGGGGGGTAAATCCGCCCCCACACCCTCGGATAGTATGAGTGTATAGTCTACCTGCACAACATATAAAAACCTGGGGTACAAACATGGATGAACAATAACATCTCTGAATCAGGAAGATCGGGCTCCACAACCAACACTATACTCTTGATTCATGAGGGTAGAGAGAGAGAGAGAGAGAGAGAGAGATCAAACCCAACTACTTGGGCTAATAGCTTGCTAGTCACTAGGTGAAACCATGATGCTGTATCCTCATGGAAGTGGTTTTGCTAGTGGCTATAGAGTCTTTGAATTGGTTTGGGCTATATTTTGTCATGCTTTGTACTAAATAAAGTAAAGTTGTGTGGGTTTTCTCAAGCCAATAAACCATAACCAAGCCAAACTACATGAGTAAGGAGGTAGCCTATAGTATACAGTCTAAATGGATTCATAATGAGACATTGTTATTTTCTTTATCTTACACTGTGAATCTTATTCGGAAAATAAGCCAAGAGGAATCTTAGTAATTGATTCTAATGTATTTGCACATTTTTAACAATTAATGCCCTTATCTTTATGATAGGTAAATTACCATGGATATTACACTAAAATAGTTCATTACAATACATCTTACAATATGTAATGTACCCACCTGCGGACCCAATCCGAGGAGGGGAATATGCTACCAATCTATGGGGCTTTTACATAACTCAGCCCATACATTAGATTTTGAAACAAAGAAATACATGTGTGCAGATGTAAATCAATTAAACATGCACAGCGGAATGAAAACCTCATCCACACACATTACATGATGCCATTCAATTTAACATAGCCAACAAGTTAATACATTTGCAGAAGTAAATACATAAGAAAATACTCATCTTGATGTAATGATATCCCAACAGCTAGCTATGTCGCTGCAACGTTCCTCCCAACAGTAGGTCTCTGCCCAGCTTGTATTCTTTCAGCACTCAGAGACCACCCCCGAGCTGGGCATAATATCTACAAGAAAAAGGGGACTCTCAAGCCCAGTTCAGCCCAAAGCAATGGTTACCCAACTCAAACTCCAGCATTTCTTAACACACAGCAACTCAAAACTGAGCATGGATACACATAACAGCAAAAACACAATTGTTGGGCATGAAGAGAAACATTTTTACAGTGGGATGCACAAAACGGGGTTTCCCTGAGCTTCAGAAAAACGTGGGCAACTAAAAACAAGTTGGTAGATGGGGATTCAACCCTGGGGAAGCAAATCCGATTTCAGAAAAACGTCCATGGAAGTTCTGGGGAAAAAATGACGCCCATAATAGTCCCAAAACGTGGCCCTCCTCTCCCAGCTACTGTGCTAACCAAAAAACGAGTTCCCAGCCATGGCAAAAGGAGGAAAACACAGAAAATCAGTGGGGAAAAACGCCCAGCAGCTCCCAACTCGTGAGAGAGATAAACTCCTGGGTGAATAATGGCTTAGGGTCAATTTCATGGCTCTCCTCTTGCCCAAGAAGCCAAGCACGATTTTCTAGGAAGGATGGCTTGCCCATACTCAAATTTGGACAGCCATACCTCTCCAATCCCCAAGGCATTAACTGCCTCAACCAACTCTTGAATGATTGGGTACAAAGGTCAACATGGGTAGTTGAGGGTTGATTGGGTTCTCCCATTGACACTTGGCTTAGCTTGATTGGCTGAAGGGTTTGAATATTTCCCTCCCGATTCCTTGTAAAAATCATGCCCTCATCTCTTGTTGCATTGCATAGCTAGTTGTGGGCATTTATATTAAGATGCATATTTACAATTCCCATGGTTCACTAGCACACGGGTAGCATAATTTCAAATACTTGCCTCTTCTAGATCGAGCGTTCACTAGCGGGGCCTTGGCCTTGAGTTCCACGCTAGGAATCATACAAAAATATGCATACAATATTTACATTATAGCCCAAATATTATAAGGGTCAAGAATGGGGGACATTAGACAATATTATGAAAATCCTGTATTACATAGTGTATTCATATTTAATTATTACTAGTGCAATGCATGAAATACTAAATAAATTGAAATTAATATGAAATAAGCTAAGAAAACAACACATGATTTACACAATGAACAAACGATGTACCCTCAGAAAACCCAATATGAGACAAATCCAACTAGAAGGTGAGGCTAATGCTTTGTTCTTTTCTTCTCAATTACTAAATGCCAGTACAAAGAAAGGGCACTCACTATTGAGTTGTCATGGACATTATGGCGTGTTAATAGCTATTAGAGGATCTTCTAAGTTTTATTGTTATGCTTCAATATCTCACTCCTATATACTTGGATAAACTATGGAACAATAAATAATACAATAAGAATGGAACCACTTCTTTTCCTAGCAACCCAATATTTAACTTAGTCTTATAGCCATATAGGATTAGGGTTAGGGGCCTTGCATCCCTTAAATACCAATTAATGTTAGGATTTTGGACCTTCTACAACCTTCTTGAAATTACACACATGAATAGCTACACATGTGTGGGTAATGGAAGTTGACGTGGCATCCAATCAGTACCATGGTGGTCAACATGTAGTTCAACTTGTAGATGCATAACTTCCACATACAAATTCTGATTGAGGTGATTTCCACACAATTGGAAATATCTTGATGTGTAGAACAACATTAAACGGCTAAGAGGTAAGATTTTAAAGTTTCAACCCAAAAAATGACCATTTAAAGCCTCAAATAAGGTCTAGAAGGTTTCGGCTCCAAATCACCAAAATGGATTATACTGATAAAATGAACCTTACAAGTCAATGCCTTCAATTTTTCTACCTCAAAAGTAGCAAAATAGATGACAAATTATATAATAATCCGTTTCTAATTCCTTCGAAATTTTCTAATCCTTCAACGTCTTAACTTATGAGAGCTTTTATTTTTTTCTACATCAACGAACAACGTCATTTGAGGAGATGATATTGTCGGTCTTTCACTATTAGTTGAAATAATTTATTTCTCTTTTCGAATTCTTTGATGTTATACTTTAGTAAATTATGTTCTTGTGCTATATATTTTGTAAAATAACATTGTTTGTGATAGTTTTAATTATTGATTGTTAGGTTAATGTATGTATTCAATGCATTGATTTGTATGGAAAGATGATGATGGCAACCGAGTCGGTTGCGGAGGTGATGGTAGTTTGCGGTGGTTATTTTCTTCAATAGTTGTTCAATATTTTATATTTTGTATGGCTTTGTTTTTTTAATTCTTGAATGTGTTTCTAGTCACAAATCAATTTCATTCAACTTAACAACTCTAAATCCTTTGAATTCCACAAACCATGGTAAGTGGAATATGCTAAAGCTTTCATTTTTGCTAGTTAATTGCACATGTCCATTTTATCTTTGTCGTGTGGTAATGTTTTTCTTACATTTATTTGTCAGTTAGAAAGCTAATATGAATTTAGAGAGACATAAGGTTTTATTCCTAAAGTAATAAAACATACCAATGAAACAAACATAGTATGCTTGAGTTAAAATCTCCTTGGTTTAGGATTATTATTGATATCCCTTGTCGCTTGAACATATATTTGAGTGCTCTCTATATTGGTAATCGAGGTTGGGTATCTAGTGCTATACATTGCCAAGACATTCCTCCTTAGAAAACATACCATAAACATTCATCGCTTTGTTTAATAATTTGGCCAATAATTAAGAATTTCAAGTAAAATTAAAAATAACCTTGTCGACATAGTACATAATTGTTAATGATACAAACTTGAATGGTACATAATTGTTAATGAATTGTTAGAGAAACACTGCATTCATTAATTAATGATATAAACTTGAAAGTTGGCATGATACATTATTGTTTCATGTTTCTTCATCACTTGTTTTAATAAGCCTAGTTAGCAAGAAAGATAAGAGGGACACTAGAATCATAATCTATTGATCCACTAGAACCATGACCAATTTGACTCACCAAACCCTAGGAATACTATCTATGTTTGGGATTTTAATGAAAGGTGGAGCCCAATCAGTGACTGGTGCATGCATAAATTTATCCTACCCATACCCTCTACAACAGTGAAGTACAATTACTTACTAGGTTGATGCATATCCTCTTGAATCATTAGAATGAAGAGAGAGACCAAGAATGACTAGGTGGGATAATAGCTTGCTAGCCTCTAGGGGAAACCATGAAGTGTGATCCTCATGGAAGTGGCAATGATGGTGGCTATGGAGTCTCTAGGATAATAGCTTGCTAGCCTCTAGGGGAAACCATGATGTGTGATCCTTGTGGAAGTGGCAATAATGGTGGCTATGGAGTCTCTAAATTGTTGTAGGCTTTATCCAATGCACTTCGTAGTAAATGAAGTAAAGATATGTGGGTTATGTCAAGCCCATAGACTATAACCAAGCCAAGTTACATGAGGAGGGAGGTAGTCTATTGTTCATAGTCTACATGGATGATGTGGTATGTTGCTATTTTATTTGTCTACGTGGTAAATCTTATAAGGAAATAAACCAAAAGCACTATTAGTGATTGATTTTGACTTGTACATTTTAAAGTATTAATTCCATTCTCTTTATCCAATTCACTGGGTTTTTTCCCATTCTTCACTCTCTAACGTAAGGAGAGATTTTATTTTATTTTTTTATGTGGACAAGCAATCCGAATTGAGATGATATTGTCATACGTTTATTATTAGTTGAAATACTTTGTTTCTCTTTGATTCTCCTATGTTATACTTTAGGAAAGATGTTCTTATGCTATGTTATAATTTAGGAACATGGCATGGAAGTGTTAATTATGGATTGTCACGTTTATGTATAATTTCAATCAGTTGATTTTATAATAATTAAATGGAAAGGTGGGGATTGTGGTTTAAGTTTTCCAGAGAAAAAAAACGGTAACTTGTTATTTTTAGAAGGAAAATCAAAGTTACAACTATGGATCAGTTCATATCACTATCTTAGATCTCAGGATATAATCCTCCTACAACGAACAGATGATACATGAAATTCCTTAAAAGCTAGAGCTGCCCAGACAAATGGCTAAATACATATATTTTGATTATCTAATAGGCCATTTCCAACTACACCAAAAATATGATTCACCAGTATAATCCATGATAGTTATAATTTCCTCATAGAGTATTGATCTACCGAGGTGTTGTCCAAAAATTCTACAAAATGTAGCACCCCATCCATAGGTCCAATAGCTTCCTTGGAAATTCGATCTGCCTCCATATTAGCTTTTGGATATATGTGCTCACAAAAATGTTGTGCAAAGGAGGATATCAAATGTTCCACCTCCCTTAACCACGGCTCCAATAGCATAACATAAATTTTAGACTTTTGGTTCATCAAATTGATTATAACTAGTGAGTCTCCAAAGATGGACATAGAGAATATACCCCTCACAGATGCGAACCAAAGAAGATGGCGTGCGGTTAAGAGCTTAGCTTTGATGTTTCTCCCCTTCCCAATACCCATTTTGAGTTGAATGATGTGATTCCTTCTTAAATAAATAACCGCTCTGGCACCACAGAGTCCCCGTTTTGAGGCCCCATCAAAGAATCTGTAGATGGAATCATTTTCAATTTTAGGAAATCTAACAGATTTGTGTTTGATCTTTGACACTTCAGCCACATAACCACTGAATGCACCTATGATCCTCTTGCAGGTACCATAGGTAGAAGGAGTGATATCTTCGAATAGCCATTCATTCCTAGTTCTCCAAATAACGCCCATCATAAAAAATGGAAGGGTCATGTAAGCACCCATTAGAGAATGTGGTTTAAGTTTGTTATGGTGGTAGCTAGCGGTTTTAATGGTCGTTCAAGATGGTTACCTTTGGTCTTCTATAGTTTTATGGATGGATTTGTTTTTGTTTGTCTTTATAGCTTCATACATTTAGAATTTTTTTCTAGTCACAAATCAATTTTGTTTCACTTAGTAATGGTGGATCCTTGACTCCTGTGGACCATGGTAAGTGGAATATGTTGAAGCTTTCATTTTCATTAGATAGTTGCATTTATCAATTTTATCTTTGTTACTTGATATGTGCTTTTTTGTACCTCTATTTGATACATACGTAGTTGATCCAAATTTAGAGAGAAAATGAGGGTTTGTTCTTGAAGTAATAAAACACTATTGAAACAAATGGAGTATGCTTGACAAGAAATATCCTTGGCATAGAATTATTAGCTATTTCCCTTGACTAACAAGCGACTCTTTAATTATTTTGAAATTGGTGTTGTAGGTTGGGCATATAGGGTTAGACATTCCTTCTTAGAAGGCACATCATAGAAAATAATCCCTTTGTTTAATTATTGATAATTTTAAGTAAAATTAAAAAGACACATTTGGACATGGCAGGACCTCAAATCCACAATAGTTTGGAAATTGCATTCTCTTTGATTCAAATGATTCCAATGTTTCCTTACCTTTTCTAATATCTGTATGTCTAGTGCTTATGATTTTTGTGTGCCTTTCCATTGCTTATTAAAGTGTACCCAACTAGCATTGCATCATGTACAAATCATATGAACTTCATTAATCCCGTATAACATATTTATACATTCTTCTCTTCTATTTTTAACTTCTAACTTCAGAATGAACTCGCCCTCAAAATGGATGTATTAATCTTGCATGCAGAGGTGCGCCCCACTTCTCATGTAGTGTTTTATCTCACCAAGTTGCACTTAGGATGAACTTGCCTTTTAATTAAAAGCTTGCCCACTTAGTTAGGTGGCTAACTTAAGTGTCGACATGCAAGTGTCACAACTCACATGTCATCTTTTAGTTTAACATAAGTGTCATCGTGCAATAACACTTTAGTTAAATAGTCCTTCTTATTTAACACTTAGTTAACTGAAATCATGTTGATTTATTTACCTAAAGTGACCACTATGAGTTCTTTAGTTAACTGAGGCATATCTTTAATTGATGCTTTAACTGAAGCATTGATTGAGGCATACATTGATACTTAACTGAAGCTTTAACAATTAGAGTTCTCTTTAATTAGTTGAAGTGTCTACATGGGCAATTTTGAATTCTCTTGATCTCTATGCTTTATCTTTTATTTCTTTATCTCTTACTGCATGGTCATGTGCTAACTTTAATTATCCATCACATTACATTATACTAAGAAGAATGATTGGATGATGTGATCATATTATATTATTCTAGACCAAATAATCATATGCTAAAGTAATTCACTTTAGAGGTGATCAATCTCTAAAGGAGACTTAATAGCAACTGGTGATCATGGTTAATAATATATCATACAATTTCCCGTGGGGAACAACTCAAGTGGTAAAGATGAGAAGTTGTAATTGGTTGTAAATGGAAGGCCACGTGTTCAAATCCCCCCAATCTTGTTGTGTGTCATGGTTCGGGCCTTGTGGTGCACCTAGGGGTATAAGGGTAGCAAGATTGGATCCCTGGACCCTGTGTCACGCAAGTACCAGCCCAACTCTAGTTGTCAATTCCCCTAATACAAAAAAAGATCTATATATCACACAACATTAGATGATTTTAACAAGTAAAGCATGACCTTTATACGGAAGGTCCACCTCTATATGGGAGGTCCATCTCATGTATACCTTTATACAGAATGTTCACATGATAATCATGACTTGACACACAAGTCCAGAGTCTTGTCCAACAGGACGTTACAACATCATTACTTTGATCAAGTACCTCTATACGGGAGGAATAACCTTTACACGGAAGGAAACCAAAGTGCTCACCTCTATACGAGCGGATCAATCTTGGTTGTACAAGATTCGTGTGGAGAATGTCTCATGATGTTGTATATTTAACACTCCCTCTCAGTGAGGGAGGCATTCTCTGCCATACTAAGCTTGTCTCGGAAGTACCTGAACTTCATTACTGACAGAGGCTTTGTTAAAAAATCTGCAATCTGCTCATCAGTAGAAATGTACTGAAGTTTCATTGTACCTTTCTGGACCATGTCTCATATGAAGTGATACTTCATTTCAATGTGCTTCGACTTGTCGTGAAACACTGGGTTTTTGGAAATCTTGATTCAACTCTGATTGTCACACCTAATAACTGTAGGCTCAATCTCTTCACTGAACAACCCTGCAAGTAGCTTTCTGAGCCACACTGCTTCTCGGCAGGAAACTCTAGTAGCTATGTATTCCGCTTCGGTAGTGCTCTGGGCTACAGAGCCCTACTTCCTATTGGAAAAAGATATCATAGTTGATCCTAGGATATAACAGTAGTTGGATGTACTCTTACGGTCCATAATGCTTCCTCCCCAATTCGAGTTTGTATAACCAAGTAACATGACTCCTCCACTGGAGGCATATTTGAGTCCATATGAAATTGTACCTCGAAGGTATCTAAGCACATGCTTAGCAGTTGTCCAGTGTATGTGTCTCGAATCAGACATAAATTGACTCAGAATAATCACGACATAACATATATTAGGCCCCAAATGTATCAAGTACATTAGCAAGCCTATAAGTTGTCGATACAAAGTGGGATCTACTAGATCTGATCCAGAAGCTGACTCATGAAGTTTCCTCAAATTGGAAACCATCGATGTAGTCATAGATTTGCAATATATCATGCCAAGCCTGTGCAATATATCCACAGTGTACTTCCCATGAGATAGAAAAAAATCATATTTTCTTTTCCAGATCTCAAAGCCAAGAAAGTATGTAATGTCCCCATCTTGACCATATTGCATTAAGATTGTAAATGATGTAAATATTTTATTTAATCATGGTGAGGAGCTCAAGGCCAAGGCCCCACCATTGATTTAGCATTTTATGTATCGGCAATTAAAAATAGATGCCTATGGTTCTTGTGCTAGACATGCACAATGTAAATTAAGACATCATGTAATACGAATTTTAATGAAATACCCACAACTAGCTATGCAATGCAACAAGAGATGGGGGCATGATTCTACAAGGAATAGGGAGGGAAATTATTCAAACCGTTGAACCAATAGATTTAATCCATATGTCATTGAGTGAACCCATAAACCCTCAACTACCCATTTTGGCTTATGCACCCAATCATTAAATTCTTCCAAGAGTTGGTTGGGGCAGTTAATACCTTGGGAATGAAGAGGTATGGCAGCCAATTTCGTGCATGGGCAAGTCATCAACCTGGGAAAACGTACTTTTGCTTCAGGGGCAAGAAACACCCACGAAATTGTGCCCAAAGCTTTTATTCACCCATGGTCTTTCTTCTCTCACGCAATCTGAGATAGGGGGGTCTGTCTCCTTCACGTTTTCTACCATTTTCCTGCATTTTCCATTGCTGGGAACTCGTTTTTAGTTGGTACAGTGACTAGAAGAGGAGAACCACAAATTGGGGGTTTGATGGAGGTCGTTTTTTCTCCTGGGTTGTCCATAAACGCTTTCTGAAAATGAATTTTCCTTCCCAGGGTTTATTCCCCATCTACCAGTTCGTTTTGGTTTCCCACGTTTTTCAGCACTTGTGTTTTTGTTGTTGGGTGCATCCCTGTGTTGGTTTGAAATTGTGAGCAAGAATTAGGAGTGGAAGTGGACCAGAATTGGCTTGATAAACCTAGTGAGGAGGTAACCTCTCAAGATTATCAAAGGGTTGGTTGCTCTTCTATGCACACCTTGAAGAACACTAGAATGGAAGGTATGGCCTGAGGGACTATGTATTAGTGAAGGGAATACTTCCTTGTGCCAGGTGTGTAGGTATTGTGGGGACCAAACTAAATAGATCTTGCAGAGGGTGTCCATAGCTCTGGGGTTGAGCTCACTAGTTTAGAAATTCCCCCTTTTCCATTGCCTTAGCGACCTGATAAACCCAACTGTAGATTGGCTTGGCTGATTTTGGTGTATCTTTGGGCTATGTGTGAGTCTGTTGTTCCCTTTTTCCTTGTAGAGATCATGCCCAGCTCGAGGGTGGCAGTTTGTTGAGATATTGATGATCACAACTGGCCTATGGTTGGGTGGAGCGTTGCAGTTGCATAGCCAGTTGCTCGGGACTACTTTGTTTTAAGATAAGTACTCTTTTTTGATAGCTCTGTATTGTTTTAATTGATGAATAGCATGAATATCTTGAATGTATGATAGATGTGTAGTTGAATTTACTTCCGCTGTGTTTCTTAGATTTATACATCTGCATGCATCCCTTTTATATTATGAGAATGTCAATTTAGTAAGCATGGGGCCAATTTCCCAGTTTTAGCATCATGTTCTCTCCATCGCCTTGGTAGGATGGGAGGGACATTACAAAGTAGTGCATTAGACCTAAGTCTTTCATCTCGAACTCTGATGTGATCTCCCTCTTGCATGAAGCAATCTGATGTTCCTCTCTAGTGAGAAACAAATCATCAACATACAAAACCAATATCAACAGTTGGTTCTTCACTACTTTGAAGTACAAATTTGAATCAACTTCACTCTTACAAAAACCCAGTTTCTGAATGTAGTCATCAATTCTGGAGTACCAATCCCTGGGGGCTTGCTTAAGCCCATATAGAGATTTATTTAGCTTGAAAACATGGGACTCCTTCCCATGCACCACAAATCCTCCAAGATGTTGAATATAAACCTCTTTCTCAACCTCACCATTGAGGAAGGTTGTCTTCACATCCATTTGGTGAAGTTTCCATCCTATAACATATGCAAGTGCAATCATTGCTCGGATTGTGGTGTACCTTGCCACCGGGGCAAAGGTCTCATCATAATCGATGCCTTCTTTCTGAGAGAAACCTATGGCAACGAATCTGGCTTTATGATTCTCAATGCTACCATCTGCAGCATGCTTTATCTTGTAAATCCATCTGGAAGTCACAATTATGGAGTTCCCATCGGGTTTGGGAACAACCTCCCAAACGTCATTATTCATTATAGAGTTGTACTCTTCTGTCATTGCATATTTCCAAACTTGTCGCTTTGCAACTTCTTCATATGAGGATGGTTTTGAATCACTGATGTGACTCATCAATGCAACATACCTTGAATATTTGTTAGGTTTATTGCGCTCTCTAGATGATCCTGTTGGTGTTCCATGTTTCTCTGTATTTTGTAAGATTTCTCGGCACCAAGCGGATCTTCTTTTAGCGGGATGTTCATTAGGTTATCTCTCAACCAGTTCCACCTGATCTTTAGGAGCTATTGTTGAGGCATCTTCTGTTTTCTCCCTCTCAAACTATGAAGGGGGAGAATCAGACTTGAGATTCGCCATCTCTGAATCACTCTTTCGATATTTTGAAAGCAACTTCCTCATGGAAGGTAACATCTCGCCTGACTTCAATGTGTCTCTCACCATGTACATATATTTGGTATGCTTTGGATGACTCGCTATAACCCACAAAGGTGTCCTTCTTTCCAGAAGGCTCCATCTTTGTTCTCTTTTCTTTCGGTACATGAATGTATATTGGGATCCCGAAGATCCTCAAGTGCGAGATGTTTGGATTCTCACCAATAAGCACTTCTTTTGGTGTCTTCTCATATAGAATGGCATGTTGGCTTCTATTCTGGATGTACACAATTGCATGGGTGGCTTCTTCCCATAATGAGGTAGACATATCTTGATCATGCATCATGGATTTTGTAGCCTCACATATGGTTCTATTCTTTCTTTCGGAAACCCCATTTTGCTGAGGGTTGTATGGTACATTTAACTGTCTACATATTCCTGCATCACTACATAGCTCATTAAATGCATGTGAATCAAATTCACCTCCATTATCAGACCTTAATGCATGGATGTGATTTTCTTTCTTATTTTCAACTAGGGCTTTAAACTCTTTAAATTTTCTAAGAGTTTCACTTTTAGCCTTCATGAAATAAATACATGAATTCCTAGAAAATAATCTATCAACAATACATAATATAAGAAGCCACTCAGGGAGGGGGATAACATGGGACCACATACATCAAAATGTATTAAACCTAAAATCCCTTTAGATCTCATAGTACTGCTAGAAAAAAAATTCTTAACATTCTTCCCAAGTGCACAACCCCAACATACACTATCATGCTCAAAATCAAATACATGAATACCTTTTACCATCTTTTGAAGTCCTAGTAATGTTTTGTAGTGTATGTTTCCAAGACTTCGGTGCCATAGCTCGCATGGACCGATAGTGTAGTGAATCATTGCTTGAATATACTTCCCTGTTACCTTGTAGAATCCTCCCTCTCGAGATCCAATCACATCAACAGATTCTAGGCTTTTTTTCTTCGGCCATAAAAGTGCTTTGTTACCCATGAATATAACTTGGAAGCCTTTGTCTTCAAGAACCAAAACTGAGAGGAGGTTCTTCTTCAATCCTGGAACATATAGAATGTCCTCCACATGTAGAATATCACCGGTGCTTAGTTGTAATGAGGTGGATCCAAATCCTTGGATCGAATAAGTTGAGTTGTCCCCCAACTCTACCATGCATGTGAATTATTTCTCCTTTAGATTGGTGATGGCACTAGTCATATGTTTGGATGCGCCACTGTCAATCAACTATGTGTCACAATTTGTGATGACGGATCCCAAAAGGGATGAGACAATATAATACTCCCTTCTTGTCTCCTTTTCTTCGGATGCATTCTTTTGAGTGATTTGATCTTCTATGGCAGTAGAAGCATGAAACTTTCCTTTCCAATTTGCTCTGCAATCTCTTGAGAAATGGCATTTCTTGTTGCAATTGATGCATCTAGATTTTAACTTGTCAAAGCCTTTGTTGAACTCCTTCTTCTTTGGATGAGAGAACTTCTTTTGGAAGAAGGGTTTCTGTCCTTTCTTCATTCTTGTCATGAGGGCAAGGTTTTCTTCTTTGATGCAAATTGACTTGCTCTGGATTCGCCCCTCCTCTTGGAGGCAATCATGCCACAACCTTTCAAAGTTAGGTTGTACCTCTCGGCCATTTACGACAGCCAATAATGTCTCCCATGAGGATGGGAGGCCATCAATAGTGGTTTGGAGAAGATCATCTTCATCCACCACTATTCCAATACTAACAAGCAGATCTCTTACCTAAGAGATCTTGGAGAAGAAGGAGGCCACTGTCTCATCCGTATCCATATTTAAGTTTCGAAGCTTATTTTTCAATGCCCTCTTTTGACTCGGGGCCTTCTTCTCATATAGATTAGTCAATGTATCATAACATTCTTTTGCGGTTTTCAGTGGTGCGATCACAGACATCAAGTTATCTTTTACCGAATCATAGATGATCTGTTTGGCCTTCACTTGATTCTTCTTAAATTTTATGCGCCATGCATTAGATGTAGGCTCCTCCACCATAGTGGATACGTAGCCATCTAAGTCATGTTCCTCTAGGATTTTGAGAATCCTATCCTTCTAAGTATTGAAGTTTGAGGTTCCCTTAAGATGGTCTTCTGGTCTTACAGAGATTGATGCGATAGCCTTCAAATCTTGTGCTCAACTTCTCAGGATCAACGTAGGCTCTAGATGGCATGCAAAATTGAGCTCCTTCACACTCTAAGCTCTGATACCATGTTAATATTTGTTTGAGCTTTGATATTTATTTATTTTAGATGGAGAAACTTGAAGTAATGAGACAATTCAATCTATGAAATTCATACAACCATAACACAAGATATACCCTGGGGAAAATCCTCAAAATCATGAGAACAAAAACCCCAACAATTCTTCTCAGTATAATATAATGGATAGCAAAGAATACTTTCTTTTACAACATAGCAGATTGCTTTCGAAAGATAAGAGATCACCAAACACTCTTGATGAAGATACTAAAGAAATAGAGAAGAGAGATGAATCGGATGTGTGTCCAACACAACAATAACAAGCGCGAACAATACCCTACACAAAGAGAACTGCCTTGCCTTCAATGGAGAAGAGAATTTGCTTCACACTGGATTCATCAATCTCGTATAACATATTTATACATTCTTCTCTTTTATTTTTAACTTCTAACTTTAGGATGAAATCGCCCTCAAACTGGATGTATTAATCTTGCATGCAGAGGTGCGCCCCACTTCTCATGCAATGCTTTATCTCACTGAGCTGTCAGTTAGGATGAACTCACCTTTTAACTGAAATATTTCCCACTTAGTTGGGTGGCTAACTTAAGTGTCGACATGCAAGTGTCACAACTCATGTGTCATATTTTAGTTTAACATAAGTGTCATCATGTAATAACACTTAGTTAACTAGATCTTCTTTGTTGTCACTTATTTAACTCTCTTTAACTGAAGTGTCGTCTTTTAGATTAACTAAAGTGAAAACACTTTACTTAATTAGTCCTTGTTATTTAACACTTTGTTAACTGAAATCATGTTGATTGATTTACCTAAAGTGACCACTATGAGTTCTTTAGTTAACTGAGGCATATCTTTAATTGATGCTTTAACTGAAGCATTGATTGAGGCATACATTGATACTTAACTGAAGCTTTAACAATTCAAGTTTTCCTTAATTATCTAAAGTGTCTGCATGGGAAGTTTTGAATTCTCTTGATCTCTATGCTTTATCTTTTATTTCTTTATCTCTTACTGCATGGTCAATATGTGCTAACTTTAATTATCCATCACATTAGATTATACTAAGAAGAATTATTGGATGTTGTGATCATATTATATTATTTCAGACCAAATAATCATATGATAAAGTAATTCACATTAGAGGTGATCAATCTCTAAAGTGTAAAATTAGTCACAGCAGATCTAAGGAACAAGTAAAGCAATCACAACAGATGAACATAGAAAATATGGTGCAAAACTGTGCAAAACATGCAGCAGTGCTCAATATCCCAGAAAGGGTGAATGAATTACAATACAAACTATCACAATGACTGAGGTCATTCGAATCACTGAATGGAGTAGCTTGACTCCAACTAGTACTCCTCATCATCAATCGGTGGTGGTCATCAATGCACAAGAACCAGTCATCCAGGTGTCGATCTGAGTCTAACTGAGTGTGTCATGTGTAACTGAAGTGTGTAGCAATGATTAAGGAAAGGAGGCTCAGTGGGGGTGCATGGGAGGCTAACTGAAGTCAGAACAGGTCATCTAGTCAATCTGGAGGTCCAACGGAAGTGAAACAGTCAGTCGGGAGTGAAACTAGCCTCAAATCAGGGAGAATCGGAGCTAATTGAGTGTAACTGAAGTGGAACTGCAGTGGTAGGTGAACAAGTGCGCCCTTCTCTGGCAGTAGGTGAGAAGTGGGCGCCTTTCAGCCTAGGAGGGCTAAAACTCTGAAGTAAGTGGCTCCCGGGTGCTAAAATAAGGTGGCTAAGGTGCTGGAGGCATCAAACTGGTGACTGGGATGCATGCAAGTGCATGCAGGTGCATGCAAACCCTAATTGCATGCAAGATCCTGAAAAAGATGATGTGGATATCCGAACACCCCCCCTCAAGCTAGACTATGATGTGAAAAAAATAATGTGGGGCCCTGGTAACTAAGACCAAAGGTCACCCCAATACAATAATCCAAAAATGCTGAAAATAAACTAAGTGAGGAAAGAGGGAAAACCCAGTGGGAAGAAATCCCCCCCTCAAGCTAAAGCATAATAATGAATCAATCTGTCTCCACCATGATGGAACTCACCCCCAACAGTGAACGGAGGTAGAAGAACTTATTCTCAGTGAAGCTCTTGGTGAAGATGTCTGCAATTTGCTCATCAGTAGGGCAATATTGCAGAATGATGGTGCGGTCATGCACCAACTGTCGAATGTAATGCATATGAATCTCAATGTGTTTGGTCCTATGCCGCTGAACTGGATCTGTGGAGATCTTGATAGCACTTTGATTGTCACAAAATAGGACAGTCGAAGTAGTGCCACCAAAACCAAACTCGGAGAGAATACCCTGCAACCAAACTGCCTGAATGCAGGCATTGACTGCCCCTCGATACTCTGCCTCTGCTGAAGAAAGTGCAATGGCTGCTTGCTTTTTGCTGGACCAGCAAATAGCACCATGACCAATCATGAAGACATAACCGGAAGTGGACTTCCGATCAATGCTGTCACCTGCCCAATCTGAATCAGTAAAACCAATGCAATCTAGCTCAGAATCTGCAGCATAATGTATGCCAAACTGTCTCGTACCTTGCACATACTGCAAGATCCGCTTGGCTGCTCGCCAATGAAGCTCATGTGCCTGCTACATATATCTTGACACGGCACTCACGGCATATGAGATATCAGGCCATGAGTGTGTCAAATAAAGTAGTGAACCAATCAACTGTCGATACATACTGCAATCTGCAAGCGGTGTAGAATCTCCCTCCTCAAGACTGATTCCTGAGAGGAATGGGAATGGGGCTGCCTTACATTCAGCCATATTAAACTTCAATAACAGGTTGGAAACATATTTTTGCTGATATATAGTGATCCCATCAAAATTTTGAGCTATCTCCAAGCCCAAAAAGTGACTCACCAAGCCCAAATCGCTCATGTCAAAAGCTAGATTTAAGGCAGATTTTAGCTTGTTTATTGAAGTAAGTGTGCTACCAGTAATGAGAAGATCATCAACATAAAGTACAATAACCAACAAATTACCTTTAACTCGCTGAAGATACACATTCGGATCATATTTGCATCTTTGGAAATTCTGAGAAAGAAGGAAGGAGTCCATCTTTGCGTACCAAGCTCTTGGGGCTTGTTTTAACCCGTACAAAGATTTCTTCAATCTACAAACCAATGATGGATCTGATGTATAACCCTCTGGCTGCTGCATATATACCTCTTCAGCAAGGTCTCCATGTAAGAATGCACTCTTCACATCCATGTGGTGCACTTCCCAGTGCTTGGATGCGGCAATAGCTAAAACAAGGCGGATGGAATCCATCTTTGCAACCGGTGCAAAGGTCTCAGTGTAGTCCACTCCTTGGACTTGGGAAAAACCTTTTGCCACCAACCTTGCTTTATATTTGTTGATAGTGCCATCAGCAGAAACTTTAGTACGGTAGACCCATTTACACTTCACTAATTTTCTTCCAGGCGGAAGAGAAACTAGCTCCCATGTGTTGTTCTTTTGAAGAGAACTGTACTCTTCGTCCATGGCACTTTTCCATATCGGATCTCGATGAGCAGAATAGCATGATGTAGGATCTGAACCAGCCATCAAATAACAAATCTCAGGAAGAAATGGATCAGCAATAGAAAGAGACATACCTGCTCTTTGAAAGTCTCCTCTTGTTCGTCTCGGATCAGCAGGATTTCCAAGATTCGAACCAGCAGATTGTAGAGTGTTTTGGGCCCACTTTGGTAACTGAGGAGGATCATAATGGTCGGATTCCAAACCTGATATGTCATGATCATCATATGCTGCTAAAATATCATAAATATCAGAACTCATACCTTCATTATCGCTGCACGGATCTTCTTCTGGTGAAGGCGGTGAATCAGCAGTCTTCTCCTCGACTAGTTGCAATTCTTGAAGCGGTTCTTCAAATTGCACACTGCTCTCTATGAATATCTTTTCAGATCTGATATCCATGAGTTTATATGCTTTGGATTCTTCCCCGTATACTATCAATATGCACTCGATACTTTGTGGATCCAAAGCTCGTCTCTTCTCAGAAGGAATTCTAGCCCATGCAGTAGAGCCAAAAACTCTCAAATTTGACACATCCGGTTTGTGACCAAAGAATGCTTCGAAAGGAGTCATACCTTTCACAGATGAATGTGGAACACGGTTCTGTATATATGCAGCAACATTGATTTCTTCAGCCCAAATATTTGCAGCCAAACCTTTTGATTCAATCATGCATGTAGCCATCTCTTTCAGTGACCGATTTTTCCTTTCCGCTACACCGTTCTGCTGGGGTGTGTAGGGAACTATATGTTGGATCTTAATTCCGCTTTGGGAACAAAGTTGCAGCAACTCGGACTTGATATATTCCCCACCATTATCAGATCTAAGAGCTTTGATCTTGCTCTCAGTGGCGGTCTCAACAGAAGCCTTAAAATCCTTGAATTTTCCAAGCACTTCTAACTTGTTTTTGAGAAAGAATACCCATGTAAAGCGGGAAAAATCATCAATAAATGTCAAAACATACCTTGAACCATTTAATGACATATGGGGCAGCGGACCACTGATATCAGAATGGATCAATCCCAATATTGTAGAAGCTCTGCTAGCTTTGTCGCGGTCGAATCTGTGCTCGGGGTGCTTCCCAATGATGCAACCAGTGCATATTCCCTTCGAGGAACGGAGTTGTGGAAGTCCATCTACCATGGATTTATTTGATAGCAGCAGCAAATATTTATAATTTAGATGTCCAAATCTTTCATGCCAAAGCCTACTAACCTCATTACCATGTGTGCGAAGAGCAGTGGGCTTTGCAAGCGGAATAAAGTGCGAAAACTCATAGCATTTTGCAGTGTCGTTTGCCTTTCCAACTGCAACGAGTCTTCCACTTTTGATATCAGAAATTTCAACTGTATTAGGGATGAATGTAACTTGCTTCGGTTCACCAGTGTGTGTCATTTGATACACAGAAAGAAGATTTGAAGCCAAGGAAGGCACATAGAGAACATTCTGAAAGCTTCCCTGATCTACATGAATCGTACCTTTGCCCTTTGAAGAAATTTTTGAGTCATCTCCCAAATGGATGGGGATGGAGCTGTTTGGATCGAATGAAGAAAAAGAATCAATATTTGCAGCCATATGATTCGATGCACCCGAATCTATCAAGAGAGTAGTGGGCTTCGAAACAGTTTCCATGAGTGCTTGTCCTCTTTCATGATCATCATTCCTATCCTTCTTCCTTGCACCGTCAGGAAGGGTTATGTTGTTCTTTTCCAAAAGGAGGGCCATTTGATCTATAGTCTTCTTCATACATGAACTTTCGGGATGAAAGCCACGGTTACAATAAGTACATTTAGATTTTTGGTTACCTTCTTTGCCCTTTTGCTTGGATTTCGAACTAGATGGTGCATCCGTTTGTTTGCCTTTCTCCTTTTGCTTGTTAGGCTCGAATTTGGGCTTCTCCTTCTTCTGCTTTCCTTTACCATTCGTGATCTTGGGTCCTTGAACATATAGGGCTGAATCTTTGGAGCTTATGGACCCCATTTGAACCAACTTGTCATGCTCTTTTGTGACGGACTCAATGAAGGCATTCAAGGTAGGCATCTTCCAATTCGAGGTAGTTAGCCGACCGGAATTGAAAGTAGAGACAAATACCGAATAATATTTACCAAGCTTGCTGAGAATGGAGAGGATCAATTGTTTATCCTCTTTGATAACTCCACTGTTCTTCAACTGCATGTTCAAGTTCTTGAATTTTGTGAAGAATTCATTAATGGTCTCGAAATTCTCAGGACTAAGGCCAATCAAATCATTCTATAATTGAAAAGCCCTAAGCTCGTCTTGCTTGCCAAATAGTGTTTCAAGTTGCTCCCATATAGCTTTTGGGGTCTTCAATCCGTTGAGATGGAAGTGAAGATCTTTGGAGATGGAGAGACAAAGAAGACCATAAGCTTCATCAAGCTTGTTGTAGTGTTTGGTTCGATCTGACACATTGTTTGGCTCCAATTCAAGACCAAGAGTGACTCGGTAGTAACCTTTTGAACGTAATATGATCTCCATATCATCTTTCCAATCAAAATAATTGAATGGGGTGAGGATAGGCTTTGAAGATGAATATTCCATTGATAGGAGCGAGTCAAACTGATGTAGAAGGAGCTTGCATGCATAGTGTAGCGAATGCAATTGCTGTAGAGGAGCTTGCATGCACAATGTAGCAAATGCAATTGATGGAGACAATAAACCTGCAAATCACAATAAACCAAGAATCGTAAGGTCGAACAATCCACCCTTTTAGAGTTGCATCACACCTGGGATTGGAGATCAAACAATGTTGAATGGGTTCAATGTATCAGATCCAGGAATTATGTGGTAACTCGCTTCTGGAGTGGTATTGGAATTATTTTCAAGCTTTGCATGCACAGGAGCGAATGCCCTTGAGATATCTCATGCCAAAACTTTTTTTTTTTGCAATTTTTAGCAATTCAGTCAAATCTTCTTGTAAAAACACCTGTAGAAAGGAGATCTTGTCCCTGCAATGGCTCTGATACCATGTAAAATTAGTCACAGCAGATCTAATGAACAAGTAAATCAATCACAACAGATGAACATAGAAAATATGGTGCAAAACTGTGCAAAACATGCAGTAGTGCTCAATATCCAGAAAGGGTGAATGAATTACAATACAAACTGTCACAATGAATGAGCAATTCGAATTGCCTAAGGAGGTCATTCGAATCACTGAATGGAGTAGCTTGACTCCAACTAGGAGTCCTCATCATCAATCGGTGGTGGTCATCAATGCACAAGAACCAGTCATCCAGGTGTCAATCTGAGTCTAACTGAGTGTGTCATGTGTAACTGAAGTGTGTAGCACTGATTAAGGAAAGGAGGCTCAGTGGGGGCGCATGGGAGGCTAACTGAAGTCAGAACAGGTCATCTAGTCAATCTGGAGGTCCAACGGAAGTGAAACAGTCAGTCGGGAGTGAAACTAGCCTCAAATCAGGGAGAATCGGAGCTAACTGAGTGTAACTGAAGTGGAACTGCAGTGGTAGGTGAACAAGTGCGCCCTTCTCTGGCAGTAGGTGAGAAGTGGGCGCCTTTCATCCTAGGAGGGCTAAAACTCTGAAGTAAGTGGCTCCCGGGTGCTAGAATAAGGTGGCTAAGGTGCTGGAGGCATCAAACTGGTGACTGGGATGCATGCAAGTGCATGCAGGTGCATGCAAACCCTAGAATTTGCATGCAAACCCTAATTGCATGCAAGATCCTGAAAAATATGATGTGGATATCCGAACATAAAGGAGACTTAATAGCAACTAGTGATCATGGTTAATAATATATCACACACCATTAAATGCTTTTAACAAGTAAAGCATGACCTTTATACAAAAGGTCCACCTCTGTATGGGAGTTCCATCTCATGGATACCTTTATATGGAAGGTTCACATGATAATCATGACTTGACACACAAGTCCGTAGTCTTATCCAACAAGACGTTACAACATCATTACTTTGATCAAATACCTCTATACGAGAGGAAAAATCTTTACACGGAAGGAAATCAAAGTTCTCACCTCTATACAAGAGGATCAATCTTGGTTGTACAAGATTGGTTTGGATAATGTCTCACGATGTTGTATATTTAGCACTAAATGCACTAGTAATGATTGTAAGGGTTGGATTTCCTGAGGGAACTGTGGATTAGTGAAGGGAAATTATTTCCTTGTGTTGTGTGGGGAAATTGGAAGGAGTGCCATGGATGTGTTGGCTTAGTGAGACCTTTGTAGAGCTCTAGTTGAGATTTTAGCTAAGCATAGAGAGTAGAGTGGGTTGTGGGTTAAGAGAGAGAAGCCTATAGGTGTTTCATTTTCCCTGGTGGCCTCATAGCCCAGCTTAGGGTTTGCCTCTTGGCAAAAAGAGTATATGTTGGATAGATTGACTATGGTGGGGTGGAAAATATCTCTTACATAGCCAGTTGCTTGGATATTCTTTGTTTAAAGATAAGTATTCGTATGTATGTAATGTGCAATTATTTATGCCTGTAATCTAATGTTGTGTGTGTGGATGGAGTTTATTCCATTGTGTGTTTTTATTCCCATATATGCACATACATTTTAGCTATTATCTTCGATCCATAATTATGATTATGGGGCAAAATTTAGTGGCCTCAATTTAGTTAATGCCCCCTCTGCTAGATGGATTGGGTTAAGGGGACATTATAGAGTGGTATTAGAGCTTCTGGTTGCAATACCGGAGTTGTATGGGCCGAAAATGCACAATTACAAGTGAAATATGAGTTGCAAATGAAAGAATCCTATGAGAAACTAGTGGTTTAATCGATGGATGGTATTCTAGCCAAGTTGTAGGTTAGATCCATGGTTTACCAGTGGGAGAGGTAGACTGGTTGAGGCAATTTTTGAAATTTGCAGATTTGTAGTGAAATGGTTCCATGGAAGTTGGGTTCTTCTAAATGAGGGATAAGGGTCAAAGTTACGTTTGTAATAATCCCTTATTCCCAAATTAAAATTTCATACAAATTTGAAATTTTAAAATTTTGGGAAATTTTTTAAGTGGGCCCCACTCGTACCACATGGACGGTGACGTGGAGGATCCACGTGAGCCAGAGGTATGATGTGGACTTGCCACATCGAACCCATGAATATATGGTTTCCCATGATGGAGTGTGGAGGCAACGAAGTTCTGACCATCGAGCAATAGGGCAAATCAACGGTTGCAATTGATAGTGCACGAGCAATTTGTGTGGTGGTTAACAGTGGGCGGATGAAGATCTGACCGTTGGTTGGTGAGGGAGATCAATGGTCGTAGCGCATAGTGCGTCAGAAATGTACACGTTGGTTAATTTGGGGTGAGAAAGACGTTGGGACAAAATCTCCTAGGGCATGTGTCACTTTTTGATTTATAATGCCTCCCCAAGAGATTTTTCCAAAACCACTTTCGTGGCAGGGCGCTACCACTTTTGGTAATGGGAAAACTGCCAATGCCCGAGGTTGATTGGTACGATGGTGTGGAGACTTGGTGGTTAGAGGAAGGTGACATGTAGGACCCATCTGACACCTCAGGAGGCATGTGTCAAGCCACATCTACACCCTTTCCACATCGGTAGAAAATGACATTTTTCTTATGTGCTAGATTGCACGAAATTGAATTATTTACAAAAAATAAAAAATAAAAAAATTTGGGCCGCAAGGGAGTAAGCCCCCCTTGAACCCCATTTTTTTTAAATCGATAAATTTTGTTCTAGACTTGAACCGTGGCTGTTGAACCAGTATAAATTTGGGCAGATTGTGGATTATGAGGGGATGTTATAGAACTGCATAATTTTCTAAGTCTGGAAGAAGTGGAAAAATACAAAAGTAGTAAATTCCATAATTTTATAGAAGGTGACTAGAGAGAATTGAAAGTTGTTGAGTAATCCTGGTCATATGTATTATCTAATCCAATAGGGAAGTTTTTATGGTTCTCCATATATGATATTTTGTAGGTGTCTAAAGTTGACCTCTGGGTTAAATGAACCTACAGGAAAAGTGAAAAAATTGGGGCAATTTGACAATTTTGGAGGACTGTAACTTTGTGCTCAAAATTCAGAATTGGGAATACTTATAGTCACTGGAAAGCTTATCCAAAGGGGAAAAATTTTACAAATTAAAATTTGAATTGGTGATTCATATGTTTCTATAATTTTATTAGAAAAGTTCTTGTAGCCATAATTTGACAAAAACTGTCAGTATAGGTATTTTCCAAAATACATGAAAATTGAATTTTGATTTTATAAGAACTTAATAAATCTAACAACTATGTGTATATGAACACTTTTGCAGATTCAAAATCATATCAATGACTATTAAGGATCATCATTGAGTATAGTACAGTTTGGAAATCTCTGGTCTTGGTTGGGCCGAGGAGGTCATCATCATGGATGATGCACATGATCCTTATGAAGCTGAGGCAAGTGCAATGGGAGAGAATATATAGATTGAAAATGAAGAGACAAAATCCAATGGTAGGATAAACCAAGTGAATCCCCCAGACATTGCAGAAACCATGAGGAGTCTAAGGGTGTAACTGTAGAGTTGTAGAGCAAACAATGAGATGTTGCTTAGAGCTCAAGAAGAACAAAATCAGTTGAATGCAGCTATGCTCCAAAGTCTGGCAAACATTTAGAGGAATATTAACTCTGGACATCACTAAAAAAAATAGGAAATGAATGGGAGTAGCTTAAGGAGGAATTCTCACAAGAGGTCCCAAAGTTCAAGAAGAGTTTCTAGAGGCAGGTCATATACTCCAAAAATCTCTTCTAGTGAGTCATCTAACTCTAAGGATTTCACTGAAGGATCAATCTTTCCATATCATAGGAAGAAGAGGAAGAGGTCTTCAAAGAACAATTTAAATGGAGAATTTAGGATGGCCAAACCTCCTACATTTGATGGTGAGGTAAAATACGGTCAAGAAGTTGAGGCTTGGCTTCTTGGGATGAGGAAGTATTTCCAAGTTCAAGACTACTCAGGAAATATGAAAGCAAGAGTATCCATATTCAATCTGAATGGAATGGCATCTATATGGTTGGATCACCTTAGGCAAGTGAATAAGCTCAATTAAAGGAATATTGTGTGGAAGCAATTCAAGAAATACTTCAAGCAAAAGTACCTCTTTGATAAGTATTGTGATGGAAAAATTGTAGAATTCCATGAGCTGAAATTGGGTCAAATGACTATGGAGGAATATGCAAATAAATTCTTGGAGCTACTGAGATATGTCAAGTATATCACAGATGATAAAGTCAAAATTCAACGTTTTCTAAGTGGGTTTCCTCAATCCTACAAAGATAAAATTGAGTTCGATGAACCTCAAACTCTAGATGAGACCATAAGAAAGGCCAAGAATTGTTATGATCAAGCCAAAAACATAACAGATTTCAATAAGACATGGAAGGACAAGAAGAATGAGAAATTTGACCAAAGAAAGAAGGGGTTCAAGCTGCATCATTTCAGAAATCAGCCAAGGCAGCCACTACAAATTGTGACAAAGCTAGCTAGGATGATGGGAGACAAGCCAAGAGTTCCAAGAGATCCACTTCAATGTTGGGGATGTGGAGAGGACCATTTGCGTAGAAATTATCCACATCGGAATGGGAGTGCGAAGCAAGTTCACAACATTCAAGAAGCTGAAATGTGGGTCAAGTGGCAAGGAATGTACCTAGGATTTATGTTACACTAGAGGACCGTCAAGCATATCATTAATAAAATGCGGTTTAGGTTGAAGGTAATATTGCTAAGCAATCTATTTCTATTTTGATTGAACTTGGATCTACTCACAGTTATATCAGTTCTAAAATTGTTGAGATTTGTGCTTTTAAGAAAACTAAGCATACCAAATCACAGTTGGTCCAAATAGCCACATGAACCAAGAGAAAGGTTAGTGAAATGGTGGAGAAATCTCCATTAGAAATGGGTGGACTTTCCACTTGTGCAAATATGAATATTTTACCACTTGGTTCATATGGCATTCTCATTGGAATGGACTGGTTGGAAGCACATAGAGTTAAACTCATTGCTACACCAAGAGTTTTGATTGCTACAACAAGAGTTTTGAGTGCATTGGTGATGAAGGAAACCCAAGGGTTGTAAAAGGAATTCCACAGGAAATTTCTGTTAGGTATGTTTCAGCCATGCAACTGAAGAATTTCTATAGGAAACGATGCCATTTGTATGCAACCCATGTTTTGGATATAAAAAAAATTAAATTCCCAAATTGGATAACTATCACGTGCTACAAGAATTCGAGGATTTGTTTCTTGATTAAGTGCCATGACTTCCCCCCAAGAGGGACATTGATTTCACAATTGATCTTTTTCCAAGAGCCGCATCAGTGTCTAAGACACCTTACAAGGTGAGTACACCAGAATTATTAGAGCTGAAAATACAATTGCAAGAATTATTGGAAAAGAATTACATAAGGACAAGTGTGTCTCCATAGGGAGCAATGGGACTAAGAATAAAGATGGAACACTTAGGCTATGTATTGATTACATGCAACTGAATAAAGTGACAGTGAAGAACAAGTACCCATTGCCTCAAATTGATGATATTTTTTATCAAATGAGAGGGGAAAAAGTATTTTCAAAGATAGACTTGAGGTATGGTTACCATCATGTAAGGACCAAGGAATAATACATTCACAAAACAACCTTTAGATCAAGGTATGGACACTATGAATTTGTAGTGGTGCCACTTGGTCTCACTAATGCACCAACTACCTTCATGTGTCTCATGAATAGAGTTTTCAGTGGGTATTTGGACAAGTTTGTTCTTGTTTTTCTAGATGACATTCTTATTTACTCTAAGAATGAAGAAGAGCATGAAGAACATTTGAGAATGGATTTCTAAGGGATCATAAGTTGTATGCAAATCTAAGCAAATGTAATTTTTACAAAAATAGAATTCATTAATTGGGTCACATTATTTCAAAGGAAGAAGTATTAGTGGATCGGAAAAAGATTGAAGCCATTATGAATTGGCCAACTCCAAAGAATGTGACATATGTGAGATATTTTATGGGTCTTGTTGGTTACTATAGAAGAGTCATTGAAGGATTCTCCAAGTTTGCACACCTAATCACTTCTTTGCAAAAGAAGGCAATGAAATTTGAATGGACACATAAATGTGAAGAAAGATTCCAGTTGTTGAAGAAGATTCTCACAAGTGCTCCAATTCTGAAATTTGCAGACCCAAAAAAAGAATTTACAGTTTCCATGTTCCCATTTTTTCAAGCTTGAGGAAGCAACCAATGTCACCTTAAAACCCCGTGGATCCTAGTCAAAGTCAATTAATTAATTGATGAGGGGGATAACATTGGTAAATTACCCTAGGCAATTAAATTAACTGGCAATAAAAATTTAGACTATAGTTGTTTCAATTAATTAAATTGAAGATGATGTAATTATTATTTATGTATTTAATTATTAATTACATGTGATGATGATTTGGATGATGACAATGGCACATAAGGAGATAAGGTTGGCTCGGTGAGTTGTCAACCAAAGAGGGAAGTGAAAGAAAAAGCAGAGCAAAGCAAAAAAGAGGAAATTGACAAAAGCAGTGCATAAAGCAGGCAAGTGAGGAAAAGCATGAAACATTCAAAAAGATAAGGAGGGTGCATTTTCAAAAAAGAACAAAATCTATCCAATTGTAAAAAGAAGGAAACATCCAGAAAATCCAAAAGGTTGTAGTTTCCAAAAAGAGGAAGCTAGTTAGTAAAAAAAGATGGAAAGTGCCAACTCAGTCAAGGAATGTGCATTAGAGGAGGCCAAGGAGTTTTATTGGAAATTTAACGTGCTCAACAAGTCACATAGTCTATAAAATAAGGAGGGCACACCACATTCGTATCTTTTGACAATTTATTGTTTGTATGAGAGTAAGCTCAAGCTTCTCTAGGCTTGGTGATGCACCCTTAGCCACCTATGGGAGATGTGCCCCATAGTTCCTGTTACAGTATTATGTACATGATCCAGTGTATCCACTGATTACCAATTTTCATATATGATCCATCTCTATGATTACATCCTCTCTTCTTTCTATCTTCTGAAGCATTCTTCTCATTCGATGGAAACAATGTTGAAGGGCCGAAATGGAGGTTCTGGTTTCGGATTTTTTTTTATCATTTATGGGTTTTTATACCTACTCCATTGCGTACATAGGGTTTTTTTTAGTAATAAACGCCTTTTGTATTGTTGAAAAAGGTGTCCGGACGACCAAGATACAACAATTCTCACTGGAGCCAAGGTTTTAGTGTTGAGCAGCGCATGTGTGCAATTTGGTTAAGTTTCAGTTGATGAATGCGCCCTCTATGAGAATTAAACGAGATATGGTGCACCTTCCATGAGAATAAATATTCCCTGTACTCATCATATTGCATACCCAGAGAAGATCCTGCTTCTTCTTCTCTTCTCAGACTCCTTCTACACTCAGTATTGTAAGAATTCCATGGTTAGAGATTCTTTGTAAAGTATGAGATCAAAATATATTCATATGTTGCTTAGTATTCTCTAATATAGCATTATTATATTATTTCATATGTATCTAAGCCATAGTTTTCATCATAAGGAGAATTCAAGAGCCTTAGAGGCCGATTGTGATCACCTTTCACAAGACTAGCTCTCTGTGCAATTTTTATTGACTAGTTTCTAGAAATTTGCAATATACTAAGTTCTGTAAATCCATTTTCCTTTCTGTAAGTTGTTGTAGGTGGTAATTTGTCTTAATAACACATCCCAACTCATAAATCAGATATTCGTGACCCTTTAGGACTTCTTGTGTTCATATTTTTTAATACTAGCTCATTGAGCCCTTTTATTTGACTAGTATTGCAATTTGTTTAATTAAAAAGTTTATGTGTGCTCAATTTCTGTTTTGTTAGTCATGTTGGGTCCCTGATAAATTTATGAAAAACATCCCACCATTAGACTAAGAATTCATGACCTTCTCTGCATGTTTGGAAGATCCTGTAAGAAAGCTAGTGGAGCAGTCCACCATAGTGCAATTTCTCATTTTCCCCCCAAACTCAGACAAACCTTCCCTAAACCTTAGAAACTCTTGTCTCTCATTGGTCTCTCATTTTGTATTGTATTACTTGTATTTCATCACCTTGCGGAGGATACAATTTGTTGAGGTCTCCGGATGTTAGATAGGAGGATTGCTTGCTCGTATACCTTGTAGAGGGTCTTTTTGGTTTTAGTGCTGCTTGTTGGATTCCTGGCCTCTTTGCTATTACTCGCTTACTGTGACATCGGTCAGGGTAAAAAAAATTTAACTTGATTTTTAGCCTCTGTGCCTCTGTTTTCTTCTGGTTTAGATATGGCAACTTCTTCTAGGACTACCAATCAAGAGGCCCCTTTTCAAGGGGTACCTTTTGTCTTTCCTCCAGTTGGATATATTGGTCCTCCATTTATTGCCACTTTAAATATTCATGAATTAACCATTGGATTACCGGTATGGTTATTCAATCTGGTGATTCCGGCTATACCCAATGTTTCAAATGTTAACTCTCCACCACGAGAGTGTCAATCCAAAACTGATCCTTCCCCTTCTTCTCCAGATGCATCTTCTTCGGTTTCTTCTTCCTCGCCTGATCAAAGCAGTAGTGTTAGTAATCATGAGGATAAGAAGAAGAAGAAAAGTAAGATAAATAAGAAGAAGGATAAGAAAGAGACCAAACATCAACCATCTGCCTCTGATGGCACTCATTCCATTCGAACACCTTGTAGACCCAAGTTCCCTTGCAAGCTTTGCAAGGGTGATCACCTTCTCAAGGATTGTCTCGGTCTTTCCAAAGTGTTAGAAGAGTGGTCTAAAGCCTCCAAACCACCTATATCATCAGTCTCTGGATATCATATTGATGATACCCCATCAACTAGTGAGTCTATGGTTAAGGGCCGAAAAGGTAAAGTCAAAAATCCTTGTTTGTTATGAAAGGGTATGCACCTTACTTAACTTTGTCCACACATGGATGAAGATTTGCAATTGTTGGAAGACATTATTGTATCTCAAAAACACCTTCCAACTGGATATCGTAAGTTGTCCCTTGAACCCCCATTAGTTGATGAAGCAGTCGATCTAGCTCCATCCTCGATCGATCTCACTCTTTCTTCAAAGAGTGAAGCTGAAGTGATCAAGTTGATGTCATCTTTGCTTGATCCCACTCTTTCATCGGAGAATGCTAAGACTGAAGTAGTCACCATGTCACAATCTTCATCTCATTCTACTCTTCCAGCTGAGAGTGAATTGGATACCATTGATGTTTTCCTAGTCAGCTCAGATTGTTCTAGGCAATGGGAAATCATATCCATTTCCACAGGACCTCCTCCAAGCACCAAGGTCATTTCCTTCGATTGGAATAATTTAACAGAATCTCGTCTTCCTTCGAGTGTTCCTTTCCATATATCTGTAGGATTTTCCGATAAGGAAATATTTCGCACTATAGTTGATGAGGGAGCTTTTGTTAGTATTTTTTCCTCAACTGCTGGGAAAGCTATAGGTTCTCCTCAAATTGTGCCAGTCACTGACCAGATATTGGCTTTTAATAAAAGGCCTACTGGACCTTTAGGGATCCTTCCGCGGTTACCTATCACCTTAGGAGGGAAAACTGTATGTATTGATGTTATGGTAGTCCAAGGTCCCTTATATTTTAATATTCTCCTTGGACGTGATTATGTCTATGCTATGAAAGCTATAGTGTCCACACTCTTTCGAGTGATGTATTTTCCCTATGACTGGAGGATCGTGACCATTGATCAACTTTCCTTTGTGACACCGAATCATCGCATGACTGCCAGTCATCAAACTTCCCTGAATGTTCCACATATTTTAGTGGTTTCTTCCCCTTAGGGATGGGGGGCATGTCTCCAACCTCTGGACAACATGTTGGAGTTACCCCCCTAGATTCTTATGCTGGGGGGCACACTACCAACCTCTGGACATCATGTTGGGTAGGAACCATTCCCAAGTATAGTTTACATTTGGTTTCAAGCTTGCATGAAAATGAAACCAGCTTCATGAGCAGAGTTCTATTCCTGTGTCAAGCTCGTTAAAAAATGAAACAGATGACCATGAGGATAGTTCCCTTTCTGTTTAGGCTTGTTAAAAAATAAAATAGATCCTCCTCCCATTGATTCGAGTCTTCCACTAGACTTAGTACCCGAACCTTCTTTTCATCCGCCTATTCCATTTGATCATTTTGTTAGGATATTTTAATGCTCCATCATTGTCCTACCTGTCAAGCACTCTATATGCAGATAAATTGTTACCAATACACACAGAGCAGATGAAATTTATTGTCAACCCGAGAAAGTCTTTTTATTTCAAAGTATAAGTGCACAATATATGCTTAAACACCAAACCATTAGAAGTGAATACTTTTATCTTCTATCACCCATGTTCATCCCCAAAAATCTATGCAATCCCAATTGCCTTCTAACTGCTATACTTAAACTCCTCTCTATCATGCATCAATAAGAAATGGTATCAGATCTAATCAACAATTGCAGAAAAGAAATCTCATTCATATTCTAGAACAATCACTTGTCTGATCGAATCACTCTGGAAATCATAAAGCATAAACTGAACATTAATCTAGAAATCCAATTGCAAAAGATTGAGTCAACTGTTCTAAGAAATTGAATTGCAGAATGGAAATCAAGCAACACACAACATGAAAGATAAATTGTAAGGGCTCATGGGATCACAACTTTAGCTGTAAAATGAACACGGCTGTGTATAACTGCAATTGAAATGTATAAAGCAACTTTACTCAGTCGACTGTTATTCTACACCATTCACCAATCTCACAGAAATATAATCTTTTACTGAAAATCCACACAATAAATATTGCTGCTGCGTACAGAAGGAAAGAACAAAGCATCACACAACAATGAATTCAAAATCCTATTTTAACTCAGCAATCTCTGTGGAAGACGGGCTCAGCCTTCACACAGAGACGCTGGCTGAACAACACGACTTCCTTAGCTCAGAAGTAACCCCTTATATTAATAGAAGAATGAACACACAGTTCTGCTCGGCTGCTAATACAATGAATTAATTGTCTGCTGTTCAACCCCTGGGTCGAGGTGACTCCCCATATTTATACAAATCATAACAGCAAACCCTATAATCGGGCAGCCATGAAGATATTTGATCTTCAGGCGCCCTAAATAACTAGTTGTTACAATACGTGGCAGAACAGAAACATCCAGATATGAGAAAGTTATCATTTGACCCAAGAGTGGCGGTCCTTCCAACTCACAGCTAGACTCGAGCAGCAACATACTTAAGATAGCAAATTCTGTTACAGCTGCCCTGTCACCGCTGTGCTTTAATTGATGATTCGAGCCCCAAGGATCCCTTTTCAAGCAATGAACATCCCTTCTTTCACGACTTATTCAGCCCCGATCTTCCTGCAGTCCATTTATCTCAACTACCTTCATAAATCGCAACATGTTAGCACAATTGAGAGATGCACAGCTTTAATTATCACAATCATAAGCATTAATAAAATAAAACAATGATCAACCACACCTTGGTAATTTGGGGAATAAGGTAAGGACAATAGGTCTGATTGCCATGATAAGTGGTGTAGGACAGGGGCAGGAAAGATGATTAATGATGATTAAAAAGGGCCAATTCTGGGCTCAACACTACCTAGCATTATTTATTTTTCCCAGTTGTTGATGATGTCATTTTCCCCCTAGTGGTGTGTAGATTTCATCCAGGATCCATCTACCACCTTCTGAGCCCTACATGCATCATTTTAGGACCAATTCAGTCAGTTCCCTATTTTATAGGAACCTATTGAGTGTTCCAGTGCAGCCCACTTGAGTTAGCTGACTCCTGTGGGGGGTTGGAGCTCCGGATTCCATTGATTGTGGCTTCTTTCGCCCATTTATGATTGACATGCATGACAAACTCACTATTGCACCCTCCTTAGTCAATTAACTGATTATGACTTTAGTTAGTTGAGTTTAGGTTCAGTTCAGTTGAGTTTGAGTCTTCTGGAGCACTCCATTGGTGATAATCCCTATGCTAGACCAACTGAGGTTCGAATTCTATGTGATTCGAATTATCTCCATTGTATTATCATTTTTCATCATAATGATAATTGAGTAGTGTGACATTATTCTACTCCTATCTGAGTTCTTTTGCATAATTATTCTTCTGCTCTTTTTTACTGCAGTTTTCACTCTTATTCAACTTTTCCGCTCATTCTTTCTTTGTGAGGTATCCTCTTCTCTTATATCTGTTGTGGCATAGAATTTCACATGGTATTAGAGCCATAGAGCGAATAGGTTAAGCATCTGCTTTCTGTAGTGCACCAGAAGCCTCTAGATTTCCACAGCAAATCCTGGTTCCATTGTACAGAATTCATTGGAGAAATCCAATGAGGTCTAGCCAAGTGTGAAGGATCCGGATAAAAGTGCCTACTGTCCTAAAGCAGTGCTCAGTAGTAGTCTATCTCCAAAAATTGAGATTTTTTCTGCAGGTTATTCGAAGTTCTTTTAGGGCAGCAGCAGTTGTAGTAGTTTTCTAGAGTTGTAGCAGTTTCTGCAGTAGCAGTAGCAAATATTTTCCATTGTTTTTGCAGGTATTCTACAACAGTTTCCATGAATCTGAAAGCAATTCCTCCTCTCTCTCCATTCAACTATGATGAGTGGAAACCAAATATGATAGCATATATGAAGAGACAAGGTCTTTTTTATATATGTATTGGTGTTATGAGATATTTTTCTTCCTATGAAGAAGAGAATGATTGGATAAATGAATGTGACAGAGCCTCTGGAGCAATGTGTATTGTTATGTCTCCTAGTATGCGCTACCTCATTGATACTGTTGAATATCCAAGTGATCTATGGGCCCAATTGGACAAAGACTTTGGCAAGTAGAATGAAGAGATTGGTGCAAATTAATTGGAGAACAAGCCCAGTGATACCTCCTTAAGTGTTCTCTCTAATTATGTCTCGGCCTCAATCATATCTCATGATGAAGTTGTTCAAGATGAAGAAGAAGCTACAGATTCAACACTCGTGTTCTCAATGTCTTCTATTTCGAATTCTGAGCAAGATAAGCCAGTTCATACTCTAGAATCTGAAGAGGTTCTTAAATCCTCTCTTTCACATCAGTATGTCGGTGTGCAAAATGATGATCTATTGAATGTTTTGGAGGTTAAATAAGAGTTTGGAGGTGATACATTCGCCCTCCTTGATCACATGCCTCCTATGAACTTCTATTTGATCATTGAAACATGATCATAGATTTTCTCTAAAGATGGAGGACACTACCATTCGCTTGGGTTCAAGTATCAGGCATATTTTGGTGATTTTGGTCTTGATCTCACCCCTGTTGGTTCAAAGGAGATCACAAGAAACCATCTATCAATTCTTGGAGCTGATTTGAAGTCCAAGCCACCACCATGATGTCATAGTTCATTTGGTTATGATCTCACCTATGTTGGTTCAAAGGAGATATCAAAGAACTATCTATACATTCCTGGAGTTGATCCTACCTCGGCTGGTTTGAATTACAGGTTCCAGGATTATCTTCATATTTTTGGATTTGTTCTCACCATGTTCGGTCTGAAGAGCAAGTTCAGAAAGACTCCATATTCACTTGCATCCACTGAAGGAGAATATAATCACATGTTTTTGGAGCATGATCCACTTCTTCCCAAGAGGAGGATACCTCCAGACATATGATCAAGCACCACACCTACTTGAGTTTGGAGCAATTAATCTTTTGGTGTGTTTCAGTCAAATTTGAGGGTGGGTTTTTCCCATGAGGTTTTCCCCATTTCCTTGGTTCATGGACTGTTCTTTATTTTTTATCATTTATTTGATTGTATGGGTGTCCTTTGGTCTTAGTAACCAGGGCCCAGAATGAAAAAGTATGGATTAAGGGGGGGTGTTAGGATATTTCAATACTCCATCCTTGTCCTACCTAGCATTATTTATTTTTCCTAGTTGTTGATGATGTCATTTTCCCCCTAGTGGTGTGCAGATCTCATCCAGGATCCATCTACCACCTTCTAAGCCCTGCATGCATCATTTTATGATCACTTCATTCAGTTCCCTATTTTATAGGAACCTACTGAGTGTTCCAGTGTAGTCCACCTGAGTTAGCTGACTCTTGTGGGGGGTTGGAGCTCCAAATGCCACTAATTGTGGCATCATGCGCCCATTTCTTATTTACATGCATGAAAAACTCACCATTGCACCCTCCTTAGCCAGTTAACTGATTGTGACTTTAGTTAGATGAGTTTATGTTCAATTCAGTTGAGTTTGAGTCTTCCGGAGCACTCCAGTGGTGGTAATCCCTATGCTAGACCAACTGAGGTTCGAATTATCCTGTGTGATTCGAATTCTCTCCATTGTATTATCATTGTTAATCATACTGATAATTGACTAGTGTGACATTATTCTGCTCCTATCTGAGTTCTATTGCATAATTATTCTTCTGCTCTTTTTTACTGCAGTTTTCACTCTTATTCAACTTTTTTGCTCATTCTTCTTTGTGAGGTATCCTCCGGTCTTAGATCTGCTTTGACATAGAATTTCACACATTTTTTCTCTTTCTGTCTCTGGTGAACATATTCCTATTAGTAGCCAGGATTTAAATCTAGTAAAGAGCTAGTTTAGACGAATGAAATGAAGCTTGGGGGGCATGTGTTCAACCTCTGAACATCATGTTTTTAAATGGATTTGACAGCCTCTCCATACAATCTTGTATTTAAGTCCCTTAATTCTATAAACCATGCTAGGGGCATGTACCAACCTCTGGATATCATGTTGGGAAAAAATCCGCCGATGGGAATTTTTTCGAGCATACTTTCTCTTAGGTTTCGAGCTCGCTAAACCATGAAATCATCCCGAGTATAGTTCATTTTCTATCGCAAGCTAGTTAAAAAATGAAGTAGATACCATGAGAATTCTTCCAACCTATCTTCGAGTTCGTTAAAAACAATAAGATGGTATTGAGCTTACTTTTCACTTTTTTTTCGTGTTCTAGTTGAAACATGAAAAATGGTTTGAGCTTATTTTTTAATTTTTCATGCTCTGGTTCAAACATGAAAAATATTTCGAGTGCTTTTTATACCATTATAGTGCTCGTTAAAAAATTGAGTAAAAAGGTGTCTAATGAGTATAGGTTTATCACTTTATCCGGCATCACTAGACTATTTACGAAAAAGGAACTATGCCAAGTTTACTTTTTCCTTTGTCGTACTCGGTCACCAACCATGACAAAGTTGTATATGGATTTCCTCTTTAAGCTCTTTTCAGACTCCCTAAATATGAAAATATCGCCAAGCGAACTTGATTCCTTCACACTTGTAAAAGTATTTGAATGATTGTCTTTTTGGTGTTAATTTACCCCTTTTTCGGACTAGGAAGTACTATTTTCGAAAAAAGGAGCACTCTGGTTAATCATGACCAGAAGATTTCTCTTTCACGTTGTTTTATCCTTTTTTGGGTGAGGAGACTAACCTTTACGAAAAAGAACATTTTGGAGTCTTCTTTAGTTCTTTTCAGACTCTCTAAACATGAAATGACGTCGAGTTTTCCTTCTCTGGACTCGTTGAAATATGACATTGAAGGGCCATTTTTGGGACGAACCCCTACTATCTCAGGTTCGTAAAAGGTATGAGATCGAACTCATCCAAAGGATGAGCTATACTGAGTATCTGTTACCCTCCTCAATATCGTTAAAAAACATAAGAGGTACTCATCAATCATGATGGGAATAAGGAAAGAGTTTGTATTTCATTGTAATTATGGTAGTACTTAGGCACTCTTGAACATGGTACTCATTTGCATATGCATTCAAATGCTTGGGTAATCTCTTTGTCTTCGAGTCCCACCGATTCCATGAATCCCTTCACTCCTTTAAGTCATCCAAAGAATTCTTCCACCATCAGTTGCATTAGGGATCGATGTCGTTCTCGTCATGTCAATACTGCCAAGTCATGCCATTCCCATGTTCAAGAGAGGTATGTTCATTGAGTCAATTTCTGCAGTCATTATACCTTCTATCATGTCGGTATTTCTTGAGTCAGTCTCAAACATTGCTCTACACTCTGATTTACTCCAAAACATCTTTGATCATGTTTTGTGTCGATGATGGGGGAAACATCATGGCCCTCCTTCGATGGATTCATCTTTTTCGACTTCAACACATCATCTAAAGATTGAATCTAGAAACCAATCAAGTACCCTGAGCCTGCATGCCTCAATGGAAGGTTTCCTCGCCTTCGACAGTAGGTTTACATCATTGACCTCTAATCGAATGTACTAGGTTTATTCGCATTTGTTGGGATGTACTAGTGATGCCTTGGGGATCATTGTCATCATTGGTGATTTCCTTCGCACTTGTTAACGGTTCACATCACTGACTGGTAATCAAGTGGTTTCTACCATGTTCAACTTCAACACATTGTAATCACATGTTCAGATTTGCATCATTGCGGGTTCGGCTTGAAGACCCTAGGTTAATTCATGTATCTTACCCAGGTTGCGATGGAGATTTTTTGAGTCATATCACATGGATCCACTTTGTATTGGTCGTGGTTGTTTTATCATCTCATATTGGATCTATGCTTGTGTCTGGTAGCCATGATTGTGTTCAGTCGGTCTCTATGTAATGTCCCCATTCAAATAATTGCATAGTAAGACAATCCCATCAATCCTACTAGTTTCCTAGGTTGGATGGGCATTGTAATAAGGAATTGTAATAAGGAAGCTAGTAAGTGATGTTTAGACATTAGAAGGGTTCAAGTATTTAATAAATAGGTTGAATAAATAAATTCAAGAGAAATTCTAGGTGGCAAGTGGTTTTGAATACATATGGAGGATGTGGGACCCACACTAGCTTGATTTTTCAAGGACACATGGCATCTCTCTCTTTCCAATTCGAATTCATGAGAAGGTGAAAATTCTTGGGTGAGTTGGTAATTCATACACATGGCATTGAGAATCTTAGTTCGAATTAGGATGGATTGGTAACCTCCATGGAAGAGGAAGAGTCAAATTGGAAGCTTGTGGACACTTGGGCTAGATTCCCTAGCCCCTATGACAACAATGATGGAGCATCTATGAAATCTATGACAAATTGAAAATATTACCTCTAACATCTAACAATTATGATATGTCAGTCCCAAAAATAGGCTCCAAGAGGGCACTCATGGGAGTTGGAGAAGCCAAAGAGACCCCCACTCGAATTGGTGGAAGGTGGAAGGCTAGGAAAGGTGAGACACATGGAAAATATTGAGCCTTGGATTGAGTCTATGGATGGTTTGGGAAAATTAAAGGCTAAGTATGTTTATAAAATACCGGGACAAACCAAGAGAAGGGCTTTTGATCATTTGAGAAAAATTGCATTTGTGAAGAGAGAGCTAGTGGATGACTAGTTTCTTGCCTTAGCCAATTTCGAGGGTGAAAGATTCCCATCCAAGTTGGTGTTTGGATAGGCCAATCAGGTATTTCATGGAGCTTTAATGGAGTTTGTATTTGAAGGTATCAGCTACAGGGCAGCTCTTGGTTTTGTTTAGTGCAGCACCATCTCTCAACCATTTCCAGTTTTTAAGGCATATTCATGCTCCTTGAGGGATTGCGCTTTGGGTGAGCTCTTGTACTTCTTGGGAGAGCTTATAATTATGTATTTCTGATTGTAATAATTTTTATATACTCTTTTCTTCATCTTCATAAATCCTCAAGTCGAAATACCAAGTTGTGGTATGTAAAAATGATGATTAATGAGCAAACAATGACCATTTCCCCACTACATTGATGTATGCCATTATAATGCTAATGATTTCGAATAAAAGAATATTTCTATGATATATTTGGGATGAATGGAATTCCATTGATGTGTATTACAAGTTTCATATTCAGAACTTGAGCATTTGAAGTCATTATACTCAGTTTATTTGCATTTGGAGAAGATTTGGTGTCATTTCCCCAAGGGTCGAATTAGTGGTTTTTGTTGTTGATTGGGAGAGGGTTGGAACGGACTTAATAACTAATTAATGGTGCATTTGAGACCTTAATAACATCCTTGAGACATCCCCTACCTCTGTTCGTAAATTCGAGTGGGTTTGGAGGCATTTGGGAAGCCATTTTCAGTACTTACCCCGCGGGGATTTGAACCCCAAATTGCTAGTAAAATTACATACTTGGTCCAGAATCTTAAGAGAGTTTGTAGAAGTCTTTCGGTGGCCATATATCATCCCTGGAAATCATATTCAAGTCCTAATATCAGTCACATACCTTCTCAAAAGATTTGAGATCATTTGTGGCAAAATTGGGACCTAGGCGTCAAAACTAGTCAAAGGTAGAAATTGGGGTAAAAGTGAAAAATTGGGCATTTTAATAAAAAAATTAAAAAGGGGAATTACACTCTACCACCATGGATCTGCAATGTATTGGTCAAAATCCCTGTTATGAGTCATGTGAGACATATATCTTAGAGTTAGTTGTACTGCAGGAGTCTATTCCAACCGATGATCCTTGCCTCAATCCTTCATATTACAAAGCATTTCACTTGTTCTGTTTTACCAGCTTCATGCTTTGGGGGGCATTCTGTTACACAAAAATCTTGTCATCATGATTCATGTCTCATCTGTATGCCCTGATCCCTAAAGTTCCTGGGCTAAAACATCAGAAGAAAGGTTGTTGTCCTTTCCTTTTACCTTTTGTAGTCACCCCAACACACCCTGCCTTCTAGCAAGGAGCGTCAAACTCAAGGTGATGCACTCTGCACCTTAGCAGAGTTCATCGGTGATGCAGTGTGCCTTTATACAAGGTGTGGTGATATACTTCTAACGCGTGTTGCCTTTCTGCAAGGTGCATCGTAGTTGGTTAAATTGGATAAAAGGAAGCTTCGAGCGACTTCTAGAAGCTTGGTGTCATAGAGGCTTATCCCTAGATGCTTGGAAAGGTGGAACTCAATCCCCTAACCTAGTGGGATGATCCCTTAATCCTCTCCCCTAAATCCTCAACTTCTCCTATCCATTTATCCCTATATAGATGAACCCCCTCTCCATTGTTAAGGGAGGAAGGATAAAGCACCCATATGTTGGTGGAATTTGGTCTGGAATATCTTCTTCATCCATAGGAGGCTAGAAGGCTTTGATCTTTGAGGTAAGACCATTTGAGTTGGAGTCATAACGTCAAGGCATTGGTTGTAACTCTCTACTTTGTATTTTCTGCAAAATAAATTTAATATAAACATATTTCCATAAACTTGTTATGTCTTATAATAATGTTTAGGATTGGCTTCTTTGACCATTTATCTAGTTAGATTCATAAGAATATGTTTTCATATTGTTCGTTTGTTTCCACTTGCTCTATCTTGTTTTGCAGCTGGAGATCGAGGAACTGGAAGTAGATCAAACGAGGAGAAGGGAATTGCAATCATAAGGTAACTCACTTCTTGATCTACCTTGCAATTTAATCTAACTAGGGAAGATAGTTATGTTATGTACTCGTTTTGTTCAATATCTAAACCATTTAGACCAGAGAGATCAGTTTTTGTCTGCATTAACAGATTGTCTACAAATATTTGTACACCTCTGGTTGATTTCAAGTGTAAGTTAATGAGTTTAGTATGCATATGCTAGTGTGCCCAGGAAACCTTGGAGTAGACTTCAACCTAGCTGATGTTCGAAACATAAATGGCCCCAGTACCTTGTGCATAGAACTCAAAAGCTGGCCTTGATGCCATTGTACTTGTTGTTGCACACTCCCCAATACATTTTGTAGATCCAAAAGTGTTCTCCTACCAAGCTCTAGGTGAGTTATTCAATGACCAGTTCTAGTTCCTTCTTCACTAGTTTTGAGAACTAATTACTGCTTGGAAAATTTCTGATTTTAAAGTTTGTATTTAAGATACTATCATCTGATATCAGATCAAGGATATTACAGCAGTGTGTATAGATGCATGTAAACAAGGACTTGGAGGAGTTCGTATGCAAGAGAATCATGCGATGTCTTACAAGTCTAGAAAAATGAAATAGCATGAAAAGAATTATGCTACCCATGATCTGGAACTTGCAGCTATAGTGCACACTTTAAATATGTGGAGGCACTATTTAATGGGCCAAAAATTTGAGTTAAGAACATACCACTGTGGTCTGAAATATTTGTTTAAGCAACCAACATTAAATTCTAGGAAAGCTAGATGGCTAGAATTTTTATGTGAGTTTGATTTTGAGATTAAACACATAAAGGGAAAGGAAAATAAAGTGGTTGATGCACTCAGCAGAAAGATGCATGAAATGCGTGTGGAAACCATCACAACTTGCCAATAAGATTTAAGACAACAAGTTGTTAATTATCTTGCTGAAGATGGATTATATGTGCAAATAAAAGGTAATTTACAAGAGAAAATTTTTGAAAAGAGGTATGAACAGTATCATTTGGAAGATGATGGACTTCTTACTTATAAAAACAAAATTTATATTTTAAATGTGGCAGACTTTAGGAGAATTCTTATGGACAAAATCCATAAAATGTCATATTTTGCTCACCCAAGATACCATAAAACAATTGCTACTGCCATGAAGCAATATTTTTGGCTGGGGATGAAGAAAGATATTGTTGAGTATATGTCAAGGTGTATGAAGTGTCAACAAGTGAAAACTGAGCATCGACACCCAGCAGGTTTGTTGCATCCTTTGGAAATTTCATAATGGAAATGGGAAGTAATTTTCATGGACTTTATCACATGTTTTCCCATGACTATGAGACAACATGATTCTATCATGGTTGGTGGATAAATTGTTTAAGGTAGCACATTTTATACTAGTTAAATCCACATATAAAACAGATGCCATTGCAAATATTTTCATGAAGGAAATTTTCAGATTACATGGGTTGCCCAAGGCAATAATTTCAGACAGGGATACCAAATTTACTTCAAGTTTTTGGAGAAGTCTTTTTGCAGATTTGGGTACATAGCTGAACTTTAGCACTTCCTACTATCCATAAACATATGGACAAACTGAAAGAGTAAATCAGATTCTTGAATACATGTTTTGTATGTATGTGATGGACAAACCATCGAAGTGGGAATATTATCTACACTTGGTAGAGTTTGCATATAACAATGGTCAGTAGGCTTCATTGGGCATGAGTCCAATTGAGGCTTTGTATGTTAGAAAGTGCAATAAACCAGTGACATGGGATAATCCAGCAAACATAATTGTAATTGGGCCAAAATTGCTTAAGGAAATGGAACGGGAGGTTGCAAAAATTAGGGAAAATTTAAAGGCATCCCAAGATAGACAAAAAAGCTATACAGATAAGAATACAATGCATAGAGAATTCAATAGTGTGGATCATGTTTACCTTAGAGTGAGGCCAAGGAAGATTTCCTTGAAGGTTAGAAGTTGCGCCAAGCTATCACCAAAATATTTTGGGCCATTTGAAGTGCTTGAAAGGATATGACCAGTTGCATATAGAATTACATTTCCTACTAACACTAGAGCTCATAATGTTTTGCATGTTTCTTTGCTTAAGAAATATGTACATGATCCTAACCATATGATTTATTGGGATGTGATTCAAGTGGACCTCGAGGAAGAGTTCCAAACCTAGCCACTATGCATCCTAGATAGAAAGGTAACATTGCTCCAGAACTGAGTCATCTAGCAAGTAAAGTTGCAATGGAAGCACTTCGGTCCCGATGAGGGATATGTGGGAGTTGGAGGATGCCATGAAAGAGGCATACCCATTTTTTTCTGATTTTGTGCAAACACTAAGAACAGTGTTATTCCAAGGGGGGGGGATTTTGCACCAAGTGAAACGAGGTGCTCTACAACCCAGTATGGGGGAGATGTTGTAACGTGTGTGATGTAACGTTTGTGATGTAACAAAATAATTTAAAAAATTCATGTCGGCTCATAAAATAAAAAATTATGGAAAGTATTTTAAAAAAATCCATGTTGGTTCATAAAATATAATGTTATGAAAAGTAATTAAAAAATAGATGTTCGTTTATAAAATAAAAACTTAACTTAAACCGAGATCTATCAATCAAGAGAGATCAAATTTCTTGAGTTTAAATTTAAAAAAAGAAATACACCTCAAGAAATTCGATCCCTCTCGGTGCTTGATAGATACGGGTTTAAGATGGATCTATGCTGGTAATACCCCCAATTTTGACTTGGAATGTATTTAATCAAAATGATGTAAATGATGTAAATATGCTAGTATGGATTCTTAGTGCGGAGTTTAAAGCCAAGGCTCAACTAGTGAATGGCTAGGCATGTATGATGTATATATTTTTATTTGGACAATATGGTTGGCTCACTATGCCAATTTGAAATGTTTGTAAATATTATGCTGGAAAATAATAAAATGGTCCAAGATGGTTGTGTAAAGAGCACTAGAGGGGCTATGATTCCACCAGAGGGGAAGAGGAAAGGGGGCCTACGGGAAACTAAATCTTATGTTGCTAAGTGTCAACCTTAGAACTCATCCAAAATTCTACCATGTGCCTTAAATGAGCCAATTACCTTCTTTTGACTATTAAACCCAATCATTGAATGCATGTGTGAGGTTGGTGGGGAAATTCACTTCATGTAGTTATTGAAGCACGGGGGTTGTGACAGTTATGTCAGTTGTTAGCAGTCCCATTTATTCTATGGTCAGAAGCTATGTCAATTGTATTTTCACCCTTACCTCATATCGCTTGGAGTCAACTCTCTTTAGATCATTCTCTCATGCAAATTTACACATTACGTAGAGTTTTCCATTGTTGTTCATGTCCATTACCAAACTATTTTTAACCCATAAATTCGAATTTAGAGACAAAGATGCAATTTTGAAGGAAAAATAGATGTCTATAGGTGAGCATAGAAGTTGGGAAAGTTAGGAACTTTTACCAATTGAGTTATGCTACTTTTGGATGCTTGAGAATCCATGAATTAATGTTGCAGGAGGCTCTCCAATAACATACAACAGGTTGGACTATTATTGCACACACTAGTAAGCACTGCAAGGGTTGGATTTCCTGAGGGAACTGTGGATCAGTGAAGGGAAATGCCTTCCTTGTGTTGTGTGGGGTAGTTCGAAGGAGTGCCATGGCTGTGATGGCTTACTGAGACATCTATAGAGCTCTAGTTGAGCTTTTGGCTAAGCATAGAGAGAAGTGAGTTGTGGGTTGAGAGAGAGAAGCTTGTAGGTATTTCCTTGCCTTGGTGGCCACAGAGTGCCTGTGATTGGGTGGAAAATCGCTCTTATACAACCAATTGCTTGGATCTTCTTTGTTTAAAGATAAGTATTCTTATGTATATGATGTGCAATGATTTAATTTATATGTGTGTGATAAATATGCCTATAATTGCATGATGTGTGTGTGGATTGAGTTTATTATGTTGTTTGTTTTCATTCACATATCTACACATGCATTTTATCTAGTATCAATCCATACTTATGGTTATGGGGCGAAATTTAGAGGCCCCAATTTAGTTAATGTCCCCTTTGTTGGATGGATTGGGTGAAGGGGACGTTACAATGTGCATTTGCATTTATCCATTGGTAGTCATGATACATCCTCCAAATAATGGAGTCCAAATCCTTCACCAAATTTGGATATGCTCCATGGTTTAATTATAGACATTGCATACTCAAATACTTTCTGCATAAACATTTACAGTGTACCTTTGCACTTCTTGGTGCAATTGCTAGACTATTTTTAAATGAAAGGACATTGTTAGATAATATTGGTGAGAGAGCATTATGATGAATATGACATTCAATTGGACTTTATACACTTGAATCATGCATGGAAAGACCTCCCATAAAGGATTTGTTGGAAAGACCCAAAGTTCTTAAATGTTGGGATTGGGTTTTACCACACATATAATGGCATGCGAGAATATTCATCAAGGTTTAATTTCTTTATAAACGTTAATAAGATGTTAGGTTTGGATTTTTTAAGTGGTTTTGATACAAGAAGACATTTGTTGTAATAACTTCACTTGAGGTCTTGTGCTTTGGTTCATTGGTGTTTAGGGGTGACTTTGGTGCTCTTGTCTAGGGTTTTAATCCTATTCAAGGATTTATGATTTAACTTTAGTATGATACTTCTTGTGTTTGCTCAATGTAATTAAACACAACTTTGTTGCCTAAATCAATATCCAAAACCCAAAAAAATTACTAAGGAAAAAAAAGCTTTGATAGGATAAGATTTATGTGATAACATTAGATTGATTGATTTGTCACATTAAGTTAAGAATCACCTATAAACCCTATGCCAAACTTCAAAAAATAAATAATCATAAGAATCATAACCATTAGAAGGACATGGTTGTAGACACACAAACTTTAATATGATACTTCTTATGTTTGTTCAATTTAATTAAACACAACTTTGTTGCCTAAAGCAATACCCAAAACCCAAAAAATTTACTAGAGGAAAAAAAGCTTTGATAAGATAAGATTTATGTGATAACATTAAATTGATTGATTTGTCACATTAAGTTAAGAATCACATATAAACCCTATGCCAAACTTTAAAAACTAAATAATCATAAGAATCATAACCATTAGAAGGACATGGTTGTAGACACACACCCAAGACCAACAATTAGTGATTTTCTTAATGGGCTCGCACGAATAGCCTTATTATGCAACATGGGGAAGTTTTGTCTTTCATGTACATATTTTGTTGCAATTTCCTTTATTGTTCTCCACACTTTCTGCTACAATATTTTTCTTCACACTTTCTATTGTAACTTTATTCCCCAACATGCATGTAACTTTATTCCCCAACATGCAGATGTTGTTTTGTATTTTCATGTACATTTTTGTTGCAATTTTCTTTACTCTTCTTCACACTTTCTACTCTAGCCTTTTCTTTTACACTTTATATTATAACCTTATCCCCCAACATGGGGATGTTGTTTTGTATTTTCATGTACATGTTTTGTTATAACTTTCTTTATTCTTCTTCTCACTTTCTACCTTAGTTTTTCAAAAATACTTAAAAGTGTATAATTTCTTTGTTATGAACTTTCTCCCAAAATATTACATTATATTTTTATGATAATGTGTTGAACTATGATTTAGTATAATTCGTTGAACTATGATTTAGTGGTTAAGGAGTATCACTATGTAGAAAGTTTAAGTTTAGCGTTCAATAGATATGACCATTGTATATGTGTAAAAGAATGTCTAACTTCTCAAAATTAATTTCCATCCATCATCAAAATAATTTAACACATGTTCAACAAACTGAGTTAATAAGATACTTCATTTTTTAAATGAAAACTACTATATTGCATTGAATAATAACCCAAGGTGCTTTTACAATTTGGGGGTGATGAAAGGAATATTAGATATTAATAAGTTACTTTTTTTTATTAAAATTATTATATTACACTTTATCATTGAGCCATTTTTACAATTTAGGGTGAAAGGAATATGTCGCATATATTTTATCATGGTTAAATTATATTTATTATATTTATAAAAATAAATAGATAAAATAGTTAGTTTAGTACTTATTCATGGTAGGTTTTCTTCATGTTTAATTTATTGCAAATGGGAATCCTTAGAATTGTATGTTCATATGTTAATTTTAGTTTGTTTATGGTACATATAAATAGATTTAAGTAATGAGTCAATGGAAAATAAGTTGCTAATTTTAATTAAAAAAATAAAAGATATTTCGTGAAAATAATTAAATCAATGAAATAATTATTTTTTAATATTTAATTTCATTAAAAAGTAGCTTTTTATAAATGTTTTAAATGAATTTTATTAAAATCAACCAACTTATAATCTAGGGCTATATGCTTACCAAAGTTTTAATTTGGATAATTAAAGTTTTATGGTTTCACCCCCACAACCCAATAAAAGAAGAGTTCAACTTTTACTTTATTTTAAATTATCATAAATCTATATTAACACATATGTTTTAAGGATGAGAGATGTACACCCAACTTTACCTTTTTTTTTTAAATTATTGTAAATTCATATTAATTCTGAATGTTTTAAGTGTTAAGAGGTTTGTACGTATGTTTTCTTGATTTCTTAGTGCTTTGTGAATCTATGTCTTATAATGGATTTATGAATAAATGTATGTAATTTTAAGTTGCTAAGTACCAAGAAAGATTTTCAAAATCTAGATGAAAACCTTTCACCACTTAAGTTAAGATGTATATATGTTAGTTTTTTTTATTATGGTATTTATCTATAAGAGATAAAATATTGAGATTGATTGATGCAAAGGAGACTCAGAACGGTTTTCTTGGAGCGCGATGGAGGTTTTCATGGCTATGGTGGACTCTTAAACCTACAGACTGTTAGCTGGGCGGGTTGCTGCCGTCAAGGGGTCACAGGTTTGTCGGCACACGCTGCGGTGTAGATTGGGAACTGAACACCGTTTTCATTCCGTTTTCTTACTGCTTAAACCCTGTTTAACGGTGGTAAATCCTAGGTGGATTGCCACGATTTTACCTGTGCTACGGTGGAGGTGGGGTTTTCCCTGAATATGGCTTCTTATGACGACAGGGTGGACTACTCCTTTGATGCATCTGATGATTTGCCCATCTGGACACAATCTGCGGGTGCCGGGTGGACAATTGGGGTCCCCTTTGGTGGTGGCGAGGTGGATGGACTACCTACTTTCGAGAGCAGGTCCACCCTGGGGTTTTCACCGTCGGATTTCTTGGCATTATCTCCCAGCTCGGGGAGTTTATGTGCTCCTATCTCCAGTATACCAGCGAATACTTCGAAGGAAGCGGGGCGTTTATGGACCTCGGATCAGGTTATTGAGGCCCTGGAGGGTTCGGAGGGCAGGAATAAAGGGTATAGCACGATGGATGATGGTTTTCGGGGCAACGTTGGCAGGGTTCCTTCTCCGTTGGACCCGCCGCTAGGTTTGAACGCTGCGGAGGCAAGGGAGGAAAGATGGGCGGGACAACTGGAAATCCACGAGCAGCGTGGCTTTTCTAGCCCTTGTGTGGGCTCTGGTACGAGTTCAGACGAATGGGGTGGACCTTCATCGGAGGATACCACTCACAAGGAGAAACGGGGCAGGAAGAGGTGGTTGAAACTTAGCAGGACTCGATACAATTACGCTCTAGGGGAAGATATTGAGTGGAATCAACTGGTCAAGATGACCAGTATCACGTTGGTTGGCAAAGCATTGGGCAGATCTTTCTCTCTGCGCACCATTGAAGATTGGGTGGGGGAGAAGTGGGCTGGGGTTTTGGGCTATGCACCGGAAGTTGTGGAATTAACCCGTAACTGGTTTGCTTTCAATTTTCAGGCGGAGGAGCACACAAAATGGGTTTTAAATTCCAACTGGAGCTGGGATCACTGCCCGGTCATGATCAAACCCTGGCATCCGTTGTTTGATGCTAGTAAGGAACGGTTGGATATTGTACCATTGTGGGTACGGCTCCCTGGATTACCTCTCCATTACTGGTCGGAGCGACATTTCAGAGGCATTGGGAACATGATTGGGCATTATTTGGATGGCGACTACAGCTTTCTTCATACCCGGCAGCGGAAGGTTGCTCATATTCTGGTAAATCTAAACATTCGAGATGGGTTGGTACCGGATGTTACCCTCAGCTGGGGGCCATATGTTTATTCACAGAAATTGGACTACGAAAATGTCCCCTTCAGATGTCGTCGCTGCCATGCCTATGGTCATCCGGCTGCTGAATGCAAACTCCCGTTCCGGAGGAAGTATGAGGGTTCGAATAAAGATCATGTTGCGATGGAGGCTACCCCCCCCTCCGGGTATCCCTTTGGCTGAAACCCTCCCTGTAGCGGTTTTGGACGGGGCTGAGGGTCATGTTTCTCCACGGGATATGGTGGACCCTTGTCCTTCTAGCACTGCTCTACAGGTCTCTGGTGCTGCGGAGGAAAGAGAGGCAGACTTACAAAGGGAGATGGGTTTGGACGCGACTCCTGTTGGGGACCTGCTACCTGGGAATACTGCTATTGAGGCGACTCAATCGGCGGCACACTTGGAACCTGGATCAACATCTGCGGGTATTGCTCACTCCATTAAACCCCTTTCCTTTCATTTTGCTTTAAAGAGCTTGTCTTTCGATAATCCGGACTGGATCGAGGCTTTAAAAAATTTGAATATTTCCTTGGCAATGGAGTTGGTTGATACTACGGGTTTTGATCCTGACACCCCATCCTGCTCAGCTATGAAGCCAATCCCTGGGGTAATGTTGCTTGACCCTCCTCCTGTTGACGAACCTGAGCCTCTTGATGATCCTCTATCCCCATCCCCTACCACATCATCGGACTCTGGTTACTTTCTGAGATCCCTTTCAAAAATTTCCCCGGGTGGGCTGGGGGTAGGCTTAAATAAGGGTGGCAGGAATGGTAGGGGTCGGGGCAGAAAATCCCACCTTGCAAAAGCACAAACCAAGGCCAATATGGACCTCATGGATGGCAAACAGGTGACTATTGATCGGGCGCTTAGAGCGGTGCGTGCCCAGAAGAGGGGACATTGATGAAAGTTATGTCTTTTAACTGTCGGGGTCTGGCTGGTCCCCTCAAAAGATCAGCACTCCGCAGAGTGGTGTCTATTGAACACTCGGATATCATTCTGCTTCAGGAAACTATGGGTGTTGGTGAGACTGTTAAAATATTACTCGAAAGCTGGTTTGGTGGCTGGTCTTTTGCCACACTGGATGCCAGGGGCAGGTCCGATGGTCTGGCTATGGGGTGGAACACCCGTTCGATACAGTGCCAGAATCTCTGGGGAATGGAAGCGGTTCTGGGGATGACATGCTCGTCCCTGGATTTTGGTAATACTCTCACGGTGGTTAATGTTTATGGGCCTTATTCGAACCGGGTCCCTTTCTGGGAATCTATGTTCTCTCATCCTCTGCTACATGTAGGGAACCTTATTTTGGGAGGGGATCTAAATTTCTCCCTTGGACCGGCTGAAGTTTGGGGTTGCAGAGCTCGGCCAGATCCTATGGCTGATTTTTTTACTCACCAGCTGGTTACCCACAATTTGCTGGATATTGAGTCGACTATCCTTAAACCTACTTGAAGAAATAATAGAACTGGTGATTACAGAGTTGAAAAACGTTTGGATCGTTTTCTGGTGGCTGACATCTTTGTGGATCGGAACTATTTACTGAGGCAGTGGGTTGGCTCGGGGGGCTCTTCGGATCATTTCCCTATTTTCTTGGAGATTCGTGATGGTCCTATGAAACCAGCTGGGCCGCTAAAATTTAATAAAATCTGGCTAGATGATGAGACTTTTCCTGAACTTATTGGATCCCTTTGGGTACCCTACAACCCCAGGGTAGGCATCTCGGCCTCTCATCAGTTCGCTGAAAATATCAAGAGAGTTAAAAGGCCGGTGAAGGCCTGGGCCCATGAAAAGAACATTAGAGATGATAGATTTTTAAAGACTATCGAACTGGAACTGCAGTCTATGTATGATTCGGGAACAGGGTGTTTGGGCACACCGGAGGAGAAAGCTCTTTTGGTTTCATTAGAAGGAAGGCGAAATAAGCTGCTTTTGGAGAAAGAGGAAACGTGGAGACTGAAGAGCAGGGCTATATGGCTATCGGCTGGGGATGAGAACACAAAATTTTTCCATGCTTATGCCAAAGGAAGGAAGCCGGCCAATACCATTTGGAGCTTGGAAGACTCCTTGGGGCATACCCAGACGTCTTTTGATAATATGGCTGGGGTTGGGGTTGAACATTTCAAATCACTCTTTAAAGCCCCTGCACAGGCTAACATTTTGGATGTGGTTCGGATGGCCCAGTTTTTTCCACGTTTTGTGGATGAGGAAGACAACCACTCCTTGATGACTGTTGTTGAGGAAGATGAGCTGAAGGGTGTTTTAAAGGGTTTTCAAAAAGATAAAATCCCGGGACCGGATGGATGGACGATGGAATTCTTGCTGGCACTCTTTGAGCTTATTGGGAATGATCTGTTGCAGATGGTGGAAGACACTCGTAGATCGGGGACGATCCCGGCTGCACTGAACTCCACTTTTATTGCACTTATACCTAAAACTGACAATTCCTCTTCTTTAAGCGACTTCAGACCCATTTCTTTGTGCAACTGTGTTTACAAGGTAGTATCAAAGATTATCGCTGGGAGGCTTAAAGGGATTCTGTCCAAACATATTTCTGAGGAACAATTTGGCTTCCTGGAAGGGAGACAAATACACGAGGCTATTGGGGTTGCACAGGAGGGTATCCATAGCATGAAAGCTCGGAAAATCAAAGGAGCTATTATCAAGATTGACTTGTCAAAAGCATATGATAAGGTGAGTTGGCTGTATATTCATTTACTTCTCACACATCTGGGTTTTGCTGTGGATTTTATCAGGTGGATTATGAGTTGTATTTCTACGGTATCCTTTGCGGTGCTCATCAATGGTGCAGCATCTCCTTTTTTCCGGTCTGAAAGAGGACTGCGACAGGGATGTCCACTTTCCCCTTTACTATTCCTACTGGTCGCTGAAGGGCTGAGTAAAGCTTTGAAAAAAGCCTGTAGGGTGGCACTCTCCATGGCATCCAAGTGGCACCTGATCTTTTTATTACGCATATGCTGTTCGTGGATGATATACTTATCTTTTGCACTGGATCGACTAGGGACATGGAAACGCTACAGGACATCTTTCAACTTTTCTCTAAAGCTACGGGTATGGAGATCAATGAGAGAAAATCCACCCTATCTACCCATTTGCTTAGGGAATGTGAGATTGCGGCGATCCGGAGGATCTTTCCATATTCCTTTCTACGCCTTGAAGTTGGCTTCTTCTACCTTGGGTTTCACTTAAAGCCAAATTCATATACAAAAAGGGATTGGCATTGGATCGTTGAAAAAATCCACAAGAGACTGAAAGTTTGGAGCCATAGATGGCTGTCACGAGCTGGAAGGCTGGTTCTGGTAAAATCGGTTTTAGAGGCCATCCCAGTCTACTAGATGTCACTCTCATGGATACCAAAAGGAACGCTGGAGAAAGCTCGGAAGCTGTGTTTTTGCTTCCTATGGAGCGGAAAGGGAGATTTTGTCTCCCCATGGATTCGATGGCAGAAGATCACAATTCCAAAAGCCTTAGGGGGGTGGGGTCTTAAAAATATTCATTTTTTTGCAAAGGCTTTGGCTACGAAAGGGGTGTGGAGATTGTTGAAATCTGAGAGCGTGTGGACTAAGGTTGTCATTCGGAAATATATTGCCCCTCTCTCTATTTTGGAATGGGTGCGGTCGGTGGATAAATCACATGTTGGCTGTTCCGTTATCTGGAAAGCGGTCATCAATTCGTTCCCTGTAATAGGCGACCTGCTCACTTGGAATATTGGGAATGGACAGGCCCTTTGTGTTGGGGAGGACCCTTGGTTTGGGAGTGTTGGTCGTCACCTCTTATCTGGTGAATTGATTTTCTCTCTTCGGAATATGGGGATTTGTTATCTATCCCACTTGGCTGTTCAGGATGGAATGCATCCATGGACTCAAACATGGGTTGATGCTGAATCATTGGCACTAACTGTGGATGAACGGGTGGAATTGAGGTCATATTATCGGGCACTTTCTCGATCTCATATTCGCATCCGGGACAGGGAGGACTGCTTGGTATGGGAGGGGGCCCCGAATGGTTGTTATACACCAAAGGATGGATACATCAGTATTTGTCACTTCATGAATCAACGTGAGCTGGTGGGATGGTGGAAAACTCTTTGGAAGATTAATTGCCCTTTGAAACATCGACTGTTTATGTGGAATGTCCTCGAGAATTCTATACCCACATGGGACCTTTTATAGAAGAAGAACAGGATCGGGCCAGGCTGGTGCATTTTATGCAAAGACCGTGAGGAATCTTGTGTCCATCTATTTCTCCATTGCCCATTCATGGTGCAAGTGTGGGCGGAATGTTCGAGAATATATAATACCTTATTTAACTGGACTAGGGATTCGGTGTTGTTAGCCTGGTCACAGTGGGTGTTGGATCCCATTGGGAAGTCTTTCATGAATATCCCATTACTGGTGGTATGGGGCATCTGGTTGGCACGTAATGGTATGATCTTCACTGATAAAACATGTACACCAGCGGTCACTGCTATTCAGATTTGCGGCTTCCGCCAGGCCTTCCCACACCACATCAAAGTTGCAAAACAGCGTGAGGTCCTAGCCTTAGAAATTGATGTTTCTATCCCTTGGAGTTTTTATGATGGATCTTCCCTGGAACGCAGATGCGGGGGTGGGGCTATACTAAATATTTCATCAACACACTCATTCCACCTTTTCTGGGGACTGGGGGAGGGTGGAAACAATTATGCTGAAATCATGAGCCTGAAACTTCTTCTCATCTTTGCTAGGGAGAAGGGATGTCAACAGATTAATGTGTTTGGTGATTCAATGAATGCTACAAATTGGAGAAATGGCACTCAACATTGCAGGGATCTTAGACTAGCAAACATTCTACAGGACATTATGCAACTAAAACTTTCCTTTTTACACTTTGCATGCAGACATATTTACAGAGAGAACAACAAGGAGGCGGACGAGGCTTCTCAAGTTGGCCGGGACATGGCAATGGGGTTGTGGAAAGTGAAGGAGTTCAGGGATGGAACACTATATGAATACTTTCATAGACCTTTTGTTGAGGATCTAGACTCTCAGGGACTATAATTGGAACTGGCACAGATTACATATTGTCTTTTTTGTTTTCAAAAACTATGATGATGCATCGGATGCTAGCCTACTGATGGCGTTTTTATTTTTGATTCTCAAAACTGTAAGTTACTTAATGTTTTTCTTTTCAAGTGGCTCGGGGAGCCAACAGACATATTTTAGTTTTCACTGTGCTCCTTTCTATAATAGGGGTCTTATAATGTGGATTATAATGACATGTATGGGTCATTGAGTATACTGGACGGATGTACAGAACTTTTTTTTGCTGGACTGTTTTTTTGATCCTTAAGTGGATTACCGAATGCTTAATTGCATCTACAGAATGTAATTTGTTCACCTCTGCTGAATAAAATTACGCTTTTTTTTCGAGGAAAAAAAAAAAGAGATAAAATATTGAATTAGTTTTTAAAACTCTTTTTTAACATTATAGGTTCTATGTGGATGACCCGGGGATGCTCTAAGAAGTGCTTACCTCCAATGGCAGCTTGCTTGCAGTCTGAAGGTCGGGCATGGTGCAGGGGCTCGGGGTAAGTGGTGTTAGGATGGTACGAACTCAGGGGAGGGGCCCTTCCCCTCCTCCACGGCATGAGAAGGAAAAGATGAAGGAGATTACGACTGTGCAACTTCAGGAGGAAGGAATCAGAGGAGAGGGTTGCAGTCCTCAGGCGAAGATTTCTGCATCTGATCCAGGAAATGGGGGGCAAGGGTCTTGCATTCCTAAGTCGCTTAGTACTGCTGCCATCCCAGTGAATCCTACACGGGTTAAGGAGCGTATTCAGCACATGACGGATCATGCGTTAATTGGTAAATTCATGGGCATCTGGCCCTCGGAGAAAGCGCTAACGTGGTGGATTCATTCTACTTGGAAACCTAACGGACACTTTGATCTCCTACTGGGTTCTAAGGGTTTCTTTTCTGTGGTTTTTCTAAATGTGGAAGACAAGGACCCGGTATTTGAGGGAGGACCTTATTTCTACTACTCAGCAGGGTTATTCTTACGTATGTGGAAGGATCATTATAATCCTGACAAGGAAGATCTGTCCATAGCTCTGGTTTGGATCAGACTTTATTCATTATCGACTGAATATTGGGACCCCCGACATCCTGAAGGCTATTAGATTTGCTCTAGGGCATTTTGTTAAAATCTCTTACCAAACTAAGCAAGGAAGGTATGTTTCATATGCTCGTCTATGTGTTTACATGAATATTTCTAAAACCCTACCAGAGGAGATCACTTTAACATGGGAAGAATCTGAGTGGTTTCAAACCCTAGATTATGAACATGTTCCTTTTCAATGTTGACGATGTCATACCCATGGGCATCTGGCTCGGGATTGTCATCTGAACCTCCCTGTGGAAATACTGGGTAGCAAACCTCAGGAACATCAAGATTCGAAAGGTTTTACCAAAATCTCTAATCGGCGAAGAGCGGCAAGGAGGCATAATGGTTCTGAATCGAGGAATAAAGGACCTAGTATGAATTGCTTTGCTACGTTGGATCCCAATTTACCAGACCCTCCTATTCCTATGGAAGCTCAGGAATCTCCTCGTCCTGAGGCTGAAAGTCCAGCAGTGATACTTGAGATCAGTAATAAGAGTAAATCTGTTAGGAAACGCCCTATGGAAGCAAAGCATATGGAGGAGGAACTGGAGGAGATGGAACTAGGAGACCTAGATCTTGATAGCATCGAAGAGGCCTGCAAAAACATTGAGGTTCATTCCATTCCGGATAATCAACTTAAGCTATTGAAGGATGCGATTCTTAAAATGAAACCTACCCCCAACCTTGGGATTGGTCCCCTAAAATTGAAGGAGAGAAAAATGAAGTTTAAAGAAGGAGGATCGAAGGGGGGAAGGAGATCCAACATGGAGAGAATAGGGGAAATTGGGGCTCGATTGGTTGAATCAGGTCAGTATCCCATGATCTAGGAAGCTCTTCTCTCTGTGAGATACAGTGCATGATGAAAATTGTTTCGTGGAATATTAGAGGGACTAATGGTCCTCATAAATGAAAAACTCTGAAAAGTAAGATTATGAAGGAAAAACCTGTTGTTGTTCTATTACAAGAGACTAAGTCATTCAAGAGCACATCTGGAACTAAATGCTCGTAGCATATGGAAACAAGGTAAGTGTGTGGCGCTGGATGTTGTTGGTCATTCTGGAGGAATGGCTATCCTGTGGGACCCTCGGCTTGTGTCCCTCACTGACTTTCTCTCTACCAAGTTTAGTCTCTCTGCTGCATTCCATCTTTTAGGCTCTAATGCGCGGGGGATTATTACCAATGTGTATGGACCGAGTAGTTATCCGAAGAAGAGTAATTTCATTACCAATTTAACTAGGATTAGGAGCTTGTTTGAAGGGACTCATTGGACTGTAGGAGGAGATTTTAACTTGATCAGGTCATTGTCTGAGAAAAAAGGGGGCAGAAGAATCCTAACTCCTGAGAACACCCTTTTTGATGAATTCATTGAGAATAGTAATTTGATTGATGTTGATATGGGGAGCAACGGGTTCACCTAGAATAATGGAAGAGGAGGGGAGCATTTGGTGGCTGCTAGGCCTGATAGATTCCTCATTTCGGAAAGCATTATGCTTTCAGGGGGGACACTGTCATCACGCCTGATTGCCTCTTCAGGCTCTGACCATTGGTCGGTTTCCCTTACTTGGAGTAATATTGGGACTAGAATGACAAGGCCTTTTAGGTTTGAGAGTTTTTGGTTAACTCATAAAGACTTCCAAACTCGTGTGGAGGAATGGTGGAGGAATATTATCCCCCCTCATGGCACCAAGATGTATTTTTTTCAACAAAAACTGAAACTGTTGAAACAAAAAATCAAAAGTTGGAATAAAGATGTCTTCGGGGACATTTTGGTTGATAAAGCTAAGATTGAAATACAGATGGAACATGTCCAAGAAAGCATCATGCGGATAGGCTTGATAGCTGAACTGGCTATAGAGAAAAAAAAACCTTTCTGAACAGTTATATCAGAGACAAACTCAAGAAGAACTTTTGTGGAAGCAGAAATCTAGGAACCAGTGGCTAAAGGATGGGGATAAGAACACGAAGTTCTTCCGCAGAGAAACCATCCAACATAGACACCAAAATCAGATATGTAACCTCTATACCCATGAGGGTGTACTAGTTGAATCTCATGAGGATGTAGAGCAGGAACTCAATTCCCATTTAAGGAAGTGATTATGGAACCTCAGGTGGACCGGTTGAAGCTTGTCGAGAGATCAAGGATGTAATTCCTAGGCTTATTACAGATGAGCAGGATGAGATGCTCATTCGTCCCATTTATTTCCAGGAGGTTGAGATCGCCATTAACCAAATGGAGGATGGAAAATCCCCAGGGCCTAATGGTTTTACGGCTAATTTATTTCACCACTTCTGGGATTTGATCAAAATTGAAGTTTGGGAGGTGATGGAAGAATCAAAGAGAATGAGGGGGTTCTCCCTGCTTTGAACTCTACCTTTCTCACCCTGATTCCGAAAAATACACTAGCTAAGAGTTATGACTTGTTTAGACCTATCTCTCTGTGTAACATCATCTATAAACTCATTACGAAAGTCTTGGCTAATCGACTCAAACCTCTTCTCCCTTCTTTGATCTCTTTGGAACAGACGGGATTTGTGGAAGGAAGACAAATTCTCGATGGTATTATCTTAGCGCAAGAAGTCTTACACTCCCTAAAGAGCACGAAGAAAGCTGGGACATTACTGAAGTTATACTTATCCAAGGCTTATGATAAACTTAACTATACCTACATGAAAGAGATTATGAGCTCCTTTGGTTTCAATGAGGTATGGATAAAGTGGATAGCTAATCTTACATCCACTGCGTTCTTTTCTATCCTGATCAATGGGCATCCGTATGCTGTCTTCAAGCCAATGTGGGGCATCCGTCAAGGAGATCCTCTCTCGCCCTTTCTCTTCGTAATCATGATCGAAGGTCTTGGAAGGCTCATTTCACATTTAGTAGAACAGGGGAAAATCAAAGGTCTCAAGTTCCAACTGTATGAGAAGGCTATAACGCATCAGCAGTTTGTTGATGACACTCTCTTGATGGGACACTCCTCAGTTCAGGAAGCTAGACAAATTAAGAAGGCTTTGAATATTTTCTTAAGAGCCTCGGGGCTTACTATTAATATGGATAAATCCTTGATTTTCTTCTTTAATACTCCTCCTGCTAGTCAAAGGAACATTGTAAGGATTTTAGGTTTCAAGAAGAGTTCCCTTCCAACCAAATACTTGGGTGCTCACCTATCTGATGTTGTCCTAAAGAAGGTTTCATGGGAAGAACTCTTAAGTAAAATGCATGAGAAACTCTCTAACTGGACGCTCCGTGGTTTGAACTTTCCGAGAAGAGTTGTCATGGTTAAAATTGTGCTACAAGCAATGCCTCTATATCTTTTCTCTGTTTTATCGGATCCCAAATCAATTCTGAAGGACATCAGAGATTTCCAACGCTCATTCCTTTGGGGAGGCACTACGGAACATAGAAAATGGCCCTTGGTGGATTGGGAGACTTTGTGTAAATCTAAACCTGAAGGGGGTTTAAGTCTCTGGGATCCTGAGAAGCTAAGTATTGTGTGTGGAGCTGAAATTTGGTGGCGCTGGCTCACTCATACAAATGAGCAATGGGCTAGTTTTTGGGGAAATAAGTATGCTCCGGAGTTTGAAAAACAGGACTGGGTCAAGGTGGATGGACCGAAGCAAGGTTCTCATATTTGGAATATGGCTAGGAAGGGGCGTGATTTGATCAGGAAACACAATTTTTGGGAGGTTCGCCAAGGATCTTTGGCTAATTTGTGGTCTGATGCATGGCAACAAGAACGGACTCTTCTAACTCTGGTGAATGATATCCCTCCGGACTCACCTGCTTCTAACCATAATTGGCAGACGATTGAGCATTATTGGCAAGAGGAACCGAATGACAGAGGTTTTCGTGTGTGGAAACCTCTTAACTGGTGGACGGTTAACTATGGGGAGGAGGTAGGCAAGCAAATTCATGAATTATTGCAGCAGCGTCAGATCAAATTTCAGTTGGGATTGGACCTTCTGCGATGGGGACATCGACCTAAAGGTATGTTTGCTATGAAGGAGGATTACTACATACAAAGTGGTCAGGGTAATCCCATTGTCAACAGTGAATGGAAGCGCCTCTGGGGAGCCAAATTATGGCCTAAAATCACTCTCTTCCTTTGATTTGTGTTGAGAGGCAGAATTTTGACATGGGACAATATCACTACGCGGGGCTTCAAGGGACCCTCTTGCTGCATTCTTTGTGGGATGCATGGGGAAAAATTGCCCATCTTCTTGATGAGTGCAGGTTATCCTCAGGCTTATGGGATAAGGGAGATATGATATTCCACTTATCGGATAGAATTCGAACTAACCCTGCGGAAACGATCAAATGCTGGAAGAAGGATCCCTTCCAGGGGAGAATTCTTAATAGAATTTGGGAGCTATTCCCAGGTTTTCTTGTTTGGGAAGTGTGGAAAGAACGTAATAAAATAATTTTCATGGGAAAACATCAGACATGCAAAGTTATGTGGAGTCAAATTCAGCATGGCATTATAGAGACTCTACAATTAACTTCTTGGACGGAGCAAGATATGAACATACCGGTGAATGAAGTGAGTATTTTACATAAATGGGGCATTTGGATGCCGCCTAGCCATATCGGAAGCATTCGCCCCCGTCGAACGTCTTCGGAAATTTCGGCGGTCTGGTCTCCTCCATTACCGGGCTGGCTTAAGCTCAATTTTAATGGGGCGTCGAAGGGAAACCCTGGTAATGTTGGTTATCGTGGTGTCGTGCGAGATGACAAAGGGAATGTTTTGTATAGCTATTATGGCCATCTGGGCAAGGAAACAAATAACATGGCTGAGTGTGAGGCGTTGCTGCAGGGTTTATGCATGGCGGCTCGGTGTGGCATCAGTTGTCTCCACGTGAGGGTGACTCAAAACTTATTATACAACTAACCACCAGTTTGTGTAATGGGACCCATGCGGCCAAGTGGCCCCTTCATGGAGGTTGGTGTGGGGTATGACCTGTCTGGAAAATATTATAACGTCGATGAACTCCGTCACCTTCCACCATGTAAGGAGAAGTGCAAATTTCTTAGCAGATGTGCTTGCTAACCATGGTGCCAACTATCATGATGAGGGATGGGATGGAGAGGCCCTCAACATGTCGGTGAGCACGTGTCAGGCTAAATGTCTGCAAACTGCTTAAATTGGCAGATGTGCGATGAATGATGTCACTGGCCTGCATCCAAAGTAAAGTGAAGTGATGGTTTATAAACGAAGGTGTACTACTACTTGCAGAGGTAACGGGAGGCCTTATGGTAACTATCTGGAAAAGTTAACTGGTCGTCCTTCACTCATTTCCTCATCCCCAATGCCAATGATGATCAGAGATCTGAAGCGTGGGATGGAGACTAGTAATCGAATCCCCACGTTTAGAATGGAGGTTGATGATCACGGTTCTGATTTCATGGAAATTGCCAAGGACGCAGGGAACTACTACAGAGCTCGAATCATTATGGGGAATTTAATGGTTGCGAGTGGCGTCTTGCCTTTAAATTCTCTCGACAGGGTCGACTCTCGCCATTGCTGTAGTCAGTCTGAGAAGGTCTGTGTCTTGTTAAGTTTTATTGTGTGTTCTTACTGGGTAGATTGTGGTAATTTTGTTGTTGAGAGGATGCCTCCAAGAGGTCGGCCAGCTCGTGGGGGTCGTCATGGTCAGGGTGAATCGAGTAATCTGAATAGGGACATTGAGGCCCAGGCTACTAGTAGAGAGCAGTGGAGAGCTGCTTCGACTGCGTTGTTCTTCCGTCGCCTATTTCCTTAGACGTTATAGAGGGAGTTAGAAGAGATGGAAGCGAATTTGTGGAGAATGGTGGGGGAACAGGAGCTACCGTCGGAAGCGGTGGCTATGGCCGACTGGATTCATTACCCTAGAAACACAAGGGGTCGGATGGATCTTTACAACAGAGCGATGGTCATGTTTTAGGTTACTAAAACGCTCATTGCCCAGACCTTGGAGGCTAGGGTGGATATTTTGGAGGATTCGTAGCGTCTGAAGAAGCTCGAGGATAGTTGCAAGAAACATGCGGAGGAAACCAGCTGGATCCATTTGAAACTTGACACCATTGCGGTGGAATTTGGCATTTCATTCTTGACTCGTCCTAAGAAAGTGGATAACCCGAAAGTTATTGATCTTCGTGGAAAGGCTGCGGAGACGAAAGCCCCACTAGTAGTGAACATTGATGATGAGGCGGGGCCGGTGGGATGATTCTATGTGCGTGCCGTCGGGATGGTTTGGCTTGCTACTACTTCGTTGCTCTAGGATCCTTTTTTTCCGGTTGGTGCCTTCTGTGGCGTTTGTTATGTAATGGGTTGTCGAACTTTTGTTTGTGTGGGGACTGTGGGAAACACTGTTAGTTTTTTGTTTATGAACTGTTTAAGGATAGGTCTGTATGTTTTGCTCCGTGATGTGGTTTTTTGGAACTCTGTTTTGTTTCTTTACCGAGTATGGATAGGCCTGTATGTACTGCTCAGAGATGTTGTGTTTTGGAAATCTGGTAGTCCTGGGGAGGGTCATACTGTGGATAGTTTTGGGATTTTGGATCTTAGGGGCTACTGTTTAAAGTGCCTGGTGCATTGTAAACTCTGTGACTGTAATCTTGACTTGGATGGAATAGAATGAAGTTCTCTTTTGCTTAAAAAAAAAAAATATTATAGGTTCTATGTGAGTTTTTTTTTTCAATACTCACAAACATTTTTTTTTCAATGAAATAAATATCTTGGGAAACCTACCTAGTATTTCCTCTCATTTCAGGGATGGTACATAGGGTAAACCATACTCTTAAGGGCTCAAGGCCAATACAACAATTAATAGCTCAGCATGTCACTTGTGAGAATTGATCTTGGGTAGGGAAGCCCACAATCATTCCTCCTAGCCACTTGATCTAGATGCAATTGACAACCCACAAACAAATATATGTAACATGGATTTATTTTACGTTGCGTTATAAAAGCGCTTTGCTTCTCTAAATGCACCAAATAATTTGGTTTTTCAATTTATATAATAGTAGTTGAGATAGGGTGTTACCATGATAAAGAACAAATTTCAATCTTAATAAATATAAAACTCAAATTATGATATGAGTGACTGAGTTTGATAAATGACCTTTATGTTGAAGTAGATTTTATCATGATAGTATGAAGTTGAGGTTTATCACCCTTATAAAGCATTTACTTTGTTTGTTTCCATGAAAAAAACTTTTTATTTAATATTTTAAGGTGAAATTATAATATACATTATCTTGTTTTTTCAGGTTTAAAAAAAATAATAGTTTGAAAATTGTCCTTTAGATTATATTTTTATCTATTCTATGACTACATGTATACATGTTTCCAAGTCTTCTTGTAGGCAACCTTTACAAAAATATATCTTTCCTTTTTTCATTCAACCCAGGGATTAACATAAACATCGAAATCATCATAATAACAAAAAACATAAAAGCCCCGAGCGGTAGCTTAGTTGGTTGTATCTTCTGGGACCAAGACGACACAAGGTCGAGGTCGAGGTCGGGGGTTCAATTCTTTGGGTCCTTCGGGGTTAGCCATTGAATTAATGCCGACATGGGTGAGTCCCCTTTGGGTGGACCCCCTTGGCTTGGATCCATGGACGTAGCGAGCTCTAGGGCCATGGAGCACATTGAAAAAAAATAACAAAAAACATAAACATTAGAATACAGTACTTTTAACATTTGAAACTTAATTCCCTCCTCTGAACTCTTGTCTAGTAAGGGTCCCTTCTTGCATCAACAATGCTTCTTATGATAGTTGATTATCCAAAGTATTAAACTCTCTAAAGATATGTGTAGATGAAAGAGCTTTAAAAATCTTGTTAACCTGTAGGAACTAATTCATGATAGGCTCAAGCAAATAATTGTTAATTCCACACTTCTGATTGGTCTAATCCACCATTAGTTTTGAGTCACAAAACACTTACAACTTCTTTACACCTTATATGTCGATACCTTTAATATAAGCCACATAACATAAGGTTATGCTTAGTTATTTGTACCTAACCCAATTGCTAATTTTGGCTTGAAAATGTGTTGTTGGTAAAAAAAAAAAATATCGCAAAATTGGTTGAAACCTAGGTCTCCATGACAAGTTCCATACCCCATAAAAACAATTTCATGTTCCTTTAAAATTCTCATTTCTTTCATTTTTGTGCAAGACCAATTTCCATTAACCAACGCTCCTAATTTTATGGACTACTAAAGCAAAGCTTAACTCTTCACCTTGAAAAATAATATTGTTTCTAAATCTTTGTACACCCAAAATACAAATAAAATAAAATAAAAAACAATGAAGAATACCAAAACATTTATATATTTGTTTACTATCTAAAATGAAATTATTATATCCATTACTTATGCTCTCATTTGTTTCTTCCACTTGTAATATGCAATATATCAATCCAAACACCTATAGTGGAAGGACATAAAACAAATAACATAAGTCAAATAAGTGATTCATAGATTTTTTTTATTTTTATACAAAATGCATCTTCCAAAACTTTGCATATTTTTCTTTTGAAATTTATTTGAAGTAAGAATTTTGTTATATAAAATTAATTTAAAATGATTTTAGTTATAAAAAACTTTCTAAAAGAAAATGGTTACCACCAAGATCAACTCTATAAAACATTTACTTAAACAAACTTAGTGATTAATTTTACTAAAAATGACTATAAAAATAATAAATAAACCATTTTTTAATAGGTAGGGAGTTATAAGCCTTATCACTATATTATTTTTATTATGTCTTAGATGGGTTTTAAATACGAGTCTTCACAATGATAATATAGGGATTTAGTTAATTGACTTTATTAATATTAATCATAATTTTGATAAACTTTAACGGACATGTAATGATAAATTTTTCTTAATATATATGTTTAATTGATGATTACAATTATCATTTACTAAAACTGATTTTGATTTATAAAAATTAATAATATATATTTTATTTTAAAAATTTTAATAATAAAAATTAAAAATTAAAAACTTTATGTTTTATTTTCATCATACTTTAAAAGTCTAGATACATGCTAGTTACATTATGATTCCGTGTACACTGTTATAATTACAATAAAATAAACCATTAAAACTCTAATAAAAAATCAACCAATGTAAACAATTTCCCATTGGCATCTTGTCCATAAAAAATCATTGGACCAATACTTCAATAAATTATTCGATCTCGTTGAAGATGATATAATGTGAATGTATTCTATCGTATGATGACCTAATCACTTTGCTGTTATGTTTGGACATTTTGGATGCTCATGTTACCTATCACCATGTCGCCAGTTGTTTTGTGTATTTTTTTAATTGTTTGGATATTTTAATGTACAAAATCCGTTGGGCACTGGCAATTTCTCAACCTCTCCTTCATGTTCCCCGAGTTGTCAGGATCAAGGTCCCACAAGTAGATATTAAAGCTCTGTAAAACAATTCAATGGGAGCATCTTCCACTCATTTCTCGTGTCAAAGTCATAACTATCCCACATTGTTCATGATATCTTTTCATCTCCGAGTGGAGAATATCACTGTTAGAAATACAAGCACTCCACCGACAAAAAAATATGAAAAGAAATGCAAGCAAGCAAATGTCACAATCAAGGGTCTACATACTTTTTCAATCCTTGAGGATGAAATATTTGTTTTGAGTTATACAATATTGAACACATGTCCCTTCATAATTTACTTATAATACCTATGTTCTTTCCCAATGACACCTATAAGCCCAATTTCTAATTGTATTCTATAAATGTGGGGCCTATTACAACTTTCAAAGAAGATGTAAACATTGGGATTGTACCATTCAACAAATTTGTCAATAAGTTATTATTTTGTTAAAAATGTTGACTTAAAGTAAGTAATTAAATAACTATCAATTAGATTTGAATTTAAGACCTTTCAATTTCAGACGACGTAAACTCGAGACTTCCCAATTTCATGATGTATTCAAATAAAAGAAGACCATTACAATAAAAGTTCATGACTCTCACATCTTTTCAACACTTTAAAGTTAAAATCTTTATTATTTATACCTAATTTTTAATGTGTAATTATGAGAGTTTTTAGAAGACCATTACAATAAAAGTTCATGACTCTCACATCTTTTCAACACTTTAAAGTTAAAATCTTTATTATTTATACCTAATTTTTAATGTGTAATTATGAGAGTTTTTAGTTCAAGTTATGGGTTCAATTCTCTTCAACTTCTTTAAGGTGAAGTGCTTGGTTTCAACACTTTAAAGTTAAAATCTTTATTATTTATAACTAATTTTTAATGTGTAATTATGAGAGTTTTTAGTTCAAGTTATGGGTTCAATTCTCTTCAACTTCTTTAACGTGAAGTGCTTGGTTTCAAGACTTTAAAGTTAAAATCTTTATTATTTATACCTAATTTTTAATGTGTAATTATGAGAGTTTTTAGTTCAAGTTATGGGTTCAATTCTCTTCAACTTCTTTAAGGTGAAGTGCTTGGTTTCAACACTTTAAAGTTAAAATCTTTATTATTTATACCTAATTTTTAATGTGTAATTATGAGAGTTTTTAGTTCAAGTTATGGGTTCAATTCTCTTCAACTTTTTTAAGGTGAAGTGCTTGGAATTTAGGTATTATTAGTTTTACATTAGTTATCATTATAAAAAATTATTTTTTAATGAAAAAAAAATACATGTTATTCGTGTTGTTGATGTTATAATTTAATGTTTTTTAAATTTAAAAAAAAACTATAATATTTCAAAATTTATTTAAGGATTAAAGGAATTTTTTAAGAACCTTTTTTTAAGTGTAGAAACTTTCGCGAATCTTTAAACAAAACATTCAAGTTCCTATAGATATTGCATTTCATTTTTTTAAGTATAAAAATCTTGGCAAATCTTACCAATTCTTAAATTTCCAAGCATAAAATGTTGGAATGTATTTTATAAAAAAATTACAAATTTTAAGGATTTTATATCATTTTTGGACAATTATAACATTTTTTTATAGTAATTTTTTTTTATTCCATGGAATATAGGCCAATCAATCTAAGAAAAAAAAGAAATTAACAAAAAAAAATTGAAAAAATCAAAAAATTAACTTTTATCTAAATTTCATCCATAAAATTTTCTATATTTAAATTTATCAATTATTAACTTAATATCTTTTTTTTTTCAATTGCCCATCACTCGGGGCCAGTAGCAATGAACCATCAGTTAAGAACTACAACCCAAAGGGTATCTAAGCCGTCAAAGTCACACGAGGATCGCACCTAGCCTAGGCCACACCAACCCTTGTGACGGCTGGATTTTTGGGTGTCTCCTCCCAACTTGCTCACCCCTAAGGGGAATTGAACTCGGGTCGCCCTGCTGACGAGACCCACACCTTAACCGAATGAGCCAACAAGAATTGACTCAAATGTTAGGAGGACATGGGGGTGGGGGCTTTGATCCACTTATGTGTCCACGGGTCACGAGATCATTTGATACAATCTCTCTAGGTGGAACCACATGTTCGACCACTACCTCAAGGTGCCCCCATGGCTCTAGGCTTGGCCTTCATTGGAATTGAACCTTGCCCACTGGTGAAAAACTCCTCGCTCTTCACCGATGGATCTAACCCCTTTGGACTTAAATGTCAGGAGGACAAGGGGATGGGATTTGATCCACTTATGTGTCCATGGGTTACGAGATCATTTGATACAATCTCTCTGGGTGGAACCACACATTCGGCCACTACCTCAAGGTGCCCCCATGGCTCCAGGCTCAGCCCTCATTGGAATTAAACATTGCCCACTGGTGAAAAACTCCTCGCTCTTCACCAATGGATCCAACCCCTTTGGGCTATAATGTTAGGAGGACATGGGAGTGGGCTTTGATCCACTTATTTGTCCACGAGTCACGAGATCATTTAATACAATCTCTCTGGGTGGAACCACACGTTCGACCACTACCTCGAGGTGCCCCCATGGCTCCAGGCTCAACCCTCATTAAAATTGAACCTTACCCACTAAAGAAAAACTCCTCACTCTTCATCAACAAATCCAACTCCTTTAATCAATTATTAACTTAATATCATTTATAATATATCTATGATTAAATTAACTTAATATAATTTATAATATATCTATGATTAAATTAACTCAATATCATTTATAATATATCTATGATTAAATTAACTCAATATCATTTGTAATATATCTATATTTATAAAGCATATAAATTTCAATTAATAAAATTTTATAATAATATTTTCACCCAAATCTATAAAGCATATAAATTTCAATTAATAAAATTTTATAATTACATTTTCACCCAAATCTATATCCAAAATTGTGCTGGTTATTCTGACATTTGTTTAAAAAACTTCATGATTTGCTTTCCATAATTTAATAAAGAAAAAGAAAAACATTCACGTCGCAATAAATATTGCATTTAATTATCTAAAGTACATTATTATAAATCGATACCAGCCGGAGGTGTTGACATCTTTTAAACCAAGTTCCTTATGTCGAACGTCTTTATTTTTGTAATGAACAAATATCCAACATCTTTACTTTTAGCCTTAAATCAAGGAGTAATGAACACACATAATACGCCAATATTTTCAATAATAGGTGTTCGCATATTTGAACCAAAAGTTCCATATATCTAACACTTAGTGATGAATAATTGAGTTTTGGAGAAACTATGATTTTGTTTGTTAATTATTATTATTTAGTTTATTAGAACTCGATGCTATAAAAAGTTAAAGTTTTTAGTGATATGAGATTTAAGTTTTTAATGATATGAGAATTTGATAATTTCTTAATGATTTGGATAAATTTATCACTAAGTAGGCTTTTTAAAAAGTTACTTTATTATTATTTATTTAATAAATTATTTTTATTTATTTGGAATTTTTAGGTGTCTTTTTTTTCATCATTTTGATGTTTCGAATCTTTGTCAATTTTTTTATTTTTTAGTTGAATGAAGGAATCAAGGAAAGCTAACAACGTGGGAAATTTCAATAAACTTTCTCACATATCGTGGATGGTAGGTCGAACATACCGTCAGCCGATAATCCAAGCCAAAAAATGTCTCAACGGAATTGAACCCAAGTGGATGGAATGAAATCCATCTAACCCCACTAACGGGCCACCATATCCTTGACACTTTGTCAAACAAAATCTTTAGAAACCAATCGTACTAATAAAGCCTAATTATTCATATTTGAAATTTTTACTTTTTATTAAATTTATAAAACTAATATATTCACTATAAAATTAACAAATTTATTTAGATGTAGAAAATTTGGTTGGAATAAATTGGATTTAGATTTAAGATTTAGGTAATATATAATAATGTGTAAGTTACATTTCGTAAGAAACTTATGTCTCAATTTATGCCAAAATGTTTCAACTCAAATCGATCTTTTATCCTTTTATCTAAAACACATTTTTATCACTCATGCTTTATTAATGATGTTTATTGGAGATTTGAATTCAATTAGGAGAAATGCAAAACTTACCTCTCCCAATTACTTGAGCTGTTGTCCTTCGTAAAAATACCCACATCTTTAATCTTCAAAAATAAATATAAGATAACATATACCTTAAAAGAAACGTAAAAGTCCAACAAACAGTTGAGAAAGGTTTGCCAACTTCAATTAAATGTTCAATGTTATATATAACTTAAGACTGGTTCTCTTATGGGTGGGATTTCATTTACAATTTGTTAATTGGATTTTACCATGGGTTCAAAATGTTTATTTCTTCGTTTTAATTAATGGATCAAACTCCCCATTCTTTAGAACTGGTAGAGACCCTAGACAAGGATGCCCCCTTGCTCCTCTTCTGTACATCATGATCGTGGAGGGTTTAAGGAGAGCCTTTAATCATGTAAATTCTAATGGGTCATTCAGAGGCATCAAGATCGGAGGTATTGTTTGCATCTCTCATCTACTCTTCGTAGATTATATCTTATTGTTCACAGATGGTTCTTGGAGGGATCTCACAAAGCTTAAATCCCTTCTAGATCTTTTTGTTGATGCCACTATGATGTTAATTAATGTCTGAAAGTCTATAGTCTCCTTTTTTAATATGAGTGAACAAGAGACAATATGGACTTGTTCCCAATTTGATTTTGCTCAGGTGGATATTCAACAAGGCTTGAAATATTTGGATTTTATTACTAAGCCCAACGACTACCACATAAGGGTTTGTAATTGGCTCATTGGTAAAATTGAGAGCAAACTTCATTTATGGTGCAACAAATGGTTATCACGTCGTGGCAGGCTATTTTTTATTGAGTTTGTACTAGAAACTATTCCAGTGTATTGGGTCTCCTTAGCATATGTTCCTATGAGTATTTTGAAACACATTAGAAGACTAAGTTATAATTTCTTATGGAGAAGTGTTTCTTAGGAGAAAGTTTGTCATTGGGTGTCTTGGAAAAATTTATCTATGCCTAAGGACTAAGGGGATTGGGGTCTAAAATATCCCTCTTGTTTTGCTAGAGCTCTAGCTTCCAAGGGTGTATAGAGAATCCTTAATGGGGAAGGATTATGGGTCAAAGTTGTATATCATAAGTATATTCATCCTCTTGACATTGAGGAATGGTTTGGGATCAGAGAAAATCCATTAAGAAATGTCTTTATTATGTGGAACACCCAAATATTGGCCTTTGATGTTATTGGTGAATGACTTGCCTGGAATATAGGCAATGAAAGAAGGGTAAGGCTGGGTCAAGACCCTTGGATTGGCAGTGTATATTCGCACAACCTACCATAGGTCTACCAATTTTTAGGAGAGAATGGTGATCCACTTAATACCTCTCCATATAGACAAGCTTGGTTAAATGCAGAAGCCCTAGGCTTTGCTAATTATGACATAGTTATTTGGGAAATATACATCAAGGCCTTACAAGACTCTCACAATCGACTAGTTGATAGAGATGAAAAATTCTTATGGACAAGAAACCCAACTGGTGGGTTTTACACTCCACGATTGGGTTACAGTGTCATCCGCGAAGAAGAAGATCTGCCAGAGCGCCCTTGGTGGTCTTTGATCATCTGGAATATAAATTGTCCCATAAAGAATAAGTTGTTCATGTGGTTGACACTTTCTAACAGAATCTCTGTGTGGGACAATTTGATCAAGAAATATGGTTCTAGACCTAGCAGATGTCCTCTCTACAAGGAAAATTCTAAGTTTATTTCTCATTTGTTTATTTTGTGTCAGTATATCTCCAAGATGTGGGCCTTCGCATCACAAGTGAAGCGAATACAATTTTATTGAAATGGTTCAGGCATATAAGAAGCTTTTCAAGCATGGTTGAACAATGTGGCCTTCTCAGACTATAAGGCTCTTCTGCTTCTTATGATTTGGGGAGCATGGCTTGCTAGAAATAAGGCTATTTTTAGAGATATCTATATAGCCTTGGAGGTTTATGCCACAAAATGTTTGCTTATCCTTGATCAATCCCCACAAGATACAGATCAGAAACAGGTGAGAAATATTGTTGAAGAAATTATTGACAGATCGAGTAGTTGGGTTTTTTTCGATGGAGCTTCTCAAGGTGAGCCGAGTATGGGATGTGCTGGGGGTATTATCCATTTATCTTAATCTACTCGGATCAAATTATTTGCTAGTTTTTGTTCGACTACACAGCATACACAATCTCTCACACAAACAGATCACAGGTCAACACACTGATTTTTCACGTGGTTTAAACCCTCGAAAGGGAAACACTCCATGGCCCCAGCCAAATAGCTACTTGAGGCAATTTATTATGCAAAAGAAAGAGAGTTACAAATGAGTTTCTCATAATCAATCAAGTAGCAAATGACCCTCCATGCTCTTTAAACAAAGAGCATGGACCAATCGGGTGTTAAGCCACATATCAATGATAGTTATTATCTAAGAGAATATGAACGTTGTATCACTCTATGTCTAGAACATATCGTGACCATCGGATTGCATATTTACAAATGCATGCTAATGCATATAAAGAAACACACTTTGCTTAATGGATAAATTAAACAAGTTGATCTTAATTAAATTTTAATTGTCTAAATATCCTAACATCCCCCCTTTGGAACAACTTGGGATAGGATTGAAGTATTTACAAAAGTGACACTATTAGGAGAAGGAAGGAGGCATTAGAGCATATCCCCCCTTAATGGCAAATTCCTGAACTCCTAACATAGATCGAAGTTTGGAAAAATTTGCTTCTGTAAGAGACTTTGTGAAGATGTCTACAACTTTATCATCTGTAGGGCAAAAGAGCACTTCAAGAACATGATCATGAACAAGATTTTTGATGAAGTGCATATGTAGCTCAATGTGTTTGATGCGATGTTGCTGAATTGGACCTTTGGCAAGCTTGATGGCACTTTGATTGTCGCACCAAAGGGGAGTTGAATGCTGCTGCTCAAATCCAAACTCTGAAAGGATCTATTGAAGACATCAAGCTTGTCGAATGGCACTAAATGCGGCTTGATATTTTGCTTCTGCTGAAGAAAGAGCAAGAGCTTGTTGTTTCTAACAAGCCCAAGTGACAGGTCCAGAACCCAAACTAAAAACCTAACCTGCAATAGACTATCGATCATCGGGATCGTCGCCCCAATTTGAATTAGTGAAACCGACCAATAAAGGAGTCCCCCATGAACTGTAATGAATCCCAAACTAAATTGAACCCTATCATGTCCCCTCAACAGTGAACATAGGATCAAGATCCTAACCCAACCAATCCCTTGGGTTGAGGAGACAACTTCAGTATCATGGGGTTAAATTTTGTATTCCAGGCAATTAATTAATTAGGAGTGTGCATTTAATTTTATCCAAATATTGTTATCCACTTGGAATAATTATTTATGATGCATTTAATAATTTTTATGTTGAATAAATGAAGATAATGCTCCACTAGGGCGCATTAGTGGATAATGTTGGTGGAGAGGAGACTTGAGGAAGAAGTCAAAGAGAAAGCACATGAATATAGAAAATCAGGAAAAAGGAAAGAAAGGAAGAGCAACTCAGGAAAAGCATCATAAAGCAAAAAGCAGCACAAAGTCCGAAAAGCAGGAAAGTCAGAAAAGCAGGAAAGTTCATAAAAGAAGGAAAGTTCAGAAAAAAGAAGAAAAAGAAGAAAATTCAAAGCAAAGCAATCAGAAAAGGAAAAAGGAGGAAAGCAAAGCAAAAGGAAAGGAAGGAAAGCTAGCTTTCCTTATCCACTCAAGGAGGGCGCATTAGCTATGAAGACTTGATCCTCAAGTCACCCAGTCTCTATAAATAATCCAGTGTGCACCACATTCACATCTTTTGTTAGTTTGAGAAATTGTATGAGAGCAATTGTGCCTCAAAGACTTGGGAGATGTGCCCCTGCTTCCTATGAGAGGATGATGGTATTCAGCCATTGTCACTAAGTTTATTTGCAGGTCTTGTAGTTGATCAAGTCGAAATTGATGTTCAAAAGAAGCATCTTCCAGTTCAAATTTTGAATCTCCAAGCTTCCTATGGATTTCTAGAGCTAGTTTCTTGTGTAGAAGAATATAGATCTTTCTATAATGTTTTGGGAGGTCTATTGGCCCATATATGATGTAATGACAATGAATGTAATCCTCTTATATCATTCATATCAATTAAAATTACAGAAGTTTGTATTCTTCTCATATTTCTCCACCCCTTCTAGATTTTCCTAGAATTTGACTAGTTTCCAGTATGCATTTAATAAATGAATGAGTCTTGATACAAATGAATTCATTCTTGTTCCTGGAGTTGCTTAAGATGTCATATGTCATGTTCCAAGTCTCTAAATCATAATTTATTGAGCCTTTGATTACTGTTTGGGAGCCCTGAATTCTCACTAGTTGTGTAATCCTGTAAGGCAATTTTACTAGTATTTTTGTGATACTTGCTCAAAACTTCATATAAGTTTCTAGAATGTTATTTGACTATGTAATTAATTTAATTTAATGATATTTAACCTCTCTGAGTCAGAAACACCCATCCCCATCCTTCAGTCAAATTTAACTCTTATACTAGTCTGCATATGCTAAGGGGCCCAGGAGCGTTGGAGTAAATTGCAGCTTGTTTATCTTGAAACATCAATGGTGTCAGTACTTTGTGCAGAGGTATCAGAAAATATCAGATCCTCCCATCCATCCAAAGCTTTTGATCTTGTCCATTTTCAGTCAATCTAGATTCCAAAAACACTGTTTTAATTCACTCTATGAAGTAGAGAGTTTTTGTATCACTAATCCTAGTTGGTACATCACAAACCCGGGTTTCCCTGCTAATGATACCTGCACCTTAATCGAATCATCATGGTGACCCGAGTTCAATTCCCCTTAAGGGTGAGGTAATTGGGAGGAGACACCCAAAATCTAGCTAGTTGAGGGTTGGTGTGGCCCAGGCCGGTTGCGATCCTTGGGTGATTTTGATAGATTAGATGCCCCTGGGTCATGGTTTCTTAGACCAAAGGCCACTCCCGCAAGTCAAGGAGATTCTAACAAAAAAAAATCCATGTAAGGTTTGTCTTTACACCAAAACCTGCAGATGTTGGTAAACATTTGAAACCAAGCACATAGTCCCATGATCCTAGTGTGGCGATTAGTCCACATTATATCTTGAAGTGCGACAATTATTCAACATATACTCCAAAACCCCCCTGACGATGTAGCTCGGGGGAATTGAACTTGAGACCTAAGCTCTGATACCATGTGCGACTACATAGGAAACTTCCAAAAGATCAAACACCTAGAGAAACCGCTCACACAAACATATCATAGATCAACACACTAATGTTTTCAGATGGTTTAAACCCTCGAAAGGGAAACAATCCATGGCCCCAACCAAATAGCTACTCGAGGCAATTTATTATGCAAAAGAAAGAGAGTTACAAATGAGATTCTCATAATCGATCAACTAGCAAATGACCCTCGATGCTCTTTAAACATAGATCATGGACTAATCGGGTGTTAAGCCACGAATCAATGATAGTTATGATCTAAGAGAAGTTGAACCGTTGGATCACTCTATGTCTAGAACATATCATGACCGTTGGATTACATATTTACAAACACATACCAATGCATACTAAATAAACACACTTTGCCTAATAGATATATTAAACAAGTTGATCTTAACTAACTCCTAAGTGTCTAAATGTCCTAACAGTTTTGGGAGGAGCACAAATAACTATGCTGAAATGATGGCTTTAAAATTGGTCATGGTATTGGATCTTTCTAGAGGGGTGCAAAATATACATATTTTTGGGGACTCTAAGCTAGCTGTTAATTGGATGAATCTTAAAAGACCTCCAAAAATCATATTTTTGAAGCCACTATATGAAGATATGGCAAGAATTGCTAGCCTTTTCTGGAGCATCTATTACCAACTAATTTTCAAAGAAAGGAATAGTATTGTTGATCTCTTGTCAAAGCAAGGTTTACAGGTGGGTGATGGCATCTGGCATCAATGGGAATTGATCAATGACACTATTACAGAACATGATCTTGGACCACATTTAGGGTGAGATCTTTTAGCTGCATAAAGAAAGTTTTCACAAAAATAACTCTGGCTACCAAATGCTTCTATCTTTGTTTAATGAGTTTATTCCTATTATACGTGTTTGTTACATATTTGGTGTTTTCAACACACGATCTGAATTTTTTCGGATCCTGACAGATTTTTAAATGTTTGTTTTTCTAGGATATAGTATATCAATAACTACAATTTCATAATTGTACAAATACTTCTTGTAATGCTTGTCAAGGCTAATGAACAATGTGGTTCATTTTTTAAACATTAATGAACCGAAGCTTTTTTTTAGGAAAAACAAACTTCAAGATTAGTGAATTTCACAGACAATGTGATTCTGAAAAACAATTCATGTAACTAATAACTAATATGATCTTAAAAATAACTTAACACACAACAATTTTAAAATATACAATTTAAATATATGTAAATTTGTTAATTAATATATACAAACTTAAAATAGTGTATTTTCTATTAACAATCTTTACAAATTAAAATAAATGTAAATATTTTACTAAAAATTAAAATAGTGTATTTTCTGTTAACAATCTTTACAAATTAAATCTAAGTTCTTATTGATAGAGATTGACAATCTGCGCGCTCCGCTGCGTGCTACGAGCGAGCCAACCGAAACCTGCTGCCCTCCCACCTAGGGCTAGGGCTCGGCCCTCGAGATCCATGCCCTCAATGGCCTTAGGAGGAAACTCTGACCCTCCCCCCCCTTCTGATCTGTCCTATTTTTTGAAGCTCATTGCAGCTCAAGGGAAAAAGACTTTGTCAGCTTCTCAACAGAAGTTTGTAAAAAAGCTTGCCGAGATACCTATCGTAGCACTGTCAGTAGAGAAACCCTACAAGATAGATCTTAATCTGTAGTAATAAGGACTCATTGGCTAGTTTACAGGTCTATGGCCCTCTCCGAAAACCACTGAAATATGGGTACAAAAAAATTGGAGACCTCTGATCTCGGAAGAAGTAAAATCTTGTTTCCTGGGAAAGGGCTTCTTCGCATTCGTCTTTGAAAGCAAACAAGATTGTGACTTAATCTTCAGTAATGCGCCATACTTCATGGGGCCACAAGGGATTTATATAAACAAATGGAACCCATATTTTGACCCATCCCAAGATATCCCATCTGCAGTCCCGGTCTGGGTGAGACTTCCGCACCTACCCCTCCATTGCTGGAACCCAGAATCACTAGAAGCTATCGGAAATGTTGGAATATATTATATTCCCTGGAAGGTAATAATCTCTTTGTATTATGTCGAAAGTTATCCACAATCTTATGTAAAAGAGTAATACATTATATCCCATATTCATTATGGTAAAGTATACTCTTGATATCCATCATTATATAAAGAGATGTTATTATGGAAAATTATATTATCCCACATGCAATATGTGAGAGTAATTCCTCCACATCTCTTGGTATATAATAGGGTCAAGGGAGTCACATCACATAATAGTGACATTCCATCATACGTTCTATTGTGCTCACAAGCTCTCTACTATATTGTATTGGGGTTATTTGTAGTTGCTCTCTTGTAAGATTGAAGGAGATTTATGAAGATAATACAAGACAACCTTCCCGTGGATGTAGCCTGATTGGGCGAACCACATATATATGGTGTATTCTTTTCCTTGTTCTCTTTCTGTTCTTATTTATGTTGATATGTTATTGATTGCTAAGATAGGTAAGCTAGTTTAGCTAGATCCATATCTCTGACAGGAAATACCCTTGGAAAATACATAGATAAAGCAGATCGAAAAGATCATTTTTCACGTGCAAGAATTTGCGTTGAAGTAGATATGAAACATGGACTCCTAGAAGCTATAAAACTCACAGTGGCAGACTGGTCTCACATTTAGGAATTAGATTACGAACAAATCCCATTTAAATGCAGGTATTGCCATGAATATGGGCATTTTGCTCGATCATGCAAGAAGAAGCCCGCAGATCCAGAGGCAGGAGGGAAAAAAGAACAATGGACAACTATTCAAAAAAACCCTATCACCAAATCGAGACCAAAAACCCTACCGAAAGGTCAAAGCTTAAGGAAAGGAGACCATCATCATCAAAATTCTCTGGTTACCGACAATGGGAATAAATTCTAAGCTCTTGAAATACCAGAAACCCAAGAAATCCCTGAAGCCTCACAAGAAGGAGAAATCCTTGAACAACAAGAATCTCAGGAAGTTCCCCAAATCCAAGAAGATCCGAAATACCTTCCACCTGAGAGCACCCCAAGTCCCAAAATACCTAACTCGAATAAAGGTACGCTTTCACCTTCCTATGCAGAAATTACAAAATCCAAACCAATGGTCTCCCCTGCATCTTCAGAAGAACTAACAGACAGATCATCCAAAAACCTAGGATGAAAAACGAGCAAAGACCTAAGGGAAGAAGAAGCTGAACGAGAGAAAAACCAAGGATCTCAAGCAACAATAGACATGGCCTTTAGCAGGAACACCAGAGCCATAATAGCAAGGAAGAAAATGGGAGACTCGGCAGGGGGAGGGCCCTCCTCTACTCACAATAGTAGATAATGAAGCTGGTCTCTTGGAACTGTAGAGGACTGGGAAACCCCAATAAAATAGAAGCAGTTAAAGACCTCCAAAAATCAACATGCCAGACATCCTCATGCTCCAAGAGACCAAACTCGATGAGAATGCCACCCTGGCCATTGGAAAGGAAAAATGGAAGAAAAACGCAGGTATAGCTTTCAGTGCCATAGGGGCCTCCGGTGTCCTAGCAACTCTCTGGTCTTCAAACAAATTCCAACTACATAGCTCCTTCTCCACTCAACACTGGATCTACACAGAGCTCACTCATACCCAAAGCAACAATCAATTCACACTCTTCAATCTGTATGTTCCTAACCTATACTCTGAAAAAAAAGATTGTTGGAAACTCTTGGAAGATTTTCTAGATGCATACATACCTCAAAATCGTATTCTAGCTGGTGGCATGAATATAACTCTCTCCACAAATGAAAAAAAAGGGAGGCTTCATTGGAAAGGATATATTCAAATCTCAGGTAGAAGCCCTTATTCAGAGATGTGATTTGTTGGACATCAAACCCAAGAAAGGAAAATACACCTGGTCCAACAAACGACTAGGTAAAGTAAATATAATGGCCCGGCTTGATAGATTCCTCGTCCAAAGCATCCTTTTGACTGAAGGACAAACAATTACCTCAAAAGTTATGGCAAATTTGGCCTCGGATCACAAACCGATCCTACTCCAAATTCAAGAAGATGAAGATCTCTGTTCAACCCCCTTCAGATTCAGCCCCCAATGGCTAGATCACATAAGTTTTTGGGACATACTGGATAAAACCTGGAGAAATCCCATATCCGGCTCCCCAAGATTTGTTTGGGAGCAGAAGCTCATTAGTACCAAAAAGGCCTTAAAGGAATGGGCCAAAACTGATTGCCCCCCAACTTCTAACTTCAGAAAGAAGGCAGTAGATGAATTGGAATTTGTTCAAAATTCATTGGACGAAAACCCAATCGATAATACAACACTCCAGGAAGAGGTCAAGCATTAGATCAAGGCTTACCAAGCCTTTAGTAAAGAAGAAGAATTATGGATATTAAAATCTCGTAGCACTTGGCTCAAAGACGACAATAAGAATACTTCCTACTTCCACAAACAAACCAAAGCCAGGCATTCTATTAACTATATATCATAAATCAAAACGAACAATGGATCAATTGTCAAAGGACAAGGAGACATCAAAATTGCAGCGTATAATCACTTCTCAAATCTCTTGACGGAGGAATACAATGCTGGAGAGGAAGGAGAGCGAATTCTCCTTGAGCACATCCCAAAGAACATCACGCCCGAAGACAATGCCAACCTCCTCAAGCAATTCTATGAACAAGAAGTCATCAACGGTATTTGGTCTTTTGATCCTGATAAAGCTCCAGGCCCAAATGGATACTCAATTCACTTCTACAAATCCCGCTGGTAGTATATTAAAAAAGATTATATGAGAATGGTCAAAAATTTCCACTCAAAAGCAAAGATCAGAGGCTGCACCAATTCCACATTCCTTGCTCTTATTCCAAAAGAGACAAATCCCAATTCCTTTGGCAGATTTCGACCAATTTCATTATGTAATTCATCCTACAAGATAATCTCCAAGATGTTGGCAAATAGAGTGAAGCCTCTTCTCGCTAAACTCATCTTAGACAACCAAGGAGGCTTCTTAGAAGGGAGACAAATCCTAGACAATGTCATTCTCGTTCAAGAAGCTATTCACTCCAACAAGATTCGTAAGGAAAAAGGTATGTTGATCAAACTCGATATGGCCAACACATTCGATCGTGTCAAGCACTCATTCCTCTTTAAAGTCATGGAAAACTTTGGATTTGAGGAAGCCTTCATAAACTCGATCTCAACTTGCATAAGAGGCCCCTGGATCGCCCCTTTAGTAAATGGCCGCTCCACTAAATTTTTCCAAGCCACGCGTGGAATTCGACAAGGATGTCCCTTGTCCTCCTTTCTGTACATCTTTTTGGCAGATTCCCTCAATCGAAAGTTGAATTCAGACCTAAGAACAGGCTCCCTACCAGGCCTCAATTTAGCTTCTGACTCCATGCCACTCAACCACACACTCTTCGCCGATGACTCCCTCTTTTTGGGAGGGGGCTCCTCCATTATTGCCCGAAAATTGAAGCAAAACATGATGTGGTATTGCAATGCCTCAAGAGGTAATATCAACCTCCACAAGAGCGCAGTCTATGGATGGAATCTGAACAATGCTTCCGTAGACAACATTGGCCAAATTCTCAGAATCAAAGTCCACAAACATTGGGACAAATTCAAATATTGGGCCTCCCAATAACACAAGGACATTCAAAAGTTGGAATTTGGGAAGATACAATAAGCAAAATCAAATCCAAAATAAGGAAATGGGGAGGATATTGGATCAACAAAGCTGGAAAATTGATCTTAGTAAAAGCATTCCTATCAGCTCTACCAATTTATCAATCTTCTCTTCTTATGGCGCCTAAAGGAGTGTCAGATCATATCAACAAACTTCTGAGAGAATTCCAACGGGAGGGAAAAACAATGAGAACAAAATTCATTTAGTGAATTGGAACATTATAAAACAACCAAAGCTTTCAGGCGGCCTCCAAGTTAGCGATCCTCTCCAGGCAAACATGGCAATGGAAGGCAAAATCCTTTGGTAAATTCTGCACAACAGACAACACCGAGTTAGTCAATTATTAAGAAAGAAATATTTATCAGGCACTAATCTAAGATGTCTTGACAACAAGCCTGCCTCCAAAGGCTCCTCGATTTGGTCCTTATGTAGAAATGCATGGGAATTCTTCTCTCAAGAACTCTACTGGGTTCTCGGAAATGGAAGAAAAATAAACATATTTACTAATAAAATTATGGGAAACAGACCACTTCAGAATATTCAAGAACTCCATGATATAGCTCAATGGCTTGCTCATCAAGGAATTAGAACACTGAATGATTTCAACTCCTGGGACTCCTCTGGTACATGGCAAAGCTGGAAAAAATGATCAATCCTAACCAATCTTGAACCTTCCATAATCCTCTTTATAGAAAATTTGACTGGCTGCGCTCCTACTCATCTCCAGGATAAAGATGATCGTGGTTGGGGCCCAAAAGGAAAGTACACTGCAACCCTGGGCTTCAATGATCTCCAAAACCAAGAAGTCTGAAGAAAAAGCTTATGGGAATTGGTTTGGAATCCACTTGGACTTCCCAAGGTAAACTTCTTCATTTGGACTCTTGCCCACCGGAAGGTGCTCATTGGAGACAATCTCATCAAAAGAGGAATCATCGAGCCGCATTGGTGTCCTTTATGCCGTAAGAATTCTGAATCATTAGATCATTTATTCCTGGAATGTCATTTTTCAAAAAATGTTTGGAACCACATGCTCCATGAACTCAACATAACCATGCTGATGTTCAAAACAACTACCTGCCTACTCAAAGATTGGAAATCCATCTACCCCCTCTCCCTCTTGAAAAAAAAACTTTGGCTCCAAATCTGAATAGCTCTCCCCAAATTTACTTGTTGGAAAATATGGATCGCTAGGAACAAAGCCATTTTCCATGACTCTTGCCCCACCCCCTTGCAAGTTGTTGGGCAAGCCAAATGATTGCTTATAGAATGATTGAACTCTTCCCAGCTCAGGACGGACACAAACCTCAACACAAACAAATTAAAATGGAATGGAACCATTCCCCAAAGCCCCATAAAAGAAATAAGCCTTTGAATTCGGCACCTACCGCCATGGAAAATCAAACTTTCCAGCTCCAACTTTCAAGATTGGAGAAGCAAGCAACCTATGGACAGTCTACACTTTGATGGAGCGTCCAAAAGAAACCCCAGAGTGGAAGGAGCCGGGGGGGGGGTGTTATCTACTGGAGGAGCGCTGAGCATTAGATATAGATGGGGATTACGAACCTGCTCAAACAACTTGGCAGAAGCCTTAGCTCTCCTAAAAGGCTACCAGATCGCCAAAAAACAAAGAATTGAAAAGCTACAGGTGTTTGGAGACTCTCTCATAATTATCAAAGCCTTCAACTCCCATACGAATTTCAATAACTTGGCAATAAAATAGATCATTCACCATATCCAGCAAATTGCAAATTTATTTGATCATTTCAGAGCATTCCACATCGTAAGAAACTTAAACCACGAAGCAGACTCGGAAGCAAAAGCTGGAACTAGTCTTGAATCTGGGAAAATCGAATTCTCAGATGGAGAAATGAGCCAACATCATATCCCCTGATTTAAATCCACACACACAGACTATGAGAAAATTAAGAAGTGAAGGACTGGTGAACAATCAACTCCGAGCAAGAGAAATTGTCATCAAGCTAGACAAAACCTCACACAATGCAAACAATTTCAATGTTTAAAGAGAAATTGCCACTACGCAGCCATCTCAAGAAGCTAATCGCAGATTTCTTTGCAATCCGGACAACATAAATCGATGGAAAGATCGTGTTCAACAATCTGGTTCACAATTGTCAATTATCAAATGAGGAAAGATTTCAGATCATAGAGCAAAACATTACTGAGTTTTTTGAATATTGTACTCAACCGGATTTGGCCTTAGCCACAACTCAACCATTTTTTAATTTTTGTCAATATAATTAACCGTTTCAGTTAAAAAAAACAATCTTTACAAATTAAAATAAATATAAATATTTTACTAAAAATTAAAGATTATGATTATTTTTATATATAAATTTTAATTGTATGATCAATATTTAAAAAAAAATATATTTTTAGTTTTTTTTTAAGCAAGTCTGTATATTACATAATTCAAAATTTACAAATACATACATTGACAAGGATATGAGTTTTCATAACAGAGAAAATTCCCAGTCTAAGATTCAAAAAATATCTTAAAGACATTCAAAAATCTATCTAAGACTGCTTCAAGAAGGTAAGTTCTAAAACCGCCTCTAACAGGCTTACAAAAAAACCACTGCTTAGGAGCATGTTCTCAAAGCTATCTACGTCATGATTACAGTAACAAGAAGAAACCTAAAATTGTCTTTGAAAAACCCATACAAAAATATTCTCAAAAACATTTCAATGGCCCAGCTCAAAGAAATTATGAGATTGGTAGCGCATGGCCGAGCATCCCCATGCCAACAAAACCAAATATGAAAGGGATAGTTTTGGAGCCAAAAACTACAAACATTTTGAAATGAGATAGAAAAAAAGCTAAGAGGCAGACCCAGTCGAATAGGAAGATTGAGAAGTGTTTTTCCTTTTTGTGCCAAAGCTTGAGTCTGCATGCTAACACTGCAGAGGGGGTTCCAAGTCACTTTCGAGAGCACTCTGACTGGGCCGAATAAGTGTGGTCGCCTTCTTTCCATCCATCGCTGCATCCTTGACCCTCAACGTTTGCAAATGTTCACCCTTAACATCTTCATACAAAGCCTGGGGAACATAGGCCGTAGTCACATTGGGAGGTGGCACCTCTAGAGCTAAGACTTCTTCCTCCATTGTTGCCACTGTTGGAAACTGAGGTCGAGGTAGATGAAAGATCTCTGCAACATCTGTACACCATTCCACCATTACGTGGACCCAATAAGCCAACTCCTGGACACGAGTATGCATTTCTTCTCTGAGAAGGAGGGTGTCATTCATGATATCGAGAAGGGTATCAACCATGGGGACAGGTGCCTCGCTAAATCCCTACCACCTGTCACCTTAGAGTGTGCATCACGACCACCACCCCTGTGATTGGTAGTGTGCAGACGTTCACGCACCATGGCCAAGTTTGCAATGACACCGATCCTTTGAGAAATCTCCTGCCAAATCGCCTTTGCAGAATGATGAAAATTGAAGTAGGGGGAGAGGAGAAGCAACAATGTCTTCCATCCCGAGCATGCCAATTGATAAAGAGTTGAACGAACTAGAGGTTGCCACCTCGAGTTCCATTAACATGCATTTACACCTGAGAGATGCCCTATCACGTTGAGAGCATAAAAGAGTTAGGCCAAGCATCGAAATTCGCCCGATGCCCTCTCCCCATCACTTTACCATTTATTTCATATGTCCCTCTAGTTATCACCCCATACGAGAATTATTTTTATTAGTTTACTTAATAAAATCAAATTATAATTTATTCAAAATTAAACATTAGTTAAGATTTTATAATTGATAAATTACAATGATTTTATTACTATGTTTAAATATTAAAATCATATTCTATAATGAGTTCGTCCATTTTGTGAATTAAACATTAGTTAAGATTTTATAATTGATTAAAATTACAATGATTTAATTATTATGCTTAAATATTAAAATCATATTCTATAATGAGTTCGTCGATTTTCTGAGTTAGGGTTTAGTGTCTTATAAAATTGCAATAATTTTGATATTATACTAAAATATTAAATTCTTATTCTAAAAATGATTGAGTAATTTTCCTGCATCATCATTGAATATGTTTTTATTAAAAAACACATTAACATGAAAAAATATATATATTAAAATTGGTTAGTTTTCCATAATAACCATCATCATATTAAAGAATTTAGTTTCCCATATATGTTTACCAAAAAACACTTTGACTTAAAATTGATTAAAAAAACATAATTAAAATTTGGTCAGTTTTCAATGATAACCATCATCATATTAAAAAAGAATTAGTTTCCAGACATGAAATTTCCAAAAAGAACTTATTATATTTTTTTAACTTTTAAATCTTACCAAAGTCCCAACTTAGTGCCGCGCCAAATTCCCAGATTGGTCCTTTGGAGTAAAACACTGGGAACTATGGAAAGATCCATCCTGTTCCAATGCTGTACCGTGCACAGTTCACGAAAGTAGGAAACTATTAATAAAAAAATTAGAGTTCTGGGTCCGATAACTTTGTCAGCATAAGCATTAGCACAACGTTGTGTTGGCTGGAGCTTTGGGCCAAACCTAGTCCGGGCCTCCAACTGGCGACAGAAATTGTGCACTCCTTTCAATCTTTGTCCTTACCTGTATGAGTCTTAAATGAATGGATGGAGTCGTGAGAAAAGGAAGTGGTGTGGGTAATCACAGAGCTGTCCACCATTATTATCTGCCTCGCTGGAACGTGTAAATGGGTGGGTAGATGATTCTGATTGATAGGCTTAAAGGAGAAAGCAGTTGCCTGATCATACGAGGACAGGCACCCACAGGAGCTCCCGATTATTGTGGGTGTGGGATCAGAACCCTTGGGCAGATTAAAGGGCTGAAAAATCATTTGGGTTCTCAATCAAATCCTATACCAGTGGAGTTTTGAGGTCTGAGTGTTCTTGAGTGGATGCTTGCATTGTTACTGTTAGAGGGTCTGTGAGAGGCATTCCAGTTACATGGATTGAGAAATTGGACTATGAGCAGTTGGGTATTTAGATCCAGTACAGTTTGAGAGAGGCTTTTTGCATCTTGTCTTTGGAAGGTGAGAAGACTCCATCAGATCTGTCATTGTCATATGGTTACCAGTATTCATAGGTTGGTATTTTGAAGTGGGATTTAGCATATATAACTAGCTTTTGCCGTTGGCCCTGCTATTTGTTGGTTATCAGCATTGGATTTGATAACTTGAGTGGAATCTGTGGGTATATATGAGCAGATCTGTTACGAGGTTTTGCGCACTAGAATGAGTTGATGGTAGAATTGATATACACAGTATACATATCAATGCAGTACTGATAAGAAGTTGAGAGGATCTGCCTATTTTGGGTATCGATGCTGCATGTTGGAGAGAAGCGGTTATATAAAGACTGTGTCTCTTGGGTTTTCTTATAGATCTGCTCCTGGGCATATTGTGGTATCAGCATTGGCTTGAGCTGAGATTTTGTGATTGGTATTGATAGATCTATCATATATCGCAAGCACAGAACAGAGGCCTGTGTGTTTGTGAGGAGAAACAAAAATGCATGCAAAATCAGACTCAGAGGTGACCAGTTTGGCACCTTCATCCCCAACCAGGTCACCTAGAAGGCCTGTATACTATGTGCAGAGTCCTTCCCGGGATTCTCATGATGGGGAGAAGATGTCATTTCAGTCCACCCCTATCCTCAGTCCCATGGGGTCACCCCCCCATTCAAATTCATCCCTTGGGCGCCATTCCAGGGAGTCATCAACAAGCAGGTTTTCGGGGTCGTTAAAGCCTGGCTCCCGAAAAGTGCAGCCACATGATGGACGCAATGGCAAAGGAAACAAGGGGTGGAACCAGTGCAGTGTCATAGAAGAGGAAGGCTCATATGATGATCTTGATGATGAGAAGAGCTGGCCAAGGCGGTGCTATGTTTTTCTCTTTATCTTGTGTTTTATTCTGCTGTTCACAGTGTTTTCACTCATTCTGTGGGGTGCCAGCAGGCCCTACAAGCCAGAAATCAATGTTCAGGTATGTTAATGATTTTTTTTGCTTATGCTTTGTGTTTAAGCAGATGATAGAGATAGTTGCACAAATCAGACGTTTATTTATAATGCTTGGATTTGTGTTGAACCTATACGTATTTCTGCACTTCAAATGAACACAGATCAGATCTCGGTTAAGATTTCCAGCAAGATAGGTGCAAGAAAACGTTTGGACTATGTTGAATACCTGAGTTTTTGGTTGGGTTGCTGCGAAGTTGATATTTATTCATCTCTTTGCGCCACCTGTAACGGCTATAACTATCCAGTAGGCACCAGTAGGCACCAGTAGTTGAAATTACAATAGTATTCAGTAGGAACTACCATGAGTTGCAAATACAACAGCATCCAACGGCTGAGTGGATGGTCGCAGGTGCCCAAGCACAAGAATCACAACAGTAGCTAGCCTGGATAATCTTTACTGCTCTCCAGGTATAGATCTAAACGTTAGCCGGCCCTGGTTGTTGGCTACAGCAAGAGTGTTGCTGAAAGCGGTATTCGGTAGCTGAGTAGACCATAGCAGGTGATCAAATGCAAGAATCCAAACGGTAGATAACCTGGATAATACTACAACCCTCCAGGCGTGAGATCTGAAGATAGCTAGTGGTTATAGGTTACCACAACAGTGTCACTGAAAACTCTAGGATGGAACTTGAGATCCGTGCCTGAATTCCCCACTTTGCCATTAGTTCGCAAGCTCATGTCCAAGTTTTTGGTGGGTTGTAGCTTTTATTTTTCTTGGGTTTTGTTTCCCTGTGTACCATTGCTAATGGAGAATGTGTACAGCTTTATAGGAATATGTTATTGAGTCATTACAGAGATTGGATCTGCTGTTATTTACAGTTTTGAATTATATAGAATAAATGGCGCTTTAATTTACAAGAATATTGTGAAGTACATTGTTTGTTTCCTATGATATTATATTCATGTATGGATTTTTTACAGGATTCATCGTTCAGATAAGTGCACTTACCAAATCTCATAGCATTTTGCTGATAGAATCTAATTCATATATTTTGCAATCTCAGATCAAGTAATTTGAGATTGTTGTTTGTTCGTATCTATGGCTATCCATAATTTTCTTTTAGAGTTTTATGGGATTCAGCTGAATATGGAGATAAAATCTTGTTTGTCTGAACATAATTGTGTACAATTCACCCACAGAGATAATCCTAGCTCAGAGGGAGGTTGAATTTGCCACTGAAGAAGCTCTTCCTTGCAAAAAGGACGAAATGAAAGTCAAATCATACACGTAGATGACTTAATGTTTTCTTGAATAGTTATCGTTTGATAGTGGTATTGTCTGCATGTTATTCAGCATTTTGTATTGCTTGATGTTTAATGATTAACCTCATCCAATGAAGCAGGGCCCAGCGGGTTCTACCCAGAACTGCTGGTTTGACTTAACACAGGCCCAAAACCGGGTTGTGTCAGCCAGAACTGGCCAGATCCATCAGACCTTGGTTAGAACTGGTCAGTCCCAGCCAGGTGTGACTAGATTTGGTCAAATCCAATGACTGCAGACCGGGAAGGGTATGGCTGGATTAGACTGGTTATGTGGCCAGAAATGGTCAGAAGATTCAGCAAAATAAGCCCTGTCAATTTGAGAGTTTGTCGGTTTCAGAATAAGCCTAACTTGGATTTTGAGCTCTGGGAAAGACAGTCACATAAATACCGAAGAATCACATCAGAGACTGCAACCACCAAAAAACACTGTTATATCACATTTAATGATATATGCTGTTTTACAATTATAGACCTAGCGGCCATCATTATCATAGACCACATCCTGCTCAACCCATGAACGTATGTTCTTATTGACAGGTAATAGATTTGTAGCACAAACAAAGTCAATATGGAACTCTTCCTCAAAAAGCTCAGGTCCAGCCTTCTCTACAGTTTGCAAACTCAATCCAGGATTCCTTTAAATTTTAACATCTTACTATTTGCAAACTCAATCCAGGATTCCTTTAAATTTTAACATCTTACTATCTTAGTTCATAAACCAATCTCACCTGGCTTAAAGTGTAAAGAACACACTCTTACACATCACGCATCTCTTCTCATGAAAATAATGTATGCTGTATTGTCCTACACTGCTTCATTCACAACTAGTAAAAATGCATTTCTGATTAATAGCTTAAAGCTTCATTCCACAACAAAATTATATGGATTTTCCTTCCACTAATGAGGTCGGCTTTATGTAGCTTATAAAATGAAATCCTGAATTTCTTTAGGTTTGAACATTTCAATGTCTTTTGTGCAATTCCGACTAAAACCATTATAAAACAGGCTACAGATGCTATATTCAAAGCCGTGTCCTGTAGAGTACAGAAGACTCTAGAATGCAGTTCACTCGTAATTCATAAAATATGCCCTCATGTAACTTACAGCTTACAGAATATAAAATATGCCGTCATGAAATAATCTCCTTGAGGTCACAACAGAGTATTCTTATTTTGCTGAGCTTTTCCTTGAGTACTCAAGATTACATTAGAGTTCTCAGCAGAAGTCTTGTTGTTGCTCCTGTCTATATCTACATCGTTTTCTAGACAATTTGAAAGTTATTATATTTTTTATATTTTTATCTTTGCCAATTTTGTACGGGTTATCCCTGGAGTCTGGTTGAGTCACTAGTTGATTCATGATCCTTTGGTCAAAACGAGTTAAGTGCCGAGTTGGGTCTGGTAACTTTGACTTTTTCTCTTCAGTAGGCAGTGTAGTCTGGTGATATGAATCTTTGGCTCAAATGGGCGCTGCTCGCTGTCTATGCTTTGTAACTATTCGTTGAGAAAACTATTTCATGTCAGTAGAAGTTCATTTTTGATTTAAAAGATGAAAAATGATACCAATAGTTGTATAAGAGGTCCATGTTATGTATAGATTTTCGGTACATGTACTTTTTGGAAACATAATTTTTGTAGTCAGTCACAGTTGAAAAGATCATACCTTTGACAGATTTATTGGATTCATAAGGATACAGATTTGTAGGCTTTAAGTTGGCGTTAATGTCAGGTCCTTATTTGTATGTTAACAGTGAGCTTGATACAAGGCTTTCACATATTTGAGAACCAAGACTTAAAATTCTAATGGTATATATATCATGGAAATTGCAGAGTATTATCTTCCATGATTTCTATGTATCCGAGGGGTCAGATGCAACAGGAGTGCCCACCAAGATGATATCCTTAAATGCGACTTTGCAAATGAGGTTTTACAACCCTGCCACGTTCTTTGGGGTTCATGTGACTTCCACGCCTATGGATCTCATGTACTATCAACTTGTGGTTGCCTCAGGCCAGGTAAATGACGGATCTGTATGCTGTGAATCCTCTTAATGTTAAAATTGCTACTACATTCAATATGTTGGGATTAAATTGAACAATGTAGTACTTTATATTTATTTTTGCAGGTAAAGAAGTTTTATCAGTCCAGGAAAACCCATCGCACTTTATCTGTAGCGTTGCAGGGCAATAAAATTCCTCTCTATGGAGGTGGTGCTAGCTTGACTACCTCTGATGCAGTTGGTGCCGTTCCTTTAGACTTAACATTTGATATCAAAGCCAAGGCTTATGTCTTGGGTAAGCTTGTTAAAACAAAATTCAGGAAGCGTGTTGTCTGCAAAATTGGTATGGACTCAGCGCACCTGATGAAATCCAGATCACTGAAGAATGCTTGCGAGTATGACTAGTGCAGAAGAATACAATATCACTGACAAAATCTTCTCTTTGATAATTGTGCTCGGGTTTAGAAAAGTTGTACTAATGTGATTATTTTGTTTTATTCAGTGTAAAGATATTATAGTTTTAAGGCTCATGGACTTAGTTGCCTTGCCCCTTCATTGGTTATGGCGAAGTAATTTGCTTATGAAACGACATTCAAGTCGCCATTTGATTGTAAATGTGAAGATTCCTCTGTTATCAATTGAGAGGACGCTAGAATAAGAGAGCGATGATGGGTTTTTTTTGGGTATGAGATGATAATGACCATAGTTTCAAGCCAAAGAGGGATAAATAGGCATTCCTTATGACGGTAACAGTAAATAAAAAGCTCGAACTTTTTAGGTTCACAGCTGAATAATGTATGGCTGATTGAAGATGAATTGAATTAATTATTTAATTTCTTATGTTTTGTTTCGAAAGCAATGTATGTTCCACGAACAGATATATATTTTGGCCATGGCAAACCAAAAAATGAGTCATTTTAATCAATTTCTTTACATTGTCACATGGAAAACCAGAAAACTGATGGTCATATTTCAATCGATTTCTTTACATCAATAGGCCATGGATATGGATGTTAGACTGTTTTCCTTTATTGGAGTTGTTTACAGTGGTTTCTCTGTATTTCTTTGTAAGCCCCGTACAGAGGAAATCTGTTCCATCATAATTATTCATCAAGGTGGTTGTACCTGCTTTCATTCCGTGACTAGGAACAACAATAGGATATTTTTTCCATGTTTTGGTACAAGTTTTTGATATTCTGAGTAGCCAATGCAAAGAAACACAATTTAAATTTGGCACTCAAACCATATGTAACTTGCCTGTATAAGTGCACTTTTGGTATCCAATCTATTGCTTTATAGGTGGCTCCAAAATAAAGGCTTATCATGATGGTTTGGTGTTTTGCTAGTTTAGGCTGAAATTTGATCAAAAGAAGACATTGTTGTTGGGGTTCAACTAGCTTTGATCAAAATCTAGTTTGCTCAACTAGCTTTGATCAAAATCTAGTTTGCTATATGGTTTGATTTTATAAAAACAAATCTTTCTATATTGCTTGAAATTTGCTTGAAATTTGATGTTGAAATCTAAATTACAGCTTCTGAAATTTATATAACAGCTTAAAAGAGCCATGTATGTAAAACAGATCAAAGCTAGTTTGCTATATGGTTTGATTTTATAAAAACAAATCTTTCTATATCGCTTGAAATTTGATGTTGAAATCTAAGTTACAGCTTCTGAAATTTATATAGCAGCTAAAAATCCATGTATGTATAAACAATCTGTTGAACAGTTTATATTGACACGTATATTGACTATAATTGGCACCAAAATCAAGGCTTAAGATGTTGGTCAAGTGGTGCCCAGAGTCAAATTTTACCAAAACAAAATATTAGCGTTTCAGTTCAAGTAGCTTTGACCAAATTTAGTTGATATAGTTAGATTATATGTTTGGACAAAATTTGTTTGGAGCATTAAAATATGGTTGTTTCTGTTCATGTTGCTTAGGATTTGATGTTTAAATACATTTAACAGTTAAAACACTCTGAATGCTTTAATAATAAAGCCATATAACAGCTAAAAGTTATGCATGTATAGGCATTCTAAAAGCTGAACAGTTCCATATTGATGTGTGTTTACGGCATGTGGATTGAAAATGAAGTTTGTATTTGTTTATTTGAGTATGTAGGTTTTTATAGTGGATATTCGTGTAAGAATTTAGAATATCCGATGTTTAGGGTGGACATTAGGCTTCAAGAAGAAGTTATAATAAATTGAAAAGTCAAGAGCATTGTTGATTATATATTGTATATGATAAGAAAAAGTTATAATAAATTGAAAAGTGAAGAGCATTGTTGATTATATATGATAATATATGATAGAGAAAAAAGTTATAATAAATTGAAAAGTGAAGAGCATTGTTGATTATATATGATAAAGAAGAAATTATAATAAATTGAAAAGTGGAGCATTGTCGAATATATATGATTAAGGGAAATAATCATCAAGGTTGATCTACTTTCAGAAAGTTAAGAGTGGAATAAAAAAAAGGTAAAGAATCAAATAACTTAATAAATAAAAAATTGATATAGGTAAAGAGATAAGAATAAGAATTAAAAATGAAGGGGAAAGATTAAGAGAGATTAAATAGTAGTAATTTAAACAAATTTAGTAGATTAAAAAGGGAAAAATTAATTAAAGTTTGATTATATATGTATATTTTTTTCTGAAGAAAAAAGTGTTATTTTATTTATAATAAAAAACAAAATTACATTTTGCATAATGAATGTGTACCAAAAAACCTATCAAAGAAGAAATAAATTTTTTCTTTTTTGATATTTTTCTGAAAGGTTTTCCAAAATACATCTCTCTGTCAAAAACCTTCCGTAAAGGCACATTTCCCTCATATTCAAAGCATAATATAGCTTTGCTGTAAGGCACATCTCCATCATATATCAAGGCAAAATTTATGACTTTTATGTTTACATCAACATATGTCCGTAGCTGTCCAGAAATTTTGTTTTTACCATACTATTTTCAAAAGATCATGGATTACTGTTAATCCCTTCTATAAACGGTCTATGGAAAAATTCAAAAAAGTCTTCATTCTGCGAGCTGGCCACTTTCCATTGTTCGTATGGGAGCAACAATCTGCCTTTTGAGAGTGAGTCAGCTAATGTGTTTCTTTCCCCGTAAACATGACGGCAAAAGAAAGTGTCAAAACTGTCTCTGAGACGGAGGATTTCTTCCACTAGAGTAAGAAGAAAAAGGTTTTGACATCTTTGTGTTTTGTTTGCCCAGTTTATAACATTCTTTGAACAACCTAAGATTTGAATTGAAGCACATCCGTTTTCCTTTGCAAAACAGAGTAAAAGTTTTAATGACATAAGTTATGCATAATTATTTGTCCCTTCTCCCAAGCCCTTTGAAGTATGAAGAATCTGAAAGGTACAAGATTGCCCCCCTGCCACACATGTTATTTTGTGAAGCCCCGTTGAAGAAAGCCTAAGGAATGCTTTTGTTTATCATTTCAGGTTGTATAGTTCTGGGCGCAGGGGCATCTTTTTGCTGAGGGAAATGTGACAAGATGTTCACACGTCATCACAGTTATTTTTGGAACCGAAGGTTGATCATGAAATATTGCTCGATTCCTTGCAATCCATACCCCCTAGATAAATAGGAGAGGTAAGGCCCTGTAGTTTGCCAAAAGAGAGGATGCAACCCATGATTTCCAAGCTTCCTCCACTGTTTCCCTTGCCCATGCCAGGATAATGCCGAGCCTTTGGTTACATTCCTTCCAAACTTGAGAGATGAACAAACATTTTAAGAAAAGATGTGTGATGCTTTCCTCATGATCTCTGCAAAGGCTACACCATCCCGACCCTTCTATGGCTCTTTTGCTCAATCTATCCCAAGTCGGTACTTTGTTTGCTAATACACACCACATGAAAAGCTTGGCTTTGTGTGGGCATTTAGACTTCCAGATTCCTTTCCACCACCAAAGCTGATTCACAATTCGTCCTTCTGCATCCAGCTTTGTGTACCCCAGGGTTGGTGTATACCTCCCATGGGGAGTAGCTATCCAAATTATACCTAGTGTATACCTCCCATGGTGTATACCTATTGGGTCTATCCGTTAGCCGCACATGGGTGGTACAAAGTGCTGTTATGAAATAATTCCAAACACCATGCAAATCCTCTGTGAGGCCAAGACTATCTGCACTTTTCCAACCTTGGTTCCAAATTAAGGTGGAAGCTGAGTCCGAAATTTGGTTGAGGTGGATAATGCCCTGCTGCATTAGATGCTGAATGACCAGTTGAGGAAGAATGTGCCGATTCTGACAACCCAGCCAAGGGTCAACTCCTATTATGACTTCAGTTCCAACCCCAATTTTGCAAGCCAAAGTTTCCTCTATAACATGAAAAGAATTTAGCATGGTTTTCCAAACAACATAACCTACCTGTCGATACTTGTTTGGGTTGCGAACCCAATTCATCAAAGAATTAGGGGCAATGTATTTCCGAAAGACCACCTCAGTTGAAAGGCTTTTTGTAGAAAGGAGTCGCCAACCAAGTTTCGCCGTAATAGCTTTGGAGAAATTGAAAATGTTTTTAAACCCCAACTACCTAGACTCTTGGGCTGCGCTATTTTATCCCATTTAACCCAAGGGGTTACATAATTTTCCTTCTTCCTGGACCAAGGGAATTTTGAACGTATCCTTCTAATTTTCTCCAAGATCCCTTTTGGTATCCAAGCCAAGGACATCCAACAGACCGGAATTGCTTCTAGCACTGACTTTACTAACACCCGCCTCTCGACCCTCAAAAGCCACTTGTAGCTCCAACAGGTCAGTCTCTTCTCCAGTTTTGTTTGTAACCATATCCAATTTGTCTTTTTGTAGTTGTTTGGCTTAAGCATAAACCCGAGATATTTCAATCCATCATAAAAAAATTTCAGATCAAAGGAAAACAACTAAGAGTATCTAAGCACTTCGACACTATCCAAATTGATGGTGGAAATAGATGATTTTCTAGCATTTATCTGCATACCTGTGGCACGACCGAATAGATCAAGAATTTCCACTAGTTTCTTTGCATCCCCAACATATCCATCACAGAAAATTAGAACGTCATCCACGAATAGGAGATGAGTTATTCGAAGATTTGGAGAGATTTGTATTCCTTAGAAATATCCTCTTCTTTTTGCATCAACTATAGCTCTACTCAGTCCTTCGACAACTAGCATAAAAAGAAGCGGGGACGAAGGGCATCCTTGGCGAAGACCCCTCTCCGATTGAAAAAAAGACCCATATCCATTAATCAGGCTTGCAAATGAAACTGTAGTAATGCAGCTCATCCCCCGTTTTACAAAGGAGTATTCAAATCCAAGATGCGTCAGAAGAAGCCTCAGATAAAGCCAACTAACTCTGTCATTGGCTTTTGAAAGATCAATCTTCAACACAACACCTTTCAACTTCTTTATTTTAATATTGTGCAATCCTTCTTGTGCCACACCTATTGCCTCATGAATTTGGCGACCTTCCAAAAATCCAGAAGTTTGAGTGTGTATATATATATATATATGAGAGAGAGAGATAAAAAGATATACATTCTAAGAATTTAAGGTAATTAGAAAAATATAATAAAGAAAAACAAAGGGGGAGGAGCATAAGGGGATAAGAATAGAGATTGAAAAAGTGATAACAATGAGAAGGGAAATAAATGAAGGATAGAATAGGGGCAAGGAGAGGTGCTATTGATAAAGGGAGCAAACAAGGTCACCAGCTTAGATGATGGATTAAGGGTTTCTAAGAGTGACTCTGTCACAGGCCTAGACTTTTCTATCCATCTCGAGCGACCCATACCGTTCGAAAGTCTAGACATTGCACGACACCGACGTGATCTTGCTAGTTGGGCTTGCCCATCAACTGCAAGTATCACCCAGACTACGCCCCACAGAAACCAACCTAATCGAACCCAAGCCAGGCACCTTAGAATATGCGAAATGCCAAGTGCTCATTTCACTGTAGGCAATGTTGCCAATTGCATTGCCACCCAACTTTAGACAACATTGTCCGTCGTATTGCCACCCCTGAGCCAACACTTGAACAACCGACTGCCCAATGCATATGACAATGCGCTTGCCCATTTAGTTATAATCCTGGATGGTGCCCGAAGGACATGTCCTGGCTCTTCGGCCACATACCATCGCCGCACTCATCCATGCTATTGTCTTAGTATGGCTGCCACACCGTGCATTACATTTCCAATTGCATCATCCTCCGTTGAGCCTGCTATGCAACGCCTCGCTAGTTTGTCTCATCTTACTCGACTCGACACCATCCTTGGTTCTCCTAGCGATCCAACATGCTATCACACTGTCTGATGAATAGGTTTGTCATTGATGACAACATTAATGACAAAGTGTAAATGGCATGATGACAAGAAAACAAGGTGACTTGACAAGGTGATGGGCATTGGCACACCCAATGAGCCAAATGACCCATACTGTGGTCATTTGGGGCTTGATAGGGTCTTGGAACCCTTGAAGATGGATCTAGTGCATGAGAAAGTGTTTGGCACCCACACATGTTGTGGTATGATGGCTCTTGGACCTTCCTACATATGGCATATAATTATTTTATGATGGTGCTCATAAAGCCTGTATCTTAATATGTTGATGTTGTGAGCCCTTGGACTTTGGTATGATGATACCCTCGCTTGTGGAAGCCCTAATATTCCACACATAATGTGAAACCCTTGCTTGGGTCTTTGCTTTGAAAAAGACTTTGAAGATACCTTGAAGCTCTTGTATCCTTGCTTAATGGAGTACGTGGAACCTGTGATGCACAATTAAAAACCTTCGATGATCATTGTGATTTTGAAGAGGTTTCCAATGTAATGTTGTGTGATGATAGTATTCTTCCACAAGTCGGCCCAGTCAAACAAGTTTCAAATTTAATTATTAAATTGATGGAAGTCAGCTCAGTTAAGGATACATTTTTAATTAAAAAGCCCCCAAGCAGGTCGGCCAGGCTAAACTCCTCCACGATAAGTGTATATATATGAAGCTATGTCCACTCTTCAAATGGGTGCGTACAAAAAAATGTGAGAAACTCTAAATTCGGGTTAATTATAGATGACTCAGACAGTCGAGGGTACTGTAAGCTTTGGCTCTGATCTTATCTAGCTCTCCTCTTCATTGTTGTCACAGTGTTGAAGATGTAATTCTATGAAGGCATCTGAGTTTGATTCAATCTATTTTTGATCTCGGTTTACACAGTATTCGCAGGCTTTCAAATTCGCAGGATTTCGGGATAGAAGAGGAGGACAGAATTTGTATGGGACAACAACTCTGATCTCAGGTATGAGGACAAAATTCGGTGGGAGCAGGAGAACAAAACAACAACAAAATATTTTCTATCTTTTATACTTGGGCTGACTAAAGACAATGAACTTTTGATGCTAATGCTGAGCATGATGCTGAATATCTTTACATGGTGCTGATAGAGACATTATGCTACGTGCAACACTTTTTATATCTTTGGTCTGGGTAGCTAGTGGACAATGAAGACACAATGATGTTGTTCATGAGAAGATGCTGGAAATGACAAAACATGAACATATTGATGTTGACAACAAGTTGATTTGTGGATATGCTGAAGTTGATGACATGAACAATGATAATGATATGTTGAGAATGATGAATTGTTGGACAAAACTGTATGTAATGTGATGAATGTATGCTTACTTACAAGCAAGGTCTTGTATCCATCTTTCTTAGTAGGATCTAAGAAAAACTAGGCAGGGTCTTAGGTAAGGAGTTGGTGCTCTTTGTTTCAATAGGTGCTGAATTGCCTCACGGTTGTAGCCGTTGACTCATACAAAAACATTACAATTATATCCTGTCTCTCTTGTGCAAAGTGTTAATGATGATGAATGACATATGGATTTATAGTTAGTTTATTGATGAATATGATACGCTGATATAAGAATTGGTAATTGAAGTTGAAATTGAATAAAGTATAGGCTCACTGATTCACCCCCCCTCATTGAGCACTGTGTCCATCAATTGGTATCAGAGCAGGCCTTCTGCAGAAGCCTAACAAGCTTGAAGGAAATCAGAAGACACAATGGAAGCACAAACAAAAATTTCAAACAATGAGGTTCCAGTTTTTGATATGAAAGATTATTTTGGTTGGAGGAGCAAGATGAAGGCTTACTTGAAGAAATTCGGGGTATGGGAGATTGTGATCAATCCACCTGTTCATTCCAACAAGAAGACAAAGTCATCTACTCAAAAAGATGCTGCGAAGAACAACTCCATTGCATTGAAGTTTATTTTGGATGGACTCTCAAGTTCGATCAAAAAGAGTTTAGGAGAACACACATCAACCAAGGATTTGTGGTTCAAGCTAGAAGGTGAATACCAAAAGGCACATGATTAGGAAATGGAGACTAAACCCATTGAAGACATACAACAAGAAGAAATGGAAGAAAAGGGTTAAGATATTAATGATGGTAAGAATGTTATTGATCTTAGTAATCTTGGTTATGATAACTTTGAAAATGCTCTTGAAGACGCTAAGAAGAATCTTCTAGCAAACCTTTTTAAGGTGCAAGATATCAAGCATGATCAGATGCTTAAAAGGAAAATTGAGAAGCTCATTGAAGAGTACCATGAGAAGTCAATGAAGCTGCTTAGTAAACTCATGTATGAGATAAGACTTCAAGACTCAGCTGAAACTATGAAGATCCAACTAGAAGAAAAAGAGAAGACCATGGACCTACTCAAGACAAGCTTACAAGGTGAGCCAAATGATCAAAATCTTGAGGAGATTTGTGAAGATCCCAACGAGCTTGAAGAGACAAGAAGAAACAATATTGGATTGAAGACTAAACCAGAAGAAGCCATGAAGACTAAACCAGAAGAAGCCAAGAAGATAGAAGAAGTATTGAAAAATCACTTGGATGAAAAGGAGAAGGAAATTCAAAAGTTTGAAATGGAGGTAGTTGAATTGAGAAGAAAAAACAAAAAGTTTGATGCATATGGCAAGTTCCAACACAACTCAGCTATCCTAGATGAAATTTTAGATTGTCGAAGGTCTCCACTCGACAAATCTGGCCTTGGGTATAAAAAGGTAGAAGACAAATTGGAAAAAGGCAGTTGGTCCCCCAAGACTCCTAAAGTTGGATCCACATCCTCCTAGGAAGATAACAAAGCTCCTTATGTACCTGCACATGACAACAAAGAAGTTGGAAGATCACTAATGACTCATGAAGCTGCTCCCACTCATCAAAGCAATTCATTTGGAAGAAGAAAGACAACTCCAAGTCAAACATCAAGGTATGAAAATAATTTTGATGGATATTGCTTTTCTTGCTCTAATTATGGTCATAAGGCTTTGAATTGTAGATCCCATGAAAGAAGAAGGGCTAGAAGTCCTAATGACAAAGTAAGATGTTGGACATGCAATCATTTTGGACATGTGCCTACAAATTGCCACACATTAAGATGCTTCAATTGTGACGGTGTTGGCCATAAAGCCAAGGAGTGTGCAAGTCCAAGAAGAAAATTCATGAGAAGTCTTTCATATACATCAGCAAGAAGATCTAGTGAATCTTGGAAGGGAAATAGTGCAAAAAGCGTTGAAGACCAAAGGACTGAAATTCACAGCTAAGGACATTCGCAGGTATGGGTGAAGAAAAACATTTTGCTAGATCTAATTGAAGTAGATGATAAATGCACAAGTGGAGATGGCTGCCATGTGGCAAGCCAAATTTGAGGTCTTTTAAAGACCATGGTACACCTTGAGTTCATGGAGTTTGTAGGATGAACTCACATGTAATTAGTGGTTACTCCAAGCACAATTACAGGTCCAAGGATCATGGTCACAACTGGCATGGTGATAGGGGGAGCAAATACAATCTCATGTGAACTCTCTCTAAATTGAAGCAAATGAAGTGAGGTGACCTAATGATGGTTGAAGGGATGTCCTTAATGCATGTTTACCCTTATGATAACTACAACATTCCTAAAAGTACAAATGAATTCTTCTAGTCGTTGGTATCTGATTACATGTTTTATATAGAGCTGGTTATCGAGATTTTTATCATTGTATGAAGACAATCCTTGAGGATCATATGAAGACTTGAGCTAAGTCCCAAACCCCCTATAATGAAGCTTAGATAGAGGAGTCGATCCCAAACTCAGATTAGGACTAATGGAGTGTATATGAATCAAGAATGAAGCATTGCTGGAAGACATGGTAACCAAGGTTGGACCAAGACAAATCCAAATTAGTAATGTAAAGAGACAACTACAACAAACAAGAAGTAAAAATTCATAGCAAGCAGTAACCATGATAGAGAAGAGATACTTAGCAGTCTAAATGATGAAGTGAAGACATTTTTTGATGAACATTGTAAGCAATGTAGAAAGTAATGCAGATGTCTACTACAGACATGAAGTAGTAAAGGTTCTGATCTTAAAAAATAGATGATCAGGCTCAAGGGGAGTTAGCTTTTATTGATTGGAGAATACAAGCTTTGATTTTTGGAGAGAACTATGTTTGTGGTGGCTCCTTCTTAACAAACTGAGATTACTGTGGGAACCCTTAAGGATGGTTTGTAACTGTGATATACTTCGAGAAGATCTTGTTTGATGGATTGATAAGTACAGGACACTTGAAGACAATGATATGAAAATGACTTGACAAATTGATGGCTGTTGTTAGCAACAAGCTGATGACAATGATAGAGATACTAAGATGATGAGCAGACCTTTTGAATGACAACATACCATATTCAATGTGAACAACAAATCTTTAATGATTGACTCATCTTTGAAAGTGGGATGTTTTGACAGTGAAACTTACAGCATAGTGACAAGTTGTCATTAATGCAGGCTTACCTTTTATGAATTTACCAGGGAGTGAAGAAAATACAAGTAGACTTAACACCTGCAGTCAACGAAGCAATTGCCCGCATCACTAACATAAATGCACGCAAGAGGTTAATAAGAGTTTGAAGGAGATTAAAATTGTCTGTTTGTGTCAATATACAACTGAAATGACTGAAATCAATAAAGGAATGACTGCAAGAGTTGCAGATTGGAACCATGGATGATCAGACTTGAGAAGTCCCTGAAGTAGTGCAAATTTCAACAACTGTATACACTTCTCGTTTTGAATATGTCAAGACAAGTTGGATGTATTTTGACCAAAGGAGGAGTGGGCAGAAGGACTTAGAAGAAAGATTAATCACAGCAGCACAGGAGTGAACATTCTATGACTGCCCTAGAAGACATATGCTGACCAATAAGCATCCGAAGGTTGCAGCAGTAACACTTTGTTTTGGGTTTATTGCAGTCATGGATCAATGAAGTATACACAACTAGTGAAACATTATTGTGATAATACACATTTGATGCATACTCTGATGGACACCAAGATGCTTGCCTTTGATGACCAGAGATGAACCAACAAGGTTGACCAGCACAATGATGAGCAGAGATTGACCAGTCTTGAGCAAACTTTAATGAGTAGACTTACATGAGCAATAATTGACATGGACAAGTTGAAGGCTTTAAGACAAGATTGTGACAATCATTGTTTTGACATGCTAATACAATGAAAGGCTTGAAGTATGGTGTTGCATGCTTACCTTTTGTGAATTTACTAAACAAAACCCTGATGAAGTTTGAAGCAACATATAAGATAGGGGGAGTGTCTATACTTATGTGAAGATGACAAATAATGGGAGCAGAAAACTCAGCAGTTAAAGTAGCCTATTTAAAAGTGGGAGCACTTATGTGAAACTGGTGCTTAGCTTGCTTGGAGAAGGTCAGATCAACAAATGAAGGGCTGAATGGAGACTGGTTGAGGACGGACCTGGAGCATATATTTGATAGGATTAAAGAAGCACCTTGATGACAAGAACGTTGGGTGTCATGCTGTCAACAAATTACCTTGCAGAGCATTTCTAGAATACCTAAGGACTGTTGAAAGATTACTCAAGCAGATCTAAATAAGTTGATTGCTGAACTTGAAGAAAATGACTAATAACAGTCACTTTATGTTGCAAATCCACATGACTGAAAATCTTGTTGAAAATTATTATGGAATATATTAGTAAAGATGGTTGATCAGCCAAAAGAATCCAAACTAGCAGTAAACGTTTGATGAAGATGGCAAATAGAAGTCTATATGATAGGGGGAGCTTGTACTTATGAAAAACTTGGAGATGGCAAGTGATGGGGAATCACTCATGGAAAATGATGAGCAAAGAATTTAATTTTTGGGAATTGTGAACCCTTTAATGGCTCATTGGCCCTTTGTCATTAATGTAAAAGGGGGAGAAGAAGAAGTTGGTTGGTTGCCATCAATGACAAAGGGGGAGATTGATGAATAGGATTGTCATTGATGACAACATTAATGACAAAGTGTAAATGGCATGATGACAAGCAAACAAGGTGACTTGACAAGGTGATGGGCATTGGCACACCCAATGAGCCAAATGACTCATACTGTGGTCATTTGGGGCTTGATAAGGTCTTGGAACCCTTGAAGATGGATCCAGTGCATGAGAAAGTGTTTGGCACCCACACATGTTGTGGTATGATGGCTCTTGGACCCTCTTACATATGGAATATAGTTCTTTTATGATGGTGCTCATAAAACCCGTATCTTAATATGTCGATGTTGTGAGCCCTTGGACTTTGGTATGATGATACCCTCGCTTGTGGAAGCCCTAATATTCCACACATAATGTGAAACCCTTGCTTGGGTCTTTGCTTTGAAAAAAGACTTTGAAGATACCTTGAAGCTCTTGTATCCTTGCTTAATGGAGTATGTGGAACCTGTGATGCACAATTAAAAACCTTCGATGATCATTGTGATTTTGAAGAGGTTTCCAACGTAAGGTTGTGTGATGATAGTATTCTTCTACAAGTTGGACTAGTCAAACAAGTTTCAAATTTAATTATTAAATTGATGGAAGTCGTCTCAGTTAAGGATAAATTTTTAATTAAAAAGCCCCCAAGCAGGTCGGCCAGGCTAAACTCCTCCACGATAAGTGTATATATATGAAGCTATGTCCACTCTTCAAAAGGGGGAGTACAAAAAAATGTGAGAAACTTTGAATTCGGGTTAATTATAGATGACTCAGACAGTCGAGGGTACTGTAAGCTTTGGCTCTAATCTTATCTATCTCTCCTCTTCGTTGTTGTCACAGTGTTGAAGATGTAATCCTATGAAGGCATCTGAGTTTGATTCAATCTATTTTTGATCTCGGTTTACACAGTATTCGCAGGCTTTCAAATTCGTAGGATTTCGGGACAGAAGAGGAGGATAGAATTCGTATGGGACAACAACTTTGATATCGGGTATGAGGACAGAATTCGGTGGGAGCAGGAGAACAAAACAACATCAAAATATTTTCTATCTTTTATACTTGGGATGACTGAAGACAATGAACTTTTGGTGCTGATGCTAAATATCTTTACATGGTGCTGATAGAGACATTATGCTACAGGAAACATTTATTGGAATTGTAAGGGATAATGATGTTTATTCGAACACAAATAAACCAACATAGTCTGTAGTTGTATATGTTAATTTGTATGTTAGGAACCCGAGTCAACCCTTCTCTTTACTATGTTAGTATATTGTTGTTGGACGCATATGCTTTGTAAGTTGTCCCGTAGTATTTGTTGATTCATAGTTTATATTAGCCCATAGTATTGACCCATAGTATTGGACGCATATGCTTTGTAAGTCGTCCCATAATATTATATGTCCCATGGTTTTGACCCATAGTATTGGGCATAGACTTAGTATATAAGTGTGTGTTGAGGTCATTGAAGGCACGGTGAAGTTAATTGTATTGAGCTTGCTCAAAGGAGGTTTCCCCCTCGAAGTGGCCTGTGATCAATATAAAAGTGATTCTGAGTTCTGTTATTTCTGATATCTCGTGTATTTGCATTAATTAATTATTGCAGGTTCTTCACATCTGGTATCAGAGCACTTTCTTGGGCTCGTTGGGTGGAATTTTTGCCAAATTTTTTTTTTCGCATCTGTTGCAGGTCCGGATTTGGGAATAATCCCTATCCGCTTAACTATGGGAAGTAATTGGGCATAATCCATAAAACTCATTGTGAGGAGTACCACAGGAACCCCGAAGTAGCTGGCCCATTGAGAGGACCTGCCAGCGAAAAGGGCAACGACCCCTACCTGATTGGCTAGTTCCCACCCGTGAGGTAAACCAAGAGCTGTCGTTTGTGGCAAAGCGGTTATCAGTTTTACCTGAGCCGTGGAGTGAGGGGTACTGCCCCAATATGCAAGCTGTCAGACAGCATTGGTGGCCGAGTGAAACGAGTATAAAATTCAGTTTTTTCTCCATATCTCCCTTGTTTTCACTCTTTCCCTTGAAATTTTCGGGGAACCCCTGTCATCCCATTCTGCATATTTCATTCCTAAGGACCCTATCCCCAATTCCCCTTCCCAAAGCCCGAAATCCCACATTTGTCTATTTTTAGGGTTTGCCATAACTTCCTCAGATTTCACCCAATCACCTTCAAATTTTACCACAGAGTTCCTTTCCGAATTCTGCTTCTTTGTCTCCCTCTACCAAATTTTCCTATCCTTTCACCCCGCTTTTGAAATCCTCATTTTTTGATTCCTTGTCTCTTCGACAGTGTCCAAAACCTAGTCAAACCCCAATTACCCTTCAAATTTTTTCCCAAATCCAGATTTTCCTTTACTGAAGCAGTTTTTGTTTTTGTTTTTCTACCCAGTCAACCAAAAAAAAAAAAAAACTCCTGGTTATGGTTGTCACCCGCGCAGGAGCAAACACCATGGAGGAAACACTTGCAGCCATCCAAACCAAACTCCAAGATCTGGATGAAAAATTTCTTAGCCTCCATCTTCAGCATTCAGCCATGAACAATAACCGACAGCCAGAATCTTTTGCAGCCACTGGGTTCTCTTCTTCCAGCAATTTTTGTGGGCCGAAGCTTGATTTTCCTCGCTTCAATGGTACTGATCCGACTGGATGGATATACTGAGCAGAACAATATTTCAGTCTGCATAATACTTTTGATGTCCATAAAGTTCCACTTGCATCCTTTCATTTGGAACAAGAAGCCCTTCAATGGTACCGTTGGTACATCAAAGCTCATCCCGAACCAAACTGGACAGATTTTTGCCAACTCCTTTTTCCACGATTTGGTCCTAGTGCTTTTGATGACTTCACAGGAGCACTCACTAAACTTCACCAAATTGGCACACTGAGAGAGTATCAGACAGAATTTGAGAAACTAACCAATCACACATAAGGATTGTCTGATGAATTCTATAGGAGTTGTTTTATCAGTGGTCTCAAGGATGAAATCTGCTCAGAGGTCAAAATGTTCTGTCCCAACACAATGATGGAAGTCCTCGGGTTGGCTAAGTTGGCAGAGGACAAGATCGCAGCTCAACAACGCTCCAAACCCACCTTTGTTTCCTTCAGAAATATGGGTTCCCAATGACCTCCTATCACGCCTGCTCCTCAACCAACTCCTATCAAGCATTTGTCTGAAACAGAGATGCAGGCACGCCGAGAAAAAGGGCTTTGTTATAATTGTGATGAGAAATTCACTCGGGGACATAGATGTGTTCAACAAAAGCTCTATCTCTTGGATGTGGATTCTACGCCTGCCTCAGAACTTGATGAAGAAGCTCCAGATACAGTAGATGATCAGGTCAACTGTTCAACACCCACCTGTTGACACCCCATCTCAGGACGACCCACCCGAGATCTCTCTCCATGTTGTAACCGGCGTCACCATTCCACAAACAATGCGAGTCAGGGGATACTTCAAGAAGCTCCCTCTTACCATACTCATTGATTCTGGTAGCACTCATAACTTCATTGACCCTCGGATTGCCAAACAGGATGATTGTTTTTTCCATCCTTGCTCCAACTTTGAAGTCATGGTTGCCAATGGGGGCACCTTGCCTTGCAAGGGGAAGTGTCACAATGTACGTATCTCTATGGAAGATTATAACCTGCGCTCTGATATGTTTTCCTTGTCCTTAGGCGGATGTGATGTGGTTTTGGGTGTTCAATGGTTACGCACACTTGGCCCCATCTTATGGGATTTTGCGGAACTTTGGATGTAGTTTTCAGTCAATGGGGCACAACAAAAATCAATGGGATTACAACTAGGGTCTCTCCGCATCATTAGTTCACATCGTCTGGAAAAAATCCTTAAGAAGAATTTACATGGTGTCATCGCTCAGCTCCATTCCATTCAGATGCACCCATCAATGGTCTCCACTACTTCCTTGGATAGATATGCAGGTGTCTTTGTTGAACCAATGAGCTTGCCTCCTTCAAGAGACCTTTCCGGTAAGAATTTAGTCGCATCTACCTCTCTGCAGGAATTGATGGCTATTTTGCATGTAGTACAGAAGTGGCAACCATACCTATTAGGGAATTATTTCTGCATCAAGACTGATCTCCCGAGTCTGGAAAATTTTCTGGAGCAATCGGTCTCCTACCCAACACACTTGAAATGGGTTATCCAACTCATGGGTTATCCCTATGCGATCACTTACAAGAAGGGTAAGGACAATATAGTGGCAGATGCTCCTTCTCACACAATTGATGACCCAGTTTCTCTTACAGCTCTTTCTCTGCTTGTTCCAAATTGGTTGCAATATGTTCAACAGGAACTCCATGCTTCTTCATCAGCAGGGCACTCTGGGTTCTTCAAAATGTATGACCGGGAACAATGTAACTTCTTTTGGCAGGGACTAAAAATGACAATTCAATAGATGGTGGCTGACTGTGATACTTTCCAGGTCAACAGGGGTGAAACGACACTCATTTAGGGATTGCTCAAACCCTTTCCCATCCGTACACAACTTTGGCCAACTATTTCTATGGATTTCCTAGCAGCGCTCTGGTGGTACAATACCACATCTCAAAGGACACCATATGAAGCAGTCTATGGACAGACACCGCCAGTTCTTCTTCCATACACCCTTAGCAACTCCCCAGTTCAGGAAATTGACTTAGTTCTTCGCAATCGCGATCAGATTCTTCTCATTCTGCAGGACAATCTTCACATGGCCAGAATTCGCCTGAAACAACAAGCCGAACAACACCGTTTTAAGCGCATTTTCCACGCAGCTGATAGGGTTCTTCTTCGTCTACAGCCTTCCAAGCAATCCTCCCTGACACTCCAAAGGCGTCAGTGGCCCGCAATGCAACTCGAGGATGCTACCGGGGAACCACTCCTTCAGATTTTTCAGCAATTTCCCCAACCAAAGCTTTGAGGACAAAGATTTTTCTAAGGGAGAGGGGATGTTAGGAACCCGTGTCAAACCTTCTCTTTACTATGTTAGTGTATTGTTGTTGGATGCATATGCTTTGTAAGTCATCCCATAGTATTTGTTGATTCATAGTTTATATTAGCCCATAGTATTGACCCATAGTATTGGATGCATATGCTTTGTAAGTCGTCCCATAGTATTATATGTCCCGTGGTTTTGACCCATAGTATTGGGCATAGACTTAGTATATAAGTGTGTGTTGAGGTCATTCAAGGCACGGGGAAGTTAATTGTATTGAGCTTGCTCAAAGGAGGTTGCCCCCTCGAAGTGGCCCGTGATCAATATAAAAGTGATTCTGAGTTCTGTTATTTCTGATATCTCATGTATTTGCATTAATTAATTATTGCAGGTTCTTCACATTGTATAGTGGTAAGTTATGTTGGAATGTGTCAGGTTCATTGTATAATGGCACTAATATCTTATTTGTTGTTTCTTTTGTAGGGGTAGGCCTGATAGTTGTGTTAAAGAGACTTTTGGAGATGGGAAACTCACGAAATGCAAAAAAGAAGAAGAAGGAATCTGCCCATTGAAAAGGTCAACGACTTAAGAGAAAATCCCAGGTTGGGAATGGAAAGATTGAGACATGGTCCTATCATTGCCCCAGATCCTGCCACTGATCCTAACACAGTTGTTGACACGACAACCTCTTGTTCAGAACCACGGGTAAAGCGGCCGCGTCCAATGGACCCAACTCAAATTCCAACATCAACACAATCTCCAACCAAAAATCCATCAACGAGTCATGTTGAAGTGCCTCACGACACAAGAATTTTGGGAGATGCTGCATGTGTAGAGATGGACATACAAGCCTTGCTTAATTTGAAATCTCCCCAAGAAGACCACAACCATGTCGACCACACTCCCATTATGGCCCAATCTATGAACGAAGCACCACAACAAACAAGCTCTGGTATTCATGTCTCATCTACACCCTCCCTACCTCGACTGTCCAGTGCAAGAAGAAGAACTCCTAGACATATTCATGTGGATGAGAGTGATATGTCGGGGCTTGAAGGCATGTTGCCAAAACGCACTATCGAATGGCAATGCAACAAAATTTTCAAATAATATTTTGAATCCAAAGGTGATGCAGGTAAATGTCAATTATTGCTATGTTTGTTAAAGTCATGTTCTTTAGTTGTTGTTAGGAGAATTTTGGGCATAAAGATGGTTAAAAGTTTAGAGGCCAACAATCATATTGTTAGAAATCTCCAATCTGCATTTAATGTGAATGGGAAGACATCTCGTACAAAATATCTTTGTGCAGATCGTCGTATTTTAGCGGAATCAGTTGTAAGCAAGTCCACAAGGCAATGTTGCCTGCTATCACACACTTCTCACGTACTCAAATTAAATAGAAAAACTATTAAAAAGTACTCTATTATAAGAGAAAATATTGACACTCCGGGTGGAAACGATTGTTGGGATTTTGTTGTTAGGTTTCCTCGTGCAGATAGGAAGCTAATTGATGCTGTTAAGGAGTTAATATAAAAGTTTTGGCACAATCATACTAGACCTTCATCAAACCAAAGAGACGTGTTAAAATTGAGAAAAGGTTCTACTGAATGTGAACCCCATGTTAAACACTTCCTTGACACCACACAGATTGAACTCTATGAGAGATTTAGGAATGAGTACACACAATTGAACCTGGGCCAAAGGTCCTTTGAGAAATGCAAACCATGGTACGTTCGTATATGCATTGATCAGAACACTTTTTGTTGTAGATACCACGTAGAATATGAATATTATTATGACACATATAAACATATATTTTGTGATTTGCATACTAACATTGTGTAGGGATGCAATGAATCCATACTACCACTGAATGCATCAAGAGACTTTATCCACAACATCATGTGTCCAAGGCTCGAAGGACAAAAGTATTATGAAAAATTGTGTCTATATGGGACATGTTCTAGCTGCAGTGGTTTTTCTCCTTTGAACTGTTGCATTCATGAAAGCAAGGAGCACAAATTTGGCATGATGGGCGTGGAGATGCAGAGCTTCAAGTACATGACCTATCAATTAGACAGTGTCAGAGAAAGTAAAAAGATGCATTGGTGAAGTCACAGGTACAAATGAATATTGCATATTTTTCATATTACACGTTCAATTTATGACATATACATTTTTCCAAAGGCCACATTGTAATATTTCCTTTGTTTCCATGGTAACAGGTACCGATATGTGACTTATTGACGGAGTTCTACGAGAAAACAGAGCAGTATGTTCAACATGTGCATGTAGCGCAATGGAAAGATGAGCAGTACAGAAAATGTAGGGACACATTTCCCGTTGGAACCATAGTGTCAATTGTGGATTTTGCAGAAAATTACACCCTTCAGCCACAAAATGAAATCTAGAGTCAACACTACCATTCATACCAAGTCAACATCATGGTACATATTATGTATAGGCATGGGCCAGAGAGCAGCAATGACAAGAGGATAATACTGAAGGAGACAAACTTTTACATAAGTGATGATAGAACCCATGATCTGCATTATGTGCAACACTGTTTTCGAATTTTCTATGATTAGTTGAAGGAGAGAGATATACAGATGGATCATCATTGGATATGGTCGGATGGTTGTGCTGGCCAGTTCAAAAATGCCTGAGTATTCCAATGGATGAGTACTTTGCATAAGACTTATAATGTGCCGCATATCTGGAACTATTTTGAGACTGGGCACGGAAAAGGCGAGCATGATGGGTCCTGTGCATGCATCAAGACCGCACTACGAAGGGAAGAGATGAGGTTTGACAGGGAACCTCATATCCGACATGCAGAATCCATAGTTCAATGGTGCTCTGTAACATTTTCAGACCAAGTAAGAGATCAACAAACATCATCAGCGGTAGGACGTGTGGAAAGAAATTTTTGGCGGGTGGTTGACATAGACTGATTGCGTTCCTATAGTTGCGAAACAGTACAAGGAACACGTGGATTTCATTCAGTTCGAAGCTCAAACAACCCCTTATTTGAAATATGGACACAGAAGCTTGCATGCTTTTGCAACCCTTGCAGCAGCGGCGAATGGGATGAATGCGAATGCATGGATTGGGTTGATGAATGGGATCGTGTGTCACTTGGATTGGACCAACGTGCAGTTGTTGAAACAACCTAGTTAGAGGAGGGTCAGTCAGCGATTTCGACAGACTACGACCATATCTCATATCTTGTACAACCAGGACACATATATGCAGTTGTTGCCCCGAAAGGCAATGAATAGGGTGCGGATTATTGGTTGGCACAGTGCATCCAAGGTAAGCAAACCCTATACGCATCATTGATCGACGATGAAGGCATTGAATTTCCTATTGGCTCGATGGTGGTTAAGGGGGAATATCTTACACTGGATGGGAAGTCAAGGAAGACTAGTGGGCATGTATTCATGGATTAAAGACCAGGTTCAATGGTGTATCACATCACAAACTTGATCGTTGGCACAAACATCCATCTTCAGACAATGTCAAGAAAGAGCTCAACCAAGGTACGCTACTACCTGCCTCATTCAGAGCACGAGAGATTGATGGAGACAATTAGCAATAAAGAGGATCCAGATGGATTTATTGAATGAGGCCAGTCAACTTTACATAAGAGAAAGAATTGCATCAAAGAATGTTATGTTCTACATCGAGGTATGTGTAGTTTTATGTTATTTTGTTGGTACATGCATTTTTTGTTGATACATACATACATACATGTCTTTGCTATACATACATGCATACATACATAGAGATACATACATACATACATATACATACATACATGTCTTTTCTATACATACATGCATACATACATGTCTTTGCTATACATACATGCATACATACATAGAGATACATACATACATACATAGAGATACATCCATCTGCCATGTCATCATTTCACCCTTTGTCATTAATGTTTAGAAACCTAATCTATCCCTAGAAACTTAGTCTAGCCCTAGAAGCACTAATATAACCCTACAAACCTAATCTATCCCTATAAATCCTAGAAAGCTAAACTAACCCTAGAAACACTAATTTAACACTAGAAACTAAGCTAGAATACTATAAACCTAATCTAGTCCTAGAAACCTAAACTAGCCCTAGAAACACTAATCTAACCTAAACTAGCCCTACCACTTCTCTCATTTGGTATGAGAGAAGTTGCTTTAGACCTACCTCACTCATGTCAATGCTTGAGTTTTTGGAGGCCGACCTCCCACCCCACACGTCCTCTTCAACATTTTTTGTTCTCTTTGTTTTGTGCCCACCCAAATTTTTTTCATGCTTTGGGTACCTTGAGGTATATCCCCAACCCCAAAAACTATTATATTATGATGATCATGTTGGTTATTGGCTTCACCCAACAAAATTATATTTAACAGTACACATATTCATAGATTTGGTTCCCCATGCTCAATGCTCACCAAATCTAGCTAGATTTTGGGTTTTTTCTCTTATCCAAGCATCGTGTCATCAACCTAGGGTTTCCACTAATATATTCTAACTAGATACTAGAATATCCTTGACCAAATTTGATGGAAAAATGCATAGAGATCTTCGAGACTCTTAGAGATATGTATCCTAGCAATTTATTTTAAAATATGCTCATTTATGGTTGGAGATTGATGCTTGATTCCTATAGATAACCACTTAGAGGGACTTGTCATCATCATCATCAACATCATCATCACCATCACATCATCATCACCATCTTCATCATCGTCACCATCTTCATCAACATCTTCATCATCATCACCATCTTCATCATCATCACCATATTCATCATCATTGTCATCTCTAGGCTCCTCATCAACATCTCCATCATCAACATTTCCATCTTCATCATCACCATCACCATCACCATCATCGTCACCATCACCATCATCATCAACGACTTCATCATCACACCATCTTCATCATCATTGTCATCTCTAGGTTCCTCATCAACATCTCCATCATCACATCTTCTTCACCATCACCATCACCATCACCATCACCATCATGTCTTCATCATCATCACCATCTTCATCATCATTGTTAGCTCTAACTCTAACCTTAATTCAATTTTCTTCTATAACTCTATCCCTAACCCTCACCCAAACCCTGGCACTAAACCATCTTCTTCATCATCACCATCACCATCACCGTCAACGTCTTCATCATCACCACCATCTTCATCATCATCATTAACTTTAACTCTAACCCTAATTCAATTTACTTCTATAACTCTAGCCCTAACCCTAACCCTCACCCAAACCCTAGCACTAAACCACCTTCTTCATCATCACCATCACCATCGCCATCACCATCACCATCATCATCAACATCTTCATCATCACCACCATCATCATCACCACCATCATCATCACCACAATCATCATTAACTCTAACTCTAACCCTAACCCTAACACTAACTCTAACTCTAACTCTAACTCTAGGTTCCTCATCAAAATCTCCATCATCATCATCTTCTTCGTCATCATCATCTTCATCACCATCACCATCATCATCAATGTCTTCATCATCATCACCATCATCATCATCATACGTGCCCGGTGGATGATTTTCCAAAGTTGACCCCCGTGTGCAAAAATTGCACACTCCCTTATTGAGCAAAAACCTAGTTTCCAAGATGGACCTACAAGATGACACCGGGGACATAGGACCAGAGGAGAGGGGCATCCCTAGCACTATCCCGGCGTCCTGAATCCAATGGAGTCGACGGTTTGTCGATTTGAGCCACGGTCGTCATTCTATGGCTTGTTCTGTCTCGCATCCAAAAGGCCTTCAGGGACACCTGCTGGATACCTGCCGGGGGCATAGAACTCCAACCATGCAACAAAACTGGGTTTCGAGGAGTAATGCACGTGTGTTTAGGTAGGTTCCGGCTGGGAACACTAGCCATAAGTGCCCGGTGGATGATTTTCCAAAGTTGACCCCCGTGTGCAAAAATTCCACACTCCCTTACTGAGCAAAACCCAGTTTCCAAGATGGACGTACAAGATGACACTGGGGCCACCGGGCCGGAGGAGAGGGGCACCCATAGCACTATCCCGACGTCGTGAATCCAATGGATTCGACGGTTTGTCGATCTGAGCCATGGTCGTCATTCTATGGCTCGTTTTGTCTCGCATCCAAAAGGCCTTCAGGGAGACCTGCTAGATTCCTGCCGGGGGCATAGAACTCCAACTGTGCAACAAAACTGGGTTCTGGGGAGTCCTGCAGGTGTGTCTAGGTAGGTTCAGGCTGGGAATGCTATCCATAAGTGCCCAGTGGATGATTTTCCAAATTTGACTCTTGAGTGCAAAAGTTGCACATTCCCTTACTGAGCAAAACCCTAGTTTCCAAGATGGACATACAAGATGAAACTGGGGCCACCAGACCGGAGAAGAGGGACACCCATAGCACTAACCCGGCGTCCTGAATCCAACGAAGTTGACGATTTTTTGATTTGAGCCACGGTGGTCATTCTATGGCTCGTTCCGTCTCGCATCCAAAAGGCCTTCAGGGACACCTGTTGGATTCTTGCCGGGGGCATAGAACTCCAACCGTGCAACAAAACCGGGTTCCGGGGAGTCTTGTACGTGTGTCTAGGTAGGTTCCGGCAGGGAACACTAGCCATAAGTGCCCGGTGGACGATTTTCCAAAGTTGACCCCCGTGTGCAAAAATTGCACACTCCCTTACTGAGCAAAACCCTAGTTTCCAAGATGGACGTACAAGATGACACCGGGGCCACTGGACCAGAGGAGAGGGGCACCCCTGGCACTATCACGATGTCTTGAATCCAACGGAGTCGACGATTTTTCGATTCGAGCCATGGTGGTCATTCTATGGCTTGTTCCGTCTGGCATCCAAAAGGCCTTCAGGGACACTTGCTGGATACCTTTTAGGGGCATAGAACTCCAACTCGTCATTCTATGGCTCGTTTTATACCCCTACGTCCTGAGAAGGTTGAAGCTGTAAAGCAACAACTCTCTAGTATTCATCCTGAATCTCTTCTGTTTATGTCTAAGATAAAGAAGCTCTCAGTTCGTGAGCTGGAACATATCGATCTTAACAGGATTTATATTAATCTCTGTTTTACGAGAAACTGACCTTAGAACTTCTCGTAGCAATGACAATGAATCCTTCATTTTGCATTTGTTAGCAGAAGAAGATCAATTTTCGACAAAACAATGTAGTTATTACATGTGGAGGCAATGGTTTCCCATGGAAAACGAGTGTAGGTTTGAGTAGAGGAAAGATGTTGGGAAATGGGCTATTACATTAGCTTTTCCGATGGGCGAGTGGGTTATAGAAGGAAATATGGTGGCTGTAGGTATCTATGCTTTTCTTCCGACATAAATTGTAACAGGATTTCCATTTATAATACATGCAGATGTTTTACTGGTTTCGTCAAGAGAAGTATCATTTTCAATAACAAGTGGAACCAGGGAATCCTTCGTTGTGTTCCATTAGCCTTTTGTTCAGCATTTCATGCTCTGATAAGTGGTAATTCACCTCCATCATCGAAAACTTGGGTCTATAGGTACCTTCCCTTTCATATTCCTCGTCATCCACAACTAACACAAGTTAGAGATGCCATTCAGACCCAATTGAAAGCTGAGGAAGTGGTTTTATGTGATGTCAGATTTGGGAATAAACGTTTATGTAAACCAATAGAAGCTCGGACAATACTCTCTGCTTTTAAACGCATTCTGGAGAAAGCAAGGGGACAAGTTCATCAAAGCGACTTCATTCATCTATATTCTCGTAATGTACACATAGTCCGTCCTTATCTTGATAAACACAAGTTTTATAATAGCTTGAATTTTTTGGGCGTGGTTATCTCGTATTCGGTTGTCTGATTGGTTGACAAGCTTGTTTGAAAATCCGTACGTTGAACTTCTTTGTTTTATTCCTGAAAATTGGAAGGGATTTTCAAGTCACCTGCAAAACGCTCCTTTGTTGAAATATGTAATTTCTTCCAACAACATAGATTTGGCTAGTGTATCAAATGTTGCCGTCCACACTAGAATTTATCTTTCATCAAAGGAGTCACACATATTGTGGCTAACCAAATGGGCTGGGGAGCTTGGAAGTGCCGCCAAATATTATTCCATGCTTGAATCTACCTAGAAGGAAATTATAAATTTAGATCCTCGAGAATGCCTGAATCTACACAGAAGGAAATTATAAATTTAGATCCCCAGGAAAGTGAGAAATTGTATGAGTGGTTGAATCAGTATCCTAAAATTATAAATCTTTCTATCTCAAAGTTTGCTGAGCGGCTCCTGGATGTAGTATCAGAATGGAAAATCCCCAAAGTGTCCCTGAATGGCCTCGGGGTGCCCGACTAGAATGACTGTAACAGCCAAACCATGTCTCGCTTACCGAATCCGTCGATTCCGGTGGGTCCAGGACGCCGAGTTTCAGCTAGGGGATCCCCCACAACTTCCCTTGAAGACCCGGAAGCGGTGCCAATGGGACATCTCCGGAGCTAGGGTTTTGCTCAGTGAGGGCCATTCCAAATTCGCTAAAGGGGTGCATTTCTCATCCGGAGGCCCCCGGGCGTGCGTGGCCACCATGGACAGGTCGACAATGGCCACTTGGACCTGCGGGAGCCAACGAAATCCAATTCCGCTCGCCACTTTGGGTTCCGTGGCCCCAGAGCAAATCCCCAAAGTGTCCCTGAATGGCCCCAAGGTGCCTGATTAGAATGCCCGTAGAAGCCAAACCGTGGCTCGGTTCTTGAATCCGTCGATTCCAGTGGGTTCGGGACGTCGGATTTTAGCTAGGGGACCCCCGACAGCATGCCTTGAAGACCCGAAAGCGGTGCCAATGGGCCATCTCCGGAGCCAGGGTTTTGCTCAGTGAGGGCCATTCCAAATTTTCTCAAGGGGAAATTTCTCGTCCGGAGGTCCCCAGGTGTGCATGGCCACTGTGGACAGGTCCAAAATGGCCACGTGGACCTGTGATAGTCGACAAAATCCAATTTTGCTTGCCGGTTTGGGTTCCGTGGCCCTGGAGCAAATCCCCAAATGGCCTTGAGGTGCCCGACTAGAATGACCGTAGCGCCTGAACTGTGGCTCGGTTCATAAATCCGTCGATTCTGGTGGGTCCGGGATGCTGGGTTTCAGCTAGGGGACCCCCCACAGTGTCCCTTGAAGACCTGGAAGTAGTGCCAAAGGGCCATCTCCAGAGCTAGGGTTTTGCTCAGTGACGACCATTCCAAATTTGCTAAAGGGGTGCATTTCTTGTCTGGAGGCCCTCGGGCATGCGTGGCCACCGTGGATAGGTCCACAATGGCCACGTGGAATTATGGGAGCCGACAGAATCCAAGTCCGCTCGCCGGTTTGGGTTCCATGGCCCCAGAGCAAATCCCCAAAGTGTCCCTAAATGGCCCCGGGGTGCCCGACTAGAATGCCTGTAGCAGCCAAACTGTGGCTCGGTTCGCGAATCCGTCGATTCCAATGGGTCTGGGATACTGTGTTTCAGTTAGGGGACCCCCCATAGCGTGCCTCGAAGACCCGGAAGCGGTGCCAATGGGCCATCTCCAGAGCTAGGGTTTTTCTCAGTGATGGCCATTCAAGGACACTTCGGAGATTTTCTCTGGGGCCACGGAACCCAAACCGGTGAGCGGACTTGGATTTCGTCGGCTCCCACAGGTCCATGTGGCCATTGTGGACCTGTCCACGGTGGCCATGCACGCCCGGGGGCCTCTGGACGATAAATGCACCCCTTTAGCGAATTTGGAATGGCCCTCACTAAGAAAAACCCTAGCTCTGGAGATGGCCCATTGGCACTACTTCCAGGTCTTCAAGGGACTCTGTGGGGGGTCCCCTAGCTGAAACATGAACCCACTGGAATTGACCAATTCACGAACCGAGCCATGGTTCGGGCGCTACATTCATTCTAGTCGGGCACCCCGGGGCCATTCAAGGACACTTTGGGGATTTGCTCCGGGGCCACGGAACCCAAACTAGCGAGCGGAATTGGATTCCATCGGCTCCCATAGGTCCACATGGCCATTGCGGACCTGTCCACGGTGGCCACGCACACCCGGGGCCTCCGGACGACAAATGGCCCCCTTGAACAAATTTGGAATGTCCCTCACTTAGCAAAACCCTAGCTCTGGAGATGGCCCATTGGCACCGCTTCCGGGTCATTGAGGCACATTGTGGGGGGTCCCCTCTCCTCCAGTCCCGTGGCCCCGGTGTCATCTTGTAGGTCCATCTTGGAAACTAGGGTTTTCCTCAGTAAGGGAGTGTGCAATTTTTGCACACGGGGGTCAACTTAGGAAAATCATCCATCGGGCAGGTATGGCTAGCGTTCCTATCCAGAACCTACCCAGACACACCTACAAGACTCCCCGAAACCCGGTTTTGTTGCACGGTTGGAGTTCTACGCCCCCGACAGGTATCTAGCAGGTGTCCCTGAAGGCCTTTTGGATGCGAGACGGAACGAGCCATAGAATGACGACTGTGGTTTGGATCGACAAATCGTTGACTTCGTTGGATTCAGGATGCCAGGATAGTGCCAGGGGTGCCCCTCTCCTCCGGTCCCATGGCCCCGATGTCATCATATACGTCCATCTTGGAAACTAGGGTTTTGCTCAGTAAGGGAGTGTGCAATTTTTACACACGGGGGTCAACTTTGGAAAATCATCCATCGGGAAGGTATGGCTAGTGTTCCCATCCGAAACCTACCTAGACACACCTGTAGGACTCCCTGGAACCCGGTTTTGTTGCACAGTTGGAGTTCTACGCCCCCGACAGGTATCCAGTAGGTGTCCCTGAAGGCCTTTTGGATGCGAGACGGAACGAGACATAGAATGACAACCGTGGCTCGGATCGACAAACCGTCCACTCCTTTGGATTCAGGACGCTGAGATAATGCCAGGGGTGCCCCTCTCCCCCAGTCCTGTGGCCCTCGTGTCATCTTGTAGGTGCATCTTGGAAACTAGGGTTTTGCTAAGTAAGGGAGTGTGAAAATTTTGCACACGGGGGTCAACTTTGGAAAATCATCCACGGGACACTTATCACTAGCGTTCCCAGCCGAAACCTACCTAGACACACCTGCAGGACTCCCTGGAACCCGGTTTTGTTGCACGGTTGGAGTTCTACGCCCCCGATAGGTATCTAGCAGGTGTCCTTGAAGGCCTTTTGGATGCGAGACGGAATGAGCCATAGAATGATGACTGTGGCTCGGATCGACAAACCGTCAACTCCGTTGGATTCAGGACGCTGGTATAGTGCCATGAGTGCCCCTCTCCTCCGGTCCCGTGGCCCTGGTGTCATCTTGTAGGTGCATCTTGGAAACTAGGGTTTTGTTGATTAAGGGAGTGTGAAATTTTTGCACACGGGGGTCAACTTTGGAAAATCATCCACCGGGAACTTATCGCTAGTGTTCCCAGCCAGAACCTACCTAGACACACCTGCAGGACTCCCCGGAACCCGGTTTTGTTGCACAGTTGGAGTTCTATGCCCCCGGCAGGTATCCAACAGGTGTCCCTGAACGCCTTTTGGATGCGAGACGGAACGAGCCATATAATGATGATCGTGGCTCGGATCGACAAATCGTTGACTCCGTTGGATTCAGGACATCGGGATAGTGCCAGGGGTGCCCCTCTCCTCCAGTCCCGTGGTCCCGGTGTCATCTTGTAGCTCCATCATGGAAACTAGGGTTTTGCTCAGTATGGTAGTGTGCAATTTTTGCACACGAGGGTGAACTTTGGAAAATCATCCACTGGGCACGTATGATGATGATGATGGTGATGATGATGAATACGTTGATGATGATGGTGATGGTGATGGTGATGGTGATGAAGATGATGATGATGATGAAGATGATGATGGTGGAGATGTTGATGAGGAACCTAGAGTTAGAGTTAGAGTTAGAGTTAGGGTTAGGGTTAGAGTTAGAGTTAATGATGATGATGGAGATGGTGGTGATGATGAAGACGTTGATGATGACGCTGATGGTGATGGCGATGGTGATGGTGATGATGAAGAAGGTGGTTTAGTGCTAGGGTTTGGGTGAGGGTTAGGGCTAGAGTTATAGAAGGAAATTGAATTAGAGTTAGAGTTAGAGTTAATGATGATGATGAAGATGGTGGTGATGATGAAGATGTTGATGGTGATGGTGATTGTGATGATGAAGACGATGGTTTAGTGCCAAGGTTTGGGTGAGGGTTAGGGCTTGAGTTATAGAAGGAAATTAAATTAGGGTTAGAGTTAGAGTTAACAATGATGATGAAAATGGTGATGATGATGAAGAAATGATGATGATGGTGATGGTGATGGTGATGGTGATGGCGATAATGAAGAAGATGGCTTAGTGCTAGGGTTTGGGTGAGGGTTAGGGCTAGAGTTATAGAAGGAAATTGAATTAGGGTTAGGGTTAGAGTTAGAGTTAACAATGATGATGAAGACATGATGGTGATGGTGATGGTGATGGTGAGGATGAAGAAGATGGTTTAGTGCTAGGGTTTGGGTGAGGGTTAGGGCTAGACTTATAGAAGGAAATTGAATTAGGGTTAGAGTTAGAGTTAATGATGATGATGAAGATGGTGGTGATGATAAAGACATTGATGGTGATGACGAAGAAGATGGTTTAGTGCTAGGGTTTGGGTGAGTGTTAGGGCTAGAGTTATATAAGGAAATTGAATTAGGGTTAGAGTTGGAGTTAACAATGATGATGAAGACATGATGATGATGGTGATGGTGATGGTGATGGTGATGGCGATGGTAGTGCGAGGGTTTGGGTGAGGGTTAGGGCTAGAGTTATAGAAGGAAATTGAATTAGGGTTAGAGTTAGAGTTAATGATGATGATGAAGATGGTGGTGATGATGAAGAAGATGGTTTAGTGCTAGGGTTTGGGTGAGGGTTAGGGATAGAGTTATAGAAGGAAATTGAATTAGGGTTAGAGTTAGAGTTAACAATGATGATGAAGATGGTGATGATGATGAAGACATGATGATGATGGTGATGGTGATGGTGAGAATGAAGAAGATGGTTTAGTGCTAGGGTTTGGGTGAGGGTTAGGGCTAGAGTTATAGAAGGAAATTGAATTAGGTTTAGAGTTAGAGTTAATGATGATGATGAATATGGTGGTGATGATGAAGACGTTGATGGTGATGGTGATGAAGAAGAAGATGGTTTAGTGCTAGGGTTTGGGTGAGGGTTAGTGCTAGAGTTATAGAAGTAAATTGAATTAGGGTTAGAGTTAGAGTTAATGATGATGATGAAGATGGTGGTGATGATGAAGACGTTGATGATGATGGTGATGGTGAGGTCGAAAAAGATGGTTTAGTGCTAGGGTTTGGGTGAGGGTCAAGGCTAGAGTTATAGAAGGAAATTGAACCTAAATGAATATTTGCATGTTCATGAGCCATGAAAAAGTCCTTGAATCACTAAACAAGCTCTCTAGATGAGATACATGGCCTTTGTTTTGGATATGGATTCCATTTGGAGGTTTTGTGCACTAAGGATGGGTATTTAGGTATTGACAATGATAAGGTGAGGACATATGAGGCCTCAAATTGAATATAAACATTTTAAGGATATTATCCATCAAGATTCCCTCAACCCCCAGCCATGCCCTTTAAAAGATTTTTTTTTTTTTTTTATAATCTTTGAGTGTGATATGGGTGCCAACATGAGGTTTTGACTACTAGGGATGGATCTTGGCGTCTTGAGCATTGTTGCGGTGATGACAACGAGGTTCATATGACTCGAATGAATCTTCCATGGATCATAGGGTAAAATGAACAAGAGTAGTCAAAATTCGAAATTGTTATGCAAAGAAGTAATTCCTTGCATCAACAAGAGTACCTACGGTTGGGTGGAAAATTGCACTGGCACAAGCAATTGCGTGGATATTTGTTCTAGATAAGTATTCTCTTGTATACAATATGTGCTTGATCGGTTATTCACTATTATTTGAATTTGCAATGCTGCTATGATTATGCATGTGATGATTTATGCTAGTAAATGCATGTTTTATGGGTATGGATGAAGTTTAATTCCGACGTGTTTATTTTTGGCATCTACACACACATTTATTTCTTGTTATGGATCGTATGTGGACTTCATGCTTAATTTAGAACCCGTAATCGATTTCTTTGCCATTCTACTGTTGGACATGGACGTTATAGTTTCAAGAACATTGATACTTAGATTTGAAACGAATAAATAATCATTGATGAAATTCAATGTATATGTCAAGCAATACTTCAGTTGAATTGGTGGCATTCTTTAGTGCCAAAAAAGGTTTTCATTGGATTTGAGGGTTATTTTGAATTCAGTTTATTTTCATTAGAGAAAATTTGAGGTCAAAAAATAGCCTCAAAACAAAGAAAATGTACTATAAAATACAACCAATCACATTATAGTAGATGACATCATCCCCCTTGGTGAGGTGGCATTGCATGAGTTAAGAATGCTTATTTGTCAAATTTTCTATGGTGGATGAAAACACATAGTTAACCAAGGTAGTGGTGTAAGTACTTTTAAGTCATAAAGTAAAGTACTCATAATGATAGTCTTTTCATAAAATAATATTATTGTTATTTTCAAGTAAAGTACTCATAATGAATGTCTTTTCACACTTTCACATAAAATAATATTATTGTCATTTTCAAGTGAAGTACTCTTAATTCATAAAGAAAGTCCTTTCACATTTTTTTATAAAATAATATATTATCATTTTTATGTTTTTAATTTTAAATTATATATTCACTCCATTCTATTTAATAACATAATGTCAAACTAATAAATAATAATAATAATAATAATAATGCAATGTGGATTATAATAATATTATTGACATTTTACATGTAAATAAATTCTCAATAAAATTACATTATTAAATTCATGAGAAAAGTACTAAATATAAAAAGTCAACATAAAATTAAAAAAAAAAACTCTTAAAAATGTTTTTTATTATTTAATTTCATTTGCAAGTTCAAGACAAATAAATGTTAAAGGACAATACATTTTTGGGAATTTACAATGAATCTTAGTCACATCAATGTAGTCTTATTTTATTAATTTTATTTCTAGTGAATTTTGAAAAGTAACTCAACCATGGTTATTTATATTGTGCATAGAAAATAGTGTGGGAGGTGACTTGTCATATATACCTACCCCATAAAACCCCCAATTCATAATATTTTAATATATCTCATATTTTTGTAGTACATCTCTTAGGAGGCCCTTTTTTGACCTCAAAATCTCTCTAATGGTTGATTTTCCTTTGGTGTTTGACAATGTTTCACTAGAAGATTAATGAAGGGATATATCTACCTTTGCATAAAACTTGTAATGATTTCAACATGATATGTAATTTATTAGTGGACATAGAAATGAGTATATGATGTTGATAGCATGTTAATATAGGTATACCTTGTTTCACGGACAATCTACCAAGAGCGGACTCAAGGCATGATCTCCCCAGCTTAACGTAAGTCTAGAACAAATAGGATAGAACATAGATTACTTTCCTAGATCATGTAGAAGTACAAATGCAAGAGTAGATCGTTTACCTTATATTGGTAGATCTCTTTCTCCTTCGTTGATCCAATGCCCCAACACTGCCAGATCGCGAGTAGCTAAACCCTGTTGAACATGTAATAGACCACAAGAAGTGAAAGCATATATCTCATATGACAGATCTAAGTTAACAGTTAAGGAGGAAAACTCTAAACATTATCAAAGAGACAACACTTATGGAAAGCAATTATATTAACTATATTGAAGAGTGGAGAATTACAATAGAAAAGAGGATTACAACCATAGCCTTAACGTTGCAAAATCCTTCCGACAAGCCATGCCAAAGCTCCTAGAGAGAAGTGAAGGTTCCCCAAGCTAGAATGTTAGATCTATTGGGCTTGATTTCACCAGCATAAGAATACCATAGAATTCCTCTCCTTAGAATGGGAGTGAGCTTCATTTAAATAGGACTAAGTGGATAGGATATGGATAGGATAGGTTGAGATATGATAGGAGAGACTTAAGGGATCTTTCCAAGGTGTTAGGAGTCGAGTGCCAACTCTCCCAAGAGGTCAGGGATAAGGCCCCAAGTCAGCAAGCGTCAAGAAGGAACTCAAAGAAGCTATTTTTTTCATTTAAGTGACTTCGTCGCACCCTGTAATGGAGCAAGGTGCAACGTTGCAGGTTGCATGAAAGCATCCTGTGATGACCTCTCAAAACCTAGTACAAAATGGGTACAAATCCTTCCAGGTAAATCACTTAATCAAGGTAACTCCAGGGGTGTATACACTGAATCTCATGATGGGAAGATTTTAGGTGTAACAGAATGCCCCCCAAAGCATGAAGTTGTTTAAATATTGGACAGGTGAAATGCTTTGATAGAATGAATGGCAATGGACTTGTCGGATGAAGTATGCTGCTGCAGCACAACTGACTCTGAACTGGCAATCTCATATGAAGTACAACATGGATGCCGCCCAATACAATGTAGATCCATGGTAGTAATGATCGACTGAACACAATCATGGCTACTAGACACAAGCGTAGATCCATGATGAGACGATAACACAGCCACGACCAATACAAATGTGGATCCGTGTAACATGACTCAATACAAACTCCATCGCAACCTGGGTAAAACATGACTGCCCAGGGTCTTCAAGCTGAATCCGCAATGATACGAATCTATCCATGTGATTATAAATGTCTTGACTTCGAACATGGTAGAAACCACTTGATTACCAGTCATTGATGTAAACCATTAACAAGCACGAGGGAGATCATCATTGATGTCAATGATTCCCAAGGTATCACAGTACATATCACCAAGTGTGAATAAGTGAGTTGAAGTAGAACGCAATATGAAATCTTTTAATCAAGAGTCAATGATGTAAACTCATGTTGAAAGCGAGGTGACCTGCCATTGAGGCATGCAGGGCTAAGGTACTTGGTTGGTTTCTAGATTCAGTCCTAGGATGATGAGTTGATGTCGACAAGGATGAATCCATCGAAGGAGGGCCATGATGAATCCCCCATCAATCGAAACGAAACACGACAAAAGATGTGTAGAGTAGGTTGGATGGTACATTGATATGCAAGACTGACTCAGAATAGACCGACATGACAGCGGATGTACTGACTGCAGATGACTAAAGATGGATGTGTTCTTGAACATGGGCATGGCATGACTTGGAAGTATTGACATGATGAGTACAACACAAATTCCTAATTCGACTGCTGACTGAAGCTTTCTTTGAATGACTCAAAGGAGTAACAAGACTCAGGAAGTAAGCGAAACTCAGGGACAAACAAATGATCCAAGTGTTGTATGCAAATGCAGATGAGTGCCATGTTCAAGAACGACTACGTACTGCCACTAATAAAGTATGTAACACAAAAGATTTCCTTTTTCCCCATCATGAACGATGAGTGCCTCATGTGTTTTTTATGAGCTTGAGGAGGGTAACCAGATGCTCGGTATAGCTCATCTCATAGATGAGTCCAATCCCAAATATTTTACGAACCTGGGATAGGAGGGGTTCGTCCCATGGCGGGCCCTTCAATTTGAAAGTTTAACGAGTCCATAGAAGGATAAACTCGATCGTCATTTCATGTTTAGAGAGTCTGAAAATAACTAAAGAAGACTCCAACGGTCCTTTTTTGTAAAGTTAGCCTCGTCGCCCGAAAAAGGGTAAAACAACATGGGAGAGGACTCTTCCAGTCATGATTGGATGGAGTATACCTTTTTCATAACTAGTGCCCCCTGGTCCGAAAAAGGGGTAAACTATCACCAGGGAGACGACCATTCAAATTCTTTTACAAGCGGGAATGCGACAAGTTTGCTTGACAATATTTTCGTATTTCGAGAGCCTGAAAAGAGCTTAACGATAGACTCTGGGGGGTTCCTTTTCCGTAGGAGTTTAACAAGCTCAGAAAAGTGATAAATCGTAACTCAGTAACATATTCTCATGGTTTCAAGAGCATGAGAAAGAACAAAGAGTAAGCTCATAATCATTAAATAATTTAAAATTTAATGAATCGAAAAGATAAACGTCAAAATACACAAGGGGTGTTCATACCTGAGATGACCGTTCCAATGTGAAAATGGCGTAGAAAGGCACTTCACAACTCCTGCACAGTCGAAAACTAGGTCAAACAGTCAACCGAACGTCCAAATATAATAAAACCGATTCAAACTATAGCAAATGGCATAATGGCATAAAATATTTGAAAAAGGAATATTCCATTTCATTTATAAATAGAAAAATGGGCCAAAAATAGTCACCATTGTTTCATTTGCCACTTTGGGAGCAGAAGTGCCAATTTGGAGCCAAAACTTTCTTTGTCGATTCCGGGAGCTACAAGCCACCATTTCACCCACCGTTTGGAGCAGGTAAGCCTAAAATTCATTCAACAACTTTCTAATGGATTAGATTTTGATTTGAGGTTCAATTTTTGGGTTTTTTGATGAATTCATGGAGGGCTATTGCGCCCTCGTCTCGTCATAGTTTTCCCTTTCAGGAACTGCGACGAGACCAACTCGGTGCAAATCCCTCATGCGTGGGGTGCGACGTCATCGCACTATGTACAAAATCACAGTGCGACGACGGAGATGCATTTCCCAAACATCAAATTAAACCCAAAAAGAGAACTTACTATGGTTGAAGTAAGATCTAACAGTGTTTAAATTCCCATTTTGACAGGTTGTCAGCAAGCAAACGTGGTTTTAGAGTGGCGGGAAAGAGAACACGAGGTAGAAGACGTACAAGTTGCCAATGATCCAGAGTGCGTGAATGCTTTGAGAAACTGCGGTTTACTCAAGTTCTTCAAGGTTCAGGGGATGAGATCCCAAATCTCGTTATTGTCACATATGCTCCATTGTTGGGATGCGGCCCAACAACACTTTGTGATCGGTGAGAATATCCTCACTATAGATGTTGAGGACATCTATTTTCTTACTGGTTTGTCCCAGAGAGGGGACCCTGTAGCTCTCACCGAATCACGGGCTAGTGACTGCACTGGTGATGACATGGTGTAACAGCATTGTACTACTCTTGCTCGATCTTCCAACGGGAAGATTCCCATTAGGGATGTCGTGAACCGCCCACTGCATACCATATTGTCCACTATTACTAAAGTGGCGTGGAGCCAAGCCCCACATATGGCCACTCGGGCCCATATGCTTTATGCGGAGGACTGTATGTCCTCCAGGATCTTCAACTAGTGCGAGGGTCTCCTCGTAAACATGCAAGCTCAGCTGACAAAGTGTGGGCGGGGAGAACTCAAGCAGTTTGGCTATGGGTCCATAGTGATCTTGTTTTTTTGGAACAGGTCCCCCTTTTACGTCCTCAGGTACCACTGGAGGACAGTGATCCTAGAGATCCTCACATGGTCAGGTGGGTCGATGTGATGGCCCGACATGGTGGGGGCCCTATTATTGGATACCGTCATGAGTTTTTCACTTGGCTGGAGGGCCAGTTACTGATGGTGGAGGATTTCCCATATGATGGTATAGACTTTAGAGATGACCCAGACTTGTCGCTGCCAAAGGGAGCAGCATGGGGAGACCTTGGTAAGAACAAATGACCCTTGAATATTTTTAGTTTTGTGCATTTATATAATTTTTTTTTGATATAGTGCTGACAGATGAAAAACATGTGTGTGCAGATGTGGGACCTGTACGACCTGTGGGTACCTCTCTTCTAGCCAGGAGAGAGAGAGGGGATGCAGCAGCTGTGGATCCAGCTGTGCATGCTGCCATTGCGGAGATGGATAGAGTCTATTCCAACCTGAGTGGGTTGACATTAGACGTCCCTGAGCCATTGGTGGATGAGGTGCCGCGGCCCATGCAGGTACACACAGTTGGAGCTACTGCGCGCTTCAACGTGCTTCTTCGCAAGGTTGCGAGAGCAGTCGACTATTTCCAGACTTAGCAGGCTAGGGCTGCTAGACCTCATAGGGTTGTACGGGCCAGGCGATAGGCCATATGTTGTTATTGTGTGTGTACTGAGAGATTAGAGGCCTCAGATTTAGGCCATATGTTGTTATTGTGTGTGTACTGAGAGCTTAGAGGCCTCATATTTTGTACTACTGAAAGCTGCGAGGCTTCAGATTTTGTAGAGACTTACTGAAAGCCGTCGAGCTTCAGATTTTTATATCAGCACTACCTTTTTGAGATTATATATATATATATATACAGACAGTCCGACGATTTATACATTATGTGTTCCAGAAATAATGATTTGATCTTGTTTATATGCTTTGCTTTTATACAGTGTATTATTTACATGTTGTGAATGCTTTTACATATTATGAGTATTATGTGTGTGCGATGTGCCAATCCAGAGTGAAGTTGGCCATCGAGTCAGCAACTGCGTTTAACTCTTGTGGAATGTGTAGGTATTGAATGGATTCAAATGACCTTTCTAGGAGATGAACTCGTGTAAAGAGACGGAGTAGGGTAGGATCACGGATAGCGTAGACCCGGTTGAGATGGGAAACCACTAGTTGATAATCCATGTGGATGACAATGTGGTTCATACCTAAGGAAATAACATCGGTTAAGGTTCCAACTAATTCCAGATATTCTGCGGCGTTGTTGGTTGCGAATCCAAGGCAACTTCCTCCTGAGCTGATGAGCTCGCCTATTGGGGAATACAATACCCAAGCTGCTGAAGCAAGGTTACGGGTATGCCGACTGGCGCCATCCGCGAATCCGTAGCATGTTGTCATCTGCACACGCAGACAGAACATGGTATAAGAAGCGGAAACAAGATCTAGAGACACTAAAAAACAAGCATGTCACACCACACAAAAACACACAAACACGTAGTGTACTGTATATACAAGAAAGTCTATGCATGACAAGATCAGGCATAGTACCTCTTCAGGTAGATCCCATTATGGGGTTCACCCAAAGAAATTCCGTCATAATATTCATGCTCATAAGATCCTTTTTCCAAGACACGTTTGACAATGTAAGGTCCGTGCCACATGGACTTGAACTTTCCTACCCCTAGTTTGTCATGTCTCTAGTCGTATGTAAGGACCAGGTCACCCTCGTTGAAAACCCGAGGTTCAACTGACTTGTCGTACTGAGCTTTGATGCATTTCTTGTGTGCTTTGTTAGCAAGAGTGACATCTCGGTGGGACTCGTCAAGTTTTGCTAAGTACAGGAAACGTTCTTTGTCGGCAGTAGTGTTAGGAAGAAGTTTGAAAACGAGTTGTAGAGACGGAATTTTGCACTCTACGGGAAGGACAGCCTCCAATCCATACACCAATTGAAAAGGAGTGAAGCCTGTGGCGGTTTTAACGGAAGTTCTGTAGGCCCAGAATAATGAAAAGAGAATGTTATGCCAATTGGACTTATGCGTACCTACCATCCTTTGGACCATGGTTTTCAAGACCTTGTTAATGGCCTCGACCTGTCCATTGGATTGCGGGTAGTAGGGTGTTGAGTTTTCATGGCGAAAACCCAATCTATCCCTCAGTTAATCAACCATATGGTTCTGAAAGTGAGAACCATGGTTGGTCACTATCGCTTACGGAACTCCGAACCGTGCGATTACATGATTGAACATGAAGAGTGCGGCGGTTTTGCCATCATTTTGGTATGTAGGCATTGCCTCGGCCCACTTTGTGAATTAATCCACAACAACTATGATGTAACTATGCCCCCTGGCCGAGTTAGGGTTACAATGCATAAAATCGATGCCCCATTTTGCGAAGGGGCCCACGGCAATAACCGGGTGTAGCAAGGCGGGATGGGTGTGCTTCTTTGTATGGAAGTGTTGGCAGAGAGGACATCTTTTTACGGCCTCAATACAATATTTGAAGATAGTAGGCCAATAATATCCTGCGCGCAAAAATTTCTAGGTAGCCATCCCAGAGAGGTGACTGCCACACGCCCCAACGTGACAGTCATTTAGAACGCGTTCAGCCTCATCGTGAGTTAGACAATGTCGAAGAATTGAATCGACGCCACAGCGGTACAAAGTATCACTTATGATCAGATAATACTTCGCATTGTGACGTATTCTATGACGGTCATTGCGAGATAGTTGAGGATTGAAGCTTTGGGCTTGAATATATAATGAAATATCTCCATACAACGAGTTAGTCGTACTGATGAGAAACAACGATTCGTTTGGAAAAGAATCATTGTGATCAACTTCTACATCAGGATGGGGAAGGTCACAAATAAGCTCAGCAAACACCAATGACTTTTTAGACTTGGATTTCTCGAAAAGAAGGTCAAATACTTGCAGTATCAAAATACAGCGTGAGTACTTGCTCCCAAGTACCTGACGTGTCAGTACGCGGTACATGGGGTTCAAGTCTGTGATGATGGTGGTGGTGCAGAGAAAAATATAGTGACGAAAATTTTGGACGGCTATGACTGCCGCGAGAGAAAGCTTCTCGACATGTGAATATCTAGTTTCAGCGTCAATGAGACCCTTACTTGCATAGTATATTACATGTTCCTGGGCGTTTTGATCCTCCTGTACCAAAACCATGGCGATAGTGGTAGCAGAAGCAGCGAGGTATAAGATGTAATCTCGGAAATAGTTATGCGGTTGGATTACAGGGGCATTCGTGATGGCATGTTTGATTCCGTCGAAGGATTTTTGAGCTTGATCCTCCTAGCTGAACGGGACATCCTTCTTAAGCAGCTTCATGTACCCCTTAGTTTTCTCCATGAAGTTACAAACAAAATGCCTTAAATAAGTTGCCTTCCCTTGGAGACTTTGAAGTTATGTCACGTCGGTCAGAGGTGGTAGGTTAACAATGGCCTCCACCTTTAAGGGATCGATGCGGATCCCATCGTTTGAGACAATAAACCCTAAGAGGCGTCCAGACTCAATGCAAAATATACAGTTATGAGGATTCAGACGGATATTGTACCGTCTGCATCTGAGGAAGATGGCCATCAGATGATCCATGTGGAACTCAAATTGCTTTGAATGAGGAGGGAGATCGTCCAAGTAAGGTTCCACAAAGTCCTTAATGTCATGGAAGGCATACGACATGGCCCGCTGGAACGTGGCGCCAACGTTTTTAAGGCCAAACGGGAGTTTACGGTATGCAAACGTCCCCCAAGGATAGATGAAATCTGTTTTATGTTGGTCAGTTGGGTTGATCTCAATCTGGTTGTAACCAGAAAAGCTGTCCATGAATGAAAAGATGACGCTTCCAGCACAATTGTTGATAATTTGGTCAATGAACGGGGTCGAGTAGTTGTCCTTTGGACAAGCCTTGTTAAGGTCCCGATAATCGACAGAGACGCGAATGGTACCCTGCTTTTTGTTCATAGGGACGACGTTTGAGACCCAATCCATCAATGGGACAGGATAGATGAAGCTAGCCTTTAAGAGCTTTTCAATCTTTGCCTTGATCGCTGCAGTCTTCCGGGGGTGTACCGGTCACAACTTTTGGCGTACAAGTTTGATGTCGGGATAGGTTTTTATTTCGTGAGAAACAATCGTGGGGTCTATTCCAGGCATCTCCTCATAGGACCAAGCGAATATGTCTTGAAATTGCTTGAATAAGGCCGTACCAATAGCTATTTCTTCAGGGGAACACTTCTGGCCTATGCGAATGTGTTCCACTACACCAGGTTTCACCGAAATGTCTATCGGGGTGGTAGGATCAATGTTGGCCAGGTTTCCCTCAGAGTCTGAAAGACATGTAAGTATGGGAGAATGAGGGAACGAGTAGATATCCAGTGAAAAGATGGCGCTAATGTTGTCCTCTATGTACTCCAAAGGCATCTACTCCAATGGCGGAAGAAAAGATGACCTATGATCGAGGTCATCCCATGGACCATCATCAACATTCATGACTTCCATGATGGACTCATCTGAATGAAAAGTCCGAAGTAAGAGATCAGGGAGAGATGATGCCCCTTGTAGAGAACAGGGTAGGGAGACCAAAGTTAAGTGGTCCTCCGGTGCTGATTGGATAGCCTAGTAAATACGTTCAGCGGGTGAAAGAGGCATCGGATCTTCAATCAGGGGTGTTGTGGTTTCGTCAGGTACAAGCCAAGTATCAGTGGAGTGAGATGAAATCTCTGCGGAGATCATGTTCGCTAAGGCAACATGATTAGGGGGGTCCGAAGTGGGAAAAATTCCCATGAGAGATGAATCTTTCAAAAGGATAACCCCTATACTCTAATACTGTTTTGACGTTTGTCCAATTGAAGGAACATGGTCACCAGGATGAGTAGTAGTGTCTAGTGTGCAAAAATCTAACTGCTCGATGGTAACAATTCATCCTTGATGCGGGAATTGTACTACACGGAAGACTGAAGAGGCTACCACTTGCATGGCGTAAAATCAGTTGCGACCAAGCAAGAGATTATAATCTATCGGGGCAGAGAGAACTTCCACATTGATGGTCACAGTATTTCCACCTAACTCAAATGTGAGAGCTTGTAAGATCCCATGAGGTTGAAAGACACGTACGTCGAATGCTTTCAACGTGGTAGGAGAACGATTCAATTTGGGAGAGCCGATGGCCCTCCAACAGGCTATCGACATGACAGAAGTAGAGGCGCCTTCGTCTAAAAGGGTACGATGGACAATTTTCCCAGCAATGTTTGCAGCTACTTGGAATGCGAGCTGATGGGAAAGCCTCGGCTTGAAGTAGTCAAGTCGGAACATGATGGTATTCGAAGAATTAGGGTCAACCACACCAATTGCTACAAGGAGAGTTTTGCATTGATTGGGACAATTCTGCAAAACTTTCAGCGTGGACATGGCGCAAGGGGCTTGTGCCAAGTCTTCTACGATATTGTAGTTCTGTGCTGCTCGAGCCTTAGGATTGAAAACAAATTTTCTAATCGTGCTCTTGGGCGGTCGCAATATCGAATCTAAGAAGGACTTCTCAATGGTGAGAGAAGTTGACGGTACAGTGACATCAGGTAAGGAGTTGGAAGTCTTTTCAGTATTACTTCCAACATGTTCTTTCGAAGAGACTGGGTCGTAATATCGCGAGCGAGTGTTCAAATTGATCACCTCATTACGTACCATGAGAACATGCGCGGTATTGGATGGTTCCCCCTGGGACGAGGGGGTTTGAGAAATCATCTGCTAGTTTTGAGCGGGAAAAGGGTCGTTGAGGACTGCGTGAGTAGGTTTACACCTAAGAAACTTTTGGACTTCGTCTCTATGGGGACTCTCTTTGGAGAAGTGATCATCTCCACATAGTAAACAAGGATACTTTAGCTTCTGCTTCTGTTTGGTGTCCTCAGGAGTTCTCTTTTGTTCCTACTGGGCAGAAGATTTCTTAGGTTTTCCCTTGTTTTTCTTCTTATTAGCGGGCTTCTGAGGTGAAGCTGATGAGTCAAAATCCACTTCTTCAGTGGAAATAGGAGCGGATGAATTGGTGGCGCTGAGACCAGCCTGTGTTGGTGATGGGGACGAACCCTGGGGGTGAGAAGAACCAATAGTTTGATGAGGAGGTTGGGTGTGAAGGGATCCAGTGATGCCATCAGCTTGGGGTCCCTTGAGTGGTTTCACAGGGTCATTAGCGTCACGAGGTGCGTCGGGAAGAATATAAAACAATGTGCCAGATTGAGAATAAACTAAGTCTAGCACATGGGCGCGTGCGATGGCTTGTTCTTCAGTGATAGAACCTCCCATGGAAACATCTCGTGCTATGACAAGAATGAGAGACTTCGTGAACCCGTCTACTAGGATTTGGTCTGGGATAGGAGCTTTAAAGAGACGATGTCTCCTTCGCCACCCGTGAATATGATCGAAAATGTGAGTGGCGGTGTTTTGACGGAGCGAGGTTAAAATCTCGGTACCAGTTTCATATCGTATAGGCAGTTGAAAACGAGTCAAAAAGTTCATGGCAAGAGAACCAAAATCAGGAAAAGAGTGGGGTGGTAGCTCGATATACCATTTGGAAGCCGAACCAGTGAGAGTCCTTTGAAACAATCTAAGATTGATTGAGTCGTCTATTAAGGAATTAGATGAACACCATAAATGGTATGTCATCACGTGGTTTTTGGGATCTTCACCCGGCTTGCCATCAAATTTCGGGATATCAGACGGGAGTTTCATCGGAATAGGTGGCCAATTAGTTCCATGGTAAATGGGGTCATTGGTTAAACGAGATAGGTCAGGTAGGTCCAAGGTATCAAAAAAGGGTAGCTGTGGATTAGGCTGAGCGTATTGATAGTATGGATAAGGCGTGTAAGGACCAGTATGACCATAGGGTGTACCAGGAGGAAACTGGCCATACGGGGGTGTGCCGCCCAGACCGTAAGGGGGTTTACCACCATAAGGTGGTCCATTCCAATAAGGTGGAGGTCCACCTCCACTACCAGGAGGAGGTGGGGGTCTATAACCATAATACGGTAGCCCGTCACCACCTTCTCCTGGAGGGGGTGGTGGACCACCTCCGCCGCCAGAAGGATGGGGGCCCCCACCACCACTACCACCACCATGATAATTATATCTGCCATTGCCTCCGCTTGGAGGAGGTGGTGGAACACCTCCACTGCCTGAAGGGAAATGTCCTCCTCTACCATAATAGGGTGGTCCTCCATCGCCTCCTCCTGGAGGGGGTGGTGGACCATTCCCGCCACCGCTGGAAGGGTGGGGGCTGTTGTTGGTAGAATGAGTTGGACCTCTGCCAGAAGGTAGAGATTCGCCTCCTCCAAAGCTAGCTGTGGGCCCGCCGCCTCCAGCAGGAGGTGGGGGTGGACCGATCAGAGGTGGTGGTGCTTGAGGGATAGTCGGTTGGGGTCCATGTTGTAAAATAGGTTGTTGCCCCCATAGAGTGTAGGGATTTTCGGGATAGGGTATTAACTGTATTGAAGAGTGGAGAAGTACAATAGAAAAGAGGATTACAACCATAACCTTAACGTTGTAAACTCCTTCCGACAAGCCATGCCAAAGCTGCTAGAGAGAAGTGAAGGTTCCCCAAGCTAGAATGTTAGATCTATTGGGCTTGATTTCACTAGCATAAGAATACCATAGACTTCCTCTCCTTAGAATGGGAGTGAGCTTCATTTAAATAGGACCAAGTGGATAGGATATGGATAGGATAGGTTGAGATATGATAGGAGAGACTTAAGGGATCTTTCCAAGGTGTTAGGAGTCAAGTGCCAACTCTCCCAAGAGGTCAGGGATAAGGCCCCAAGTCAGCAAGCTTTGAGAAGGAACTCGAAGAAGCTATTTTTGTCATCTAACTGACTTCGTCGCACCCTGCAATGGAGCAAGGTGTGACGTCGCAGGTTGCATGAGAGCAGCCTACGATGACCTCTCAAAATGGGAAGATTTTAGGTGTAACATACCTTAGGTTGGTTTTCTATGGATCAGTATGAGGACACATTAGATTACTTGGAAGATCCATGGGATGGAAGATAAGTTTTCATTTCTCTTATCAAAACCATTCTCTAAATAGCGAGGTTTGGGCATTGGGTGGTGGGACGGGGTATTTAGGCTCCAACACCCAAGCTACAAAGTTATACCCTAAGGACAAATATATTTCTCCTTTGGCTCCTTTGAGTGGATACAAAAAGGTTATTGGTCATGGGTATGGTTGAGAATTCTCAAAATCATTGTATTATTGGAAAAGTGGGTTCAAGTGATATTGGGGTTGAGGTGTAAGAATAGAGCAAATGATTTAATGGAAGGTGTCAAGTTGGTGTGGGTTTGATGAGCTTTGTGTGGAGGACATAATGTCTGTAGATAAGGATGGTACAAGGAGATTTTATTAGGAACATATCCATGAAATGCATTTTCTTTTGTGTGCCCTAGTGTTGGTCGGTGATTTTTGAAGGCCAATTTCTTTGAAAGTAAAGCCGAAGAGGACCAGAACCCATTTCCTTTTGGCAATGAGTTGAGGTTGCTAGGTGAGAAAATAGGCCACCGGGGCTTAGAATTAGTTGCACAAAGAGGTAATTTTCCTTGTGTTGACTCAATTACTTTGCATGGTGTTGATTATAGGAATTTTTATGGTTTTGGGTGGGCTAATCCATAGATGAGTGTTGTGGATCGTGATAGACTAGTCATTATATATGTGGCGAGGGTCCTATTTCAAATGGATTAATTTAGGATAATCAAATTATTTTAGGTGTTGTATATGAAGTGGTTATGGACCTAGTAAGTCCAAGGGTGAATCCTATAGATATCGAGGATGGAAGGGTTGTTTTGGAAGGGATGGTATTTGGTTGAATGTTAGAGATGGAGGAGATAAATATTTAAAGCATGTTGATAATGATAAAGGTGAAGCCAACAAAGGGATGCAGGTGAATGATGTTGGTAGTGTCAAAATGAAGAGGAAGAAGTGTGTAAAACATAAAATCTCTCTTATGAGGCTAGTCCTAGGAAAAGATATCAAAATGCATGAGGTGGTGGGAATGGATTCCCATGCTCTTGTTGGAAGATTTCATGGTAAAAAGGTGGGGGAGTTGTCTCTAAGGGTGTAGTTATAGGAAAGATGGGCTCTTAGGCTTGGGAACATTCCTAATTTATTTATATCAACTACAAGTTACCTAGGGTTTCTTTTCATATATCAAGAGGATTTTGAAGAATATTTTGGCCCATGATTGGAAGTGGGAGATGATTTTGCTTATGCTAAAATAATGGTCCCCTTGTTTTGATTCATACTCGAAGATGAATGACATCGCTTCAGTTTCGATGAAGTGTCTTAGTCTTCCTCTGGACTTCCGGTCACCTTCAATGGAGGCTCAACCTCACTTAGATCAATGCCAAAAGGAAATTGGCAAGTCTATTAAAGACTTCGTATTAAGTTTGCAATATCCTTCCTTTGATTTTGAAAATTTTGGGATAGTATACTCATTTGGGGATAGTTTTTAGGGTTTGTCTTTCTCTTTGAAAGGATTGAAGGGGGATAGGCAATTCGAGGATATGTGTGTTGCAGTTATTATACTGAGGGATCCCCTATTTGGGTCTGATTCTAGTGATGGGGATTTTGAGGTAAATAATCAAAATAGGAAGGGCCCTAGTGTGGAAGGTAATAGATATTATTTAATATCTAGGAAGGAGGTTCTTGGTGGTGATAAAGAGAGGGTTGAATGGGGTTTGGGTTGTTTTGAAGGTGTTGTCCGCCAAATTGCACACCAGCAGCGGAAATCTTTCGAAAGCTGTCTCTTTGCTACAAGTGAGAGAGGTGTGGCCTTGGGGGCAAGCAATGAGCCAGGTACTGTCACCTGAATCCCAGCTCCTCCGTTTAGGCAAACTCCTAACGAAGCCAAGGGGGGTAGTCCCTAAAAGAGAGTTTCACTAAGGCTCTTTGTGTATTTAAGTGTTTTTGATGTAGTGATGCGGATGGGTGTTGTTTAGGAGTTTTTTGAGATGAAAGACAATATAAAATTAAAATAAAGAACAAGATAGCGCAATCCACGTTGCAAATACAAGATGAAAGATACACTTGGGCAACAAATAAATCACTTCACGTAAATATAGAAAATACTCCAATGTTGATACTCCAATGGGAAAGAGATCTAGATCATAAAATTTTGAGAAATTTTTTGTGGAAAATATTCTATCTTTTCAACTTGCAACTAGGGTTTATAAATGCAAACTATACTATTGTGAAACAAGAGATCTAGAATGCCCTAAAGTTAACTTTCAATGCATGCCAATGCCAATGATATAATAAATTGAGATCTAATGTATCAAAGAAACAACTCTAGCAAGTAACTTTCAAAAATGACATAGCCAATTCGTTTTTGTACTTTTTATGGTTTTTAGGGGTTTTTTTGGGAAAGAGGACGAGAGGAAGAAAGGGAAAAAACGAAAGCAAGGATGAGAAGGTAGATCTAGGGAAAAGATGGAGGGACAAAAAACGAGAGGCAAATATGGAATAAAAAACGAGGAGATTTGGAGGGGGACGAGAGCAAGAAGGTAGGGCTAATGAGGTTGGACGAATGGAAAGGAGGGAGAAGAATCAAATGGGAAGAGAGCTAGGGAAGAAGAAGGTAGGGCTTTGGTGAATGGAGAGAAACTAAAGTGGAGGCTTCAAAGTGAAGGTGAAGGGAGAGCTGGAGGAAGGAAGCTCGAATCTAAGGTAACCAAGTTTTAGAATGTAGATTTTTTGAAACTTTGATGGGTGAGGAAGAGAGCTCTTTGTAGCTTGGTTTTGGAGCAAAGATGAAGGAGCTTGAGGATCCCGCAAAACAAAAGATATTAATGGGAAAAATCCTTGCTTGTGAAGTCAAGCTAGATGCAACCTAGCTCACACTTGTCTTCACCTTTGATAACACCTGTAAAACCCCAACACACTCAAACATACAAGTGAAATCAAATGCTACTATGTTAGATAACCAAGACTAAATCAACATTGGTATAACCGAATACTTCTTGCTCATTTAAATCTTTGGAAAACATCACACACATAATCAACTTGAATACAACAAATGACTATTCTCATGGACTAAAAATAGCCTTCTTGAGCTAGCAATATTGAAAGAAGCACTTGCATAAAATGAGAGCAAGGTTATAGAAAGATGTCACCTCAATGCACTAGACACATTCACCACACAAATTTGAAAACACATGGACCTCCAAAGTCTTGATCTTTATTCCAATATGAGCATAAAAATATTACAATTCTCGGCAGAGTTTTCTTGCATCCAAAAATCCATGAGATAATAACCCCTAATGGGCCTCTCTTTATAGAAAAAACTAATAGCTAACCCTAGGTCGAATTAGCAATGATCATGGAGGTCGAATCCCAATCAATTAGTGGCTTGGCACAAGATAGAGTCTAGTTTGAGGTAGGTAAGGGCGAATAGGTGGCAAATTCGAGTGGTAGATGGCATGGGAAGTAACATCCAACTAATGGGCAAGCTACAACAAGGAAGGGCGTGATCCATGTGGGAGATGCAAGCTCTTAGGTAGGATTGACGTGAGCCATGTGGAGGGGCGAGTGGGTTGTGGTAGGTTGCAAGCGAGCTCAAAAGATGGCAAGTGGCAAAGGGTAGGCACTAATTCGCATAGGTGTAGCATGGGAAGTATCACCACTAATCATCACACTACAACAAGGCTCAAACTCGAGTTCAAAGGAGATTGACGTGAAGGTTTAAGGGGATGCGAATTAGTTGTGGGGAATACACGTGGTAGCTAGTAGGTGTAGCTCGAATCACAAAGGGAGCCAAGCTTTGGTGGATAAGGTGAATCATGAGGGCGCCCTCCTCTACATAAATACAAAAACCACCAACCCAAACATCAAGTGACACTTCAACAAATCGATTTTTTACATGGAGAGGGCGAATTTACTTGAGAGGATAAACTTCTAGTGACTGGATGGATGACTGGATAGGCTTGGAGTTGACTGGAATCTTCCTAAATGCTCATTGCCATGTCATTTAGCCTTTTATTTTAATCAAATTGATTAATTTTGGAGAGATTTGGATTATCTCCAAAATATTCAATTTTATTATTTTAATTAATAATTTCTCTGTAAATGACTTTTCAGAGAAAATATTAATTATGAGGCCGAATTGACATTCGAAAGTTGGGTTTAGCTGCTCCATGGGTCATGTGTGATTTTTGGCTTATGAAACGAGCCATCAAACACTAAGTTCGGACCCTGGATGATTGACATAATTACAGACTCAAATTTCTCTATTTAAACTATAGAGAAATTTAATTAAAATTTAAAAAATAATTAAAAAATAAAAACCCCAATTTCGACGCGTTCGGTAAAATTTTTTCGAAATTTTTTCTGGGTGTCCTAGAGACCTAGGACATGACCAAAACCTATTCTAATAGTGTCTAGTAGGTTTATACATTATAGTTGGACCCTAATAACCCCCCATGGCCAAATTTCCAAAATCGGGCATTCCAGCTTTGGAGGAAGCGGGAGAAAAACCAAGAAATTATATTTCGCCTGAAGCAAAGTATAATCTGACGGTGAAAAAACTCCTTGGAATACCTTAGTTGTTTAATCCAGTCATGGGGAACCGAGCCACTTAGACCCTACTAGCACACTTTGATACAAACCCCCATGGGGCCATGGTCATGTCGACTCAAAAACAAAACTGGCAAGCCAAAACTGGCTAGACCCAAATATAATGAAACCCAGATACTCTGGAAGTGAACATTGATGTGTTCCAACACTGGCGGCTCAATAAGGTTTCAACTATTGTACAAATCAGTTGATAACATCTGGCTCCAACTGCGGGACGGACACTTGCTTGATCTAGGAGTCAAAGAAGGTGTTCGAGAATCCCAGAATATCAATTTCCTGCACAGAAAGAGAAGTGTCTTAGTTCCCATGTACATGATAAATAATGCCAAAATGAAATATCAACTATGAAACTATTTTTTGCTTTTTCTTTTCAAATTTACAGTACAAAAATGGAAATCTTTTCTTTTTTAGAATATATATGAACTGTAGTACAAAAATACACTATGATACAGAAATAATGATACATAAAGTACAAAGATAAGAGTTTAGGGAAATCCTGAGATGACCCCTTGGTCATCTTGTATGTTGTTCCGGTAAAAAGGCTTCAAATGTTTCCCATTTATAGGAAGAGGCAGTATTTCTCCTTCCATAGTGTTGAGGCCGAAAGAATTATCTCCAACTTGGCAGCGTATAATAAAAGGACCTTTCCAAAGGCTGTCGAATTTCCCATGCTTCCCAGGTTTCTCCCTTCTTTTGTCCCATAATAGAATAGTGTCCCCTTCTTGAAAGGCTCTTGGCTTGGCTGACCTATCAAATGTGGCTTTCATACTCTCCTTTTGTCTTAACATTTTGTCCAAGGAATTTCTTCTGTTTTCATCAAGCTCGATGATTTGGTTAGCCCTATCTTCCAACTCTAACTTCTCAGAGTCATAATCAGTTAGCATTCTGAAGATTGGGATCTGCATGCTAAGAGGTAATGTTGCTGTGATTCCATAAACAAGTTCAAAGGGGGACTTTCCAGTGGAGTTTTTCTTTGTGATTCTGTCCGCCCAAAGGGAATATTTGATCTTGCTATCCCAGGATCTTTTGTTGTCACCAACAGTTTTCTTAAGGATAGTCATCAGGTTCTTGTTTGAGGATTCAGCAAGGCCATTACCTTGTGGATAATAGTCAGAAGAGTGAGATAAAATAATGCCATATTTGAAACAGAAATCATTCATTTCTGTTGAACTGAAAGCCTTGGCATTATCGGTGGTTATCTTCAAAGGGGTACCAAATCTAGTGATGATTTTATCTTCAATAAAATTCATAACAACCTTCTCAGTAGCTGTCTTGGTAGGAATAGCCTCAACCCACTTGGTGAAGTAATCAATTGCTGTTAGAATCCAGCAAAATCCATTGCTAGAGTTATCTTTAAATTTACCAATAAAGTCAAGGCCCCATTGCTGGAAGGGGGCAATGACAACAACCGGGTTGAAGGGTAAGGTGGTCAATTTAGGCTTTCTTGTGAATAGTTGACATTCCTGGCAAAACTTGACATGTTTGTACACATCGGCAAATATGGTTGGCCAATAATATCCGGCTCTAAGGATTTTGTGGGCAGTTGTATTCGCTGCATAGTGTCCTCCACAAAATCCTGAGTGTAGGTCAATCAAGATCTTTTTAGAATCTTGCTCATGGACACATCTAAGGATAACCCCATTAGGGCTTCTCCAACCCAAGCCTTCTTGAGTAAGGCAATATCTAGCAGCTTTCAATCTTAGTGCCCTTCGCTTGTGTCCTTTAAGGTGGTCAGGGCAAGTCATATGTAAGAGGAAATATATAACATCAGAATACCAATGGATATCTAACTCCCGCAAGGCAGGTGTCATACGTGGACAATCAGGTTGATCTGTACAGTTTATGTCGATGGCTTCCTCATTTTTCTGGATTAACATTTTGGCTAGGCCCTGTCCCTTGATAAGTTTGGTAGGTTTTATTTCCAAGTCATATTCCTGGATCTTGGAGACCCATGTGCCTCTTGTTCCTAAGCAATCCTGTTGGGATAGGATGTCTTTTACTGCAGCATGGGGGACATAACCTATAACTTTATTGTAGCCAATGTATGTTCTGAAATGTTTCAAGGATTTGACCAAAGCATAAGCCTTTTTTTCTATTATAGTGTACTTTAATTCTGAATTTTGTAAAGCCCTGCTCATGAATGCAATTGGTTGCTCGAACCCTTCGAAGTTCTTTTGGAGCAAAACCCCAGCTATAGTATCCTCGGAAGCAAAAGAGAAAATCATGAAATCTTTGGTATAATCCGGACTAACCAACACAGGTGACCTAGTAATAGCATCTTTAATAATGTTGAAGGCTTCTTTCCCATCATCAGTCCACACAAACTTAGCATCTTTTTTAAGTAACCGCTGCATGGGTTTCATCAACTCAGCAAGGTTTGGAATAAATATTCTGATAAAGTTTATGTGACCATTGAAAGATTGAAGGCCCTTCACATTTTTGGGGAGAGGTATCTTCTTGATGGCTTCAACTCTTTCAGGGTCGATCTTGACCCCGTCCTTGTTTATAATATGCCCTAAGAGTTTTCCCTCTTCGATGCCTAATACAGACTTTGCCGGATTTAGGGAAATACCATATTCTCTGCATCATTCAAAAAATTTTCTTAAGTGATCAACATGGCTGGATCTTTCCTTTGAAAAGACAGTTAAATCATCTTGGTATATCTCGATGATTTTTCCTATTAATTCCTTGAAAGCATAATCCATGGCCCTTTGGAAAGTAGCTCCTGCATTTGTAAGGCCAAAGGGCATTCTCAGATATTCAAAGGTTCCCCAAGGGGCTGTAAAAGCAGTTTTATGTTTATCTTCTTCTTTGATAACAACTTGGTTGTATCCTGAAAATCCATCAAGCATGGACATCATGTTGGATCCAGTGACCTGTTGGAGGAGGGTCTCCATGTTGGGAAGTGGATAATTGTCTTTCTGGCATGCCATGTTAAGGTTCCTGAAATCAATAGATATTCTGATACTTCCATTCTTCTTTCTTACGACAACTAAGTTGGATCACCATGAAGTGTGTCGGGTGGGTGCTATAATGCCTGCTGCTAACATCTTTTCTAGCTCTCTTTTGATAATGGGGGCCAACTTAGGATTTATTTGCCTTAGTTTTTGGCGGAAAGGCTTGGCATTTTGCATTTCCGGCTTAAGGGGGATGGTATGTTGGAACACATCTTTCCTATAGGCCTTCAACTCATCATAAGTAAAAGCAAATATATCTCTAAACTCTTTGACAAGGTTTATTAGTGCATTTCTTTCTTTTTCTGATGTTCCTTTTCCAATTTTTATGATTTTTGGATCTGTTTCCGTTCCAATGTTAACCTCAATGTAATCTCCTGGTTTCATCTGGTCAATGTTGTTTTTCTTCCCATCATGTCTATCAAAGATGTTCTCTAACTTAGTGAAACCACGTGAAATTGGGTTCATGGGTTGGCTTTCATCTTTATATTGCTTGCCTTCTTCCTGTTCATTAATGTTGAAATTGGCAAACTCATCTAAGTTATTTATGAATCTCAGAATCTGTTCATCATCTTTGAAAACCTGCCAATGGTTCATGTTGTCTGGGATAGATGGTCTATAGTTGATCTCAAGGGTACAATCTCCTTTCAACATTTCCTCTGACGGCTGGAGTGTAGATGCCGCAACGGCTAACCTATCTGCCATACTGTTCTCTTCCCTATGGACTACTTGAATGTTTAGAGCATCAAAGTATTCCATGGTGTCCCACACTGCATTCCTATATCTCTTAAGCCTTTTGCAATGGCATGCAAAGTTACCCTTGATCTGTTGTACCACTAAATCAGAATCTCCCTTGATACTAAGCATTTTGATCTTCATGTCTTTAGCAATTTCTATGCCTAGTAAGAGTGCTTCATACTCCGCAACATTGTTGGTGGCTTCAAACTCAAGTCTAAATGCAAAGTTGAAGATTTTACCCTCGGGTGTCATTAATACTATACCGGCACCTTTGCCAGCTTTAGAAAAAGCTCCATCAAATTCCATTTTCCATAGCCCATCAATTTTCTTGTCTTTCATTTCCCTATGAACTGGATCTAAGAAAGTGGAATTGATCTGGTGGGTTCCCATGTCATCCGAATTGTAAATGTACTCATTTGAAGGTTTCTGGGGATTTTCAACATGGTACCTCCTTTCCTTTTCTGAATGTAGTTTAACCTGAGTGTTCTCTGAAGTAGGAACAGTTGCGTAGGATAAATCTAACTGCAATGAACCACCCAAGGAAGCACCCCACTTTCTAGATAAAAGCATACCCCACTTATCAGGCACATCTATGACTAGGATGTCGATGGTGACATGGATATCTGGGTACTTGGCTAATCTGACGGTTTGATTCTGAATCATTCCCTCAACTTCGACAGGTCTAGAGTCCATGGCACAAACATTCCCATATGGTCTAGTGGTCTTTAAATTCAGTTGCTGCATGACTTTCTTGGTCATAAGGCTGGCACCAGATCCTGAGTCCAACATACAGTTATGTAGAAGAAGGTCACCTATCATCAATGATATATAAAAAGGCGGGTGAGCTTCTTTTCTTGTTTCCCTGGTATGTAGGACTATAGGGGTATCTCCATAATCATTCATACAACTTGTTGAAGGTTTCTCTTTAGATTCTATGAAAGTTACCTTTTTAGGGGTAGGGTACTTTGCAGGTGGAGGATGCTTTTCAGATGCATTGGGATGAGGAACAGCAAGGGGCTTTTAAGAAATTGCAGGTTTAGGAGTATGAGGGGGAGTATTATTAGCATGAGGTTCTAATAGTTTTAACAGTTTCTCTCTCTGACCAGGAAGTTTGCATAGCTCAAGTACTCGGACTGGAACTTTAGTGTTGGACAACCAATTACTTAAATCAAAATTTAAATCAACAAGTGGTTCCTTTTCAATGTTTATTCTTTGAGCAATGTGAGGAACTGTTACCTTAGGAGTGTTTTGATTAGAAGGTCCTTCCTTTGGTTTCTTTTGATAAGTGTTTCCCTTGAATCTCTGCCTGTTGTTGATACTAGGTGGCATCTCTCCATACAGTTGAGTCATATAGTCGATCTGCTGATAACCCTGGATGGCTTGAGTCATATCAAGGCTCTCATATTCATTCCCCACATGGTTGATAAAAACAGGCTCGCCTGATGAAGTATTAGGCTCACATCCCTCAGGATATCCATGCTCTTGAACAAAACAGGCATAATGGCAACCAGATTCCTCATGGAAATCCTTGCATGCTCTACAAAAGGGCTTGGCATGCTCAACCATGTTAGCAGCCTCTAGTTGATGAGGAGGCCTCTGTTCATGGTTAGGAGGTATTCTTTGCCAAGTAGGTTTAGCAGGAAAATTTCTAGGAGTTGGCTGTGTATGTTGAACCTGTTGAACCTGTTGAACTTGTGCTCTTTCCATGTTGATGATCTTGTTTTGCAATTCTTTAATCTGACTTACATGTTTCTGTTCTGCTTTCTCCATTCTCTCACATATTTCTATCATTCTTTTTTCGTAAGAGTCCTTCATAGGTTCTTTGTCTTTATGCTCGATTGGTTTTGAAAGTAGTTGAGATCTAGAGTATCCTTGGATGTTTGATTCTCCGGAAGACTTCATGTTCCTATCAATTTTGATGGCCAAAGCTTGAGCTTCAAGCAAGGTAGCTGGCTCCTTATCCCTGATCTGGTATTGGACTTTGCCACTTAATGCTTCTATGTAGTAGTCCAACAAAGAATCCGTAGGAGGCGCATAGGTGTCAGGGATGGAAATGGACAACTCCATGAATTTAGTGTTAAATTCATCCATAGTTTCGTTCTCAGTCTTCTTCATACTAGTTAGAGATGCAACTAAATGTCTAGGTTCTTTTCTGCAACCAAACTTGTTGAGGAAGGCCGTTTTGAAGGCTACTATGGTGGCAAAAGAGTTGTCTGGTAGATTGTCGTACCAGTTCCCTGCCTTACCCTCCAAGGATAGGGCAAAAAGAGTCATGTAAACGTCTTCATGTTTATCAGCTCCCCTGACATGAGCACTACACAATTTGGTGAAGTTTCTAATATGTTGTTCAGCAGATAATGAGGCATCAGTGCCATTGAAATTTGTGATATTATCAATAGCCTTCTCGGGAATATCATGAGGTTGACCTGGTATCTGAGTAAAGTTGAGTTGAGTGAAGAACTCACCCATTGTGGAAAGGAAACAGTTATTTTCAGAATTTGTTTGATTTTCTAGATTTTCTTGAAATAAAGAGTGGATGTCTAAATTAGATTCGGATCTAAGATTTTCAAGAATTCTACGAGAAGCAAGCTTGTTCAGTCTCCTCCTATAAACCTTTTCAGGCTCAGGGATAAAGCTAAGCAAACCTTCAGAGTTTCTTCTAGTTGAATACCTTGATGTGTTAACTGACAGTGGATTCGCCAGGTGAATCGAAGTCTAATTTCAAAGAGTGATTAAACTAAAAAATCTACCAAAATAAAAAGGTGAAGTGGAGTCGCCAGATAGATATGAGAATCTATCAAAAGGTAAAACAAACTAGAAAAACTAAGGTCGTCCAGGAACAAAAAGATTTGTCCCCGGCAACGGCGCCAAAGATGTTGTCCGCCAAATTGCACACCAGCAGCGGAAATCTTTCGAAAGCTGTCTCTTCGCTACAAGTGAGAGAGGTGTGGCCTTGGGGGCAAGCAATGAGCCAGGTACTGTCACCTGAATCCCAGCTCCTCCGTTTAGGCAAACTCCTAACGAAGCCAAGGGGGGTAGTCCCTAAAAGAGAGTTTCACTAAGGCTCTTTGTGTATTTAAGTGTTTTTGATGTAGTGATGCGGATGGGTGTTGTTTAGGAGTTTTTTGAGATGAAAGACAATATAAAATTAAAATAAAGAACAAGATAGCGCAATCCACGTTGCAAATACAAGATGAAAGATACACTTGGGCAATAAATAAATCACTTCGCGTAAATATAGCAAATACTCCAATGTTGATACTTAAGAAAGCAAAATATAAGATGAAGGACCAGTGCCTTATGGAGTCAAAAAATTAAATGTGAATGTGAAAACTTAATACAAGTGCTTGAATCGAAAAGTTTGTGAGAACGATGTGCAGCTTATCTTGGTAAATTCAAAGTTTTAATTGTCTTGATTATTAGGGCTAAAACCAAGGATGTTCAAAGAGTGTCCGGAAAGTAGTTTTAAGCAGCTCCTTTAAGAGACCTGTTGGGGCCTGTCTGGAATCACGGCGAGGCGCGCAATGCTAACCAGCCACCGTGTCGCAGATTGGGCGGTCCAGTGCCTCCCCTGAGAACTGATTAAAGTACTTTATGACAACGCCGGTTCGTTGGTTATGGGGGTGAAAGTTTTAATTAGATTTTCACTTGTAAATTAACAAGTCTTCCACCTTTCTGAGTACTAGCCCAACCGTTTCCGGTTGGCAAAGCATACGGGTGTAGGACAGAAACCAAGATAAATTAATTAAGGGGTGTATGAGTGAAATTTTTTATTATTAGAGAACCTTGTTCAACTCACCGACAGAGAGCGCTCTTGACTCGATCTTATGACCAAAGTTCAAGAGACTTGCTAAGCTTAAAATGCCTAATGCAGGGAAAATGCAAAACTAAAATGCCCTCCGACAGAGGGTGCTCTTGACTTGGATTTGGCCAAGTTCAAGAGACTTTGGTTTATTTTAAGAAGCAGACAAAAAGTAGTAGTAGTATATCTCAGATTGAAAAAGGATTTAAACAATAATACTGATCAGCAAGATACGAATACTACTAACAATGCTATTTGCGAAATAAAATGAAACTGAATAAATCTAGTGTTCTACCACACAACTTTAATCTACTAGGTGGGATTGATCTCCGAACAAGATCAACCACTAGAACCGCCTGCACTTGAGAACCTCCAGCTAGCTGAAAGCTCTGCCAAGGAAACCGACGGGGAAGGAAGAGTAACCACAAATTATGTGGTCCTGCCCTTGAGAAAAAATCTCAAGGATACAACTTCCGGTCGAAGGCTTTGGAAGAGAGACAAGATAATAATAAATGCAAAAAATAAAGCTAAACTACCCAAGAGTCTCTTTCAGGTCAAAGACCCTACTCGAGAGAGCATGGGGGTAAGTAAATATGGAAGATAACTTTGAATGACTTATTGAAGCAAAATACTAATCTAAGAACATGAGATCATAAATCTAAGCTAAATCAATCCCCAAGACCCAACACTCTTCCCCAAATGGGGAAGAAGACCAAAAAAGTGGAGGCCTCCTCCACTTGAAACTTTTATTAAACGGTTACAAATGCCTTGGGTTTAACACCTTCCAAGGTCTTTCGAGAATGAAGTAAATGGAAATACAAGGCTAGCTCTTATAAGCTTATTCAAAAGGATAACAAGATTTTGTAATTTTAATCACACCTTATGGCGTTCTTGTGATTTTGCTTTGATTTCTTCGCTTCAATATCTATTAAATATCTTTCTCTCAAATGACCTACACAAGATCAAAACATCTCAACAAGGCACCCATTAACCATTAGCGAAAATAAGACAAACTTGAAACTAGTTAAGTCTAGATTTAAAAAATTTGAGTCTAAAAGGGAAAATGCATGAGATTTTGGCATAAATTCTTAACTATGGCGAAATGGACCAGCGAACAACAAACTCTTGAAATGCAATGGGAAAGAGATCTAGATCATAAAATTTTGAGAAATTTTTTGTGGAAAATATTCTATCTTTTCAACTTGCAACTAGGGTTTATAAATGCAAACTATACTATTGTGAAACAAGAGATCTAGAATGCCCTAAAGTTAACTTTCAATGCATGCCAATGCCAATGATATAATAAATTGAGATCTAATCTATCAAAGAAACAACTCTAGCAAGTAACTTTAAAAATGACTTAGCCAATTCGTTTTTGTACTTTTTATGGTTTTTAGGGGTTTTTTTGGAAAGAGGACGAGAGGAAGAAAGGGCAAAAACGAAAGCAAGGATGAGAAGGTAGATCTAGGGAAAAGATGGAGGGACAAAAAACGAGAGGCAAAGATGGAATAAAAAACGAGGAGATTTGGACGGGGACGAGAGCAAGAAGGTAGGGCTAATGAGGTTGGACGAATGGAAAGGAGGGAGAAGAATCAAATGGGACGAGAGCTAGGGAAGAAGAAGGTAGGGCTTTGGTGAATGGAGAGAAACTAAAGTGGAGGCTTCGAAGTGAAGGTGAAGGGAGAGCTAGAGGAAGGAAGCTCGAATCTAAGGTAACCAAGTTTTAGAATGTAGATTTTTTGAAACTTTGATGGGTGAGGAAGAGAGCCCTTTGTAGCTTGGTTTTGGAGCAAAGATGAAGGAGCTTGAGGATCCTGCAAAACAAAAGATATTAATGGGAAAAATCCTTGCTTGTGAAGTCAAGCTAGATGCAACCTAGCTCACACTTGTCTTCACCTTTGTAACACCTGTAAAACCCCAACACACTCAAACATACAAGTGAAATCAAATGCTACTATGTTAGATAACCAAGACTAAATCAACATTGGTATAACCGAATACTTCTTGCTCATTTAAATCTTTGGAAAACATCACACACATAATCAACTTGAATACAACAAATGACTATTCTCATGGACTAAAAATAGCCTTCTTGAGCTAGCAATATTGAAAGAAGCACTTGCATAAAATGAGAGGAAGGTTATAGAAAGATGTCACCTCAATGCATTAGACACATTCACCACACAAATTTGAAAACACATGGACCTCCAAAGTCTTGATCTTTATTCCAATATGAGCATAAAAATATTACAATTCTTGGCAGAGTTTTCTTGCATCCAAAAATCCATGAGATAATAACCCCTAATGGGCCTCTCTTTATAGAAAAAACTAATAGCTAACCCTAGGTCGAATTAGCAATGATCATGGAGGTCGAATCCCAATCAATTAGTGGCTTGGCACAAGATAAAGTCTAGTTTGCGGTAGGTAAGGGCGAATAGGTGGCAAATTCGAGTGGTAGATGGCATGGGAAGTAACATCCAACTAATGGGCAAGCTACAACAAGGAAGGGCGTGATCCATGTGGGAGATGCGAGCTCTTAGGTGGGATTGACGTGAGCCATGTGGAGGGGCGAGTGGGTTGTGGTAGGTTGCAAGCGAGCTCAAAAGATGGCAAGTGGCAAAGGGTAGGCACTAATTCGCATAGGTGTAGCATGGGAAGTATCACCACTAATCATCACACTACAACAAGGCTCAAACTTGAGTTCAAAGGAGATTGACGTGAAGGTTTAAGGGGATGCGAATTAGTTGTGGGGAATACATGTGGTAGCTAGTAGGTGTAGCTCGAATCACAAAGGGAGCCAAGCTTTGGTGGATAAGGTGAGTCATGAGGGCGCCCTCCTCTACATAAATACAAAAACCACCAACCCAAACATCAAGTGACACTTCAACAAATCGATTTTTTACATGGAGAGGGCGAATTTACTTGAGAGGATAAACTTCTAGTGACTGGATGGATGACTGGATAGGCTTGGAGTTGACTGGAATCTTCCTAAATGCTCATTGCCATGTCATTTAGCCTTTTATTTTAATCAAATTGATTAATTTTGGAGAGATTTGGATTATCTCCAAAATATTCAATTTTATTATTTTAATTAATAATTTCTCTGTAAATGACTTTTCAGAGAAAATATTAATTATGAGGCCGAATTGACATTCGAAAGTTGGGTTAGCTGCTCCATGGGTCATGTGTGATTTTTGGCTTATGAAACGAGCCATCAAACACTAAGTTCGGACCCCGGATGACTGACGTAATTACAGACTCAAATTTCTCTATTTAAACTATAGAGAAATTTAATTAAAATTTAAAAAATAATTAAAAAATAAAAACCCCAATTTCGATGCGTCCGGTAAAATTTTTTCGAAATTTTTTCTGGGGGTCCTAGAGACCTAGTACATGACCAAAACCTATTCTAATAGTGTATAGTAGGTTTATACATTATAGTTGGACCCTAATAACCCCCCATGGCCAAATTTCCAAAATCGGGTATTCCAGCTTTGGAGGAAGCGGGAGAAAAACCAAGAGGTTATATTTCGCCTAAAGCAAAGTATAATCTGACGGTGAAAAAACTCCCTGGAATACCTTAGTTGTTTAATCCAGTCATGGGGAACCGAGCCACTCAGACCCTACTAGCACACTTTGATACAAACCCCCATGGGGCCATGGTCATGTCGACTCAAAATCAAAACTGGCTAGCCAAAACTGGCTAGCCAAAACTGGCTAGACCCAAATATAATGAAACCCAGATACTCTGGAAGTGAACACTGATGTGTTCCAACACTGGCGGCTCAATAAGGTTTCAACTATTGTACAAATCAGTTGATAACATCTGGCTCCAACTGCGGGATGGACACTTGCTTGATCTAGGAGTCAAAGAAGGTGTTCGAGAATCCCAGAATATCAATTTCCTGCACAGAAAGAGAAGTGTCTTAGTTCCCATGTACATGATAAATAATGCCAAAATGAAATATCAACTATGAAACTATTTTTTGCTTTTTCTTTTCAAATTTACAAAACAAAAATGGAAATCTTTTCTTTTTTAGCATATATATGAACTGTAGTACAAAAATACACTATGATACAGAAATAATGATACATAAAGTACAAAGATAAGAGTTTAGGGAAATCCTGAGATGACCCCTTGGTCATCTTGTATGTTGTTTCGGTAAAAGGGATTCAAATGTTTCCCATTTATAGGAAGAGGCAGTATTTCTCCTTCCATAGTGTTGAGGCCGAAAGAATTATCTCCAACTTGGCAGCGTATAATAAAAGGACCTTTCCAAAGGCTGTCGAATTTCCCATGCTTCCCAGGTTTCTCCCTTCTTTTGTCCCATAATAGAACAGTGTCCCCTTCTTGAAAGGCTCTCGGCTTGGCTGACCTATCAAATGTGGCTTTCATACTCTCCTTTTGGCTTGGCTGACCTATCAAATGATGCCTTTGATATCAAATGATGATACCTTTATTAGTTCTTGAAACCCTCATCTTTTGACTTGTGCCCCTACGTGATGGTGAAGATCTTGTCTCTTGACCCACGAGTCTTGGTAAATTTGTTGCCCTCACTCTTGTCATGAATGTACTTGCTTGATAACCTCAAGCCCATAAAACCCTATGCATGCTACTTAAACCCTTGAAGAAGCTCCTTTGCAAAAAGTAATGAAGCCCCTTAATCAATGATGAAGATGCCTTGGTTGATGGCTTTAAACCCACATAATATGGTCATATGACCCACTCACATATGGTAGCTTGGCTAGCTTTTGAAAACCATGATGAAATCCCTTGATCCACAAGACTTGGTGTTGAACTTGATATCCTTATTCTTTGATTCTCAAACCTATTGAAGAAGCCCTAAAAGTGGTTAAAGAAGCCATCCAAAGGTTTTCAAGTCAATTTCTGATGTCCTGCACAAATTAAAAAAAAAAGGGTGAAGAACCTTTCCAATGAAAGCAAGACCCTCACAAAGTGGTAGTCCTCGTCAAGCCCTTTCCGTTGATATGTAGAACGCCCCCTAACTCCTCACGGTTGGAGAGATATTGATTTTTGAAGTTGTGTGGCAATGTTACCCTTATTGTAAGGTCGGCCAGCCTAATAAAAAAAAAAATTAATTAATTTTTTTTCTTTGTGAAGTCGTCTAGCTTACAGTTTGTTCACAAGTTTGTGTATAAATACCTGGACGCCTAGCCCTTCATTTGTGCAAAAAAATGTGATATTTCAGCTCTGAAATTTCGTCCACTGTAGCAGTGGCAGTAGTATTTTGAAGTTTTTTTTAAGCTATGAATTTCGGGTTATAATGCACTGAGGAAGCCACAGGGGTAAAAGAAAAAGAAAGGGAAGTTTTAAAGTCTGATTTCAGCTCTAAAAATTCAGGGAAACTAATGAGGAATCTGCAGGTTACAGTCTGATTTTTTTTTTGAGGCATCCGCAGGTTACAGTCTGGTTTTTTCTGAGGCATTTGCAGGTTACAGTAGAAGTTTTATTTTGGTATCTACAACACATCTCTCAGGACAGTGAAACCATCCAGCACTAAATTTTGGGTTTCCCACCGTTGTAATTCTGGTTTTTAGCAGCATAAATAAAAGGCTACCACGGTGATGAAGACCTAACCACATGAAGGCATCCATATGTGTTTGCAACAGTAGTTTGAAGGTGATGAAAGTCTGATTTAGGCACAGTCAATGCCTCAATGTTTATCATGTTGAAGTCACAATTATATGTAAGGACAAAAAGGCATACATGAAGGAAGATCAAACTCAGAGACATCCTAAAGTTCCAACCTTTTTGAACCAACTCAGAATAAGCCACAGTGGAGCAGGACACAAGCTCATAAATTTGTGACTGAGGCAGAAATTCGTGACTGAGGCAGAATTTCGGTGACCACAGTGATTCAAGTAAGAGCTTGTAATTTTGTTTTGCAAATTGTGTGAAGTTGTGAGGTGAAGAGAAGTAAGCTCTGAGGCACGAAGAGGAGACACAAGATGAAGTCAATCAAAGATAACTTGATGTCTTAATGATCTGGGTTCACGAATTGTTGAGGAAGAAAAGAACTGAGAGCTGAGTAAATGTCGATTGGTGCAATGATCTAGAGAAGCACTAGGCAAAACGAATAAGTAAAGATCAGGGTTTGAGTGCATGTGTGCAAATTGCAGAAGGGTCTCTATACAGTATGAAAGGTTGGTGTGCAAATCACTGATACTCCAAGTCAAGACGAATCCATATCAAGGTAAGATCACATGGTTGCAGAACAAGGCAACTTTGATATACAGTGTATCAGTATAAATATTTGTATCAAGAAGTTTTGAAAAAGTAGTATGAATTTTTGTCTTGAAATGATCTGAAAAGAGTAAGTGTGAAATGAATTTATGAGAAGAGACTTAATGTCTTGAGTGCAAATGTAAAGAACCATGTCACAGAAATACTGGATATCATGTGAAAATCTTTGTGAACAAAAGTGGTAAACTACAGGAAGTAGTGTCATAGGAACTACAGTAAGTAGTGTTACAGGAATGATGGAGACACTGTACATTATGTGCTGATGAAAGAAAGTCTAAGAATTGTGGCAACTGTACAAAACAAAGAATTTGTATATCATGTGCAGATGAAGAGAGCTTTTGAGGGCAATGTTGTAGCTCTAGAATTGTTTGTGACATTGTTTGAAGATAGCTTTTGAAGGGGTACCACAATCGAAGGACGTTACAGGAATTGAAGTTAACTACAGGAATGGAGTTTTGGTGCTACAAAGACTAAAGTGAGCTACAAAAACAGAGGATTGGTGTCATCTTCTTAACAGGTACATAAGCAGCTTGGTACAGGTTTGGCACAGGTTGCCTTATGTGCAGTTGGTCTAACTCAGATTGGCTGAGTTGTATGAGCAGTTGGTTGGACCCAGGTGGTCTGGTACATTGTTGGTTGAACTCAGATTTATTGATTTGAATAATGTGAACAACAGATTGATTTAGGCACATAGATTGATTGGTACAGCTAGATTGCACAGATTGATTGTACGGGATGATGAACAGTGTGGCACAGTTGTGATGAGCAGTGGTCAGTTAATGAGCAATGAACAGTTGATGAGCAGTGAATGAGCAGTGAATGAGCAGTGAACAGTTGATGAGCAGTGAATGAGCAGTGAACAATTGATGACAGTGGTTAGTTGATGAGCAGTGATAGTGGTTGAGCAGTGTGGTGCAGGTGTTGGTTAATAGGTCCGCAGGATTAGTGCGGTTGTGATTTAGCAGTATCTATCTTCATATCAGGGTGGTAGGACGCGGCAAGGAAATCTAGGGAGCTAAGGATTCCTTCAGGTTGTAGCCTGTAAACCAGGGGGATGTAGCCTCCTTCCAGTTGTAGCTGGAGAATTGAAGTCATTGTAACAAAGGGGGTTGTTGCCTCCTTCCAGTTGTTGCTGGTAAATTTTTATTATAAAGGCTTCCGTGGTTTTTTCCCCCAGGACTTGGGTTTCCACGTAAAAATCTTGTGTACTGTGTTTTGCTATGCTTCCTATGTGATGATGATATGATGATAGGTGATGATGAGCTGCAATTGTTAATAATGCTGATGATATAATGATAATGTGGTAATACATTAATGAATGATGTATTGAAGAAGCAGTTGATGGTTGTTAAAGTTGAAAAAGTAATAAAAAGCTATACACACTGTTCACCCCCCCCCCCTCTCAGTGTGCTCGGTGTGTCCAACATTAACAACTCTCTTTTATTGCTCAATCCGATTGCACCTATGCACACCCCTCATGTTTGAACTAATTCAAGTGATATGGTTAACCCTTCCATCCAAGCACACATATGAACTTCTCATATATCTAGGTTAATTTGATATAATATATGATGCAATGCTTGTTAGAATTGACTATTATAACCATTACAAGGATAAGTATGGAAGAAGTCATTGTCTCCTATATATTTTTTTGTAGCCCTAAAGTCACAACACTTTGTAATGTAAATATCACTCCTTAGTTTGCTTGGTTAGGTATGTTGTTGCTGAAAGGAAAAGATGCAAGACCCATTCAAATACAAGGGACTCATATTGAGGTCACTTGGTGTCTAGAAATAACATCTATATGTATGTGAGAACTTTTCCATAACATTCCTATCGAAGACAAAATCATGTATGCAAAAATGTAATCAAAGACAAACTCATATACACAAGTGCAGATCCATCTATTAATATGCAAAAATGATCCAATCATGTACACTTTTTGGAAAAATGGAACATCATTCCCAACGTCTATATAATGGCAATTCGTGCCCCGTACAAAAAAAGGCAACTCGTGCCCTGTACAAAATATGGCCCATGGTTCCCTATACAAAATATGGCAACTCGTGCGAAAATGCCACATCGTGGCTAGTTTACATAGGAGGGTCTCTCAATCCTCCTGCCCACCCTCGGAGCTCCCAGGTGCATCTCCAAAATCGATCTTCCTCTTCTTCATGCTAGAGGAAGCTGGGTCCTTCCGGCGTCTTTGAGCACGTCCCCCTAAGCCCTGAAACGACAACAATAATATGTCAACTTTACCTGGCAATTATACAAGTATAAAACATAATTTCAAAATAAAAATAGTTTTCAAATCTTGGATAACTCACCGCATGCGAGACTGTAAGTCGTGAGGGGGTCTCCCTCATTCGTGATCCTAGTCTCTCGGCACTGCCACCTTGCATCATTTAGAACAATAAGATGAATGCTGAAACTAGATGCATATAGTATTTTTTCGTTAAAATTGAACGAGATTTTCATAAACTAGTCAATCTCACCGTGAACAAAATCGGTTGGTCTTCGGGGCTGGCAGATGTAGCAATCAGCTGGACAACCTGCTCTGATGCTAGGGTGGACGGTAAAGGGGAGGATGTAGCCACATCAACGGTGGCTACACCACTGGGGGGAACATTGGAAGAAAGGGGGGTGGTAGAAGGAGGCATGGACTGGGGTGGGAGAAGTGGAGATGAACGTCCAGGGCTATAAACCCCGGCTGGCTGTAGTATGGATCAGGGCACCCTGGAAGGGGAAGCGAATGTGGTGGGGGAATTTGGGGGGGGGGCGAGGTCTGTGTTGCGGTATAGGGATGGGTGACTGTGGATGGGTGGTGTGCCGTGATCGGATGGGGGAGGGTGGGAACATGGGAAACTAATACGAAGGTGGAGCTGGATATGAAACATAAGGGGGAGCTGGATGGAACTGTGGTGCTATATAGGAGGGGGGGGCTGGATGGAAGGGGTTGGAGAATGGGGTATGTATGCTAGGGGGTACAACTGGCATATAGGATGGACGAAAGGTAGGGGAGGGAGGAATAATGACACTGGTAGGACGAGGTGTTTGCACCTGCATACACATTTATAACCTCATAGTTTAATATAGAAAATATAAATATACACGGACAAGTCATCATATTTAAAATTAAATTTATGCTTTAATACACACGATACCTGCGCACGTGGAGAACTGCTGGTGCCCAGTGGCGGTGGCTGGAGCCCGCGGACACTACAATTTTTAGACTGAATTTATAAAAACAATATTAACAATATTAAACACAATGCAAATGAGAATGACAACGATGGTACTTAAAAAACATGACTAGAATTAATTTATATTCAAGTTAGATGATAGTGGTTTGATGGGCTTTGGATATTATATAACGTTTTTATTGTATTGGTGCAGTCCATTTTTTCAAGACTTGGTAAAGAACATGGTTGTGGGGATCGAGTCCTTTGACCCACAATGGATTGGGCCCATGATAGGAACAAATGACCCATTATGTGGTCATTCATGGAAGATAATGTGGCAAGGAAGGTTGACAATTTATGCTTGAAGTGTTTGATGGGAAAAGTTGTCATTGATATTCAATATTCTGAAAGGATAGAAGGTGGCATGGCATGAAATTAAAATTAAATAAGGTGACAGGGCATAGAAGGTGACATGGTGATATTTTCCTTTTCTAGAGTCATCCCCATGAGTAGGTGAGCTTTTCCTTTGGCCCTAGAGAGATGTGCAGTGCCTCATAAGCGAATGGAATTCATGTCCATTTACAAATTTGAATTGGAAACCTATGTAATGTGTTTGGGTTCTTGATGAAGAGTTCCTAGGTTTTGATGTCTTCTTATAGATTTGTAGTTTCCTACAAGCTTGATTCACCCAGTGGAAAAGTATTTGCATCCCTAGAGTGAGGATCTTGAGTCCCTTTATTTCCATAACATTTACATCATCAAATAAAATGGCATCTCATTGTTTCAATTTGCAAAGAGGTGCTAAATAGCAGTTAAGTTAGTGTGCATGTTATTTAATACACTTTAGAGTGTTGATTGTTAGAAAAAGGCAGAAAGAGAAATATTTTTCATGATTAACTTACTTACAAGCTTGAATGTGCCATGTTCTTTTGCATTGAATGAGTAATTATGTGTTCTTGATTGAATAACTATGTTGTCAGAATGATATCACTTGATTGAAATTAAATAAATATTGAGTGAAATGAGTAAAATGAGTATTCTTGATGCCAAATGTTTTACCAAGTTGTATTTGAATCAAGATAATAGCAAGGCCCCATAGACCATATTTGTAAGATTATCGCTCTTCCTTATGGGCCTTACATCATTTTCAAAAAATTTAGTGACAATACATGTGATAAGTTGTTTTACGTTGTTTATGTCTTTCCTAATAGCATGTTCTAGGAGTAGTAGTATGATTACTTTCAGTCTCAAGTATTAGAATAAATTGGAAATCCCGTGATAATAAACTAGGGTAATAAGGACATGAGAAATATCAGGTTCTTGAATTTCTAGAAGCTTGGCCACTATGATTCTCTTTTTCTCGAGAGTTTTGCACAATGCAGTGAAAATTCATAGCAATAAATAGTTTTCCTATTGGTCTCGGTGGATGCAAAAGTGACAAGTACAACATCTCAGTGAACTCAATTGATGCAACAAAGTTAGCAGAATCATAGAAGTGATTTGACCACCTTTACCATTAAAAGAACCTATTAGTAGAATGCGGGGGAAAGTGATAATTACCATGGTAATATATTCTCAAAGTTTAAGCTTGAAGAACACATGGCATAAGGGCATGGCAGCAAAGGTTGATTTGGTGGACAAAGTGATGGGCATTGGAGCCATTGGCACATCTATTGAGCCAAGAGTCAAATGACCCATACTCTGGTCATTTGAAGATGATTTGGACAAGGAGAGTACATGGCAAAGATAACTTGGATGAAATGGTGACAAATGGAAAAGCAACAATAACACACATGGCATTGGTCAAGCACATGAAGAGCAAGCAAGCATTGGATGGTAGTCTGAGGATGAAGGACACTGCGGGCATCACCAAAACCCTAGCTGCGGGCTCATCATTGGTCAAGTAAGAATGACAGATTTTGGAAATTTCTCTCCCATTTGTATAATCATCAGAGATCTAGGATGCGTAAAGTGAACATGGACAAACGTTTCTAGTTTTCTTAGGTTTTCATGTTTTATAAGGTTTCATTTTTTTTTTGGTGGGATTATACGAATTTATAGCTCTCAAATAAATTAGACAATATTATAAACACAACTGTAAAATACGATGATAATATGGTAATTACTCAGTGCTAATTAATTTGTAATTACTGAACACAAATTACTCGTAAGTGGATCTAATTATTCAAAGTAAGAAAGTTACCTGTGTGTATGGTGCCGCAAACTCCTATGCTGCCGCCATGGCTCCATGGAGGTCAAAGGAACCGACGTCCTCCCACCTAGGGGATGAAGACTCGACCCCGAATAACTGTACATTAAAACAAATAAAGTCAACAATGTGTAATTCAAAGTTAAATATATTAAAAAATACGATATCAAATAAAATCTAACAAATACTTGAACATTAAATAAAACAATAGCAAATTTGATCCATGATGCTCCTTGTGGCATGTTGCTGTGTATCACCATGGCAAGAATGACCATAGTGAGAACAACAATGTGCCGTTGTTCCAACAGAACTAGAAGGCCCCTCCTAGGTTCCACTTGTATCTGGCATGTATCGGCCACCACCCATAGACTGTGTAGTTGTCTGTGTATCATCGATGTCCTCCCGGCTGTGGGAAGACATGGCCACAAATTTGGTATGTCTAAGCAAGTCATGTGTGGCATGTCTGACGGAGTCATGAATCTCATCTAGGCCGCTACCAAACCCGGGTGGATGAGGAGGGGGGTTTGGCTCTCTCCTGGGTGCAGGAGGTCCTCTAAGTGGGTTGCGGTGCGCTTGAGGTCAATCTTGGGTAGAGGCAAGACCGACACCCTGAAACTCAGTGATGTCAAAATAGTTGACATGGTACCCTAGCTCAAACTCAGGCGACAATTTTCGAAGGAAATACTATGGGACCTCCAAATTGTTGCACGGGGGCCTGTCAAACACCATGAACCACTTCTTTCTCCAGTTATCTCTCCATGGCTGGTAAATGCACCAGTCCATGCAAACCCGAGGCCTCGTCACAACTAGAGGCTGTACTGTCGAGGGAATTATGAACTTGCTATACAACTGGGCTTTGGTGATGTTGAGGTCTTTTATCTGCTCTTTGGACAACCCAGTGGAGTAGTGTTCCCTCATTCGAGCCCTGTATTGGCTAAAGTTTGTTATCTCACTATGTGCAATATTGATTGATTCAATAATGTTTTGCAGTGATGAAGCCAAGGAAACCCGAGAGGGTTCCTTGGTACTATTCCATTCATTACTTAGTGCTCTCAATTGATTTAAATCTTGGTGTAATCGATCTTCGGTGTTTTCATTGGTTCATTGTCGGTTCCCATGTTGTCTTATGGAGGTCGGGTTTCATTGGTTTCATCGGATGGTTCAGGTGTGTCTGACATCTTGTTAGGTGTAGATGGCCTGCAATTAAATTTTCTTGGTTTTTTAATGGATTGTAATTTTTTTTTAAAATTAAAATTCAAATGGAAAATTAAAAAAACCAAAAATAAAAACAAATTTGTGCTTTGAGGAGCACCTACCTGGAGAAATGGATGGTGCCGTGGTGTAGGGGCGATTTGTTGGTGTTGAGGAGAATTTGGTTGCTTGAAGACGCGTTCACGGGGTTGCACAGTGCGCTCACGGGATTGCACAGTGGGATCACGGGTCTGTCGAAAATGACAAACCTGTGAGCTCTATTTTTTTTTATAAAAAAACAGAGGCGTACACGCGTCATTTACGCATGCACGCCATTTTGTGCATACGCGTCAAAGACGCGTGCGCGCCCATTTTGTCCACGTGGAAGTTCGGCATTGCTGAAGCAACGACGCGTGCACACATTTGGATGCGCGTGCGCGTCGCTTTGTTTTTTCCGCTCACGCATTGATGTTTAGGGTTTAACCCTAATAAGACAATATCAACACCCTTTTTGTGTTTAGGGTTTAACCCTATTTCTTATTATGGGAGTTTCTTGGTTTAACGCCACGGTTGTAACTTATAGGTTGTTATGGGGGTTTTCTCCCCGTTATAAATAAACTATTCTCAGTTGTTAATGATGTATTGTTTCCTGCTTACAAGGCATGCATTTTTATCATTGTATTTTTTTACTTATACATATGGGCGGATTTGTCGAGATTCAATCTTGACTTGTATTATCACTATAGATTATTTTTGGCTTGATGTTTTACTACTCGTGCCTTTAGGGCATTAAATCCATAGCTATCTACAACACAATGATACCCTCGATGGTTTTCCCACACTGTTGCAGTGCATTACTGGTGTATTTTTATATTTAACTTAATGCTTGCATAAGCCATGAACGAGGCTTTACTGATTATGTTTTAAACTTATTATTTGTTACGGCTTGGTATTTGACCCTTGCAACATATCATTACTCAAGGAGGCCAAAGCTTGACTTTTCCTGTGAATGTGAAAGGGGATGTTTATTTATCCTCTGTGTGTTTAAGCAATGGCCAATTCCTTGCGAGTCGCCTGTATAGTTGCGTGACATGTTTCTCAATTAATTCTCTTATTGATTATCTTTTCAGGCTTTCCCGAGACATCAGTATTTTTATTTTGAAATAACAGGCCGAGGCCTGGGCACATACTCGTACTTACTCTCTATACTTGGTTATGGGTTCGACATTTGCTTAAAGGAGGTATTTTTGCAAGCCACTAAGTTCGCATGATTGTTATGGTTATCGTTTATATGATACATGTTCTGTCCTATAGTTATAGGCCATGGTCTGTATAATGTTATGCTATCTCCTATGTTTATTTTATTGTTGCTTACTTGTCTAATCACATGATTTTCTTATTGATTTGCATATGCATATGGAGAGGGTTATGATGCTTAATCTGTTTGTTTATTCAAAATAGGTGTTTTACTGTAGCCAATGAAATGGCACTTACGATATGTTTAGGGTTCACCTCCAGTTATGAATATGGTTTCAAAACTTGTGAAAAAGTCTTGTATTTAGCTTTGAGTTATGTTTGATGTTTAAGAGGATATATGGTTAGTCTCAACTGCTTGTATATTGTTGGTTTGTTTACCGTAGTACATTATTGTAATTGTCTCTATGTTTATTTCATGTACTTGATATAAAAAAGTGGTTATAATCTCTACATTTTCACTGGAGTTATTAAGGATGCAAATTAAGTAGTTTTCCTTTTAATAAATAACATATATAATGCAAGATAATTAACTTCTTTTGGAAGAACAAAAATAATTAATTTCTAACAAAGATTAGAAGCTATTTATGAACAACTAAGGCTTCTAGAGCCACATCCAAGATGCATAGTTAAACCAAGTTGTAAGCTAAGTACTAAATACATTCATAATGCACAATTTATTTAGGCTTGAATAGATAGTAGAGAGCAATATATAAACATAATACTCAAATGAACATTAGCATGATACTTCGATAATTTCAAAAGTATAAAAACAAAGTAGAAATAGGCTCACTAGATACATCTCTGAACCTGATACACTTGTAGAAGAAAATGGAGTTGGAAGAACCACGTTCCATCGAACCATAGACCACCGAGCAACTAATATAATTGCTTAGAAATCACCCCCGAGCATAAACCATGACACCATAGGGACTAACATATCCCGGTCTCATTGAAATATAACTCTTTCACCCACAAAGAACTCTCATCTCAACTCTAGGAACCAGCTCTTGCTCTGACAACAAAGCTCTCAACTTAGGACAATTTCCTAACACATCAGAGGTGCTTACACAACAAGTTTCCATGCATACTAGGTAGCGTCCTACCCTCACACATATGCATATAAATAAGATTTTCCTAGGACTTACACAAGGCCCAACTTTCCCTCCTTGGGAGTTGGTTGGCCTTGGATCCCCTCCTAGATCTTAGGGAGGTGGTTCCTCAAAACAATTTCATGACATTTGCCATTTTCTTCTCTTGAGTCATAGGCCTATGTTCCCCACTTACGGAGTCATGGTTTACCAAGTTCCAACATGGTTGTTCCAACTGCCCATATATTTCTTATAAGTGTTTTTAACTGTCTTTACAATTGCCTTCATAAGAGGCCAAATGTCAAGCTGTTAACTTGTTGTAATTGAAAAATAATAACAATAATAATGTATTTTTCACTTAGTCACCAAATTCCAACCTTAGTCACAATTAATTATTAAAGCTTAAGCATGGGGGATATTACAAGAGGGATGTCTTTCTTATGGATTTTTTGTTGGCCATAAATTTTGGGTGGTTGGGGATTGTGAGAAATAATTCGTTTTTTTGATCATGGGGTCCAAAGAAGAAGATTTAGAGTCCAAAGAAGAAGATTTAATGGCATGAAAAATAGATTGGTAATTTTGGAAAGGGGTTTGTAAGAGGAGGAAGATAGGGGCTTATGAAATGTAGATTTGTAATTAGTAGAGTTCTTGATTACCGTGACATTTCCTTTATCAACCTTAAGCACGACAATCTCCTTATTGGCATTATGCTTTCAAAGTGTCGATAATTCTTCATTAAAGAGGTTAAGGTTTGAAATAGGAGGGTTTGGTATTACTACCAGCATAGATCCATCTTAAACCTGTATCTATCAAGCACCGAGAGGGATCCAATTTCTTGAGGTGTATTTCTTTTTTTTTTAAATTTAAACTCAAGAAATTTGAACTCTCTTGATTGATAGATCCGAGTTTCAGTTTTAAGTTTTTATTTTATAAACGAACATGTATTTTTTAATTACTTTTCATAATAATTTATTTTATGAACCAACATGGATTTTTTTAAAATACTTTTCATAATTTAATTTTTTTTATTTTATGAGTCAACATGAAATTTTTAAATTATTTTGTTAGTAACAAACATTACATCACAATGTAACATTAGTTTCACTTGGTGCAAACATATAGTTAAATTTTATGAAAACAAGACATTATTGTTGAATTTCAAATAGCTTTAACCAAAACCAAGTTTTTGAAATAATTCGATTATACGTTTGAACACTTTTTGATATAATTTGATTATCTCTTTAAACAAGATTTATTTAGAGTAATGAAAAATGGTTACTTTTGTTAATGTTGTTTACAATTTGAGGTTCAAATCCATGTTAACAAAGAAAACGTTATGAATTTGTAAACATCTAATCCATCAAACAACTAAAAAAGTTATGAAATTATAAACAATCTCAAATTTGAAGAGTTAATAGTGTAAGCTTACATAAATTTAAGGCCATGGCTCTTTTATTATTTGCCTTCTCTAACCTATCAAAGTGTCTTTTGAGTTGAAATCAAATTTACAAAAGCACAAATACTTAATAGATGAAAGAAGTACGTGTGGCTAAAAACTCATGGACTATGATAATATCATTATGATTTATAATTATTAATATATTATAATATTTATATAACACAGATGTTAATTATTAATATATTATAATATTTATATAATTGTTTTTAATTAATTACTAATAATATTTATATATTTTTTAAAATAAAACAATATTAACATTTAAAAAAATAAAAATACACAATATATATAAAACCAACACAAAAGTAAATAATACATTATTATTTCTCCATAAAACAAATGTAAAAATTATATTTATAATGTTTAAAATACTTAATAAAGTAAACCAACACAAAAGTTCCACAATACATGAAAGTGGAAATTATATTTATACTTTTTAAATTTAAAATTATATATATATATATAATATGAGTTAATTACCCTTTTTTTTTTTTATTGAGATTTTTTGCATTTAATCATCTTCTAATTAAAAAAAACATTAATGAACTTAATGGTAATAAGTATTAAATTGGGGAAGTTATAATCATACACAAGAGCTACTAGGTGGTAATGTCCCAAACATTGCCATTTAGACCAGTTGCTAGTTTTTTGCAACTAGTGTGAAAGGCTTGAACAAATAGCACTATCATAACAAATATCAATAATGCTTCTTTAGTATCGCAAATTATTTATTTGCAAATAAAAAATGCAATGTTGTTTCTAGTAACCGATTGGATTCTATTTTTTGTTGTATTTAGTGATTCAATCATAAAAATAATAATAGGACATATGTAATTGCACTCCATATTGTGTTGTATTTTAGTGATTTGAGAGGATTGATACTTAAATGCCTTAAAAGAATTAAGAGATAATATGATATATGCTTCTTTATATTTTTAGATTAATAAAAAAACATGTATAATGCCATAGCTCTCGTTAGATCACATGTAATCAAATTTGTTAGGTTCAATGCTGTTGTTGTCATACTCTAAGTATACTATGAACATTAATACATTTTAGTACACATAAACATAACTAAAACATAACCATAATCATATTTTAAATGCCATAAAATATATGTAATAAGTTAGAATAATAATAATAAAATTGTGCTAACTTAATAATGTAGAAAAATTGATCAACTATCAAGACATAGATATCAGTTGTTGCAATGGAGCAAAAAACTTGATCAACTAACAATACATAGATATAAGTAATTGCAATAGAGTTTATGAATATGTAATTGTAGTTTATCCATTTCACAATATGATCAAATACTCTTATTACTCTTATCTTATTTCGTTTTCATTCACAACTATTTTTTATAAGTAGAATCTCAACAAGACTAGTATATCATTTTGGTCTATAAACCATCTCTCAATCACATATGAATACAATAAATCATTCTACAAGGTGCATATAAAATAAACTTACACATAATAAATGCATTATTTTACACATTTGTATTCATAGCAGATTGAAAAAGATGTTATGAGGATCAAGTTGATCGAAGTTCAAAGGACAATCAATTTCAGTTTCATGCTCTAATACCATGTCTTTTTGCATAACTAGGTTTTTTGTTTTTGAAACTCTTGACCCAAGAAAAAACAAACAACATTGAAAAGATTTGGATTCCATTGAAAGAGTAGTTAGATTTTATTACCATGGTCCAGAATTTGTTAGATCAAGAATTTATAATTTGTTTTCAATTGTCAAAAGCACATTGCTTCTAGTAGCTAACACCATTTTGAAAATGCCATTGCTCTGAAGATATTATAGCAATTCGATTCATTGGAAAAGATCATAGGACTATATTATAGCAATTCAATTCATTGGAAAAGATCATTGGACTATCTCACCTGAAATTGTGGACACTGTTATAATAATCAAGGCAATCAAAATTCCATGGACAATCAATTTTAATTTGATCTTCTTCCATAACTGGTTTGTTTGCTTTTTGAAAGTCTTGACCTTGAAAGAGCAGATAACATTCAAATATTTTTTAGTTGTATCATGAGTCAGGGTCGTTTGTTAACAAATGACATGGATAAAAATCAAGAAGGTTCCTGGTTTCTAGCCACAGTGTCTACTTTCACAAGTTGTATCTTTTCTCCAACTGTGCATTTTGGGTCTCTTCAGCTTTGTTCTGTATTGGTTTCCCTTCCTGATCATCCTCTTTTCCCTCAATTTTTTCATGTAAGCCAATGAATCCCTTATGCTCTCCATTATTTTCCATATCAAACAATTGTTCTTTAATGGGACTTGCATCAGTTATAACATCAGTAATACTAATGCTCTCCTGGCATGCTCTATCTTCAACTTCAATCTTTTCCACACCTACACTCTAAGATCCATATTTCACCTGATCTCCCTCTGTTAAGGGGATATGAATATCCTCAGTTTCATTCTTGGAGATCTGTTCAACTACATATTCCTCCTTTTGAGGAGTTGAAACATACAACTCATTGGCACCATAAAACTCTTCTCTATTTTCTGAAAAGTAGTCTTGATGTGCTTCATCCTTTGTAACCGAGTTATAGTATTGCAGCCAGAATTCTGAAGCTTGAACATTCTCAACTGCATCAAGTAAATAAGAAGAATCATCATTTTGATTGCCATTGTAGATCTTAGGAAGGATGATTTCTTCAACATCTTGAGATTTTCCCATTGAAGCATGTTCATAATGCTCTTCTTTTTCATATACAAAGTCATGAAATCCTTCACTAGTTTTTGAATCACTCAATTTATCTTCTTGAGCTTCATCATTAACCAGTGATATGTGAATTTGCTAAACTTCATCTAAACTGAAATCTCCTCTTTATTGCATTCTCCAGGATCTTGAGCTTCACTGTATGATGCCAGTTGTGACATATTTTCCAGAGATATATTCTTAGGTAGAAGTTCAATTTGACGAGCACGATTCAAATTGTCTGCATCAAATTTAAAATTATTTTTTAATTCTGGAGTGCTGCTACAATCCATTGATTCTGAAGGGAAAAGGAACATCGCGCAGTAAATAGGATTTAACTGCGCAGTAGATGGATACCTTCTGTTCTTTAGATTGGGACTTCGCACCTTCTAGCAGGAATCCCAAATTTCTCTTTGTGGAACCCTTCCTTCACTAAGAATTAACTTCGCAGTATTAGCTGCGCGGAAACTAACTTTTACTGTGCAGGGTTAACTTCGCAGTACAACTTTTAACTTCGTGGTGGTTAACTGCACGGGATTAACTGCGCGATTTCGACTTTTTGCTGCGCGGTTAACAGTGATGCAAAGTTATCTTTGACACAATACTTCACTTCACTGACTTCACCAACACTTCGTAGCATGCTTAACCAAACTTTATCATAAAATATATTTCTTTAACTAAAATCATCTAACGCGAAGTTACTCCTTGTTAAATTTAGAACATTCACTGCGGTGAACTATTTGGAAATCTTGATTCCTTTTACTGTGGGTAAATGTAAACATGATTCACGCGACTAAAACTGGAGATGATGTTTGACTTGAAAAATACAACATTCTTGAGAATGAAACATAAAACATAAACTTATATATTTACCAAGGTAAACTGCGCAGCTCCTCAATTCATGGAAGTGATTTTCACTGCGGACTTTTACATTCACGGAGCTTGGGCTCTTGATACAATTCACGGGAGATTCTTCTCCTTTCACTCTTCTTACACATCTCTCTTTTAGTTTTAACTAAGAGCTTCTATTTATAGAGTTTTCTATCAATCGACTTAGTAACGCTTCTTATGGAAGCTACAGGATTGCATTAAACACTGTAATAAATTATATCCTAAGGTTTCTTGACTTGCGAACTAATAACGCGGTTTCATTAATGAAAACATAACGTGCGCCAGATTGGCTGCGAACTAACTGACATATTGACACTACGCGCTGACACAATCTTTACTGACAGGATGACTGACATAGCCGGTGCAGTAACTACGCGATCAGCTCATTTAATTAGATATTTCCAACACTCCCCCTTAATTATGAGCGGATGGGGATCATTAACCAAAATTAAAATATTACAAAATATTTCAGAGCTAAAACATGCTCTGTTCATGACCAAGTTCACTGCGTAGAACTTGTCATTCCCAAACAACTTCATAGAAATTGGAATGGGTCTTTTGCCAATGGTTTTGTAAATATGTCTGCAACTTGATCTTCAAACTTGCAAAATTCTAAACAGATTTCCTTGTTGTTTATCAATTCTCTGATGAAGTGATACCTTGTGTCGATGTGCTTGGTTCTTTTGTGAAACACATGATTCTTTGACAATGGGATAGCCGAATTGTTGTTGCAGTAAATGACTGTAGGTTCTTACTGATGCTGCGACAGATCACTTAACATTCTGCGCATCCAAACGGTTTGACATGCAGCGCTTGTAGCTGTAACATACTCTGCTTATACTGAAGAAAGAGTTACTATGGGATGTTTCTTTGACGCCCATGATACAACACCTGTTCCTACATGAAATGTATTCCCAGATGTGTTTTTTCTATCATCTATGCTGCCTTCATTGTCACTGTCAGTGTATCCTATGAGTTTGAAATTTTCTGAGGTGGAATACAGAATACCAAAGTATCTTGTTCCACTTACATACCTCAGAATTCTTTTACCTGCTTGCCAATGCGATTCTTTTGGTGACTCCATGAATCTTGAGATTAAGCTGACTCCATACAGGATGTCTGGCCTTGTTGCTGTAAGATACATAAGGCTACCAATGAGCCTTTTAAACAGCGTAGGATCTACATTGGATCCATCATCATCCTTGCTCAATTTCAAACCTGTTATCATTGGTGTTGGAGCTGTTTTTCTATTTAACATCTTAAACCTGTTCAATACATCACTTGCATATTTTGACTGAGATATAAATATCCCATTTTCATTATGTTGAACTTCAATGCCCAGAAAGTACTTCATAAGTCCCAAATTTGTCATTTCAAATTCACTTTCCATGACTGTTCTAAATTCTTCTTTGTCAAAATCACCAGTAAATATAAAATCATCTACATATAGGCAGACAATTAGTTTATTACCTTGCTGGTTGATTTTTGTGTACAACGTTGGCTCACATTCACTTCTGTGAAATCCATTCTGAATGAGATATGAGTCAATGCGACTATACCAAGCTCGAGGAGCTTGCTTCAGACCATATAGTGCCTTCTTCAGTCTGTATACTCTATGTCCTTGTCCTGGAACTTCATAGCCTTGTGGGTGCTCCACGTATACTCCTTCCTCCAAATAACCATTCAGGAACGCGAACTTGACATCCATTTGATAAACAGGCCATTTCTTTTGTGTTGCGATGGCCAAAACTGTTCTGATAGTGTCCATGCGAGCTACAGGTGCAAAAGTTTCATTAAAGTCTATGCCAGGTTGTTGAGTGAACCCTCTTGCTACCAATCTTGCCTTGTGCTTCTGCACATTTCCTTCAGCATCTTGCTTGGTCTTATAAATCCATTTCACGCTTATAACATCTTTGTCCTTAGGAACATCAACTAGTTCCCATGTTTGATTCTTCTCTATGCATTCTATTTCTTCATTCATGGCTTGTGCCCAGACTTCATCTTCAACTGCTTCTTCATATGTTAGAGGATCATTAACTTGAGAAAATAATGCAAAACAAGAGAATGAATTAGGTGTACTAGCCTCATATATCTCACGCAGACTTCTTGTCCTTGGCGGAGTTGCTGGTGTCGAACTGCGCGCACTGCTTGATGGAGTTTGCTACGCACTTGGAGTGCTTGTTGGATTTGCTGCGACTTGTGTCGGAGTTGCTTGTGTTGAACCATGCTGCGCAATCCTTGGAGTAGGAGGTGCTGCGAAGTTCTGATTCACATGCGGAGTCTCAACCATGTCTTCTGCGATGTCATCATGTTCAACATGTGACACGATTTTCACATTCTTCTCAATAGTTCCATCCCATGCTTCATTTTCCACAAACTAAACATCGCAGCTGATAATAACTTTTCTTGTGACAGGATTATACAACTTGTATGCTTTTGTGTCTACAGAATATCCAATAAAGATGCATTTCTGTCCTTTATTGTCTAATTTTCTTCTCAGCTCATCTGGAACATGTGCATATGCTACACAACCAAATTTTTTTAAATGTGAAACACTATGTTTCATACCTGTCCATGCTTCCTGCGGAACCTTGTTCTTCATGCTCTTTGTCGGACATCGATTCATGATGTATACTGTAGTTGCCACTGCTTCATCCCAATATTCATTTGACAGATGCGTGGCTGCCAACATATTGCGCGCCATCTCCATGATGGTTCTGTTTTTCCTCTCCGCGATACCATTCTGCTGCGGTGTATACTGCGCAGTGAATTGCTTCTGTATGCCATGATTCTTGCAAAAATTTAAGAAATCATTTGAGACATACTCACCACCTCTGTCTGTTCTTAATATCTTGATGCTGGAACCACTCTGCTTCTCCACAAGTGCTTTGAATTGCTGAAAACAATCAAATGCATCAGATTTATGCTTTAGAAAATAAAACCATGTTTTTCTTGTGAAATCATCAATGAATGTGAGAAGATATGTGCATCCTCCCATGGATGGTGATTGCATCGGTCCAAAGATATCGGAGTGCACAATTTCAAGTGGTGTGCAAGCTCTGTATGACTTTCCGACTGGAAAAGTCTCTTTATGCTGCTTTCCAAAGATACAACCTTCACAAATTCTCTCTGGCTTTTCAATTAGTGACAATCCTTTCACCATATCCTTCATGTGCAGTAGCTTCAGCCCACCAAAGTTTAGATGTCCAAATCTGAAATGCCATAACCAGGATTCATCCTTCATTTCTGTTTGAAACGTAGCTTACATTGTGCTTCCTTTTTCTTCCTCGTTGCTGCGAACTTTTGCTCTTTTGCTTTCTGTCTTGAACGCAGCTTCAGAATTTTCTTTCTGACTTTCATGAACGACTTGAGTATTTTTACCTTTGATGATTGGTGTTATCCACAAAGGAAACAAGCAATTGCTTGTCATCTGCACTTCAGCTATTAACTGATTGCTTGGGTATACTTCTTTGATCACACAGCGCTTTCCTATCATATGAACTCTGTAACCTTTTTCCATCATTTGCCCAATGCTCATCAGATTATGCTGCAAACCTTGAACATAATACACATCAGGCATAAATTTATGCTCCCCTTGTTTTGTTAGAATATCAACAGTACCCTTACCCAAAATAGTGACTTGGATATTGTTTCCAAGTGTGACATCAGTTTGAACTGATTTATCTAGACTGGAAAATAAACTTAAATTACCAATCATATGATTGCTACAACCTGAGTCTAAATACCATATGTCATTTGGACTTTCCTGGACAACTGCATTCCAGCGATGATGGGCATGCCAAGAACAATGAGCTGTTCACAATGCTGTTGTTGCTTGATTGTGCTTCGCCTTGCTTTCCTTGGTCATACTGCTTCTTCCTGCATTCATATGCGAAGTGTCCATACTTCTTGCAGTAATGACATTGAATCTTTGATTTATCATACCTTTGTCCACTTGACTGATTGGGGGTATAATCCTGGCCTCTTCCTGCGACATGTGCAGGATTGCTGCTATGACCTCCTGTGAACGAACTTCATCCTCTGCCTCTAGAGTTTGATCTTCCTCTGCCTCTACCGCGACTTATGGATGACTGTGCTGCGAATGCACCTTCCAGCGATGTGTTTGAACCGCTGATTCTATGTTCATGATTGAGTAGCGAGGCTTGCAATTCATCAATAGTAAATATGGACAGATCTTTGTTTTCCTCTAGAGTCACAACTAAGGATTCAAATTTCTTTGGCAGAACTCTAAGAACCTTTTCAACAACTCTTTGGTCAGTTAGAGTTTCTCCATGAGACTTTATTTGATTAACTAGACCAATTACACGAGTATAAAATGAGTCTACTGACTTTGTATTTTTCATTGACAAAGATTCAAACTCTCTTCTAAGAATTTGAAGTTTGGCAGTCTTTACCTTGTTGAAACCTTGATATGCTGTTTCCAGCGTGTCCCACGCTTCCTTTGCTGACTGTGCTGCTGCTACTCTTGGGAGTATGGATTCATGTGTCACTTGATGTATGTGGAACAACGCCTTTCCATCTTTCTTCCTCTGTTCCCTCAGAACATCTTTCTCAGCTTGTGTGAGATTGCTGTATGCTGCTACATCTGTTGGTTCTGCATAACCAGTATGGACTATGTCCCATACATCTTGACCTCTAAACAAAGCCTTCATAGTTAGAGACCAATATTCATAATTTTTACCAGTAAATATTGGGGTTTGCAAATTACCCGAAGTGGAAGCCATCCTTAACCACTTTTCCCTTATGAATTGAAATCCTTCTTTCCGTAAACCAGGCTCTGATACCAGATGAAGGGAAAAGGAACACCACGCAGTAAATAGGATTTAACTGTGTAGTAAATAGGATTTAACTGCGCAATAGATGGATACCTTCTTTTTCTTTAGATTGGAACTTCGCACCTTCTAGTAGGAATCCCAAATTTCTCTTCGTGGAACCCTTCCTTCACTAAGAATTAACTTCGCAGTATTAGCTGCGCGGCAACTAACGTTTACTGTGCAGGGTTAACTTCGCAGTACAACTTTTAACTTTGCGGCGGTTAACTGCACGGGATTAATTGCGACTTTTTGCTGTGCAGTGAACTTCACAGTGATGCCAAGTTATCTTTGCCACAATACTTCACTTCGTTGACTTCACCAACACTTCACGGCATGCTTAACCAAACTTGATCATAAAATATATTTCTTTAACTAAAATCATCTAAGGCGAAGTTACTCCTTGTTAAATTTAAAACATTCACTGGGTGAACTATTTAGAAATATTGATTCCTTTTACTACGGATAAATGTAAACACATCACGCGAGTAAAACTGGAGATGATGTGTGACTTGCAAAATACAACATTCTTGAGAATAAAACATAAAACTTAAACTTAAGTACCTAGGTGGAGCATTTGATGTGGAGTCATTAGAGGAGAACTTACTAATCCAACTTCTTGGTAATCAGACAATAATTGTTAATGTATATAATATTACCAACATCTTAACTCTATTGATAATGTATGGTCCCCAAGTTACAAATAATGTTGTGCCGCATGCCAGTAATCTTGATTATGGAGACCCGTTCCGAAGGCATGTGGTGCATTGTCGGTATATAATTGTCTCTAGTAACAATTTATCCACTAAATGAGTTGCTTGTAATCTCTGTTTGATGGCCAACATCTACTATAAATATTATCTCAAATGATTTTTGTTTAAGCCTGTTTGATGGCTGCAAATGTTTTAAATGCAGGTTTAATGAGAACCCTGCAATCCAACGGTAAAAAAATTGATACTAGTCCAGTTTAAACAACAATATTTTGCATAGTAGCACATTCTTCGTTATTGTCTGATTCACTTGATTCTTGATCACTAGTTTCATCTTCAAAAGGTAAATTATTATTTTGGAAACTACTACCAGCATCAACTAACCAATTTTCATCAGTTTTATACTTTACTAGCAAATTGCCATTTTGCATACCTGCAATTGAATCTGTAATCTTCTCTTTATCAACAGTTTCTTCAGTGATTTCCAAATCATGTGATTCATCTCCATCATCTGTGTTTGCAAAAAGTGGACTATCAATTTGCAAATCTATATTTGAAACTGAAATCTTCTCTTTCGTGCCACATTTTTCATTACTGAATAAGCAAGTAATTAATTTGCAATTAATTTGCAGACATGCATCTAAAACTGGTCAATGATATGAACTTCATCATAAGATATCTTACCTTCGTTATATTCTTCTTGTTCTGTAATCTTCACTTCATCAACAGTTTCTTCAACAATGTTCAAATCATGTGATGCATCTTTATCATCTGTGTCTGCAAAAAGTGGCCTATCAATTTGCAAATTTATATTTGAAACTGTAATCTTCTCTTCCATGCCACATTTTTCATTACTGAATAAGCAAGTAATTAATTTGTAGAGATACATCTAAAATTGGTCAATTATATAAACCTCATCGTAAGATATCTTACCTTCATTATTTTCTTCTTTCAGATGGGATACATCAACAAAAATTCTGCGTCCTTCATATTCTTGGTGATTATCAAACTCACTAATTTGTTCTTCATTAATTCCATTGGCAGCCTTCAATTCCTCTTCAAGAGGCTCATCATCCTATAAGATATCATCCTGAGAATCTACATCTGTATCAGTAAGACTTTCTCCAGCTATTTAGAATATTTATTCTCTATCAGTCTCATCAGTTTCAATAGTACAGGATAAATCGACACACATAGTCTCATCATTTACAAGGCCAGTAAGACCTTTGCCTTGGACTTCATGGTTGCAACTTGTATATAAACTGAGAATCAATTTGCTCTATCAATGATGAACAGTCAAGCCTGTCTTCAACTTGAATGATTGTTGAGGACACTTCAATCACAGACTGGCAGTATTTCAAATCGTTCCCACCTTCAATTGGCTTTGGCTTGTAACCATCTATTAACTCTGGGTTTGAGACTTCTTCCAGATACTTTGGATATCTAAGTTGACTTCCATACGTGCATTCATCTATTGGTGCCACCGGCTGGATGATTTGTTGCCCTTCATCATGGATTTTTGTCTCTTCTGTTTCAATTGAAGATTCCTTGAAATTTGCCTCATTAACCATGCATACTGAAACCAGTTTCTCACTGGTAGTTGCATCTGCTCCCCCTTCATCTTGCATATTTATTCTCTCATACATATGGATGACATCTTTCACAACACCAATATATATTGGTGGTATCGGCTTGATGATATCTTGCTCTTCTTCATGAATTTTTGTCACTTCTAGTTCAACTGCAGCTTCCTTGAAATTTGTCTCACCATCAAAAACCAGTTTCTCACAGGTAGCTGCATCTACTCCCTCTTCATCCTCCATATTTCTTCTCTCATCCTTATGGATTCCATCTTTAGCAGGATTTCCAGGCTTCTTTTGATATTCTTCAGACTGTACTAGCACATTCTGGATTATGACTGTATAAGCCATAGTTAAAAAGCGCACCAGCAGTGATAGATTCAAGCCAGATTCCCTGCAAATACGATCTCGTCATGTTATATCCCCATCAATCCACACCTCGCCTCCATCTCCTCAGGGCACACAAATGAACCCCCGCAGAAATTTTAATGGAGCTCATATTCGAAGAAGCCATAGGCGACGGGACGTCCATATGCACGTAGACATTGTTACCCCAACAATAGGGACGTCCGGACGAGATCTGCAGGCCACAGACGAACCCATCTCCTACCGTTAACCCTCGCAAGGCTTGTAAACACTGGCTGCATCACTTCCACAGCAGGTCACGAGTTCGGATCCGTCGGCATTGAGACCACAGAGAGTCGGTCCGTTTTCTCCATAAGAAGCTGCCAAAGAAGACATAGATCCCATTGCTAAAACCAACTCCAGTCATGTCCGCGTCGTAGGTGCCAACTGCCAACATAAACCCTCGTATCAAACCTAAGGAACATTCAATAAAGGCATGGTTTAAATAAATCTGTAATAAACTAAAAAAACCATTATAAATGATAAACTCGGTGAGATTCGATCTGAGTGAGATGTGGCAATCCCAATAGTGTCCATAACCTACAAATAAATGACCCGTAGGTTAACACAAAAACTCTAGATAGGGGTTATAACTCTAAAGAAATGAAGAGTAAATAAGACCAACCAGGGGTTATAACTCTAAATAAATGAAGAGTAAATAAGACCAAGCAGTGTTCAAGATAGCGTTTTCCTCTTCCAGTTCGAAAGCCTCAATCTACTTTCGAACTTAATATAAAAATATATAATACGAAGAAGAAATTAGACTCAACATTGTCCCTATATGCAATTTCAGAGGGAAGTACATAAGCAAAACAAAGTAAAATTGTTTTCCAATATAAATAAATTAGTTTATTATCAACGAGCTATTTTTTATTAATAATACTAGAAGGACTAAGGCATCTATTAGGTTGTCTATCAATGTAAGTACGTTGTTAGATGTGTCGGCCACCACATGGGGTAATTAAGAACACACCTAGGCGGGAACACACCGAAACAAGCCCGTTGGAATCAACTCGGGTAGTTTATTACTGCTGCTATTAGTCACACTGAACAATAAAGAAAGCAATGGTAAGGGGGTTTTACCTAACCGTATGGAGGAAATAAACCGAACGTATGAATAGTTATATACCTGTATGATCGGTTTCTTTCTCAGGAAACACTGCAAGCCTGGTACAGGTCATGGTTTCCATGGCCATGCAAGCTGACCTAAATCCCGAGGGAGAGGAGAGGGAATGTAGGCAGGGTCAAAGCCCTTATGGTGAACCCCCCTGGTTTTCATACTCCAACACAACATATTCATACTCCAAAAGGCAGACTTAGTAACTCGACGGGAACCAAGCAATGTACTTAGCGCCCAACACTATGCAAATGCGAGTTGCCATGAATAAAGATTTTACGGCTTCGAGTGCGTTAATCACCATGGCCTCGTACAAGCATATCCATGCAAAGCCAGAAGGAAAAGACCCTCATTAAATGACTGACAGCCAACAACAACAGGAAATTATGAAACCCTTTTCCCATGTGACGTCATATGGCTACCCCCTCTTGGGAAGGGAAAAACGAGGATGACGTCATGACCAGCAACCAATAACAATTAAAAAAAATAAATATTTTTTTAAATAAAATATTTTTTCAACTATGGGACAACTATAAATTGGAGGAAAATTTTATAGATTTAGGGGAAAAATAATAGAGGTCAAGCGAAATATATATATCCCTTGTTGGGGACATAATAAAGGTAATGCAAACATATACTAAAGAAAACGCTACCTTTAATAAGGAAGATTGGAAATTACAAAAAACATTATGTAGGTAAACTTGGTTTTTTGATCCCACCCTACGTTAGATGTGAGGTCATAGACTTATTTACTCTATCCATGTTTAACATTTTTGACACATTCCTTGTTAATTTTAAAACAATTAGACTAGCAAGATCACTGAAAGAAACATAATCACAAGATAGACATAGATTTTACTCTGGGAAACCCTCATGGGGTAGTAGAAAACCCAGCAAAGCTTTCCTCAATAAGATGATCAACCAAAATACAAGATGTGCTCCAAGACTTGTCCTTCTTCTCTACCTCCTATGCAGACCTCCCAGACACAAGTGCGCTACTTTCTGAGTTGAGCAAGTGTGTCAAATGAGGAGCTCTCCTCCTCTACTTATACTGATTCCCGACTGACCAAAATCCCTAATGGGGCCGACCTCTCCTAGTGAAGTCTAATAACCCCTAAAATATAAACTCAGGGCCGACCCCCACATGGTGGGTTTAATAACCCTTGTTACCACAAACCATCAGAGGAATAAACATCTCCGGATACATAATAGAATCACCTCGGAGGGATGAAACATCTCTGGAATAATAATGTACAAATACAATATTCTTAGAAGTTACAATATTCAACACTCCCCCTTAATGAGAAGGATATTATAACAACATCTGCAGGAGCAAGGAGTCATCGACTACATCATACATGATACATATGTAAATCATCGGAAGCTTTCTTCAATACATCATCATCAGTAACTTAACCAGTTACTGGAACATCATCATCATCACACGATCATTAGCATCATCATGACACGATCATCAGCATTGTCATCATCGTCATCACACGATCATCATCATCGTCATCACACAATCATCAGCATTGTCATCACACAATCAACAACATCGTCATCACACGATCATCAGCATCGTCATCACATGATCAATCCAAACCATTCATTTAGGACTATATCCAAGGATGATTTAATCCCCACCATACATTTAGGACTATGTCCAAGGATGACTTAATCCTCCCCCCGTACATTTAGGACTATGTCCAAGGATGACTTAATCCTCTTCCTGTACATTTAGGACTATGTCCAAGGATGACTTAATCCTCTTCCCATCCATCAAGGACTTCACTCTCGGAGACCATATGTCTACGGATTCTTTTAGAACATATGTTCAAGGATGATGCAATCCCACCTGTATCCTCATCAATACAAATATACAAGTATCCTCATCAATACAAGTATCCATATCATCAAAACATGTATCCTCATCAATACATCAATGCATGTATCCTCATCAATACAAGTACAACATGTATCCTCATCAATACATCAATACAAGTATCCTCATCAATACAATTACAACATGTATCAATACATATATCATTAAAAGCATGTATCCTCATTAATACATATATCATCAAAAGCATGTATCCTCATCAATACATATATCATCAAAAGCATGTATCCTCATCAATACATATATCATCAAAACAAGTAAAATAAGTATTCTAAGTATAAGAGTCCTAAATCTAAATAATCTAAGCATAAGTATCTAAGTGTAGTAAACAGGTATCCACATCATCGACCTTCCTGTTGATGAGGCAATCTCATCATCAGTGACTTCACTACTCCCCCTTTCGAGGAGGGTCCTTTTGAACTACACCAAGCTTGTCTTGGAAGTATTCAAATTTCACTTGAGACAGAGGTTTGGTAAAAATATCAGCAATTTGATCCTCAGTGCTCATATACTTGAGCTTAATAGCTCCTCTCTGCACCATATCTCGTATACAAAAGTATTGGATCTCTATGTGTTTTGACTTATCGTGGAATATAGGATTTTCTGTCATCTTGATACAACTTTGATTGTCACACATAATCACAGTGGGATCCATTTCTAAGTCAAACACTCCAGATAGTAGTTTCCGAAGCCATACTGCTTGTTTCTTGCTGAACCAAGAAATCATAGCAGATCCAAGACCATAACATCCACTTGATGTACTCTTCCTGTCTGAAACACTTCCTGCCCAATCGGAATCTGAGTAACCATGTAATTTGAGTTCATGATTTACAAGGTAGTATAGACCAAAATCTAATGTACCTTTTAGATACCTCATTACATGCTTTGCAACTATTAGGTGAACCTTCCTTGGTTCTACTAGATATTGACTCAGGGTATTTACAACAAAGCATATATCTGGTCTGGTTTTTATTGAATACATCAATGACCCAATGATTTGTCTACATAGAGTTACATCCACTAATTCTTACGAGTCATCAACTAATAACTTCAAGTTGGAGTCCATGGGAGTAGCCATGGCTTTACACTCCAACATATCAAATCTTTTCAAAATCCCCACAGCATACTTACCTTGATTTAAAAAGATTCCTTTTGGTTCTTGCCATACTTCTAGACCTAAGAAGTAGTGCATTAATCCCAGATCCTTCATTTCAAATTCTGAAGAAAGCTTCTTCTTACATTCGATAATTTGATTCTCATTTCCTGTTAGAAATAGATCATCTACATACAACAGTAATATAACAAGTTCATTATCCATAAATTTGAGATAAAGATTTGGATCAACTTTACTCTTGGTAAAGCCCATGCTTGTTAAGAAACTGTCAATCCTTCCATACCAAGCTTTGGGAGCTTGCTTCAATCCATACAAAGCCTTTTTCAGCTTGCATACATGTGTTCTTCCATCTTTAACCTCAAATCCTTGTGGTTTTTCTATGTACACTTCTTCTTCAATTACACCATTCAAGAAGGCTGTTTTAACATCCATCTGATGTAATTTCCACTTCATCATAGATGCAAGTGCCATGATAGTTCTAATTGATGTGTACCTAGCAACTGGTGCAAATTTTTCTTCATAGTATATTCCCTCATTTTGAGAGAATCCTCTGGCTACAAAGCTTGCCTTATATTTTTCAATGCTACCATTTGCAGCATGTTTTATCTTGAATATCCATTTGGAAGAAACTACACTTTTATCTTTTGGTTTGGGAACTATATCCCAAACATCATTTTTCATTATTGACTGGTATTCTTCTGTCATTGCTTCTACCCACTCTTTCTTTTGAGCTTCCTCCTCGTAGCTAGTAGGTTGTTGATCCACAAGATCACACATCAAGGCCACATAGTTGGATACTAACTTGGGTTTCTTCCTTTCTCTAGTGGAACCTTCAGGAGCTCCATATTTTTCAACTCCTTGAATAATGTCTCTAGCCCATGCCGGCCTTCTTTTTCTAGATAGATTTGTAATGGGGGGTTCTTGTGGTTCTATCATGTCATGGTCCTCTGGTGCATCATCTTCAGGGATGGGTACAGCTTATGTGAGTCTAGGAGGTGTATCTTCTTCATAGATTTCTTCAAGTTGGCACTTCCTAGATTTCTTGATAGCTGCTTCTTCATCAAATGTTACATCTCTACTTATTTCCATATGATGAAAACCAGGTATGTAAATTCTGAAAGCTTTGGATGTTTCACAATATCCAACAAATATTCCTTTCTTACCAGAGGGATCCAACTTGGTTCTCTTTTCTTTTGGAATGTGAATATACATAGGCCATCCAAATATTTTGAGATGACTTACCTCAGGCTTCTTTCCTGTGAACACTTCATTTGGAGTCTTAAAGTCAAGAGCACTATGAGAAAGTCTATTTTGTACATAGACAGCTGTCCTGGCTGCTTCAGCCCATAGATACATGGGAAGATCTTGATCATGTATCATAGTCTTTACAGCTTCCATGATAGTTCTATTCTTTCTTTCAGCAACCGCATTTTGTTGGGGATTGTAGGGAGTACTTAGTTCCCTCTTGATTCCAGCTTCTTTACAAAAGTATTCAAAGTCCTTTGAAGTATATTCTTCGCCATTATCTATTTTGAGAATCTTGATTTTCTTTTCTGAGAGATTTTCTATTAAGGCCTTGAACTCTTTGAATTTTCCAAAGACTTCATTCTTACCTTTTAGAAAGTATATCCAAGTTTTCCTTGAATAGTCATCAATGAAAGAAAGATAGTATTCAAACCCACTTAGGGATGTGGTGGGCAATGGTCCACATACATCTGAGTGTATTAATTCCAAAATGTTCTTAGTCTTTGTTTCACTCTTTGGAAAAGGGTTCTTGACATTCTTCCCTTTTTCACATCCTTTGCATGAGCCATTATGGTCAATCTTTAAATCTGGTAATCCTATGACCACCTTGCTCACATAGGGTAGAGCCTTGTGGTTAATGTGAGCAAGCCTTCTATGCCATAGTTCATTGGGGATAGTGGTTTCATGGACAAGGGAATATTTTGGGTGAGCTTTGAGTTTGTAAAGACCTCCTTCTTCTTCACCAATGACAATTGCATCCTCAATAGATTTTCCTTTGGGCCACATAAGTACTTGACCATCAATAAATGCAATTCTAAATCCTTTCTTATCTAGTGTTGAGATATAAAGTAGGTTCTTCTTCAACCCTGGAACATATAAAATTTCTTTCATCTTCAAGGGTGTTCCAGAATCAAGCTTGTAGCTTGCTTCACTAATTCCCTTGATGGGATATTGATAATCATCTCCTAGAGATACCTTTTGTGGAGAAGACTTTTCTTCAAGTCTTGAGAGAGTTTTCTTTTGACATGTCATGTGCTTTGAAGCACCACTATCAATGAGCCATGTATCTTCTCCAGGAGACACAGATCCAGAGAGTGCAGAAAATAGAACATACTCTTCTGCATATTCTTCTTCATTTCTTCTAGATCTTTTCCTAGGGAGAGGCCTTTCTTCTTCTTCATATTTGGATCTTTTCCTATGAGACCTTACTTCCTCTTCTTCTTCTTCTTCACTATCATCTTCTGCAAGATGTGTTTGATGTCTTTTATAGTGAATATTTTTCTTCTTGATTGAAGGACAAAATCTAGCAATGTGTCCTATCTTATGACAGTTGAAACATTGGAAGGAAGAGAACTTTCCTTTTCCTTTCTTCTGAAATCTTTGTGGAGATTAAGACTCCTTGAGCTTGTCCTTCTTGAAGTAAGATTGATTCTTTCTTCTCTTAGTGTCAATAGCCAAGGCTTTATCATCCTCCTTGAGGAGGGCTTCTCTGTTGGATACCCTAGCTTCTTCTTGAACACAATCCTCCCATACTACATCAAACTTCATACTCCCTTTTCTAGCACACATGGTCTGTATAAATGACTCCCAAGGTTTAGTGAGACCATTTAGAGCAGTCATCACAAGTTAATCTTCATTATCACCAATGGCCTCTAGTTGTTCCTTGATTTGGGAGACCCTTGAGAAGCAGTCTTGAATGGATTCTCCTTTGTGCATCCTGGTACTCTTCAACTGAGTTCTTAGGTTCATCTTCCTATTGATGTTCTTTCCCTCACACATCCTTCTTAGGGCATCATACATTTCCTTTGGGGTCTTCTTGGAAGCCACTTGGGGAATAAAGTCGTGTTTAATAGAATCAACTATGATTCTCTTTGCCCTAATTAAATCCTTCCTATGCTTCTCTTTGGCTTCATCTCCTTCAGGTTCTGCAACTTCATCCTTGATATAATGAGCAAGATCATTCTCTTCAAGAATGAGACTAATTCTGTATTTCCATGCTCGGAAATTCTCTATACCTTCAAGCTTGTCTTCAAGCTTAGTACTTGGAGCCATATTCTCTTGGGGGAGTCCAAGGGATTGGAGTTAAGAGATAGAGTAATACTTACCAGGAGATGTATTTCAGAGTTGCAACAGAATTTCTAGTTTATCGCACTTTTGGTAGAATTAGGGTTTGACTTTCCCGAAGTTCTATCCAACCAGAAATCTCGATCTAGGGCTCAAAAGATTGATTTTGAGAAGGGATATTCAGCCACGCAACCAAAAACCAAAAATACTAACCTTTTGCAGAAACCCTAATTTTTGGGAGAGAGAGAGAAAGATAATTTCACCTTGTGAAAGATGTTCTATTCAGGCTAGCTCTGATACCATGTTAAGTTTAAAACAATTAGACTAGCAAGATCACTGAAGGAAACATAATCACAAGATAGACACAGATTTTACCCTGGGAAACCCTCATGGGGTAGAAAACCTAGCAAATCTTTCCTCAATAAGATGATCAACCAAAATACAAGATGTGCTCCAAGATTTGTCCTTCTTCTCTACCTCCTATGCAGACCTCCTAGACACAACTGTGCTACTTTCTGAGTTGAGCAAGTGTGTCAAATGAGGAGCTCTCCTCCTCTACTTATACTGATTCCCGACTAACCAAAATCCCTAATGGGGCCGACCTCTCCTGGTGAAGTCTAATAACCCCTAAAATATAAACTCAGGGCCGACCCCCACATGGTGGATCTAATAACCCAAGTTACCACAAACCATTGGAGGAATAAACATCTCTGGATACATAATAGAATCCGTACAGCTGCATTAATTGTTGTACCGTACAACACAGTTTTCGAGGTTATAGGCACAATTATCGAGGAAGGTACAACAACCATTTATTGCTGCTCATCCGTACAACTAACTGGGCATGATTTTCGAGGCAAGCTGGACACAAATTTCGAGGGTTGTACTGGATAGTTTTCGAGGGCCGTACATCAGAAATCCGTACAGCCGATTGCATAGATTTCGAGACAGCTTCTATGGGTGTAAATTTGCTGGTTGAGATAAGTTGATTTTGACTGTAAATTTTGTACTGAGATTTTCTGAAGAAATAATATATTCTCTCTCTCTCTGACTGGTTTTCCCCATGGGGGTTTTTCCAGGGCTATTGGCCAAAAATATAGTGTCTGAAATTTTACTGTGTGCATTTATTTTTATTTTTTGTTGAAAGAATGAGTTACAACAATGTTTTATGTTGTTAGAAAAATGTTGTTATAATTTCCAGCCATATAAAATTGAGCTGAACATTAAATTGAAAACATTGAAACTAAAACCAACAAGCTGAGAAACTAAGAAAAATCTACATGGTATTAGAGCTCGGGGGCAGAAAACATTAAAATTTGCAGACAGTAAAAAATTTCTAGATTTCAGTATTTTCTTCTGTTAGTGAACAACACCTCCATATTTTAGTATTTTCTTCTATTAGTGAACAACACCTTGTTGGGTTGTTAGTAAGATGGATACAGGACTTAGGTTGGAGGATAGTCTAGATGGGACAAGAAACTTTGTGCATTGGAAGGCTAGGATTTTGCTGATTTTGGAGGAAAATGAACTGTGGGAGGAGGTGGTAAGAAACACTACAACGAACCTTGTTCAAATTCCCGCTTCTATAGATGCGGCAGCATTATCAGCCTTCAACAAGAAGGACTGTAAAGCTAGAAGAATAATTCTTGATGCAGTTAAAGACCATATCATTCCTCACATTTCACGTAAAGTTAGGGCACATTTGATGTGGAGTGCCTTAACTAGTTTATACGAGAGCATCAATGAGAACCGAAAGATGGTTCTCAAGGAGAAACTGAAAAGTATAAAGATGAATGGTGGAGAGGGAGTGACATCTTACCTTACCAGGATATCTGTGGTTAGAGATGAGCTAGCAACAGTTGGGGAGGCGGTCACTACTATTGAGCTTGTGCGGACAACAGTGAATGGGGCTTCCAAGCCTTGGGGTGTATTTGTGTAGGCTATAGTGGGCAGAGAGAACTTACCTTCATGGGAGAGACTCTGGGATGATTTTGTGCAGGAGGAGACCAGGAGAGGTATTATACAGGGCATCTCTTCACAGGGTAGGGAAGATGAGGAGAATGTGGCATTGGAAACAAAGGGCAAGAAGAAGAAGAAGGGCCCCAAGCAGGGTGGGGCCAAGCAGCAACAGGGTGGGCAGAAGAAGAAGAGACAAGCATTTGGGAACTATGCTTCACAGTGTCCAAGCAAGAAGAAGAAGAGACAACAGATTGCAGCTTCAGCGGACGTTGATGACTTTGGAGATAGATTTCATAGAGAGTTTTCTTTGTGTGTTGGATAGATTGAGAGAGAGAGAGAGCCTCTATAGTTACCAACAATGATGTGGATATGGAGATGGAGTATTCCTTATTGACAGGCCATCAGATGAGTGCATCCTCTACTGGCACTTGGTATATTGACATCGAAGCTTCGAGTCACATGACAGGTGATCGGGAGATGTTCTCCGAGCTTTCACAGACAGGTACAGATGTGGAGTTTGTACTAGGAGATGACACCATTTTCAGAGCAATTGGTCGTGGGAACATCACATTTCAGAGGGAGTCTAGGAGTCCTATGAGTCTGAGGGATATGTTATTTGTCCCTGGGATGAAGAAGAACCTTGTATAAGTTTCCACCATTGAGGACAGGGGTCTTGGGGTTTGTTTCTTGGATGGGTGAGTGCAGGTATTACTCAAGACTATAGGATTATCTACCTCCATGGACATTGGGGTTAGATGTGGAAAAATATACAAGCTCTTGTTTTAGCCGCAGCATGCTTTGGCACACAAAAACAACAGTGAGCTTTGTGAGCTATGGCATTGGAGGATGGCCCACTTGCATCACCCAACTTTGAGATTGTTGAGGAGCATGGTTACAGGTTTACCAGAGTTCAACACAGAGCAGAGTGATGTTTGTACAGGGTGCGCTTTGGGAAAGTACACCAAGACTGCTTTTCCAAGCAGTGACAACAGAGCAGTAGGAGTACTTGATTTGATCCAACTGATATATGTGGTCCTATGTCATCAAGTTCTTTGACTGGATTTGAGTATTAATTTTTTTTTCCAAGAAAAAAAGCGTAATTTTATTTCAGTAGAGGTGAACAAAATTACATTCTGTATATGCATGTATGCATGCGGATATCCATTTAAGGACAATCAAAACTGTAAAGAGTAGGATCTTCATTACATCTGTCTGGTGTGTTCAAAAACACCATGTTTAAAAGCCAAATAAAAGGGAAACATAACTAAATATACCTGGGGGATCCCCAAGCCTCCTATTATACCAAGAAAAGTCTTTTAAGGAACAATAATATAAGTCTTCCGAATGTCGCCACAAAAAGAAACAAAAAACTGATAGTCTTCTCCAAAAATTGTATTAACAACATTATTATTCTTGTAAAGCTAGATCATCAACAAAAGGCAGATGATAGTACTCATATAGAGTCCCTTCACGGTATTCTTTTACTTTCCACACCCCCATTGCCAGGACCCTGCCAGCTTTAGAAGCCTTGTCCGCCTCCTTGTTATTCTCCCTGTAAACATGTCTGCAAGAAAAGTGTAAAAAGGAGAGCTTTAGTTCTTGAATGTATTGAAGTATGTTTGCAAGTCTAAGATCTATGCATTGTTGTGTGCCAAGTGACCAATTTGTGACGTTCATAGAATCTCCAAAAACATTTAGAGATTGACAGCCAGTCTCAATAGCGAAAATGAGAAGAAGCTTGAGACTCATGATTTCAGCATAATTATTTCCACCCTCCCTGAGACCCCAGAAAAGGTGATAATAATGGTTTAACGTAATATGTAATACCGCCCCTCCCCCACAAATGTTTTCCTGAGCTGAGCCATCGTAGAATCCCCAAGGAACCGAGTGGTCAATGTCTAGTTCAAGGACAGTTCGTTGATTCGCTACTATGACATGCTGGGGATATGCCGTTATGAAACCACATATGAGTATGGCTGAGACTGCCGGTGTACAAGGTTTATCAGTGAATATCATTCCGTTCCGCGCCAACCATATCCCCCAGGCCACCATTAAAGGAAGGGCTTTGAAAGAGATGCCGATTGGATCAATACCCCACTGTGACCAAGACTGTAGCAACGTGTCCCCCTCCCAGTTAAACTGAACATTTGAGATTCTGGAACATTCTTCCCATACCTGCACCGTGTATGGACATTGGAGGAATAACTGAAGACAAGTTTCCTCATTTTCTTTGCACAATATACACCACCCTGGTCCTACCCTATTCTTCCATTGCAAAAGATCCCAGGTAGGAATGGACTTTTCAAGAATATTCCACATGAATAATCTGTGTTTCATAGGACAATTTAAATTCCAGATTGGTTTCCACCACCAGACCACTTCACGTGGATTAATGAAGTGACTTAAACTGATGAAACCGTTCTTCGGCGAAAACACACCATTCAGAGCCCCTTCCTATACCAAACAATCCTCTCTATCACGGATGAGAATTTGTGAAAGAATGAGAGCCCTGTAATAATTCCTTAATTCATCCTATTCCACGACTGAAAGATCCAAGGCGTTGCCATCTATCCATGATTGAGTCCATGGGTGAACCAAATCTCGAATAGAAAGCTGTGATAGATAAGTGATACCTATATCTCGGAGTGATGCTATTAGTCCGACTGATAGAATATGTCGACCTTCGCTCCCAAACCACAGGTCTTCCCCAACCCGAAGAGACTGTCCATTCCCAATATTCCAAGCCAGGAGGTCACCAACCACAAAAAAAGATTTAGTAACAACTTTCCAAATAACAGAACCACCACGATGAGACTTAATCGGATTCTGAACCCAATCCATAACTGTTACAGGAGCAATGTATTTTTGAAAGACAACTCTTGTCCAAAGACTGTCTATTTTTAACATTCTCCATACCCCTTTGGCTGCCAGGGCTTTAGAGAAAAGATGAATATTTTTCAGTCCCCATCCTCCTATAGCCTTAGGGATAGCTATCTTCTGCCAACGAATCCATGGAGAAACAAAGTCTCCTTTACCGCTCCAAAGAAAATGAAAACATAGTTTCTGGGCTTTATCCAACGTCCCTTTGGGAATCCAAGATAGGGACATCCAGTAAATCGGAATGGCCTCTAGGAATGATTTCACCAGAACCAACCTTCCTGCTCTCGAGAGCCATTTGTGACTCCAAACCTTCAAACGTTTGTGGATTTTCTCAATAAGCCAGTTCTAGTCCTGTTAGGTGTATGCATTTGGTTTTAATTGAAACCCAAGGTAGCTTAAATCAGCATCAAGAAACAAGTAAGTGTAAGGAAAAATCCTTCGAATAGCCATGATCTCATTATCACTAATCAGATGAGCCGACAATGTGGATTTCCTTTCGTTAATCTCCATACCAGTAGCTTGAGAGAAAAGATGGAAAATGCCTTGAAGGGTTTCAATGTCCCCAATTGAACCAGAACAGAAAATGAGAATATCATCCACAAAAAGAAGATGTGCTATAAATAAGTCCGGAGCCACTTGAATTCCCTGGAGGGTGCCTTCCCTACAAGATTTTTTCAGAGCCCTACTTAATCATTCTGCAACCAACAGGAAAAGTAAATGTGATAAGGACAACCTTGACGCAGACCTCTTTCCGAATGGAAGAAAGGAGAGGCTGCCCCATTGATGAGGAACGCAAAAGAGACCGTAGTGATACAACTCATGATCCACCTGATAAAGTCCACAACAAAGCCCAGATGAGTAAGTAGTAAATGTATATACAACCAACTCACCTTGTCATATGATTTAGACAAATCAATCTTGATAATGGCTCCTTTAATTTTCCTTGATTTCATACTATGAATGCCCTCTTGTGCCACTCCAATTGCCTCATGAATTTGTCTTCCTTCCAGGAACCCAAATTGTTCCGCTGAGATATGCTTGGAAAAAATAACTTTTAACCGCTTGGAGATAATATTGGACACAACCTTATACACACAGTTGCACAGAGAGATAGGTCTGAAATCCCCAAGAGAGGAAGAGTTATCAGTTTTAGGAATAAGAGCAATAAAGGTAGATTTGAGGGCAACTGGAATACACCCAGAAATTCTTGTATAGTCGACCATCTTCAGGAGATCATTCCCAATAATATCAAATAGAGCCAGGAGAAATTCAACAGTCCAACCATCCGGTCCCGGACTTTTGTCTTTCTGAAAGCTCTGCAGAACCCCCTTCAACTCTTCTTTCGTGTCAATTTCCATCAAGGATTGATTATCTTCCTCTTCCATGAACCGGGGAAAGCGTTGTGCCATCTTGACAACTTCAACAATATTAACCTATGTCGGAGCTTTAAATAGTGTATGGAAATGATTCACCCCCACCCTCTCCATGCCATCGAAGGAAGTTTGTGATTCCCCCATTGAGTCCTCGAGGTTCCATATGGTGTTGGACACCTTTCTTCCTTTTGCAAATGCATAAAAAAAATTTGTATTCTCATCGCCTGCTGCAAGCCAAACTGCCCTGCTTTTCAAGCGCCAAGTTTCCTCTTTTTCCAATAAGAGCGTGTTCCTCCTACCTTCCATTGCAACCAGGTGGGCTTTGTCCTCCAAAGATCCCAGGCCCCCGGATCCAGATTCATAAATTGACTGCAGTTCTAGTTCAATCAACTTCAATTCTCTTTCATCTCTTCTATTCTTATCATGAGCCCACGCCTTAACCGGTCCTTTAATTCTTTTGATATTTGCAGTAAACTGATGTGAGGCGGAGAGATCATCCTTGGGGTTAAAAGGGACCCAAAGAGAACCCACAAGGTCAATGAAGGTCTCATCTTTTAACCAAATTTTATTGAACTTAAATGGCCCAGCCGATTTAGTAGGTCCATCTCGGAATTCAAGAAAAATAGGGAAGTGATCAGATGATCCCCCAAAGCCTACCCACTGCCTCAAAAGGTAGTTTCTGTCCACAAAAGAGTCAGACACCAAAAATCTATCCAAGCGCTTCTTGACCCGGTTTTGTCCAGTTCTGTTATTTCTCCAAGTAGGCTTAAGGAGAGAAGGCTCAATGTCCAACAAATTATGAGTGACCATCTTGTGTGTGAAATAATCGACCAAAGGGTCAGAACGAGCTCTGCTTCCCCAAATTTCTGCCTGGCCAAGAGAGAAATTTAAATCACCTCCGAGCATAAGGTTTCCTTCCTGTAACAATGGATTTGAGAGGAGAGAATCCCAGAAAGGGATCCGGTTCAAATAAGGACCATAGATATTTACCACAGTGAAATATTCACCAAAATCAAGAGACGAGCAGGACAATCCCAAAACAAAGTCCAACCCCCACAGGTTATGACACATCACCGTTCTAGTATTCCAGCCAATAGCCTGACCGCTAGACCAGCCACGAGCATCCAAGGTAGCAAAAGACCAGCTACCAAACTAACTTTCTAACATCGACTTAATCACCTCACCAACACCCAAATTTTCTTGAAGTAGAATGATATACGGGTGTTCAAGAGATACCACTCTACGCAATGCTGATCTTTTATGGGGACCAGCCAAACCCCGACAATTAAAAGACATAATTTTCATTAACGCCCCCTCTTCTGGGCACACACTGCTCTAAGCGCCCGATCAATAGTTACCTGTTTACCTTCCAACAAATCCATCTTGGCCGTGGATTGAGCTTTAGATAGATGAGACTTCCTGCCTCTGCTTTTTCCCAGTTTACAAACCCCAGCACCCAGCCCCCCAGGGGTAATCTTAGTAAGGGATCATAAAAAATAGCCAGAGTCCGAGGAGTTGGTTGGGGAAGAAGAAGAAGGAGCTTCCTCGGGGGTAGGATCAGGTTCAGGGGGTAGGTCAATAAGCATCACACCATGAGTCAGAGAGGTTTGTAGAGATGAAGGGGGTTCAGGAGCATTGCATGTAATGTCAACCATCTCCAAGGAGGGAGAGATATTCAAGTTTTTTAAAGCCTCCAACGAATCCAGATTTTCCATAGAGAAGTTTTTAAAAACAAAATGAAAGGATAGGGGATTTAAGGAAGAAGGAATACCCGCAGCTGAAGTCCCTGAGGCCGAGAAGGGAGCTGGTTGAGATAACCCAATAGGTGCTGATATAAGAGCCGGTCTTTCCATTCCAGTCGCAACCCTAACCGGTTCCAGATGTGATCCTCTAGCCACTTCCGCAGTAGTAGAGGGTTTCAAGAAAGAAAGACCAGTAGGGATAGGAACCTCCAAGGCACGAGAATGTCCATGCTCTGCGACCGTCTCCAAAAACACCTTATTGGTGGGCTCTGATGATGGAATTTCAACAAGAGGAGGAGCCTCCATAGCATTTGAAGATTTGTGACTACCACCATTTCTCCGCCGTAAGGGTAGTTTACAATCAGCAACCAGATGACCATAGGCATGGCAATGACGGCATCTAAAGGGAACATTTTCATAGTCAAGTTTCTGAACATATGCATAAGGCCCCCAGCTGAGAGTGACATCCGGTGCCAACCCATCCCTGATATTTAAATTGACCAAGACGCGAGCAATCTTCCTTTGACGAGTTTGCAAGAAAATATAATCACCATCCAAATAAGTGCCAATCAAGTTCCCAATACCTTTGAAATGCCGCTCTGACCAGTAATAGAGATGTAGACCGGGTAGTCGGACCCAAATAGGAACTAAATCCAGACGTTCACGACTGGCATCAAACATCGGATGCCAGGGTTTAATTATAACCGGACAATGGTCCCAACTCCAGTTGGAATTTAGAACCCACTTTGCATGATCTTCATTATGAAAGTTGAAAGCAAACCAATTTCGAGTTAATTCAACTACCTCAGGGGTATAGCCCAACTCTCCAACCCAATGCTCTGCCACCCAAGCCTCAATAGTACGAAGAGAGAAGGATCTACCCAGAGCCTTACCAACCAAGGTGATGTTGGTCATCTTGACCAATTGATGCCACTCAATATCTTCCCCAAGAGCGTAGTTGTATTTAGTCCTGCTCAACTTTAGCCATCATTTCCTACCTCGCTTCGCTGGTTGGGATGCATCATCCGATGAACGCCCTCCCCATTCTTCAGAACTGGTACCAGAACCCACACAAGGGCTAGCAAAACCATGTTGTTCATGAATCTCCAATAAACCCAAACCCGTATCTTCCTTCGGCTCTTTAGCGTTCATACCAGGGATTGAGTCCGAAGAGGGGATGTGTAAACTGCTAGTTCCATGGGTACCACCGAATGTAGAACAAGTGCCCTTGTCAACTGTCATCAAACCTTCGATGGCCTGTATCACCTAATCAAAGGACCAGAGTGGTGTCACAATATCCTTCAGGGGAGAAACCGATGGTAAGCGAGGCGATGGGGCATTTAACGTCAAAGTGCTAGAGGATATTGCTAGATAACGCGATGGTGAAAACCCCGGATCCAAACGAGTCTCACCGACTGTTAAACCACCCAGCTCACACCCTGCATTGTATGCCACATCTTGCCACCCGGCGCTAGATGGCTGGGTCCAAATAGGCATTTCATCCGACGGGTCAAAAGAATAATCCACTTGATCCTCATAGTTTTCCATTGCAAGTAAAACAACAACACAATAAAACTAGTAACAGGTATCAGGATCAGTAAGAAAAAAACCCGGAAGTAAAAACAGTCTAGGGTTTAGTCTTACAAGACGCATAAACCAAGAATAGAGGCACGGTAACGAAAAAGGAAGGCCTCCATGTCGCAGGAAAACCCTGTCAGTGCTACAGACTCCAAGGCCTGACAGCAGCGGGCCGCAAGCGGCCATCCGTGGCTAGGGTTCTGCCATTTTTAGTTAACCCTAGCTATCTCTCCCACCGCACTAGTCTTTCTAACATCATCAGTGCGTCCAATCAGACCAATTTCTTATTTCAACCATAGAAACGAATAATAAATAATGGCTGGATTTGAGTATTATATCTCTTTCATCAATGACTACTGTAGGAAGTGTTGGAGAGAATTCCCGCAGCATTTAGGAAGCTGCTAATTTTGGGAAGGATAACTAATTTTGGAGAGGAAGTACCAATTTTGGCGGTAAGACAAAGATATCACCGTAGCGCAAATTCCGACGGGAATCGCGGCGATAGGTACAGAAAAGTCAAGGCATGTGGTACAAAGAAGAGGCCGAAGTGAGAGCTCAACCACCGTAATAAAGGCGCCGAAGATGACGAGAGGGTTCAGCTACCCTCATTAAGAAGAAGGACTACAGTCAGCACTGCTTGAACCAAGAAGAAGCGACGGGCCGATGCATTAAAGACTAAGGACTGCAGGAAGCGGCGACGAGACAGGAGGCGGCTACGGAAGTACAGCCAGTTGACTGTAAATGGTTAGGGTTGAGTCACTGTTGGGATAAGGCCCACAGTTTTGTAACTGCGATGAGACCTTCGGGCCATATATATATAGGAGTCTTTTTATATGATAAGGGGTTGGCCACATAGTGATAGAGCCATTAGGTAGAGGGTAGTCAAGTCTTTGTTGATGCAGAGTCTGAACATCCCTTAGAGAACAAGGGCCGACCTGTTAAGAGATTGTGCAATCCGCCGGGATTGAGAGAGAAAGAGAGTGCATTGTAAAAGGCAGGAAGAGAAAAGAGGTCTATAGAGAAGGGCTCCCACTGAGGTGGAGTTTCCCAGAAGACCCTTGTCGTAAGAGTTGGAAAGGAACTGTGTTTATTCTTCAGAATTGTTAACAAGAACCACGGTTCCCTTGGACGTAGTTCCCGCCCTGGGAGTAACAACGTGCTTACCTAAGTAGCACTATTGTAATTGTGTAGCTGTTGCTCTCATTCACTTGCCTTTATTATACACGAATGCTTCATTCTGATATAAGTAATGTATATGGTCATCAGTTTAAGTTCTGATTGATGTATGACAATTGCGATAATCATAACTAAAAGTCTAGCGAACTAGATAATTGTTAAGCAGAGGATAATGTGCGAGTATGGACTGAATTTAATGCATGAATGGTTTACTTAGATAGTGCTCAAAGTAATACTCTACTCAGTTACATTGTTGCGAGATATCAAGGGTCAAGTTCATTAGCAAGGGTTATGCTTGGAGATTAAATGTTATTACTAACTGCAGTAATAGGATAAGAATAGCAGAGACCACATATTAATCCAGGAAGCGGTCAAGAATCGTGTACCGCAGGGACAAGAAGGGGAAGATATCGCACCTACGATACCTTAGGTATCGCTAGACGGGCTCACATAGGGGGAAGACTTATCGCATTCCCTGCGTAATGCGGTACGACAGAGGCGTAGCCGGAGTATTAGAATGAGATAAGTCAGCTCATGAGGAAAGGGTTAAGGTGGGTTTAATCACCCTGGATGCCTCAGAACCCGGTTGAAGACACTTGAGTCTTCTGCCACCCATTAGAATCACTTCGGGTGAGACTTTAGGTTGCTTCTGCGACCTGTTGCCGAAAGGGCCAGTGAGCTAAGGGTTCTGTTGGTCTAAAAGGCACCGCAAGCCCGGGTCTGCCCAGAAAGTAAGGGTGCAAAACCAACAAATGGTTCCGTTGCCGGTTTGAACACATTGAGCTGATGTTCTGTTGGCATCCTACCAAGCAAGAACTTAACCAATGGGTTGAGTCAAAGGAAAGAGAATTTGCTGTAAAAGAAAATAAGAATCCTAGACTGAGCACTGAGACTTGGCTACAAAAGCACATTTTTACAGATCTCCATGAGATATTCTTCGTAACCTATGCTATTGAGTTATATGGTTGGTTATCAAAGCTTGCTGACAACAGCGGTTTCAAGAAGAATCGAGAAGTTGTCTGGACAGCAGAGCTGATTCAGACCTTGAAAGGTGTCGATAACCCCATCTCACGCGCAGTAGACTTCTGGCTTGCGAGTTTGCTGGAAGGCTTCATCACAGAGTTCGCGGTTGATCAGAGAAAGAGTTTCAGCGCAGCAGAACGGTACTTCTTCAAAGGTTATCGCGGTAAGTACCTAAATTCTTTAAATCTGTCCATTAAGCAATTACTATATGAAAAAGGAGTACTGGATATACTCTCAGATGAATAGTAGTATGATATTGTAATGTCAGTAGACTCTGAAAGTGATTACGAGTATCTTGGACATACACGTAGTGGTAAAAGATATAGAGTCAACGACTCATCTTCTTCTGAAGAAAACAGCTCAGATCACCCGAGACAGCAGATTCAGAACCCTAGGACTCCTCAAAAGCCAGTCGGCATTCAGAATAATCCCGCAGGAACCCCGTCCAGTAGCTTTCACACAGCGCATACTACCGCTACACCCTCCACATCTACACCGCTGAGTGGTAGTAATACAGCAAACCAGAACCCACCATCTAGAAACAGAATGGGAGATGATATGAAGCTACCAACATTCAAAGGTACAGGGTCGGAGGACCCTGAGCAGCACTGGTTCTTATGCGAAGCCATATGGACCATTAAGCAAATACAAGACGATAATGTCAAGCTTGTCCAGCTGGCCACCACATTTAGAGAAAGAGCATTAACTTGGTATATGAAGTATACCACTGGCCATAACAGAACGCTTGCACAGGTTAGAACTGCTATGATTAAAGAGTTTAAAAAACCTAAATCCGAGTCACAGTGCATAGCAGAACTTAAAGATATTAAACAATTGCCTACGGAGACGGTTTGGGATTTTGACCAGAGATTCAAAACCCTCATTGATCAGGTAAGCTTTGAGCTTGCGCCCCAACAACATAAAGAGTGGTTTATCGCAGCAATATTGCCACACATCAGACTTCCGCTAATGCAACAGAAATTAAATACACAAGACGAAGCTTTAGAAATGGCAATGAAACTAGAGGCTTCACCTCTAGCAGAAACTAGCACATGTATCACTAATCTGCAAACTCAGCTAGCTAACCTCACCTTACAGCTGCATGAAATTAAGAAAGGAAAGGAGGTTGCGCATGAAATTTGGTGTACTAAGTGTAAAGCGCAGGGACACAGTAAGGATAACTGCCCTGTCTTTGTTGACTATATCGCCAGTGGAGCTCCTAACCCGTTGATGCAGAACCAGGGGCCATGGTGTGAGATTTGTAGAACCAGAGGACACAGTCCTCAGGAATGCCCTCTCCTTCAGAAATATGTGCAGACACCAAAGAACCTATATTGCAATTTCTGTAAATCTGTGGGACATGACGAAAACAACTGTAGAGCTTATGAGTTAATGATAGAAAGAAAGCATGACCTTTACAGAGTTCAGTCAGAAGCATCTGGACCAGCAGTACGTCCACAAACTGATCCGACTCAGGGAGGCCGTGGAGGAAATTTCAGAGGCCGAGGACGCGGAGGAGGCTATGAATCTGGCCGTGGCCGTGGAACTATAACCTGTTATAACTGTGGAGGCACAGGACATTACGCCAGAGACTGTCAGAACCCTAATACAACGTGCAAGTACTGTAAATCTTATGATCATACAATAGAGGAGTGTCCCATATTGATAGCTAAGATCAAGGACGCCAAGCCAGCAACCAATCAAACTATCCAGTTTATCGCCGCTGAGCAGAACGAAACAGAACCACGAGTCAATATTGTAACCCGCAGTGGTCTCTCCACCAGTAACATATCGCAGGATGCGGAAAAAACGGCAGGAACGCAGTGGGTGCGCAAGGCTCCAGGAAAACCGATCCCACTCGATCTACACAAGAATAAGGAGGCATTTCAGCAAACTAAGACTTCCTTTGCTGAACAGACACAGTCCAGACCACTATTATTACCATCTCAGGGTATACCGCGGAAACCACCACATGATGTTAGTACTGCGCAGATACCACAGGCTAGCACATCTGGAAGATGCGACGAAGAGGAATTGACCGGGAGTGTACAGTCCTTCCTGCAGAGTTGTTTGAAACTTCTAAGAAATGGGAAAGCTGTCGAGGATCTTCAGAAAGTTATTGATCAATGTCAACAGAGCCCTTCCTTGAGCAATACGCAGCGCACTATTCACCATATAATGGGCCATACAAGGACAGGAAGAGAGATGAGGCTCACAGCGCAGATCAGACTATTTGAAATGGATGAGGTTATCCTAGACTTAGGATCAGAAGTAAATGTCTTGACTAAGCAGACATGGGAACAGATGGGAAGTCCAAAACTAAGCAGATCCCCTATCCATCTGAGACTAGCTAATCAGCAGAGAATATCACCGATGGGTCGTCTATCGCATGTCCCAGTGGACATCGACGGAGTTCACACGTATGCAGATTTTGAGATCATAGAAATTATTGGTGACACCAAACCCTATCCAGCTCTATTAGGCATTGATTGGGCTTTTGATAACAAGGCTGTTATCAACTTGAAGAAAAGGCAGATGACATTTGAAGATGCTCAAGTCCGGGTTATCGCACCATTAGACCCTTTACAGGGTCCTCGCTACATTGAGCCAATCAAAGCAGAAGAGGAGGTGCATAACATGGAAAATTTGTACCAAATGACGTCTAATCAGACAGATTACATTGATCCTACAGCTGATGGACATATTAGCTGGAGATGTGATAGCTCATGCACATCAGATTCAGATGTTGGCTTAGAGAATTGGCAAAATAGACTCCACGAAGTTTCTACTCGCAGATGTGCATTCATGACTAAATCACTGCGATGGATTGGGGCAGAAAACAGGTATATTCCAACTTTTGATGGATTAGCGGACGTCAATGATTTTTTGCAGCAGTTTGAACAAGAGGTTCCTCAAGAGCAGAGGATGGAGGTTTTTGACCTTGCAGTTCGAGCCACACCTGCAAGATGGTGGTACACACACAAGGAACATATCGCATCATGGTATGATTGTAAGAGAATGATGCGCATTAGATTCTCTAAAGAAAGAAACTGTACACAGCAGAAATACATAGGGGAGAGTGATCCCAGAACACACATTAGGATCTGTGAACAGAATTGGCTAAAAATTCCAACAGAAGAATGGGTTCATTTGTTTATCCACACACTAGATACAGTTCCACGGAACTGGTATACAGAAACAGAGCTAAGAAAAGGAACTATCTCATGGCCTATTATGATTGAAAACTTTTTGGTCACGTTCAGTTTTGAATCTGAGCATCCAAGCATTGATCGGGCTTTGAAGATCATAAAGACTAAAATATTTGAGGATTGCCCATTACCAGCGGATTCGCAACCCGAGTGGGCTATTCAGATGGAACATGCTCTGGAATGTTACAACTGCGCACTTGATCCAAGCGATGAGGATGAAGATCCTCGCAGTATCAATATCGCAGAAACAGAAGGTACGCGTGAAGTTGAAGGTCCACACTTAGAAATCCCAGCTGTAACAGAACCACTCAAGATTAAAAAGAGCAATATTGGCACAGAAACAGACCCTAAGTTTGCCTCTATTGGAGATTATTGGGATGATGAGACAATTGGCCAAATCACAGACCTATTACACGAGTATCAGGACCTATTTCCTACCAACTTTACAGAAATGAAGGGAATAGTGGGTGACTTAGGAGTCATGAGAATACTGCTTAAGGTGGATGCTAAGCCAGTTAAGCAACGTCCATACAGGTTGAACCCGCGGTATAAAGCAAAAGTAAAAGATGAAATTGATAAGATGCTAGCAGCAGGCATCATTGAGCCTGTTGAAGAAAGTGAGTGGGTTAGTCCCATGGTAGTACAAGAAAAGAAAACAAAAGGAGACATCAGGATCTGTGTCGACTTGCGCAAACTGAATGATGCATCGCTGCATGACCCATTTCCGACACCATTCACTGATGAAGTCTTAGACAACGTTGGAGGACAAGAAATCTATTCATTTACTGATGGCTTTTCAGGCTATCATCAGATAAGAATCCATCCAGACGACAGGCACAAGACCACATTTGCGACAGAATGGGGCTCCTTTCAGTATACGGTAATGCCCTTTGGTCTTAAGAATGCCCCAGCAATTTTTTCTAGAGTAGTTGTTGCTGTCTTTAAGGAATACATCCATCAATTTCTAGAAGTTTATTTTTATGATTGGACTGTATTTGGACTAGTCAAGAAGCACATAGGAAATCTGAGATTAATGTTTGAAAAATGTAGACAGCACCAGATTTCCCTTAACTTAAAAAAATGTATATTTTGTGCGCCTTTTGGTACGTTGTTGGGTCACATTGTGTGCAGACAAGGCTTGATGGTAGATCCTGCGAAGATCGCCATCATTGTCAATTTACCAGCACCTAACTCAGTAAAGCAGCTGAGAACTACACTTGGTCATACCGGGTATTACAGAAAGTTTATCAAAGGATATGCCAAGATTACCGCACCAATGGAGAAACTATTGAAGAAGGATATCAGATTTCAGTGGAATGAGGAATGTCAGAAGAGTCTTGACACTCTAAAAGAAAAAATGGTTACAGCACCTATTCTGGTATTTCCAGATTGGAACAAGCCTTTTCATGTTCATGTGGATGCATCTGGCATCGCACTGGGCATTATTCTCACGCAACCAGGCGAAGGGGGTATTGACCACCCTATCGCATATTCGAGCAGGAGATTATCGACAGCTGAGAAGAATTACACCACCACAGAGAGAGAAGGGTTAGCAATGGTGTATGCTTTACAGAAATTTCGGCACTACCTGTTGGGTGCCCCGTTCAAGATGTTCATCGACCATTCTGCATTAAAGTACTTGGTCAATAAGCCAGTGTTAGGGGGAAGAATATGCAAATGGCTATTGTTGTTCCAGGAATATGATTTCGAAATCATTGTTAAGCCAGGAAGACTAAATGCAGGACCTGATCACCTGTCAAGGATAGACTCAGGCGAAGAACCAAGTAACTTAGAGGACAACTTGCCTGATGCGCAATTGTTCTCCATTCAGGTCGCAGACGAATATTATGGAGACATAATTCAATTTCTCACTACAGGGTGGGCATCGCCTGAGTATACCAAGCAACAAAAGAAACAATTAGTGGTGAAAGCAGCAGACTTCACCTTGATTGCAGGACACCTCTATAAGTTGGGCCCAGATGAAATCTTGCGCAGATGCGTTATGCCCCACGAGAAACAGACCATTCTTAAGGAAGCACATTCGGGCATCGCAGGAGGCCATTTCGCAGGGAAGCCTACCGCTCAGAAAATCCTAGCAGCCGGATTATGGTGGCCTACACTACATAAAGACAGTAAAGAGTTTTGCAGATCATGCGATATCTGCCAGAGGACAGGAAAGCCCTCCAGAAGAGATGAAATGCCGTTGCGACCACAGATAACGCTACGCGCATTTGATAAGTGGGCTATAGACTTCGTGGGTCCTATTAACCCCCCAGGAAAACGAACTGGTGCGAGATATATTATTACAGCAACATAATACCTCACCAGATGGGCTGAGGCAAAACTGGTCAGGAATTGTGATGCCACTACAGCAGCACAATTTATTTTTGAAAACATCATCACTAGATTTGGATGTCCAGTGACTTTGATGAGTGATCAAGGCACACATTTTTTAAATAGCACCATAGAAGCCTTGACATAGGAATTTGAAATCCAGCACCATAAGAGTACACCTTACCACCCTCAAGCCAATGGTACGGTGGAGGCTTTCAATAAGATATTAGAACATGCTCTTACAAAGATTTGTAACAGTCAAAGGGATGATTGGGACCTTAGAGTTAATGCTGTATTATGGGCTTACAGGACCACGTGCAAGAAACTAACAGGACACACACCTTTCAGCCTGGTATATGGACAAGAGGATGTTATGCCTATGGAATACATCTTACCCAGTCTAAGGATTGCTCAGCTTACAGAGATGGCTGATCCTGATACTTTAGAGGAGAGATTAGCACAGCTGCTCAATCTGGAGGAAGACAGATTTATCGCAGGATTCCATCAAAAAGTGCAGAAAGCATGAGAAAAAGCTTGGCATGATAGGCATATCAAGAACAAAACCTTTCAGCTCGGAGACTTGGTACTCCTCTATGATAGTAAGTTTATAAAGTTCCCTGGAAAATTCAAAACTCATTGGTTAGGACCATATCAAATCCAGCAAATAACAGATGGAGGTGCTATCCAGCTTCGTACTATGAGTGGGGAGTTTCTTCCTACCTTGATCAATGGCAGTAGGCTTAAGCGGTATCGCAAAGGCCATGCCACATCCTAGTCCTAGCCCAGAAAGGAAGCAAATGGTGCAGATGTTCAGTGTAGTTGAAATGAAGCATCGCACCCTAAGGAGTCTACACCGGGAAATACTTGAGGTAAGCATTCACAGCCAGCTTTCCTGGTTGTTGCGATAATTTTGATATGAGGCGAGTTTTTGGCACTTTCCATTTCCAGACGATGCGATATCGTATCGCAGAGGACAGAAAACAGATTGATGCGATACCAAATTTTGAATTGATCAGAGGGCTAGTCACTTCGCCTTCTGACAATCATTAACTGCACGGCTGACAAGTATCTGTTGTACTAAGATTTGGCAGCAGTACGGCGATTCTTCTAGATTGGGAAAATCCGATGCGACACCACTCCGGCGCACAGTTTCCCAGCGAAATTTCAAACGGCGTTTTCAATAAATGGGCGCGGGGTGCTGTCTGGTCTATGCATTAAATGCCGCCAACGGGTCTAGTTTACTGGTCCGTTGCCATTTGAAATTCCGCCTTATGATAAATACACGCCTTATTCAAAGCACGGGGCTACTTGGTCATTTTCACCAAAAAAAAGTTGAGCGCAATTGAGCCGAGCCAAGCGTATTCTTAGCAGAGTTCTGAGCAGGGAAACCAAAAACAGTTGCAGACTCTGATTTGCATTAGATTAGCAATCATAGGAAGTCCAGAGTACCACAGGGGAAGGTTCCTCGCGCCAGACGAGCCTCTCGAAGACGTGTTGCAGAGATTCCAAAGGGGTGGAATCGAGTGTGCTATGACTTCAGTTGTGGCGAAGAAAGGAAAGAAAATTGCTGCTGGTTCTCCATCCACACGCCAGTCACCGAGAACCTTAGCTAGTATGGAGCGTAGCGAGACCCCGAGTAGCACGGAGTCAGAAGAACCGGAGCAGGAACTTCCGGAAGAAGTCACAGTCGCTACCGTATACTTCCCACCGAGAACAGAAAATGCACCAGCAATTGTTCTTCCAAGAGATTTTAAATATGAACTCGTACTCCCACCACTGGATAACCGAGTGAAGGAAGAAGGCAACCTGTGGGGGAATATGCATGCTGTTAAGTTTGCTGATTATAATCTGAGAGATTATAAGCTGTACCCACAATTCCGCCGCGATCGTTATATGACGATTCAGAGGAACCCAAGGACAGAGCGCGATGAGTTCGTCCCCATGGACCATGTAAGCCATTTAGCACCGTCGGGACTGCTCAATCTCCTGGAGATTCCACACTTTGGACGGGGCTCGGAGGTAAATGCTGTGGTGCGGATGCTACTTTCATGCGTGCATGGTGGTTACTTATGGTTGGGTAACCGGATAGATGTTAATGTTGACCTTATTCACCGCATTACCGGTCTGTCGAAGACTGGCTTCGACCCGCAGATAAATATTGATGGCGCCACAAAGGATACCAGGCTCTCAACCAAGCAGGTTGCGGAGTATAAGCTGCAAAGAGGAGGTCGCGCCTACGATGTCAACTCAATACAGGATGACGCTCTGCGGTTCACTGTTAGTCTGTTGGCCGGAAAACTCCTCCTCAAGGTGAGGCCGAAGGAGGTCACAGGCTCAGTCATTCGCCTAGCGATCGAAGTCATAAAAGGTAAACCTTACAACTGGAGCTTATTTTTGCTGAATAGTTTCTTTCAAGACTGTGCGCAGGCGCAGCAGGATCCACTTCACAGCTTCCACTTTTCGTGGCTGCTGATCCTTATGGCTTTTATTGGATGGAAAGAGCCGCCCAATTCGCAGTTTCCACAACTGGCACCAGGGGCGTGCAGAGGCTTGAGGTACTCAAATCTTTGGGCGAGTAGTCACCCAGAGAAGCACAAGAATAATGCAATGGTATTCCATGACTATTATACGCTATTGCTTGAATCTGTAGCAACGATTCCGCGTGTCGACTCGCCGGTCGTTGATCTGTATCAGTCCAAGCTGGAATTTAAAGTCGACAGGGATAAAACCTATATCCGACCCAAAGGATTCAGGAAACATAAGGAATGGGCCCCCGGCCCATATCGCATGGAAATCCAGCAAGTTGAAGACACCATTAAGAATTGTTTCGATGAGGATATGAAACAGATGTATGATGATCTATCCTCTGGCCTAGTTCCAGTTGATCCCCCAGCTGAGGATCCAGAAGATGTTCTGGAGGTAGATCCTAAAGATAAAGTAAAAGAACCAATAGGTTCTAAGAGAAAGGTTACTGAAGGCCCTTCTCCACTGCGCGCAAAGAAGAAGAGAACAAAGGCTGTGACTGTCGATGAACCGCAGGCACCAATCATGACAGAGGATGAGTATGATCTCATCGCCAGCCGAATACAGGAGAAGATGCGGGATAAATTCGCTGCGATTCAGTCATCGCAGGATATTATGCGCATTAGCCTTGACAAGAAATTGCGAGAGTTGAAGGCCATAACTGAGAAGACTGCTTCCATGCAGATTCAGCCAGCTCCAACTACAGTCGCAGAAAGTTTGCAGCCCCCTTCACAGACCAGAGAAGAAAGTATTGCAAGGGGCCGCACGAACATTGTTCGTATACCGCCGGGAAGCATCAAGTTCCCTGTACCTATGGAAGTACAGATGGTTCATCCCCTTGAGGTGAACCTACCAGAAGTACCTGTGGATCAGTTGTACGAAATTTTCCAGCAGATAGGCACGGAGCTGCGGCACAGAGAACAAGTCACATATGAGCAAAATGTTTTGCTGACTAACGACAACGTGCAGCTCATCGCACAGCATAAGGCAGAGAGTGCCCAGTTGACACAATATGTTCAGCGAGAGCAGGATGTCTCTCTTGTTTTAAAGAATATCGCAGCAGAACTTCCGCAGTGCGATATCAGGCCTGAGTTAGAAATAACTCAAAAGATCAGAAAAATAGCGGAAAGAGCAAAGGCTCTAGATGAAGAGAAGAAAAAAATGGAGGAAGCATACGAAGCAAGGATTGCTGCACTGGAAGCGAATAAGCCGCCTACTCCAGAGGAAATCCAAGAAGCACGAGTACAAGCTTTCAGAATTGTACAGACGCAGATGCACTATCGAGTGGAAGCAGCAGAGGCTATCCTAGAAGATGCATCAAAAACATGGCTGGAGCTAGAGGAGCTCCCACAGAAAGCCGAGCTCGATCAGCACATTAAGCACTGTGAAGATGCGATATCGAGAGCTGAAGAAGAGTACAAGGGCTTGAGTGCTCTTGCGAAGATAAGAAAGAAAGGAGAAATCACACAATTTCAGCAGCAGGTGCAGAAGTTCAGAGAACAGCAGATCAACCTGGCTAACGAAGTTAGCCCGCATGAAAGCAAAGTCGCACATCTGGTTGATGAACTGGAGCAAAAGGTGAAAAGCTTCACCTCAAGTAAAGAAATCATTGAGGGCACAGAGGACTCCTTGGTAACCGCTGAGCTGCTCAGCGCAGCACAGGAAGAAGTAACACACATGGATGAAAGTATTAAAGCGCTTAAGGCACAATTCACAACAATCTCACGAGCTGCAAAGGATAAGCTTAGGTAGATGAAGTAGGCTGGTGTTGCGAGTGGCTCGGGGACGAGCCACAAGTAAGTGTTAGGGGAGTTGTTGGAGAGAATTCCCGCAGCATTTAGGAAGCTGCTAATTTTGGGAAGGATAACTAATTTTGGAGAGGAAGTACCAATTTTGGCGGTAAGACAAAGATATCACCGTAGCGCAAATTCCGACGGGAATCACGGCGATAGGTACAGAAAAGTCAAGGCATGTGGTACAAAGAAGAGGCCGAAGTGAGAGCTCAACCACCGTAATAAAGGCGCCGAAGATGAAGAGAGGGTTCAGCTACCCTCATTAAGAAGAAGGACTACAGTCAGCACTGCTTGAACCAAGAAGAAGCGACGGGCCGATGCATTAAAGACTAAGGACTGCAGGAAGCGGCGACGAGATAGGAGGCGGCTACGGAAGTACAGCCAGTTGACTGTAAATGGTTAGGGTTGAGTCACTGTTGGGATAAGGCCCACAGTTTTGTAACTGCGATGAGACCTTCGGGCCATCTATATATAGGAGTATTTTTATATGATAAGGGGTTGGCCACATAGTGATAGAGCCATTAGGTAGAGGGTAGTCAAGTCTTTGTTGATGCAGAGTCTGAACATCCCTTAGAGAACAAGGGCCGACCTGTTAAGAGATTGTGCAATCCGCCGGGATTGAGAGAGAAAGAGAGTGCATTGTAAAAGGCAGGAAGAGAAAAGAGGTCTATAGAGAAGGGCTCCCACTGAGGTGGAGTTTCCCAGAAGACCCTTGTCGTAAGAGTTGGAAAGGAACTGTGTTTATTCTTCAGAATTGTTAACAAGAACCACGGTTCCCTTGGACGTAGTTCCCGCCCTGGGAGTAACAACGTGCTTACCTAAGTAGCACTATTGTAATTGTGTAGCTGTTGCTCTCATTCACTTGCCTTTATTATACACGAATGCTTCATTCTGATATAAGTAATGTATATGGTCATCAGTTTAAGTTCTGATTGATGTATGACAATTGCGATAATCATAACTAAAAGTCTAGCGAACTAGATAATTGTTAAGAAGAGGATAATGTGCGAGTATGGACTGAATTTAATGCATGAATGGTTTACTTAGATAGTGCTCAAAGTAATACTCTACTCAGTTACATTGTTGCGAGATATCAAGGGTCAAGTTCATTAGCAAGGGTTATGCTTGGAGATTAAATGTTATTACTAACTGCAGTAATAGGATAAGAATAGCAGAGACCACATATTAATCCAGGAAGCGGTCAAGAATCGCGTACCGCAGGGACAAGAAGGGGAAGATATCGCACCTACGATACCTTAGGTATCGCTAGACGGGCTCACATAGGGGGAAGACTTATCGCATTCCCTGCGTAATGCGGTACGACAGAGGCGTAGCCGGAGTATTAGAATGAGATAAGTCAGCTCATGAGGAAAGGTTTAAGGTGGGTTTAATCACCCTGGATGCCTCAGAACCCGGTTGAAGACACTTGAGTCTTCTGCCACCCATTAGAATCACTTCGGGTGAGACTTCAGGTTGCTTCTGCGACCTGTTGCCGAAAGGGCCAGTGAGCTAAGGGTTCTGTTGGTCTAAAAGGCACCGCAAGCCCGGGTCTGCCCAGAAAGTAAGGGCGCAAAACCAACAGGAAGACCTGGATCTACTTCTTGAGGAGCAAGAAGTCACCCTTGGTATTGAGAGTCTTCCAAGGGTTCAAAGCCCTTGTGGAGAATCAGGTAGGGAGGAGGATTCGGGTGTTGAGATCAGACAATGGGGGTGAGTATACCTCCAAGGAGTTCAATGGGTTTTAAATTCAGGAGGGCATTCAAAGACAGCTGATAGTTCCATACACTCGTGAGCAGAGTGGAGTTGCAGAGAGGAAGAACAGGTCGATTGTGGGAGTAGCAAAAGCAATGCTTCATGATCAGAGTTTACGTTCTTTCTTTGGGTAGAGGCATGCAGTACTGCATTTTATCTGCAGAAAAGAATTCCCCATCGTGCCTTGGGGAGGAACACTCCTGAGGAGATGTTCACAGGAAAGAAGCCTGAGGTTGGCCATTTTTGGATATTTGGTTGTTTGACTTACTCTCATGTCCCTTATGAGAAGAGGAAAAAGTTGGATCCCACTGTAGAGAGAGGCATCTTTCTGGGATATGATGAGACTTCGAAGGATTACCACATTTATCCTCTTGGCCAGAAGAAGGTTGTTGTGAGGCGGGAAGTAAAGTTTGATGAGGAGAGAGCCTTCAGGAAGTCTAGAGAGTTGGAGCATGGGGAGCCACCGGCTTCCACACCTCAGGTGACTCAGGCTTCTTCAGTATAGATCACAGGTCCACAGGTTTTCGGAGTGATTGGGTCATAGGTGACAGGCACAGGTTCTTTAGGTTCAGTGGTTCAGTTAGCAGGTACTCGAGGGACAGGTTCTGGTTCCCAGGTTACAGGTTCTTCAGTGACTAGTTCATAGACTACTGGTCCACATGTTACTGGGCCATCTACTTTCGGTACTTCTTCAGATGAGGATAGAAAAGTATGGGAGGAGCCTTCAAGGAAGATGAATCCTAAATGGCTTCATGATACCCTGGAGGAGGTAAAGGCATTTGGTAGGCCCCAGGAGGAGGTCAGGACTGTTGTGATGCCAGATAGATTGGGGATGGATCTAGTTGTGAGCCTTCGTGATTCAGAGCCTTCCACATTTGAGGAGGCCTCTCAGCATCAGGTTTGGAGAGATGCCATGATGGAAGAGTACCATTCCATCATGAAGAATGATGCATGGGAGATATTACCGAGACCAGAGGGGAAGTCTGTTGTGACTTCCAAGTGGATCTACAAGGTGAAGCATGCTGCAGATGGCAGTGTGGATAAGTACAAGGCTCGGTTTGTGGCATGGGGGTTTTCACAGGTTGAGGGATTTGATTATGATAAGACCTTTGCACCGGTTGCGTGTTATTCTTACATCAGAGCAGTGATTTCTATAGCAGCAGAGATGAGTTGGAAGATCCACCAGATGGATGTGAAGACCACATTTCTCAATGGTCTTTTGTAGGAGGAGGTTTACTTAGAGCATCCACATGGATTTTAGATTCATGGGAGAGATTCTCATGTGTGCAGGCTGAGGAAAGCCTTGTATGGACTGAAGCAAGATCCTAGATCTTGGTACTCCAGGATTGATGCGTATTTGACATCGATGGGTTTTCAGAAGAGTGAGGCTGGTCCCAACCTTTACTACATTGTGGTTGGTGGAGATCCTCTCATTCTTTTGTTATATGTTGATGACTTGTTTATCACTGGGGAGGAACGTCTCATTGCACATTGCGAGAGAGACCTTGCTACGGAGTACAAGATGACATACATTGTGTTGATGCACTATTATCTGGGGATGGAGGTTTGGCAGGAGCATGGTCATATTTTCCTAGGATAGGGGAAGTATGCAATTGATATTCTGAGGAGATTTCGGATGGAGGATTGCAGGCCGATGTCCACACCTATGATCACCAACTGGAAGCAACTTCATGCTTCTGAGGGTAAGTTTGTGGATCCTACACTATACTGTCAGCTCATTGGGTCATTGATGTATTTGGTCAACACCAAGCTAGACTTGTGTTTTGTAGTGAAGACTCTTAGCCAGTTCATGGTGGAGCCTAGGAGTGTACATTGGATCGCCGCAAAACATGTGTTGAGATATCTTGTAGGTACAGTGGACTATGGATTGGACTACAAGGGTTCGGGTGGATTTAGTTTGGTTGGTTTCACAGATTCATATTGGGCAGGCAGTGTGAGGGATCAAAAGAGGACTTCCGGGTGTTGTTTCAGTTTGGGCTCGACAGCAGTGTCGTGGTTCAGTCAGAAGCAAAAGTTCGTTGCTTTGAGTTTTGTTGAGGCTGAGTATATTGCAGCCAGTCAGGCTACTTGAGACGCATTGTGGCTTCGTAAGTTATTGGTAGATTTGTTTGATCAGGAGCTTAGACCTATCGTGATTTACTATGACAATTAGAGTTGCATCCAGCTCTATGAGAATCCAATTTTCCATGACAGGTCCAAGCACATAGAGATCAGGTACCATTTCATCTGTGACTACGTACAGAGAGGAGCTGTGGAGTTGCATTACATTTCCACTGATGAGCAGGTAGCAGATATCCTAACGAAATCTTTGGGGAGGGGCAAGTTTGTCTTCTTCAGAGACAAGTTGGGAGTGGTACAAAACACCTTCCTCTGTTAGAGGGAGTGTTGATTTTTGTACCTGGGAAGTGCTCCCCTAGGTGACCTTTTTCCTAAGTCACTTAAGTGAGGAAATAAAGTCACCCTTGCATTAAAGGACTTGTGAAAAGCATTTAATGTGACTTTATAACTTAAAGTCACTTTTGGGTAAAAATTTAAGTGAGGTGAGTGAAATAATATTAAATGGGATTTAATGAGCAATTAATCTCATCCATAGATCTCATCCAATCTCAACCGTTGGATTAGATTCCCATTCACTTACCCTAGGGTTTCACCCAAAAAGGCAAGGGAGGCAAATGAGACTCCACTTTTGTAGATTATTGTGAAGAGAGTCAAAGAGAGCAACAAGAGAGAGGCATGAAAATCGAGGCAACTCAGGAAGACATTAATGAGCAGCAGCATGATTTCGAGGAGGGATTTAGGGCACATTTCCCAAGAAAATAACTCAACATAGTTTTCGAGGCAGCTTCAGCGTGGAAGTATAGGGCACAAAAACCGAGGAGAGAATCCGTACAGCTGCATTAATTGTTGTACCGTACAACACAGTTTTCAAGGAGTTTTTTGGGCACAATTTTCGAGGTTATAGGCACAATTATCAAAGAAGGTACAACAACCATTTATTGCTAATCATCCGTACATCTAACTGGGCATGAATTTCGAGGCAAGTTGGGCACAAATTTTGAGGGCTGTACTACACAATTTTTGAGGGCCGTACATCAGAAATATATACATCTGATTGCATAGGTTTTGAGGTAGCTTCTATGGGTGTGAATTTGTTGGTTGAGATAAGTTGATTTTGAATATAAATTTTGTACTGATATTTTATGAAGAAATAATATACTCTCTCTCTCTCTAACTGGTTTTCCCCATGGGGGTTTTTCTAGGGCTATTAGCCAAAAATATAGTGTCTGAAATTTTACTGTGTGTGCATTTATTTTTATTTTCTGTTGAAAGAATGAGTTACAACAGTGTTTTATGTTGTTAGAAAAATGTTGTTATAATTTCTAGCCATATAAACTTGAGCTGAACATTAAACTGAAAACATTGACACTAAAATCAGTAAGCTGAAAAACTAAGAAAAATCTGCAATTTTGACTATTTCCTCTTTTTATTTTTCTTTTATTTTCATTTTTGGGGGTTTTGACCGTTTTTTTGGAGGATTTTGGCCCTTTTTGGGGGATTTTAATTAATTGTTGAGGGAAATAATGATTTTTTTCCCATTTGGTAACCAACTTAAGGACTTTTTGGGTTTTTGGAGGCCAAATATGTAGGAAAAATTGATGATGGGTTATGTGACTAGGGGGATGAGCTAGGTGAACAAATTTTGGGTGTTAACAATTAGGTTTCCAACATTCCCCCTCTTAATCCGAAGGGGTGTTTGTGAGTTCGAGCATGGTTCTAAAATTTTCAAACTTTTCTCATCCAAGTGCTTTGATGAAGATGTCTACAATTTTCTCATTCATGGAACAATGTCGTAAATGGACTATCTTGGCCTCTGCATGACGTTGAATCAAATGGTACTTTGTGTTGATGTGCTTGGTTCGATCATGGAATATGGAATTCTTGGCCAATTTGATTATATAAGTGTTTTCGATTAATAAGGGAGTGGAATGATCTTGCTTCTACTGCAAATATTCAAGTATTTTCTTGAGCCACACAAACTCTTTCATTGCTTCTGCAACAATGACATATGCTGCTTCTATTGTTGAATCTGATGGAACTAACTCTTTGCATGATATCCAAGAGACAACTGTTGATCCAAGACTCATTGTGTATCCAAAAGTGGACACTCCTATCTCTTTGTTTCCATTTAAGTCTGAATTAGAGTACCCAATGAGTTTGAATTACTCGACCTTAGAGTACTTGAGTCCCTTTCAACTATCTTAGAACTCTTTTTGCAGCAGACTAGTGTCCTTCACAAGGTTTGTGCATGAACCTTGAAAGGATGCCAACAACATAAGAAATATCTGGTCTCATTATGGTAAGGTAGATAAGGATTCCTACAAGTTGTTGGTACTTAGTCGCATCTTCAAATTCTTTTCCTTCACTTGTTGTTAGCTTCAAATTTTGTTCCATTGGAGTTGAGAGAGGGTTGCATTCTGTCATGCAAAATCTGTTCAGTAATTCTCCAACATACTTCTTCTGAGATATGAATATGTACTTATGATGTTGAGTCACTTCAATTCCTAAGTAGTAATGAATATGTCATAGATAATTCATTTCAAATCCTTTATTCAAATCTTTATTTATGGATGCTATATAAATTTCATTGTTTCCTGTCATCAAAAGGTCATGTACATATGCCACAAGAAGCACAACAAATCTTCCAACTTTCTTTACAAACAATGTTGCCTCGTCAATATTATAAATTTTGAAATTTAGCGTTAGAATATGATCGGTTATATTTTCATACCATGCTCGAGGTGCTTGTTTCATGCCATACAAGGACTTGACAAGTTTGCATATCTTGTGTTCTTGTCCCTTCATAACAAAGCCTTCTGGCTAAGACATGAATCCATTTTATTTCAAGTCTCCATTCAAGAAAGCTGTTTTTGCATCCATTTGGTGGAATTTTCATCCATTTTGTGTATCCAAAGAGAGTAAGGTGCGGATGGTATCCCATTTTGCTGTGGGGGAGAACCTTTCTTCATAGTCAATTCCTTCTTTTTGTGCATAGCCTTTTTCCACGAGCCTTGCTTTTTGCTTGTCAAGTGAGCCATCTGATTTTTATTTTTTCTTGTATACCCACTTGCTGTTAATTGGTTTGGTTCCAGCTGGAGGGTCAACCAGATTCTAGGTTCTATTCTTCATGAGTGCATCATACTCATTTTGCATGGATTCTTTCCACTCATCACGAGTAACATCCTCTTCAAAGGAAATTAGTTCAAAGTTGGTAGATAAATTTAATTCAAAATCAAATGAGACATCCATGTCATCACCTTTGTTATCTGCATCTCCTCCATCTTCTTGTTTGGTTGAGCTTCTTGTTTCCGTCTTTCCAAATTCTTATGGATGGACACTTTCAAGTGTCTTTGTGGCCCATTTTAGAATCTTACTTGATGGCCCAAGTTGATTAGCTGGTGGTGCTTCATTCTCTTTAAGGTTCAATCTTACAATCCTCTAAATCACATCATCCGATTGAGTCTCCTATTCAGGTGAAATGGCATGAACTTTTTATTCACACATTTCTTCATGAGGGGATGTTGGTGCTTCAAAAGGAAATTCCATAGATTGATCCAAGATATGGATCCCCCTTCAATATGTGGAATTTCATTATCAAATTCATAATATGTCTTTATATGGGAAAATTTCTCCAAACGATCAAGTTGTCTTTCAATAGACTGGTCATTTTTATTAGTTTCAAGAAAAATGACATCTCTGGAAACATCAGATTTCTTATTTACCTCATCATAAAGATGATATGCCTTGGAGGTTTCTGAGTACCCTAAGAAAATGCATCTTCGACTTCTAGCACCAAGTTTGTTTCTTTGCTCCTTTGGTATCAAGGCATAGTCAGTGGAACCAAAAACATTGAGATGCCTAACCAAAGGAAGGTGGCCAAACCACATTTCATGTGGAGTCTTGTATTCAATAGCATGCGATGTACTTCTATTTCTCAAATATGCTGCACATAATACTGCATCACCCCAAAACATCAGTTTCACATTCTTGAAAAACATCATTGAGTGTGCCATATTCATTATCGATCTATTCATCCTTTCTTCCACACTGTTTTGTTGGGGATTGTAAGGAACTGAAGTTTGATGTGTAATCCCATGTTTACAGATACATTCTTCAAAAACATTAGAGGTATATTCTTTACCATTATCAGAATGAAATGTACCAATATGAGCTTGTGTTTGATTTTCTATCCATGCATGCAAGTTCTTGAATGTTTGAAATGATCCAGAATTTGTCTTCAACAAGTATACCCAACACATTCTAGTATAGTCATCAACAAAGGTCATGAGGTACTTATTACCATTTGTAGAAGGAACTGGCATGGTGCCACATAAGTCAGAGTGAACCAACTCTAACTCTCTACATGCTCTGAATTTAGATTCTTGGAATGGTTGCTTACTATGTTTGCCTAGTATGTAAGCATCACATTTGTTCTTTTGCTTAAGAATGGTGGGCAGACCAAATACACCATTCTTTCTTAACAAACAAAGAATTCTATAATTCAAATGACCAAATCTAGCATGCCATAACAAATTGGACGACCAATTACCTTCTTCATGCTAAGAGAGGTAGGCAAAGTTTTGAACTCTTGAAGAAGAGCCCCTTGTTACACCTAAAATATTCCCATCATGAGATTTAGTGTATACACCCCTGGAGTTACCTTAATTGAGTGATTGACCTGGAAGGATTTGTACCCATTTGTACTAGGTTTTGAGAGGTCATCATAGGATTCTCTCATGCAACCTGCGACGTCGCACCTCGCTCCACTATAGGGTGCGACGAAGTCAGTTAATAGACAAAAATAGCCTTTCGAGCACTTTCTCGAAGCTTGCTGACTTGGGACCCTATCCCTGACCTCTTGGGAGAGATGGCACTCGATTCCTAACACCTTGGCAAGATCCCTTAAGTCTCTCCTATCATATCTCAACCTATCCTATCCATACCCTATCCACTTAGTCCTATTTAAATGAAGCTCACTCCCATCATTAGGGAGGAAGTCTATGGTACTCTTATGCTGGTGAAATCAAGCCCAATAGATTTAATACTCTATCTTGAGGAACATCTATTTATCTCTAGGAGCTTTGGCATGGCTTGTCAGAAGGAGCTTGCAACGTTAAGGCTATGGTTGTAATCCTCTTTTCTATTGTACTCCTCACTCTTCAATACATTTAATATAATTGATTTCCATAAATGTTGTCTCTTTCATGATGTTTAGATCTTTTCTCCTTAACTGTTAGCTTAGATCTATCATATTAGATATATGCTTTCACTCCTCATGGTATGTCACATGTTCAACAAGGTTTAGCTACTTGTGATCTGGCAGCGCTGGAGCATTGGGTCAACGAAGGAGAAATAGATCTACAAATCTAAGGTAAACGATCTGCTCTCACATTTGTATTTCTATATGATCTAGGAAAGCATTTTATGTTCTGTCTTATTTATTCTAGACTTACGTTAAGCTAGGGAGATCAGGACTTGAGTCCACTCTCGGTAGATTGTCCGTGAACAAATCTGGCGACCATACTAGGGAATACTGTCTTGTTTTAATAGTTGTCAATTTGAGAGTCATTTTCAGTTGATTGCTTGACACAAGCCTATTTATTTGTCATTTGATTCTTGAGTCGATTTCACTATCAGATCTTCATCTTGAAGACTCTGATTTGCTTCCTCTGAGTTTGTACTACTCATTTTCAAACCATTTCATAGTTCATTGCTTGGAGATTTGATTCATTTTTGAACTTAGATCTCGCCTGTCGCACTTGGTTAGTGAAAACAGAGCGACACTGTGTTGTTTCTGGCCTCTGTTCTTTGTCTGTTAGCCACTCATCGCAGTCCTTTCATTGGTATACTGCGACATAGTCGCACTTCCCGCATTGGTAAACTGCGATGTCCCACTGTGTACAAATACAGACTGCGCTGATCTGTTAAATTTGACATGCAGGCATCCCTTCTCCATTTCTGATTTTGAGTTTTGGTTCAGTGTGCAGACCCTCTTTGTGCTACGAGATCCAGCCAGAGACCCCATTTGTTTTATTAGTGTGTTGACAGTTTTTGGTTTTTTATGTGGGTTGTATTGGGCCTCATTTCTTAACAAGTTTCAGTTTGGTAGTGGTGGACATTTTGGTTCCCCCGCCTTCATCCACTTAACCTTGTTATCCCTCCTCTCCTCACCTGATTTGATGTTTTCACTAGATCTGATCTGAAACCTCTTTTTTCACATGTTTTTTGGGTCTTTTTGAGATTTGGATTCATGTTTGGACCTTTGAGTAAAAACTAGTGTTTTGCTTGAATTTTTAAGCGAAATGGGTTCTATTTTTGAAAAAAATTCCCCCTCATGGCCAGGGTGGGGGTGGGGGGGGGGGGGGCACGAATCATGCATCCTATAGTCGTTTTGACCCATATTAAGGTTTTCGGATCATTTTTGGTTTGGCGTGATTGGCTTACTTTAAAGACTTGAAGAGTGTGGAATATCCATGTCTTTTTGAGCCTATTTTTCTTGGGTTATGCATCTTGTTTCCCTTACATACTGAGCTACCTAATGATTTTTGGAAAAGATTGATTCTTTGTCTCCACTTTAGTTCAAAGAGAAGCTTGATTTTGTCACTCTTTTGTTATATTCATGAAATTGGAAAACACAAGTATTCTTCTTGCTTTAATTTGATTATTTGAAATTCTTGGTCTCACACTCATAAGAAGAAGAAAGGTTCGTTTCAGATTTGTATGCATTTGAGTTATAGATAAGATTGTTGAGTGCTTTTCTTTGTCTTGCATTTAACTGGAAACATTGGTGGAATCTTTCTTTCTATAGCTTAGATGTGTCTTTTTCAAGTGTAAAAAGATAGGAAATGGATTAGAATTATTGCATTTGGTGTTCATAAAAGATCTCTTTTATTGCTTCGGGTTAATTTTGGGTACATCATTTTGATTTTTTCACTTGTTTCCAACATTTTGAAAAAGTTAAAATTGCATTTGCATTGGGTTGTACATATTGGGAATGAAAAGAATTCTTCCTTACTTTAGCTAGAAGTTCATTGAAGGAAATAGGTTTGCACGAGTTCATCCAAATTTTCATGGTTTGGGTCAAGTCTACACACCATCGAGTTGCACTTCCATCACCCGATTGAGTAATACAAAATCCCTAAAATTTACATACCCTAACTCAACACACATTTAACCTCACTTGAGGGTGAATAATAATCTTGTAGTTAGGTAGGACACCGGGGATAGGAATCCAAATAATTCCCCATTGTCATTTTACATCTGAGACATAGTTGTTTTCTCTTAGGGTGCTAAAATGCTCTTGTACTTATTAACACGGTCATCGACCATTTTGTTGAGAATGCCTCCCGTTCTATAGGGGTAAGTAGCGAGGACAGGTTCCAGATGGACTTTGTGGAATGCCGCACTCCACTTCGCACCTAAGGACATCTATCCATTGTCTTCCTTATATTTTCCGGCCACCATACTGGTTGTACAAGGGCCAAAAGGCAGAAGCTCCAGTATCCTTCTTGGATGTGTCATGAACGAGGTATCCTAGTGACCATCCTTCTAGGGCTCTTTTACCCGGGATCCCTTTCGGTAGAGGGATATCCTTTCAGACATATTGGTCTCTCACTTCGTATTGTACGACTTGGATTTCATCACCTTGCGGAGGATATGATTTGTTGAGGTCCCCAGATCTTAGATAGTATGATTGCTTTCTCTTATACCTTGTAGAGAGTATTTTATTTTCTTAGTGCTACTTGTTGGCTTTCTGGCCTCTTTGTTGTAGCTCGCTTGTTGTGGCATCGGTTACAGTAAATTTTTTGAGCTTGCTTTTTGGCCTGTGTGCCTCTTTTTCTTCTAGCTCCCCTTTTGCACTCTCGGTTTCCTGAGGGTTTTTGAATTCTTTTTAGCAAGACTTCGTCCACATCACTTGGTCTTGTTCCATGGATTCATCTCCATACACCCAAGCTCCTTCTGGGACTACCAACCAAGAGGCCCCTTTCCAAGGTATGCTATTTGTTATTCCCCCTTGTGGAACTGTTAGTCCTCCCTTTACGGCTACGTTGAATCTTCCTAGATTGACGATAGGATTACTGGTATGGTTATTCTCCAATCCGGTTACATCAAGTGCACCAATAGTGTCGAACCTAGGTCCTTCACCACATGAGCATCAATCTCATGGTGACCATTCTCCTTCTTCGTCGAAAGTTGAATCGGCTTCCGTCTCTTCTTCTTCTCCTACTAAAAACTTTGATGTTAGTAAAGACGGGTGAGAAGAAGAAGAAGAACAGAAAGATAAATAAGAAGAACGATAAAGAAGAGACCAAGCGTCAACCATCTGCCTCTGATGGTACTCATTCTATGAGAACACCTCGTAAGCCCAAGTTCCCTTGCAAGCTTTGCAAGGGTGATCACCTTCTCAAGGATTGTCCAGGTCTTTCCTGCGTGTCAGAAGTGTGGTCTAAAAACCCCAAACCGCTTGTATCGTCAACCTTTGACCATCATGTTGATGATACTCCCTCGACCAGTGACCCATTGGTGAAGGGTCGTAAGGGTAGAGCTGCAGACCCTTGCTGGCTATGCAAGGACATGCATCGTACTTACCTTTGTCCAAGCATGGATGAAGCTTCACGGTGGTTGGACGATATTGCTAGTTCTCAACAAGTGCTTCCAACAAGCGACAGTAAGTTGTCCCTCAACCCTCCGCTGGTTGACCAAGTGATCAATTCAGTTTCATCTGTAATTGATCCCACTCTTCCTTCCGAGAGTGAAGAGATTGAGTCATTGTCATCTCCACTCAATCCCGCTATTTCATTGGAGAAATTCCAGACTAAAGCAGTCACCATGACACGATCTTCATCTCATTCTTATCTTCCAAGTGAGAGTGAATTGGAAACCGCTGATGTTTTCCTAGTCAGTTCAGAATGTCCTAGGCAAGGGGAAACCCTGTACATTTCCACATAACCCCCTCCAAGTACTAAGGTTATTTCCTTTGATTGGAATGATCTAACAGAATCTCATCTTCCTTCGAATGTTCCTTTTCATATATCTGTAGGAGTTTCCGATAAGAAAATTTTTCACACCATAGTGGATGAGGGAGTTTCTGTTAGTATTTTATCCTTAGCTGCTTGGAAAGCCATAGGTTCACCTCGGCTTGTGCCAGTCAATGACCAGATACTGGCTTTCAATAGAAGGCCTACTGGACCTTTAGGGATTCTCCCGCAGCTACCTGTCACGTTGAGAGGTAAAACTGTTTATGTTGATGTTATGGTTTTCCAAGGTCCTTTAGATTTCAATCTGCTCCTTGGACGTGATTATCTCCATGCAATGAAGGCTGTATTGTCCTCACTCTTTCGAGTGATGTATTTTCCCCATCATTGGAATGTTGTGACCATTGATCAGCTTTACTTCGTGACACCCACTCATCATATGACTCCTAGTCATCAGACTTCCCTAAATGTTCCACATGTTTTAATGGTTTCTTCCCCCTAAGGGTGGCGAGCATGAGCACAATTTATGTTATGTTTCAAGCTCATTAAAAAATGAAACCGACCACTCTAGCATAGTTTACCTTTGGTTTCAAACTTGCATAAAAATGAAACCATCCTCTCGGGCATAGTTTTATTCCATTTCAAGCTCGTTAAAAAATAAGATGGGCCCACTTAAGCATAGTTATTGTCTATTTCAAGCTTGTGTAAAAATGAAATAGATCTCCCTCACATCGGTTCGAGTCTTTCGATAGAGTTAGAACTTGAACCTTCATTTCATTTGATTCTCGTTTCCCCCCCTTGGCGAACATTTCATATTAGTAGCCAGGTTGGTAGTTGGGTTAAGGAGAAACATTTTTAGATGAAATGAAGCTTGGGGGGCATGCCATATGTCGTGCCGCTAGCAATCATGCTAGGGGCATTTACCAACCTCTGGGCATAATGTTGGGAAGGAACCTGTCAATGGGCCTTAACCGTGAGCAGAGTTTACTTTTGGCTTCAAGCTCGTTAAAAAATGAAATAGGTTCCTATGAGCATAGTTCCCTTTCTATGTCAAGCTTGTTAAAAAATGAAATAGGTTCCCGTGAGCAAAGTTCTAATCTTGTGTCAAGCTTGTTAAAAAATGAAACAACTCCTTTCCCTTTGAGTTGAGTCTTCTCACAGACTTAGTACCTGAACCTTCTCTTCATTCGCCTATAGCTTAGGAAAATGAAATAAAGATTGGGGGGCATGTCTTCAACCTCTAGAAGTTACGTTGAAGTCAACTCAATCGCCTCTCCACATCATGTTAGAGCGAAGTCACTTACTTCCAGCAATCATGCTGGGGGCACACACCAACCTATGGATGACATGTTGGGAAGAGTTCACCAATGGGAACATTTTCGAGCATACTTTCCTTTTTAGGTTTCGAGCTCATTAAACCATGAAAATTATCCCGAGCATAGTTCATTTTTCTGTTACAAGCTTGTTAAAAAATGAAGCAGACATCATGAGCATTCTTCCAACCTATCTTCGAGCTCATTAAAAACAGTAAGATGGTGTTGAGCTTACTTTTCACTTTTTTCATGCTTTGGTTAAAACATGAAAAGTGGTTTGAGCTTAGTTTTTACTTTTTCATGCTCTGGTTCAAACATGAAAAATATTTCGAGTGCTTTTGATGCCATTGTCGTGCTCGTTAAAAATTTGAGTAAAAAGGTGTGTCTAAGGAGTATAGGTTTATCACTTTATCCAGCCTTGCTAGACTAATTACGGAAAAGGAACTGTGCCGAGTTTACTTTTTCCTTTGTCGTACTTGGTTATCAACCATGACAAATTTGTTCATGGAATCCTTTTTAAGCTCTTTTCAGACTCCTAAAATAGAAAAAGATTTCCAAGCGAACTTGATGTTTTCACGCTTGTAAAAGCATTTGAATGATCATCTTTCTGGTGATAGTTTACCCCTTTTTCAGACCAAGAGGTACTATTTACGAAAAAGGTATACTCTAGCCAATCATGACTGGAAGAGTCCTCTCCTACGTTGTTTTACCCTTTTTCGGGTGATGAGGCTAACTTTACGAAAAATGACCATTGGAGTCTTCTTTACCTTCTATGGACTCGTTAAATTTTCACATTGAAGGGCCCGCCATGGGACGAACCCCTCCTATCCTAGGTTCAGAAAATATTTGGGATTGGACTCATCTATGAGATGAGCTTAACTGAGCATCTGGTTACCCTCATCAAGCTCGTAAAAAACACATGAGGCACTCATCATTCATGATGGGGAAAAATGAAAGCTTTTATGTTAGACACTTTGTTAGTGGCAGTACGTAGTCGTTCTTGAACATGGCACTCATCTGCATTTGCATACTATACTTGGGTCATCCGTTTGTCCTCGAGTTTTACCTACTTCTGAGTCTTGTTACTCCTTTGAGTCATTCAAAGAAAGCTTCCCTCATCAGTTGCATTAGGAGTTAGTGTTGTACTCGTCATGTCAATACTTCCAAGTCATGCTATGCCCATGTTCAAGAACATGTCCACCTATTTGCAGTCAATACACCTTCAATCATGTTGGTCTACTCTGAGTCAGTCTTGCATGTTACCGTACCGTTCGATCCACTCCACACACCCATCGTGTTTCGTGTCGATGATGGGGGATTCATCATGGCCCTCCTTCGATGGATTCATCCTTGTCGACATCAACTCATCATCCGAGGATTGAATCTAGAAACCAACCAAGTACCTTGGCCCTGCATGCCTCAATGGCAGGTTACCTCGCTTTCGACATGAGTTTACATCCTTGACTCTTGATCGAAATATTTCATCTTGTGTTCGACTTCAATTCATTTATTCAGGGTTGGTGATATGTACTATGATACCTTGGAGATCATTGACATCAATGGTGATTTCCCTTGCACTTGTTAACAGTATCCATCAATGGCTGGTAATCAATTGGTTTCTACCATGTTCGATGTCAAGACATTTGTAATCACATGGATAGATTCGTATCATTGCGGGTTCAGCTTGAAGACCCCGGGCAGTCATGTTTTACATAGGTTGCGATGGAGTTTGTATTGAGTCATATTACGCGAATCCACATTTGTATTGGTTGTGGATGTGTTATCATCTCATCATGGATCTATGCTTGTGTCTAGTAGCCATGATTGTGTTCAGTCGGTCATTACTACCATGGATCTGCATTGTATTGGTCGGCAACCATGTTGTACATTATATGAGATTGTTAGTTTAGAGTCAGTTGTACTGCAGCAACATCCTTCATCCGACAAGTCCATTGCCATTCCTTCTATCAAAAAATTTCACTTGTCCAATCTTTAAATAGCTTCATGATTTGGGGGGTATTCTATTACACCTAAAATATTCCCATCATGAGATTTAGTGTATACACCCCTGGAGTTACCTTGATTGAGTGATTGACCTGGAAGGATTTGTACCCATTTGTACTAGGTTTTGAGAGGTCGTCGCAGGTTGCTCTCATGCAACCTGCGACGTCGCACCTTGCTCCACTACAGGGTGCGACGAAGTCAGTTAATAGACAAAAATAGACTTTCGAGCACTTTCTCGAAGCTTGCTGACTTGGGACCCTATCCCTGACCTCTTGGGAGAGCTGGCACTCGATTCCTAACACCTTGGAAAGATCCCTTAAGTTTCTCCTATCATATCTCAACCTATCCTATCCATACCCTATCCACTTAGTCCTATTTAAATGAAGATCACTCCCATCATTAGGGAGGAAGTCTATGGTACTCTTATGCTGGTGAAATCAAGTCCAATAGATCTAATACTCTAGCTTGTGGAACATCTACTTCTCTCTAGGAGCTTTGGCATGGCTTGTCAGAAGGGGCTTGCAATGTTAAGGCTATGGTTGTAATCCTCTTTTCTATTGTACTCCTCACTCTTCTACAGTTAATATAATTGCTTTCCATAAATGTTGTCTCTTTGATGATGTTTAGAGCTTTCCTCCTTAAATGTTAGCTTAGATCTATCATATGAGATATATGCTTTCACTCCTCGTGGTCTGTCACATGTTCAACAGGGTTTAGCTACTTACGATCTGGCAGTGCTAGAGAATTGGGTCAACGAAGGAGAAAGAGATCTACAAATCTAAGGTAAACGATCTGCTCTTACATTTGTATTTCTATATGATCTAGGAAAGTATTTTATGTTCTGTCTTATTTGTTCTAGACTTACGTTAAGCTAGGGAGATCAGTCCTTGAGTTCGCTCTCGGTAGATTGTCCGCGAAACACCTCTCAACTTCAACAACTTTCCATCCTCATATCAGGTCATGATGACTTTGTTGTCAGAGTACTTCCTTATCTCTACAATTCCATTGAACATGTGGATGGAATGGCCTTTCTATCGAATCTGCACTAAGGTCAAGAAGCTTCTATGCAACTTTGGAATATAGAGAATATTCTTTAACACAAAGTCAGGGAATCCAGCCAGCGTGAGCTTGATTGAGCCAATTCCCTTTGGTTTAAGGCTAGTTTTGTGTGCAAAGTACACTATGCCATATACAATGTCATTTAGTTCTTCAAAACAATCTTTCCTAAAATTCATGTGGGATGTTGCACCAGTATAAAGCAACCAACAATATTTGTAAGATGAAAGAGAAGTTATTTCATTTATTCCAAGATTACAATGTGCAACAATACAAAGAGAAAAATCAAAGGCTTTACTAGCCTCCTGGCTCTTATTTTTGTCTTCTTTTGTTCTGGTTATGTATTCCTTTGATGGAGTCCCAAGGATCCCAACACTAATATGATTCATGTCCAATCTTCCCACAACGCTTGCACTTCACATCTGATCTTTTGCTTGAGTTGTTTCTGCCCCTCTGCCTCTGAAATTTATTCCTCCTCTCCCTCTCTTGCTACTTTCTCCCTTAGAAGGGTCTTTGGACTGGTTCTTTTCTTTCTGATAAAAGCAAAGAGATTCTCCAATATTCTCACTTGTCTTCTTTCCAAAGGCTTTCTCTCCGTCTGAAATCATCTCCACTAGGGTGTCAAAGGTGTGATCTTTAAACTTGTCACTTGCTTGAAGAGACTCAAGATAGTTGGAGTGAGTAGGATAGAGGGATTTGAAAATTGCTACAAGTGGAAGGTTTGGTTTCATGCCAGAGGCTTGAATATTGTGCATGATTACTTTGATTTCAGATGCAACCAACATAGGATCATTATCCTTTAATTCCAAATTGAACAATTTTAACATTAATTGAATCACCTCCATTTCAGAATGTGAGTCATACAAGTATTTTAATTTCTTTAATGTTTCAAAACAGGATGTTGTAGGCATTATGTGTTGGATCACCTCTTCACTGACTATAGCAGTGATCATTGCTAAAACTTTCTTGTATTTAGTCTACCAGACAAGAAGTTCCTTCTTTGATGTTGGAGTTTTTGGATTAGTTTTCAAGATTGTGCCTTCATCTGTGCGAATGGTTTTTCCTTCACATATTCCATCCCACAAGTCATTGTAGATGAATGTGTCTTTAATATTCCTCGACCATTCTTGATAGGTGTCTTTTCCAGTAAGGACTAACACCAACTATTGATTCCAGTGAGTGCATCTTCTACAACTTGAACCTACAAATTTAAACAAAATTTTGGAAGAAAATATGGGAAGGTGCAGATCTAAATTTCGGCTCCCTTATTTACAAAAAATGCTTCTTAGAAATTATGCAACACTATCTGTAATGTCCCCATTCAAATAAATTCATAACAGGGAAATTCCATCAATCCTACTAGTTCCCTAGGTTGGATGGAGACATGATGATTTGCAATAAGGCAGATAATAAATGGTGTTTGGACATTAGAACGGAATAAATATTTAACAAAGGATCTAAATAAATAAATGCAGGAGAAAATCAAAGTGGCAATTGATCATGAAGACACATGGAGGTTGTGGGACCCACACAATCTAGAATTTCTGTGCCACATGGCATCCTCCTCTTGCAATTTCGAATCCATGGGAAGCCTAATGTTATTGGGATGAGTTAGAAGGCTCATACACTTTTCCATATGCATCATAGGTCGAAATTGGATGGAAGTGTAACTTACATGGGAAAGGAAGAGTAAAATGGGAGGTTCTTAGACACTTGGGCTAGATTCCCTAACATCTATGACACCAATGATGAAGATGCTATGACATATATGACAAATTGAAGAACTGAGGGTTTACATATGATCATTATGAAATTTCATACCTAAAAAAACATCTATGTGAGTGCTCAAGGGAGTTGGAGAAGGCCAAGAGATGCCTACTCGAATTTGTGAAAGGTGGAAGGCTAGGAAGTGGGAGACATGTGGCAATACTTCAATCACTCCCTAATTCAAATTGGCTTGGACCCTATGGGTGGAATTGGAAACTTAGAAGTCTAAGGATGTTTATAAAATACAAGAATGAAGTAAGAGAGGGGATTTTGATCATTTTGAGAATTTGCATTTGTGAAGAGAGCTACTTGCCTTAGCCAATTTCGAGGGTGAAATATTCCCATCCTAGTTGGTGTGTGGAAAGGCCATTCAGAATTTTCATGGGAGCTCTACTGGAGTCTTTATTTGCAGGTGTAAGCTACAGGACAGCTCGTGGTTTCTTCTAGTGCAGCTCATTCCTCCAACCATTTCCAGTTTTCTTTGCATATTGTTCATCCTTGAGGAGAGGCGCTTTTGGTGAGCTGTTGTACTCTTTGGTGGAGCTTTTAATGCCTCATTTATTTTGTAATAATATGAATATAATTTTTTCTTCACTTTCATAACTCTATCAGGTTGAGATTCCAAGTGGATGTATGTAAAATTGATCATTAATGAGGAAATAGTGACCATTTCCCCACTATATTGATGTATACCAATGAAATGTTGATGAATTCGAATGGAAGAGTGTTTCACTGATGTATTTATGATGAATGGAATTTTATTAATTATTTTCACAAGTTTCATGTTCAGCACTTAAGCTTTTGGAGTCATCTTGCTCAGTTTATATCATTTGTAGAGGATTTAATGCCATTTCCCCCAAGGTCGAAACTAGTAATTTTGTAGTTGTTTGGAGAGGGTTGTAGCAGGATTAAAAAACTGAATAAATATTCACATGAGACCTTAAAATTGTACCTTATATGTCCTATTACTCTGTTCAGAAATTTGAGAGGGTTTGAGAGCTTTTGGAGAGCCATATTCAGCATTTTCCCTTGAGGGATTTGAACCCCAAATTGCTAGTAAAAACTCCTATCTTGGCCAGAATCTAAAAGGGGTTTGAAGAAGTATTTTGATGGTACTAAATCATCCCTAAACATCATAATCAATTAATAATATTGTTCATGCACCTTCTATGAATATTTGGGAGCATTTGGAGCAATTTGGAGACCTAGACCTCAAAACTAGTCAAAGGTCGAACTAGGGAAAAAAGCTGAAAATTTCACTATTTTAATAAAAATAAAAAAGGGACATTACAAGTGGTATCAGAGCATGGGATTGGCACCTGATGTGGTATAAAATTTATGAATACCAGGATTCAAACAAGGAAATACCCACCATTACAAACTGAGACTGAAGATATTGTTGTTGAAGAGGAAGAAATAGGTAAAAAAGTGCATTTTGAGGAAAGTATGGCAAATGAGAAGGAAATAAATCAAGAGGGAAAGGAGGAATTCACCAATCTACTAAAACCATTATTTTAAAACATGACCAAAATGAATATTAAGGGATTCAAATTGTTGGCCAACCAACTTGGAAGTAAAGGAGTAATAGGAGACAAAAGTAGTTCACATTCAGAGGAAAAGAAGACAATCGGTGAGCATATTTTCTCAAGCACAGGACCCCATAATAGACATAATGAATTTCAGAGCACATCAAGGTCCACTACACCTAAATTTCTTGTTCCCAAATAGGAAACTAGCATCCAATTGGAAATGGGTGAAGTGGTGAAAGAATGGGAAAAAATGAGTGAAGATTGTAGAGGGTCTCTACCATTTGACCAATATTTTACTGTCTCAAACAAACTCAAAAAGAAGGAAGTGAATAAAAATATGTTTAAAACAAAGAATTAAATTGTGTTATTGGTAACATGCCACTTCCTACTTTTTATGGTTCCTCTCAAAGTTCTGTTAACACTTGTGTGCAAAAACTAGATGTGTGTTTTCAGCTGAATCCCATGGTGGAAGAGGATGCATTAAAAATGAGCATTTTTCATTTAGAAGGAGATGCCAATGAATGGTGGTTCCATGGTATGAAAAATTTGGGACATGAAAAAGTTAAAACCTATGGAGAATTTGTTGACAGGGTATTAGATAGATTTGAGTAAAAGGACCCAGAATTACCTTTCAAAGAACTAGCCCAATTGAAGCAAGTGGGAAACCCTACTGAGTATATGATGGAATTTCAAAAATTATCAGTTAAGGTGGCTGATATATCTATGGTAAGATTAGAATTTTTGTTCACTGAAGGTTTGGATGAACCCTTAAAAGGTTTAGTTAAGGCCCACAAACCAAATTCATTGAAGGATGCTATGAGTTTGACAAGGGATTTACAAAATGTACTGCCCAGGACAAGGTTTCCTCCCAAGCCCAACTTACCTCCCATATTCAGATCTGAATAGAATCCATGGCAAGAAGATGAATGTGGAAAGGATAAGAAAGAGGAACTAAGTAGGGAAGAACTCAGAAGGAAGAAATTGTGTTACTCATGCTTCCAACCATGGGCACCAGGACATAAGTGTGCTAAGGGAAAGGCCCAATTCATTGAAGTATTTTGTGATGATGAGTATGAAGGGGGCATGGAGGAATAAGGACATATTTCAGCCCAATATGAGGGATATACTACAGAAGAATAAGGGAAACAAGAGGGAAATCATCCCTTACCTGATACAGTAAGAATGTCAGTACTTTCAGTAGTGCCTCGTTATCACACTATTCGATGCAAGGGTGTTGTACTAAGACAAAGGACCCCAGTTTTGGTAGATGGAGGAGCCACTCATAAATTCATTGATGCAGACATGGTGGAGAGAAGGAAGATACCTACTGAACCATTTGATGGCTTCACAGTTGTCATTCCAGGTCACAACACCATGGAGTGCAAAACATGGGTTCCAAAGCTGCAAATCACCATAGGTAACTATACTTTTTTCTGATAGCTTTTATGTGGTTGATGTTGTTGATACTAATGTGGTTTTGGGAGTGTAATGGCAGTAATCTATATGGGAGAATACAATGAACTATCAAATTACTGAAATGAAATTCCGAGATTTAGAAGGAATACTAAGGGTTGTAAGAGGGTAGCACACCTATCCGAATAAGATAGTTTCCTCCCATAGCATGAAACGCAAGCATGCAAAGGTTTTGGGAGACATTCCTCATGGAAGGCCACCTGACAGAGGAGGAAAATTTTTGCAGCATGATAAATTGAGATTGCTTGAGGGAAAGCAATCTTGGGTGGGGAGGACTGCAATGTCCCCATTCAAATAATTTCATAACAGGGAAATTCCATCAATCCTACTAGTTCCCTAGGTTGGATGGAGACATGAGGATTTGCAATAAGGGAGATAATAAATGGTGTTTGGACATTAGAATGGAATAAATATTTAATAAAGGATATAAATAAATAAATGCAAGAGAAAATCAAAGTGGCAATTGATCATGAAGACACATGGAGGTTGTGGGACCCACATAAGCTATTATTTCTGTGCCACATGGCATCCTCCTCTTGCAATTTTGAATCAATGGGAAGCATAATGTTATTGGTATGAGTTAGAAGGCTCATACACTTGGACATATGCATCATAGGTCGAAATTGGATGGAAGTGTAAATTACATGGGAAAGGAAGAGTCAAATGGGAGGTTCTTGGACACTTGGGCTAGATTCCCTAACATCTATGACACCAATGATGAAGATGCTATGACATCTATGAAAAATTGCAGACCTGAGGGCTGACATATGACCATTATGACATTTCATACCTAAAAATAGCATCTAGGTAAGCACTCAAGGGATTTGGAAAAGGCTAAGAGATTCCTACTAGAATTTGTGGAAGGTGGAAGGCTAGGATGTAGGAGACATGTGGCAATACTTCAATCACTCCTTAATTCGAATTGGCTTGGCGACTATGGGTGGAATTGGAACCATAGAAGGATAAGGATGTTTATAAAATAAAGGAATAAATTAAGAGAGGGTCTTTTGATCATTTTGATAATTTTCATTTGTGAAGAGAGCTAGTGGAATACTAGTCTACTTGCCTTAGCCAATTTTGAGGGTGAAAGATTCCCATCCTAGTTGGTGTGTGGAAAGGAAATTCAGACCTTTCATGGGAGATTCAATGGAGTTTTTATTTTCAGGTGTAAGCTACAGGATAGCTCGTGGTTTCTTCTAGTGCATCTCATTCCTCCAACCATTTCCAGTTTTCTTTGCATATTCTTCATCCTTGAGGAGAGGCGCTTTTGGTGAACTATTGTACTCTTTGGGGGAGCTTATAATGCCTCATTTATTTTTTAATAAGATGAATATAATATTTTATTTACTTTTAGAACTCTATTAGGTCAATATTCCAAGTGGCTATATGTAAAATTGATCATTAATGAGCAAATAGTGACCATTTCCCCACTATATTGATGTATACCAATGAAATGTTGATGAATTCGAATGGAAGAATATTTCACTAATTTATTTATGATTAATGGACTATTATTAGTGATTTTCACAAGTTTCATGTTCAGTAGTTAATAATTTGGAGTCATCTTGCTCAGTTTATATCATTTGGAGAGGATTTAATGCCATTTCCCCCAAGGTCAAAACTAGTAATTTTGTAGCTGTTTCGAGAGGGTTGTAACAGGATTAAAAAACTGAATAAATATGCACATGAGACCTTAACATTGTACCTTATATTTCCTCTTCCTCTTCTCATCAATTCGAGAGGGTTAGAGAGATTTTGGAGTTCCATATTCAGCATTTTCCCTTGAGGGATTTGAACCTCAAATTGCTAGTAAAAAATCCTATCTTGGCCAGAATCTAAAAGGGGTTTTCAGAAGTCTTTTGATGGTCCTAAATCACCCATGAAAATAATAATAAATTCCTAATATCATTCATACACCTTCTCTGAATATTTGGGAGCATTTGGAGCAATTTGGAGACCTAGACCTCAAAACTAGTCAAAGGTCGAACTAGGGAAAAAGTTGAAAATTTGACTATTTTAATAAAAAAAAAAGGGACATTACAATTGGTATCAGAGCATGGTCTTAGCACCTCATGTGGTAGACCATTTATGAAGACCAGGAGTCAAACAAGGAAACCCCCACCATTAGAAACTGAGACTAAATATATTGTTGTTGAAGAGGAAGAAATAGGAAAACAAGTGCATTTTGAGGAAACTATGGCTAATGAGAAGGAAATAAATCAAGAGGATAAGGAGGAATTCACCAATATACTGAAACCATTATTTGAAAACATTACCAAATAGATGATGAAGGGATTCGAATTGTTGGCCAACCAACTTGGAAGTAAAGGAGTAATAGAAGACAACAATAGTTCACATTCAGAGGAAAAGAAGACAATGGGTGAGCATATTTTCTCAAGCACAGGACCCCATAATAGACCTAATGAATTTAAGAGCACACAAAGGCCTACTACACCTAAATTTCTTGTTCCCAAAGAGGAAACTATCATCCAATTGGAAATGGGTGAAGTTGTGAAAGAATGGGAAAAATTGAGTGAAGATTGTAGAGGGTCTCTACCATTTGACCAATATTTTACTGTCTCAAACAAACTCAAAAAGAAGGAAGTGAATAAAAATATGTTTCAAAACAAAGAATTAAATTGTGCTATTGGTAAAATGCCAGTTCCTACTTTTGATGGTTCCTCTCAAAGTTCTGCTAAAACTTGGGTGCAAAAACTAGATGTGTATTTTCAGCTGAATCCCATGGTGGAAGAGGATGCATTAAAAATGGCCATTTTTAATTTAGAAGGATATGCCAATGAATGGTGGTTCCATGGTCTGAAAAATTTGGGACATGATCAAGTTAAAACCTATGAAGAATTTGTTGACAGGGTATTAGATATATTTGAGCAAAAGGACCCAGAATTACCTTTCAAATAACTAGCCCAATTGAAGTAAGTGGGAACCCTTGTTGAGTATATGATGGAATTTCAAAAATTATCAGTCAAGGTGGCTGATATATCTATGGTAATATTAGTATTTATGTTCACTGAAAGTTTTGGATGAACCCTTAAAATTTTTAGTTAATGCCCACATACCCAATTCATTGAAGGATGCTATGAGTTTGACAAGGGATTTACAAAATGTACTACCCAGGACAAGGTTTCCTCCCAAGCCCAACTTACCTCCCCAATTTAGATATGAATAGAAGCCATGGCAAGAAGATGAATGTGGAAAGGATAAGAAAGAGGAACTAAGCAGGGAAGAACTCAGAAGGAATAAATTATGTTACTCATGCTTCCAACCATGGGCACCAAGACATAAGTGTGCTAAGGGAAAGGCCCAATTCATTGAAGTATTTTGTGATGATGAGTATGAAGGGGGCATGGAGGAAGACAGACATATTTTAGCCCAAGAAGAGGGATATACTATAGCAGAAGAAGGGAAACAATAGGGAAATCATCCCTTACCTGATAAAGTAAGAATGACAGTACTTTCAGCAATGCCTCGTTATCACACTATTCGATGCAAGGGTGTGGCACTAGGACAAAGGACCTCAGTTTTGGTAGATGGAGGAGCCACTCATAACTTCATTGATGTAGACATGGTGGAGAGAAGGAAGATACTTACTGAACCATTTGATGGATTCACAGTTGTCATTCCAGGTCACAACACCATGGAGTGCAAAACATGGGTTCCAAAGCTGCAAATCACCATAGGTAACTATACTTTTTCTGATAGCTTTTATGTGGTTGATGTTGCTGATACTAATGTGGTTTTGGGAGTGCAATGGATGTACTCTATAGGGGAGCATACAGTGAACTATCAAATTCATGAAATGAAATTCCAAGATTCGAATGGAATACTAAGGGTTGTAAGAGGGAAACACACCTATCCGAATCAGGTAGTTTCCTCCCACAGCATGAAACACAAGAATGGAAAGGTTTTGGGAGACATTGCTCATGGAAGGCCACCTGATAGAGGAGGAACAAGTTTTCAGCATGATAAATTGATATTGCTTGAGGGAAAGCAATATTGGGTGGGGAGGACTGCAATGTCCCCATTCAAATAAATTCATAACAGGGAAATTCCATCAATCCTACTAGTTCCCTAGGTTGGATGGAGACATGAGGATTTGCAATAAGGGAGATAATAAATGGTGTTTGGACATTAGAATGGAATAAGTATTTAATAAAGGATCTAAATAAATAAATGCAAGAGAAAATCAAAGTGGCAATTGATCATGAAGACACATGGAGGTTGTGGGACCCACACAAGCTAGAATTTTTGTGCCACATGGTATTCTCGTTTTGCAATTTCGAACCCATGGGAAGCCTAATGTTATTGGGATGAGTTATAAGGATCATACACTTGGCCATATGCATCATAGGTCAAAATTTGATCGAAGTGTAACTTACTTGGGAAAGGAAGAATCAAATGGAAGGTTCTTGGACACTTGCGCTAGATTCCCTAACATCTATGACACCAATGATGAAGATGCTATTGCATCTATGACAAATTGTAGACCTGAGGGATGAAATCTGACCATTATGAAATGTCAGACCTAAAAATAGCATCTAGGTGAGCGCTCAAGGTAGTTGGATAAGGCCAAGAGATGCCTACTCGAATTTGTGGAAGGTGGAAGGCTAGGAAGTGGGAGACATGTGGCAATACTTCAATCACTCCCTAATTCAAATTCGCTTGGAGACTATGGGTGGAATTGGAACCTTAGAAGGCTAAGGATGTTTATAAAATACATGATTGAATTAAGAGAGGGGCTTTTGATCCTTTTGAGAATTTGCATTTGTGAAGAGAGCTAGTGGAATACTAGTCTACTTGCCTTAGCCAATTTCGAGGGTGAAAGATTCCCAACCTAGTTGGTGTGTGGAAAGGCCATTCAGAACTTTCATGGGAGCTTTAATGGAGTGTTTATTTGCAGGTTTAAGCTACAAGACAACTCATGGTTTCTTCTAGTGTAGCTCATTCCTCCAACCATTTCCAGTTTTCTTTGCATATTCTTCATCCTTGACGAGAGGCGCTTTTGGTGAGCTATTGTAATCTTTGGGGGAGATTCTAATGCCCCATTTATTTTGAAATAAGATGAATATAATCTGTTATTCACTTTCATAACTCTATCATGTCTATATTCCAAGTGGATATATGTAAAATTGATCATTAATGAGCAAACAGTGACCATTTCCCCACTATATTGATGTATACCAATGAAATGTTGATGAATTCGAATGGAAGAGTGTTTCAATTATGTATTTATGATGAATGGAATTTTATTAATGATTTTCACAAGTTTCATGTTCAGTAGTTAATCTTTTGGAGTCATCTTGCTCAGTTTATATCATTTGGAGAGGATTTAATGTCATTTCCCCCAAGGTCGAAACTAGTAATTTTGTAGTTGTTTGGAGAGGGTTGTAACAAGATTAAAAAACTGAATAAATATGCACATGAGACCTTAAAATTGTCCCTTATATTTCCTCTTCCTTTGTTCATAAATTAGAGAGGGTTTGAGAGCTTTTGGAGAGCCATATTCAACATTTTCCTTTGAGGGATTTGAACCCCAAATTGCTAGTTAAAACTCCTATCTTGTCCATAATCTAAAAGGGGTTTTCCGAAGTATTTTGATGGTACTAAATCATCCCTGAACATCATAATAAAGTCCTAATATAATTCTCTCACCTTCTCTAAATATTTGGGAGCATTTGGAGCAATTTGGAGACCTAGACCTCAAAACTAGTCAAAGGTCGAACTAGGGAAAAAAGTTGAAAATTTCACTATTTTAATAAAAATAAAAAAGGGACATTACACTATCAATTTAATTCTATAGCAGTATTACATTTAATTCTGCAACTTTCTTACATTTTATTCTACATCTTAGTGCTATTACAATGCTATACATAGAAAGTTACATTCACCCTTGTCTCCAGCTCAAATCTTCATAGAAGATGAAATACATGGATAAAATTTAATAATAAATTAATACAACAATATGATACCACTCTTGTGCAAAAAATCGTAGTTGTGGTGGAGGTCGTGTTCTTCAATGAGGTTGCATCAGACTTAACACAAAGGTCACATAAGCTTGTCACCAATCACATTCAACCTGTAGTGGGGAGATGAAGAAAGGAGAAAGCAACTCCACACCATAGAATCTTAATAGACTCTTCATGATCAATGCAACAAACTCAAGGAGAGAGGTTTGCAGCTCAAATCCACCTCTGTCAGCCTTCATTTCAAATGGAAAAACTACATGTAGTCTCCACACATCAATGAATAGTGAGCCCACTCTTTATGATGGATAAATATTAGTAATGCTCCACTCAATAGTCTTTACGGGAAGAGAAAATGCAGTCTTCACACAAAATAGATTCTCCTTCAAAGTAATGAGTTTTAGTCTTCATCGTGGAGGTCGCAGCAACCAAAAGGAGGTCGCAGTTCAATTGTGATTGCAACTACAAATTTGGTTGCAACAACATCACACTCTTCACATCGCAAGAGCAAGCTTCACAATGTAGTTCAAACCAACGTAGACTTTGCAAAAGCATAGTAGGGATAGGGACTCAACACTTCCTATAGCTTCACGACAAGAGAGAGAGGGCCACAACTTCACATCAATCATCAAGGAAGCTTCATGATGGAGCGAAGAACATCTAGAATTCTTCTTAACTTCAAAACTTCATGCACGATAGCACCATATCCACCAGCTCCATGGGGTCTTCCAAAATTTCAACACAGAGATTCATGCAAAGCATTAACGTGGAGGATTGATACCAAACAAATAGTCTTTCACAGTTCAACTTTATTTACAATATAAAATGGCAGATCTCGAGAGATGGTCATCAACGCAACTATCCAAAGACGAGAATGTGGATTTCAAATTTACCAAACTAGTATTTCGAAGGAAGTTGAGAGAGGTCATAGAATATGGAATCTTGAAAAATGATACTAGGGTTCCACATTCAAGCTTCGTTCAACAGAGAAGAAACACATATGGAGGTAGAATAGTCCATTGGAGCAGGAAGGGTGCATAGGTACATAGCCTAAATTAAGTCAGGAAATTATGAAAATGAAACAGAGGGTATAGGGTAGACCTGAGGAGGGCGCAGAAGGAAAAAAATAAAACTGGCAGAATGCTAGGCCTCATAACAGTAGGATTTATGGAAGGAAACTAGGATCTGATACCATTGTTGAGTGGATAAATCCTTTAATTGCTTCATTCACTCTCAAATGCATTTATTTATACATATTGTGAAATTATAAATCACAACATATCAAAGAGCCGAGTATACCTCACAAAGAAAGAATGAGCAGAAAAGATGAATTAGAGTGAAAACTGCAATAAAAATGAGCAGACAATTAATCACACATGAGAACTCAGATAGGAACAAAATAATGCCACATGATCCAATAATCACTATAATGAACAATGATATTACAATGGAGAGAATTCAAATCACCTAGGAGAATTTGAGTCTCAGTGTGCCTAACATAGGAATTTTCACCTCTATCAGTGCTCCACAGCTCCCAAACTTAGTTAAACTCAACCAAATATCAGTTAACTGAAGCTACTATCAGTTAACTGACCAAGGAGGGTGCATCCGTGAATTTGTCATGCAGATCACTCAAACAATGGCGCATGAGGCCACAATCAGTGGCATTTGGAGCATAATTCCCCCACAAGAGTCATCTAAGTTAGGTGGACTAAGCTAGAACACTGAGTTGGCTCCTAAAATGTAGGGAACTACCTCTAGTGGTCCTTAAATCATGCATGCAGGGTGCATTAGGTGGATACTAAGTCCTGGATGATATCTACACACCACTAGGGGGGAAATAACATCACTAAGTGCTAGCAAATGGTAAATAATGGAAGTAGGACAAGGATGGAGTATTAAAATATCCTAACACCCCCCCTTAATCCATACTTGTGCATCCTGGGCACTGGTTACTAAGACCAAAGGTTACCCATACAATCAAATAAATGATGAAAATAAAAGAATTGTCCATGAACTAAGGAAATGGGGAAAAACCTCATGGGAAAAATACCCCCCCTAAAAAAGGAACAACAATAGGGAACTCAAAGAAACTTCATACTAAGCAGAGAAGGAAAACAATTTCCTGAGTGAAAGCCTTTGCAAAACTATTGGAAATTTGCGCCTATGTAGGATAGCAATGCATGTGCTAGATCTAGATCTGCTCCTCTGATGTACCTCCCACTGTGTCAAAGCTGTATTTTCCAAAACAAGTCTTCCAGAAACCCTTATTGCTACTGGATTGAATGGATCATTGTGGTCCAAATCATGAACCTTTGAGTACCCTTTGTCAAACTACTGATATTTGTACTTGGTTGTAGATTTCCCATGGAAATTCTCTTCAGGGGATTGTGGATCAAACCCCACCATCATGTAGCACCTATCTGAGAGAAGTGGATCTACATGACTTAGTGCAAGGTTAGCATGATACTGCGATTTGGTGGTTCTATGGTCAGATGAATCCCAAACTGTGTTCCCAACAGCTACAAGGACTTTGTGAGCCCATATTGGCCTTGGCCATGGATTGGGATCATGTGTTGTATCTGGATTTGAATCTCCTTGAAATTTATTCTCAACAACAAGATCTTGATCCTCATCTTCATTAGAAGAGATATCACTTTGATATTCATCAGATGCCAATGGTGTAGGTAGAGAGTATGGAAAAAAATGGGAGAATTGACATGCCTTGGAGGCATTGTTTGCAAACCCTTTCTCCATAATCTTCCCAGTAGAGATCTCTGCAATCTCAACTGTGTCAGGACCAAATACCAATTTCTTCGGTTTTCTTCGGTGAACCTGTGTGAGTCATATGATATACTGACAACAAATTTGTTGACAAAGAAGGCACAAATATAACATTTTTGAACTTTCCATGATCTATATGTACTGTGCCCTTCCCTTCAACATAGATATGAGGGTTATCTCCCATGTGAATAATCAGACCATCTTTGAGATCTAGAGAAGAAAATGATTCTCTGGAGGAAACCATGTGGTTGGAGGCTCCTGAATCTATGAGGAAGGCTTGTGATTTTGAAAATACAACCTTCAGTGCATGGCATCTCTCATGAACATCGGACTCACTTCAAAAATCAGTCTCTCTTGCACCTTCTGGGAGGGAAATATTGTGCCATTCAAGAAGTTTGGTCATCTGATCTATCTTCTTCTGCATGCAATATCTCTCTAGGTGGTTTCCTTTCTTGCAATATGAACACTTGGATTTCTCAAATCCCTTTTGTTTGTCCTTCTTGGAGCTGGAGGCTGCTTCTGATGGAATGGACATGGCATTCTACTTGGGTTCATATTTCCTCTTCTCCTTGCCCTTGTGCTTCCCCTTTCCATTTGCACTTTTTGCTTCTCCAGCCACAAGTGCTTGATTTTTGGAGGCCTTCAAGGTGCCCATCTGGATCAATTTGTCTTGTTATTGGATGAGAGATTCATTGAAAACATCTAAGGATGGAATATTCCAACCAAGAATTGACATTCACCTTGAATGGAAGGTAGATACAAAGATGGAGAAATCATGACCTAGCTTGCTCAGAATGGATAGCCCCAACTGCTCATCCTTCTTCTCAATGCCACACTACTTGCATTGCATGACCATAGATTTGAATTTGGAAAAGAATTGCTGGATGGTCTCGAAAATGCTCGGTTGAAGAGCAATCAACTCTTTCTAAATTCAACCATAACTTTCTTGGAGTCTTCAATCCATCGAGGTGGAAGAGTAGATCTATGGAAATATGAAAACACATGAAACCAAATGATTCATCCAATCTATTCAGATACTTGGCCTTCTCAATAGCTTCTTGAGGTTCGACCTCCTTTCCCATTTTCACCCTTTACAATGACTTGTTGCGCAACACCATTTGTATATCATCCCTCTAATCAAGGTAATTGAATGGTGTGAGGATCCTGGGAGAGAGAGGAAGTTCGAATTCTCCATGAGAACTGCTGGAGTGAATACAAGGTGAAACTGCTACACTAAAAAAACTTTCAAAAAACTGCAAAAAAAATCAATTTTTGGAGATAGAATACTACTGAGCATTGCTTTAGGACAATAGGCACATTTTTCCGGATCCTTCACACCTGGCTAGACCTTAAAGGATTTCTCCAATGAATTCAATGCAATGGCACCAGGATTTGCTGTGGAAATAAAGAGGCTTTTGTTGCACTGCTGAAATCAGCTGCTCAACCTACGCTCAATGACTCCGATACCATGTGAAATTCTAAATCACAATAGATCAAAGAGCTGAGTATACCTCATAGAGAAAGAATGAACATAAAAGATGAATTAGAGTGAAAATTGCAGTAAAAATGAGCAAACAATTAATCGTGCATGATAACTCAAATAGGAAGAGAATAATGTCACATGATCCAATAATTAGTATAATGAAAAATGATGTTAAAATGGAGAGAATTCGAAACACCTAGGAGAATTCAAGTCTCAGTGTGTCTAGCATAGGAATTGTCACCTATACTAGTTCTATGGAGCTCCCAAACTCAGTTAACTGAATCTACTGTCAGTTAACTGACCAAGGAGGGCGTATCGGTGAGTTTTTCATGCAAATAACTCAGAAAAGGGTGCATGAGGCCACAATCAGGAACATTCAGAGCATAAAACCCCCACAAGAGTCACCTAACTTAGGTGTGCTGAACTAGAACACTGAGTTGGATCCTAAAATGTAGGGATCTGCCTTTAGTGGTCCTAAAATCATGCATGTAGGGCGCATTAGGTGGATACTAAGTCATGAATGGCATCTGCACACCACTAGGGGGAAAATAACATCACTAAGTGCTAGCAAATGGTAAATAATGCAAGTAGGACAAGGATGGAGTATTAAAATATCCTAACACATATCATATGGATGTTTGGATTCATCTACCAGCCCGAGGATTAGGTTTCCAATAGATTACCTTCTAATATGAAATGGATTTGAAATATTAACCTTTTATTCAAACATTGGAATTATTTTTTTGCAAAATCACAATCAACATGAAGACAAAAGGCCAAACGATTCAAGAAGGTGAAATAAATCACCTTGATGCTCGGCATTCCATGGAAACTCTATTAAAAGAGAATGTTTGTTTGGTTTAAGGAGACCAACCACAACCAAAGGAGATGGAGAGGAAACTAAGGAAAGGGTAGCTACAAAGGCATTCCGAATTCAGAAGAAGAAACCTGCTTGAAGTTTGAAGGTTGTCCCTGATTCAAAACAATATGAAACATCGCTAGTGAGTAAGAATACATTAAATTTTTGGTTGATAGTGCATAAATCACCCTTATACCAATTCCTTAATCCTAACAAAATCCCCACCAAATTGTTGGTTTCCCTCTTTGGGTTTTTGGGTAAATCTATTGTGGTTGTATATTTGTGTGTGTATATTATTGTGGATTTATTTTTTGTATCAATGCATAACTCATAGCCATACTCCCATTGTTTTTGTGAACCTTGATAATCCATACATAGTTGAACCCATTCATTGCTCTTTGTGGTTAATTCAATGGAAATTTATAGTCAACAAACAATAATAATGATGTAGTTGTTGATCTAATAACCATCATCGACTGGTGTTTTCAAGGAATAATCCTCGATGGTTTAAGATATACCATTACCAGAGAAAGAAGAATATTACAACCTTATTTCCAAAATCAAGTGGTTACTAAAATTAACCACCTAAGTAAGATATATTGAGTACCTTTGTCACTCAAGCCCCTTTAGACAAAGGTATCCATGATTGATTGTCATGGATTAAACTACCCACTACTTTTCCTACTCTGCACCTGATGGGATTATATCCTCTAGTGCAATCAGTCTATAGGTTTCCATAGATCAAAGTGGAGTTGTGTTAACCAAAATTATTAGATATGCACAACTCTTATCCCTTTCATCCTTTGCTTCCAAGAAACTGCATACACAACTCAATCCAAGACGATAATTAGAGTGCTAGCCTATGTTACCAAAAATGAGAAATGAGAAATGGAACGAAAAATATGAATGATATGAGAAATGGATTATGGAGGTTTCACAAACAAGAAACTGTTGGAAAAACCCTTTGAACAATAGGACATATGATAGAAAACAACACAAGGGACAACTATATTCCAAGAATAGAGGTGGTGCCGATAGACACCATTTACAACACATAACAATAACATATTATGATAAGAACATCACAATGCATTATCACACACACAATTAGTCATGGTTCAATATATCAATACAACCCATAGGATCGTTCTTTTATAGTCTTTATATCTAACAAAATTCCTTGAGTTGAGGGAGATTTGATCCACAAGTAAGGGTCATCGGTTCTAACTTTTTCATGAAAGACCACAAGGTTCCCTTGATTAGTTAGTTGTTCTAGTCGAGTCAACCATCCAATTGACTACCTTGTTGACCATTCATTTGAACAATCAATCAACCACTTAATCGAGCATTTTGTAAACTGTTTTGTTAGTTGAATGTTGAATTTTGATTGACCATATCTAGAAGATCCACGGGTCTGATGAACCTGCATAACCTTTGGTTCCAACACTCCCCCATCAGCACAACACTTTGGTTCCAACACTCCCCCATCAACACAATGCTTTGGAGGTTCAGGAGGTGAAATTATGTTATCTAAACACCCCCCCATAATTGCAATTTCCTGAAGCCCAAGCATGACCTAAATTTTAATGAACTTAGCTTCTAGTAAATGCTTCGTAAAGATATCAAAAACCTTATCATTTGTCCTGCAATAAACAAGAGTAACAACATTTTCCTATATCAATTGTCTCACTCAGTGGACATGAATTTCAACATATTTCATTTTGTTGTGTGCAACAAGATTATCAACAACTTGAATTGCACTCTAATTGTCACAATAAATAATAGTCAAGGCCTGGATAGGAAAACCAAGCTCTTCCAATAGTTGATGGATACAAACTACCTATATACCTGCATTGACACCTCCATGATACTCAGCTTTTGTAATTGAAAGAGAGACTACTTTCTATTTCTTAAATGTCCAGACCAAGGGTCTATATCTAAGTCGAAACAATTAATCATAAGTGAATTTTGTATCGTCAATGTCGCCGACCTAGTCATAATCAGTAAAACTAACTAGATCTATACTATGACAATATTTGATACCAAATTGATAAGTACCCTTAATGCATCAAATAATCCCCTTTGCAACTTTCAAGTGACTTTCTATGGGATCCTACATGAACCGAGAAACCACACTAATGACAAAGGAGATGTTAGGACGACTATGATTTAAGTAAATCAGGATGCCAACTAGCTGTCGATAAAGAGTGGAATTGACCCCGAGAGAGTCACAGCCCTTAGAAAATTTGACACTTGACTGAAAAGGAGTAGCACAAACCTTACATTCATACATTTTTAACTGTTTCAAAAGTTCAAATCATATTTGGGTTGAGAAATAAATATACCATCAGTAATTTGCAGCGCTTGAATGCCCCACAAAAATGAAAGAGACCAATGTCAGTCTAATTTCAAAGGTATCTGCTAGTTGTTTCTTCAATACCAAAATGAAGTTGACATTGTTTCGAGTTATGACTAAATCATCAACATACAATGCAACAATCAAAGTATCACCATGATTATGTAATACACAAATACTATGATCAGATTCACAACATTTGGACAAGATTAAAGAAGAACCAATCAATCTTCTCATACCAAGCACGTGGGGCTTTCTTCAAACCATACAAATATTTATCCTATCGACAAACAAGAATAGAATATGTCACAAAACTAGGATGTTGCTCCATGTATATTTCTTTAGAAAAAATAGTCATGTAGAAAGGAACTTTCCATTCTATTTGATTATGTTCCCATCCAAACCGAGCAACAAGTGAAAGAATCGGCCGAATAGAGTTCATCTTTGAAATAGGGGAAAAGGTTTCAGTGTAGTTGCTACTTCTTCCTGAAAGAATCGCTTAGCTACGAAATGATCCTTGTGATGTTCAACATCAGATTCCAAGGTAAACTTGGTATTATAGACCCATCTACATTTCACAACATTCTTTCCATGTGGTTGGGGAACTAAATCCCGAGTTTGATTTTTTAGTAAAGATTCAATTTCAACAGACATAACATTCTCCCATTTAGGGTGTTGAATTTTTGTACCTAGGAAGTTGTTCCCCTAGTGACTTTGTGCCTAAGTCACTTAAAGGGGGAAAATAACATGATCCTTGCATTAAATGACTTGAGATAAGCATTCATTTCACTTTAGTGATTAAAGTTACTTTTTGATGTATTTAAGTGATAGTTGAGGAAAACAATATTTAATGGAGAGAAAAAGTGCATTAATCTCATCCATTGATCTAAGTGCACCAAATCCAATGTGGGCCTTGGGATTTGGTGACCCCTTAGCTACCTCCATAAACCAAACCAAAAGGAAATGAAACTAAATGAAGCACATTCATTGTTTCATGAGATTATTGGAGCAAGTTGAGCTTGAGAGAAGAGGAGAAAACCTTGGGCACGAATTCTAAGACATAGGTACAACACACATTCCAAGAACCGTACCACACATTCAACGAGCATGAATTTCGAGGAAGAGGTTGGGCATGAGATTGGTATTGTTTGGCACAAATTTTAAGGTCATTAACTGTTGCAATTAAATATGGAATGGTTCTATTTGAGGCACGAGTTTCCAAGCAGTAAGTGGGCATGCATTTCTAAGCATAGTGGGCACGATTTCCCAGGATGGTCATTGCTATAATAGTGGGCATGCAGATCAAGGAGGAGGGAAAAATTTATTTTGCACAAACTTCAGAATTTTTGATTGTGTAAAAACACAGTCCGTACAGGATGAGTTTGGCACGAATTCCAATGCTGTTTTATTGCTGAGTATGAGCAATTTACATCCATTGAATTTTCCAGAAATGAAGGTTGTCTTCAAGGGGTTGAGATAAGTCATCTCACTGTTTTTTATTGCTGTACATTTCATATTTGAAGAATACATAAATAGTCTCACTCTCTCTCATAGGTTTTCCCTTGGGGGTTTTTTCCCGGGTAGTTTGCAAAAAAATATCCATGTCTGCAAATTTTCATGGTGTGAATCTCTTTTATTTTTTTCTCTTAAATTTGTAAAATTTCTCGTAGTGTTTCCAACACTTTTTGTTGATGAGATAACAACTCAAATGCAACATAAATGTTCATTGGTTTGGGCATTAAACAATTAGAATTTGACTTGAAACCGCTATGGGGATTGGACAGTAAAAATTTACATGTTATCAGAGCGAGGTTGGGCGCAGAAGTGTTGACTGTGAATTTCAGGCTGTCAGAGAGATTTTCTTTTGTCTAGTGAGCAGAGTTTTGGGATTTGAAACTTTAGTGATATGGACACAGGTTTGAGGTTGGAGGATAGGATGGAGGGGTCAACCAAATTCATTCCTCGGAAAGAAAGTATAGTGTTAATACTGCAGAAAAATGAGTTGTGGGATGGAGTTGTGAACAACACTCAAGCAAATCATGTTCAAATTCCCACATTAACTGATGAACCAACGTTGGCAGCCTTCAATAAGAAGGACATCAAGGAAAAGAGGATAATTCTTGATGTGGTGAAGGAACATCTAGTCCCACACTTGACCTCCAAGAACCAAGATTATCTAATGTGGAATTCCTTAACCAACTTGTACCAAAGTTCCAACGAAAATATGAATATGGTACTAGGGGATACATTGAAGAGTATCAATATGGCCAAGGCCGAGGGTGTCACATCATACCTTACTAGGATTAATCGGGTTAGAGATGAGCTTGCAACAGTCAGGGGGGTGGTGGATGGAAGTGAGCTAGTGAGGACAACCTTGAATGGTGTGACTAAGCCATGGGTTGTGTTTGTGGAGGATGTTGTTTCTAGAGAGAGCATGCCTTCTTGGGATAGTCTCTAGGATGAATCTGTGCAGGAGGATACCTCCGAATTTGTGTAGGGGATCTCTTCTAATAGTAAGGAGGATGAGGAGAATGTGGCTTTTTCAAATAAAGGGAAGAAGAAGTCCAATAACGGCCCCAAGCAGGATGGGGCAAGCGGTAGTGTGGACAGAAGAAATATTTGAGCAAATTCAAGTGCTTTGCTTGCCAAGGGTTTGGGAACTATGCTGGACAGTGCTTGTTAGCACTCAGAAATTTCCTTTGGTTGTGGAAGGATAATCCTAAGGTAACTATTTCAAACCAACCTTTAGGAGGAAAACTAGCCTTTTTTCCTACCAGAGAGGGCTCTCTCAAAAAATATGTAAATGGCTAAAGATATATGAAAATGATTGGGATTTTTCAAAACAAATATATGGTTGAAATACACACAAGAACCATTGGGCATGGAGTCGAAACTAGAAAATTTATGGACCAGCAGATAAACAACAATAATGATTTTTACAAAGGAAATGTAGTTGTCACATTATAGTCAAAGTCTTTTGCAGGTGATAAATAAAGAAAAATAGACGTTCCACCAATAATGGGCACCAATTTTAGATGAATCCAATATCAATTTTAGAGAAATGATGAATACTCAAACTCGATAAATCAAGGCATAAACATATGAATCTTGATTTATTTTAACTCTCATCCAAGCATAGAAGATATAACATAATGGAAAAGGTAACAAAGAAGGAATACATGAACATAGAGGAAAGGAAAATACAAATTGTAACTTCGATCAACACATGAATCTCTGTTATGCAAAATGTGCTATTTTCTACGTGGCTCTCTTGTATTAGAAAAATAGAGTAAATCGATACAAAAAGTGTCTTGTTTTCAAAAAGTTTCCAACCCTTTCAAAATGATTCACATTGTCTTTTATACAAAATTTCTTTGAAGCAAAACCTAACTGCTTCTTTTAACTAAAACTAAAATAATTTCACTAATTGCCACATGTCACTTGAGTCAAATTTTATATATAAAAAATATTACAAATTATTTTCAAATAAATTTTTTCAAAGTCTTCATTTGTCACGTGATCCAATGAACACTTTCAGGGACGAAGAGTATATTTCATTTTTTCGTACTTTTCAACTATCTTCCATTGATTGGTGGTAGGAAGGTCATAACTTGTCATTGCTTTAACCGAGACTTTCATTTCAACATGATCTGCAAAGGAAATTGGTGGAATTCTTTCACCAATTGAAGCCAACTTGTTCATAATTTCAAAATCTTCCGCAAGTTTTTCCATTAGAATATTTCCTGTGAGAAGGTGAGTCAGATTTTGAAACTTTTCATGTTTCATCTTGATATCAAATAGTAACTTCTTGTAATCATTTTGGGATATTAATTCACCATTCTCATCCCAAAATGCAGGTAGCCCTTTTTGAACCAATTTATCAAACTCCCTTTTAAAAAACTTTACCTGTCTTTTCATTCTCTCAGCTCTAGTTTCAACACTTTCAACATGTGCGTATTTTCGTAGAATTCTCCTTGCCCATGTGATGACTGAAATTATGTTTTTAGTAGCCAGGACTTTCAAATCTTCTTCTTTTAAATCATTCAAGAAAGTAACTGTGTTTTGTGCTGTATCTTTCGGCTTCCTATTCAAACTTTCTCTCATAGTAGTGCAACTTTCTAAAGCATATTTGATCACTTTTTCCTTCATCTTCATGAAATTTAAATATGGCCTGAAATTTTCTGCTTCCTTAATGATTGCATCCCATATCATATGTTTGTAGCCTTGCATGGGTACCTGACCTATTACTTGATTTGAAAACCTTTTATTTGTTTCAACCAACTCTTTATACTTGTCTTGTAAAGTTTTTATTTATTCATCCCCCTTTTGACTTTCCTCTTTTAATTTTTGATTTTATTCTTTTAACTCTTTTATGTCTACATCCTTCAGACTTACTTGAGACATAGCCTGTACAAGGCTATTTGTACTGGCTTCTCCTTCTGGTTGGCTAGTGCTTGCTTAATGTTGGGCCAAAATTGACAACTTTCCTTTCAAATCCTGAACCAGATTCTTTAAACTCTTTCTATCTTTCTCCCAATCTGATTCTTTTTCAGTAAGCTTCAATAATTTAGCTTTATTGTCATCTACTTATTTTGACAAATCTTCTTTCTCCTGTTCCAATACAGTTAATTCAGAAGCCTGATTAATTGAGTTGTTGGGATTTTACCTTCTTCTTCAATACCCGAATCGTATTTTCTTTCTTTGCTAACATTTTTTTCCTTGCATCACCTCCGGCGCCACCTTCAACCAAATTAATGTGCAATTTCTTGATTTGTTGTTGATGGGATTTATTCTCAACTTTTTCTTGTTTCAATTGGTTTTCCAGTTTACTCTATGTGCTCTGCAATTTCTCAACTTCCAAAGTTGCTTGTAAAAGATCATCATATATCACTTCTCTTGTTTTCCTGTGGAAATGGATTTTATCAAGCACACTTATTTTCTTCAAATTTAGCTTTAACTCTGTTACCTTGTCATCTGAGGATACAACTAGATTTAAAGTTTTTCCTTTAATATCCTGACTGGCTACCAAAGTCACCTCTGAATTTTCCAAACTTCTGACTTTAGGCAATAAATCATATGTCATCGAGCGGAAGTACATCTATCTTCTCCATATTTATCATACATTTCGGATCTTGTTTGAAATCTGCTTGTGTCTCCAGCTTCTTTAGCCTCCTGAAATGTATATTCTTGTACTTGAGCTCCCAGAACTGAATGTTTTTCTTTTTGTTCTTCTTCACTATCTGCAAACACGACTAAATCTTTCTGTACATCAATTTTGGGTATTTTCTCTCTCTCTTATTCTTCATTTTCTAAATCAATTACATCAAAAATTCTTTTTCCTCTAATCTCTATAGTACTTAATGTGGCTTCTATTCTAATTTCAGATTATATTAAAGCAAGATCTTTCCCCTATGAATTTTCAGCTGCCTCCTCTTCAGATTCATATTGCAACCAATTAGCTCTTCTTGACAATCCTTCCAATTCTTGGTGCTCAAAAGATTTGGTTTGGTTACTTTGTCTCCTTTTCGAAATAATATGGAGAGGGTCATATGCAATAGCTACTTCCTTGTTGAAATCCATATCTCCCAATAATTTTTCTACATGTGAAATACCATACTTGTTTTTCACAATGAAAGGGCCTATCTTCAAAGGATACTTTATATCAACAACTTTCTTAAAAGTTGAGAAATGAAGATATTCAACAATCAGTTTTTGCCTAATGAATTCTAGACCAAAAACCCTTAAATTTAGAAATGCTAGTAATACATATGGTTAACCTATGAATCCATATAATCTGATCACTGTGTGATCCTTCGACAAGAACCAATCTCCCACTACTATATCTCTGCTCAACTGCATTAAGGTCAACATCTCAGGAAAAACTCTAGGTAATTCTTCTCCAAATATCATTTGATATATCACCGACAACATGTAATTCATGTAATTAAACATGTTGTCCTCCAAAAAAATTATAAAGATTATTTGAGGAAACTGCAACTCTTATTGACTATAAAACATTACCATCTTCATCAAATACGACTGAAATCTGAAGTGCCTTGTGCTATGGAAGTCCACAAATTGGGAATGAATGTTCTCAGTCAAAAAATATTCAAAATTGAGCTGTGGTGTAAGATCATACTCACTATCAAGCAGATCGACACTTATCCTGAAAAGTAGACTCAATTGAAATTCTATCACTAATGTGTCCGTATCGAAACATAAAAATTGGGCAATTAGGAAAAGGACCAACAGAGTGTTCTCATTGAAGAAGTTGACGTCTAAAGGGTAAGGGGTATATGCAATTTCAAGGTCTGGTTTGAGACAATTGGCTAGAAAGACTTCTCTATTTTCAGAAGAAGACTGACGATAGAAATTAATAATAGATTCTTTGGAAAAAATTTCTGACTCAAGCATTGGAGACGCAGGGATTTCGAGAGCATTTCTAACAACTAAGGATTCAATGGGACAAACAATTTTGGTTTTCTGGACATTCATGATAAACCTTTCTTTTGATGCATATGTAACTTCGGAATGCATTTCAGTTATATATTTATTGTACCCTTATAGAGATGTGTTATTCCTCTATAAGGAAGTGTCGTCATTTGTATTGACAAGTGTCGCAAGTGTGTTAACTTGCCGATGGGTTATTAGACCACCTTGTAAGGGGTCGGCCCGGATTTATGTAATATGTGGTTATTGTACCTAGCTAGACAAGTCGGCCCCATAAGGTTATTGGGCAAACAGAACAAGTACAAATAGAGATCGGGAGATCTCTATTTGGATCACTCAGAACTCATTCTTCCTTCACTCGGAAAGTGGCGCACTTGTGAGGAGGAGGATCAGCTGCTAAGAGGAGTCTATCTCTTGTACTTTGGTTGAGCTATTGCTCTATCTATCTCTGAGGAAGTTGTGGGATTTTTCACCTTAGGGTTTTCCCCACGGAAACTTTGTGTGTCTATTGTATCTCATGCTTTTGATTCTTGTGATGATTGACATGCTTGTTATGATTGATATGCATTGATATACTGTACATGTTCTCTCAGTAAATATCCTAGATTTTATTGAATTAATGCTCAAAACTTAACATGGTATCAGAGCCAGGTTGAGAAGAAGACATTGTGCAGTGACGGAAACTAGGGTTTCTTGTTTATTGGGTTTCTCTCCACATATTTTGGAAAAGCAGTATATTAGATTGACTCTACTCATCAAGGAGAATCTATCTGTCCAATCAGAATTCAATTCAGAGCATTTTCAGATTTGGCCCTAAAAATTAGGGTTTCCACAAAAATAAGAATTTCTGAAATCTGAAGACATAGCTGGATGCTCCTTGGAAAAATCGAAGTTTAGAGCTTTGGATCGAGATTTTTGGTTGCGTAAATCTCTGAGAAACTCAAACCCTAATTCAGGGTCCTCCCAGTGAACCTGTGAAGACTAAAAGACATTTCTAAAGGGTGAAGCTTTGCAGATCTCAAATTTCGAATACACCAGGCTGATCAGCTTATCAAGGCGCATCTTTCTATCCTCTCAGAAAGTTTAAATTCACAATTTGAATTTTTAGGGTTTCTCTAACAAACCCTAATCCGGGACCAGATCCAATTTTCAGTAAATCAAGTGGTAAGACCTAAATCTTTTCTATTTCCATTTGAAGTACTCTTTAAAGATGTCTCACCACACCAAGCTTGAGGACAAGCTTGAAGGGGATGATAAATTTTGAGCCTGGAAGTATAGGATTGGGTTAATCCTGGAAGAAAATGAATTGGACAACTACATTAGCTCTGAGGTCCCTATCCCATAGGATGAAGAAGCTAAGGTATCGCATAAGAAGAATTTGGTCAAGGCAAAGAGAATCACTGCTGATTCTATCAAAGACCATCTCATACCTCATGTGTCATCTCTAAAGACACCCAAGGAGATGTTTGACTCCCTGACCAAGTTATTTGAAGGTAAAAACATAAATTGGAAGATGACTCTGTGGAATCAATTGAAAGGGGTCAAGATGTTGAATGGAGAGACCATTCAATTCTACTTCTCCAAGGTCTCTCAGATCAAGGAACAACTTGAAGCCATAGATGAAGTGGTGGATAATGGAGAAATTGTGATGACCACTTTGAATGGCCTACCTAGGTCATGGGACTCTTTTATTCAAGGAATCTGTGCAAGAAAGAAATTGATCTCTTTTAGTAGACTGTGGGAGGAATGCTCTCAAGAAGAAGCTAGTCTTGTAGCTTGAGAAGAAAAGATGGGAGTTGAAGATCAAGCTCTCACAGCTCACACCAAAAGAAGCAAACCCAAGAAGGAGCACTCTCATGACAAGAGATCCTATCACAACCAACAAAAGAATAAGAAGGATCTAAGATGTTTCACATGCAATTAGAAAGGTCACTTTGCTTCAGATTGTCCCAATAAAAAAAGGGATAACAACAACAACTTCAACAAGAAGAAGAAGGGCAACAAAAGAAGGTATCATGCTCATGTTGTTGAGGATGATGAACCTCCAAAGAAGAAGGCTAGGACAGAAAGTTATGATGATTCATCAAGTGAAGAAGAGTATGTTCTAATCTCTACTCTCATAGGTAATATCTCTCATGGTTGTAATGATTGGCTTATTGATAGTAGGGGCTTCCAAACACATGACTGGGTTTAAAGAATATTTTGTAAAACTATCTGAACATGAATCACCCCATAAGGTGAAACTTGGGGATGATTATCAATACCCTATCAAAGGAAGTGGTGAAGCCTCCTACAACCTAGATTCTGGAAAGTCTTTGAAGATGAAAGAACTTCTTTATGTACCTGGGCTCAAGAAGAATCTTCTCTCCATCTTTGCATTGGATGCAAAAGGCATGAGGGTTGCATTTGTAGATGGCCAAGTCCTAATGTGGACAAAGGGTAAAACTATTGATGATGCAGTGGTGATTGGAGAGTAAGAGGGAGGTTTGTATAAATTGAAGGGACAACCTGAACATGCCATGGTACATGATTCCATGGAGCCAAGTGAACTTTGGCATAGAAGACTTGCACATATGCACTATAGAGCATTACCAATTGCAAGTAAGGCTATAGAAGGTTTTCCTGAAATTAAGACCAAGCACGAAGGTGTTTGCAAAGGATGTGCAAAAGGAAAGAACATTAAGAAGGCATTTCCAAGTAGTGAAAGCAAGGAAAAAGGTATCTTGGAAATCATCCACTCCGATGTATGCGGTCCTATGTCATCCAGTTCTCTGAGTGGGTATGTTTAGTATGTCTCTTTCATTGATGAATTCTCCAGGAAGACTTGGGTTTACTTCTTGAAGAACAAAGATGAAGTATTTGATAAGTTCAAGGAATTCAAAACCTTGATGGAGAACCAAATTGATAAGAAGATCAAAACATTCAGATCCGACAATGGTGGAGAATTCACCTCAGGTGACTTCAAGAAGCTATGCAGTGATTCAGGGATTAAGAGGGAGTTGACTGCTCCTTACAATCCACAAAAGAATGGAGTTGAAGAAAGAAAGAATAGAACAATCATGGAAGCAGCAAGCCCAATGCTGCATGACCAAGATCTACCTATGCATCTATGGGCAGAAGCAGCTAGAATAGTTGTATATGTGCAGAACATAACACCCCACAAGATATTGGACAACAAGACACCAGAAGAGGTCTTCTCTAGTAAGAAACCTGAAATTAGCCATCTAAGAATATTTGGTTGTCCAGTATACACTCATGTCCCAAAGGAAAAGACGACCAAGCTAGATCCTTCAGGAAAGAAGGGTATCTTTGTGGGTTACAGTGAAAGCTCGAAGGCCTACAGAATATACTTTCTAGGGTTCAAGAAAATTGACGTCAGTAGGGATGTAACATGTTGTCACCATGTCTGCTCCAACAAATTTTCTATATTTCTGACAGTGTGTATGTAAAACGTTAGCAGGTCATCCACTTACCTCTCCATTAGTGGAAGCAATGGTTGGATACATTGACAATATAATGGGACTAACAAAGGATCTCACGATATCTTTGATAAACGAAGTGATTTAAGTTTGTAATCATTGTAACATACAACTACTTGTATTCAAACAACATGCTACGGTACATTGAAGGCTATGTCCAGAAATTCAATCCAAGCAATGCTCATTTAGTTGTTAGCTAACTACTTGATGATGATTGCCTAAAGAATTTCATTAAAGGTATTATTTTGTCAGCTCGTTCTCTCCTTCCTGTACAACTACTTGTTGAATGTGAGAAAAGGGAGCCAACTCTGGAAGTTGTTGTATATAGGTGGGGCCAATGTGATGATGAACTTATTGATGTTATCAATAAAACTACTCTGTCCAAATTCCATAAAGAAATGTTCGAGGCAGAGCATTATTACCTAAAATTGTGCATAGGTGTAGAGGACAGAAAGCTTTAAACGCTAGCAAACAGATGTTTGAAATTTAATGTTCCATGTAACCCTTTGCAAATTGTTGAATACATTTGCATAGGTGCAACTTAGGGTATTCAACATACATATCAACGCCATGGGTAGAGTTGTGTGCAGATCATGGAGTCTTGTATGAGATCGACCTGTCTACTAAAGTTTCGTTAGAGTGAGATTCTCTCGTTGGACAGGGCCTTGCATTTGGCTTGCGATTTTTGTTGAAGGTGGAATGGATTTAGTTTTAGCAACTGCCATATTCCATGGAGCGAACCCTTATGGTGCTTTTCTGATTAGAGAAGGTTTATTATGTGCATGGTGGATGTGCGGCGTTTACACAGGTCTGTTTAGGATATGGAGTACACCATCGATATATCAGTGGTTTGGTGTTTCGCAGAGATGTTCATCCATCACAGGAGCTCATCTTGTTAAATAATTATCCAGGTGTTATCTATTCTGCGAATTCAAGTCAGTCTTGGAGTCATTGTTCCCTTCCATAGCGATGGGGCAGAAAAGCCTAAAATTCTGTCCGAGAAGATAAGTCTCTGATAGAGAGGAGCACATTTCAGTAGCTAGTAGAGGTAGTGTGTGGATCGATTTCAAATGGGAGCACTGTGTCACAAAGGAAGTAATGTTTACGAGCATATGAAGCGATTCATTTTATAAAGAAATATCATATTATGTGGTTTTTGCTTATATACTGGAGATCTGAAACAAAGGATGGAGATAGAACATTTGTGCAAATAAACAATTTAAAAGGCACAAAATTAGCATCAACGATCAATTCTAGATTTTTAGTGATTTAATGAATGTTTATGGGCATCATTTGAGCATTTGATGGCTAGTGGCAGAGTATCGCGAGATGGAGGATTATATTAAATTCTTCAAGAATTTAGTTTCAAATTTCTAGAAGTATTCTTAGCAGGCAACATGGGAAGATGTCGAAGTCTCCAAATTTGTTCGAGATTGAAGGAACAACAACTAACCGAGTCATTTCCAGCACATCAAGACAGATTCAGTTTGAGAACACTACGCTTGGCAGCAGTAGATGGCGATAGAGGTGTCAAGCAGCCTCATCATTCCCATATTTGAATTGATTTGAGATTGATTTACATCTTTTTGATCCCTCAAAATTTGTAACAAACACAGGATTGTGTTTTCTATTTAAACTTTTAGTATTGAATGTAGAGGGAGAGAGTTCCAGCCGAGAGGGCTAAGGAAGGGGTCAGTATAGTTTGATACAGAAATTTGCAGGCCTCTATGTGGTCTTTATTTTCATATTGATCAGAAATGACTGGTTTTTGAAATGGATTATGATCTTTGAGCCTTCTCTATTTTAATTGATGAAGTGTATGTTGTCAATATTCTGTCTATGCATGGTCTTAACATTTCATGTTGTGATTCTTTTGATTAGTATATAACTATGCCCTTATTCTAAGATAGAACCTGAGCTTTTACATTCATAAATTCATTCTCACAGTCATTTTTTGTCCATGTTTAAATACTGAAACCAATGTACTCCCTGTTACCTGATTATTGAGTTGTTTGATCTCTGTTATATATTCATCTGCCACCAAAACTGATACAGTTACTGTTTAGTTATCTTATATCTACATTTAAGATTTCCTTAAGCTTGACCTTAGCAGTCAGGGTTCAACTTTAGGGATAACATCTTTTGGCACCATTGTCGGGGACGGAGGAAAGCAGAGTCATCTTCCCCGAGGTTTGATATTGATTAGATCTTGTTCTTGACGGTGAACAAGGAGTCGATATTTATCATGGGGGATTCACTAGAAGGCAATATAATACCACGTTCATTCATATTGCGGTATTAAATATTCATGAAAACCTAAAAATTATATTGCTTATATATTAAGGGGAAAAGGGTTTTTTTATTTAATGTAACAATACAAAAATAATTTGGGGTCTTTTTTATATGGGTGGGCTGACAAATATCCGCCAAATGGAGATGGAAGGATCATGGCCGGATGAGAAATCGGGTTGAGGAAAGGCTCGGGCTTACCAGTACGCGGGGAAATCACGTCTTGAGGCATGCTTGAGGCTAGGGGGTTTCATGGTGAAGTGGGTTTCCATTCGATCATAGTCGAGAGACAGTGGTCATTGATAGCCAATTGTTACCAATAGCACTCAGCTAGTTGTTCCCAATAGCCTTGGGAGGCTTTGAGCCTCCAGGGCCTGTTATAGGACCTCTATAGGTCTTGAGGGCTTGAATACCCAACCACTCATGCCTATTACAGGCCTTGGGAGGTTTAGTCAGCCTCCTAGAGTTTGTTACAGGCCCCGGGGGCTTGGATACCTATCCCACAACAGGCTTAGTCAGCGATTGGGGAACTGCAACATGCAATCTAAATGTTGTACTATGTGCATTGGCTCTAGTGACATACAAGAAGTGATCTCCTATCTCTTCATTAGACCATTAGATGTTGCAAATCATAATGATATGTGGTTGAGTAATTGCATTGTGGGTGAAGTAATGTGCATCCACAATATACATCGAAAGAAGCAAGGTGCATTGTAGAATACATGTGGGGTCATAAGAGAGGTATCATATCAATATATGAGGTAGAAATATAAAGGCGTATAAAAAATGTTAATGAAAAAATTGATACATACAATATCTAGTGAAAATAGGGGTTTTTTTAAATTGGGAAGGCATATTGGGAGGGGGTTAAAAAAACGATTTTGGAAGGTATTTTCCAATATTTAGTGAAATTAGGGGTATTGTTTCATATGCCATGAATGAACGTGCTATGATAGCGGTTTATTGAGTGAAGCCCTCGTGATATTTATATGACTGCAGATTTCTTCACCGAGCGACTCCGAAGAATCTAGAGCCAACTCCACTGGTTGAAGATCACTGATTGAGGATCCAGAATGCCATCAAATGATCTAATGGCTACTATGGTGGCTTGAAGGTTTGCACCTCTTGATTTGTCTGAAGTTACTGGTTTCCCACATCCAGTACCCACTATGTCAGAGTGGGGAGATTTTATGCCTATCTTCAAAGAGGAGAAAGAAGACAACCTTGCAGAACACCTCCTTAAGTTTCATGAGTGCATGGATCTGCTAGATCTACAACACGAAGATGTTCATGCATTCATTGGATGGTGATGCACGTGAATGGTATTTCTCATTACCTTCTTCCAGCATTTCATCGTTGAAGAGTTTCCACACATTATTCCATGAGCATTGTAAAAGGTACTTTTCAAATGAGCTTTTACTTGAAAATTGTTGTGAAGTATATGATTTTAATGATGGACATCATGGTTATGATGAAGATCAGCTTTGTAGTGAAATGATCGGTGAAGAGGAATTTGAATTTAATCAGTCTCAAAAATATTATAGTCATTTTCAAGAAGAAATTATTGTTCAAAAGATTTATGAAGTTTCTCATGTATATGATGAGGAGGATGACTAGGTTAAAGAAGAAAAAGAGGATTTGTTGTCAGTTGTATCTTTCCCCAATTTGGTTTCACAGCAGGAGGTTTTTCAAAAATTTGATGTTAAAGTTGATAATGGTAATACTTTAAATACATTTGGTACCAATTTGGATGTTCTTAGTGATGATTACGATATAGGAGCTGTTCCGAATATTTTTGAAGGTCATTTTGCTGCCCCACTTTATGATGAAGACATTGAAGCTCTAGATCGGGATCAACATCAACTGATTCATTATGAAGATATGCCTATCTATGATGAGTATTCAGATGAAGAAGAGCAGATCCCTACATCATCTTTTGTTGATTTGAGCAGCCAGCCGGTGTATGACAGTTATTCGTCTGAAGGAAACATAGAAAAGGAAGATCAGTTTGTTGACATTGTGGTTGATGTAGTTCCAAAAATTCTAGAGCAGATTCAGGATGATCCTGATGCCTTTGATTTCCAATACCCCAATGATGTTCATGGAAGAAGAGCAAGAAGGTGATTTGTTTTCAAGCAAAGAGAAATGTATGCCTGGGAAATTATTTTTTATGGTTCCACATGTGTCTGATCTTGGTTTCAAGGATCCATTTGATATCTTATTGGATTCATATTTTTCAGAGTCTTCAAAGGTTTCATATTTCATCATTTCACCGGCACTTCTAGGTGAATATTGTTTTCTGAAGGAGTCTCTATCACTGCTGTTATATTTCAGACATTATTTATTAATCAGTGGCATAGATGAGATTATCTCAGTCTTGAAATTATTTAAATGGTTGTTGTGGAAGCATGAGTTCACTTGATTAAGTTGCAGATTTGGTTAGTGTAGAAATGTGGATAAATAAGATCCCATTTATGAGCATATTGTTTCTAGTTTGTAGTTCCTTTCTCAGTAGTTCAATTTGCAGTTTGGTTTTTAGTGAGAATTGGACAATAAGCTAAAGACTCCAGCCTTACGGATAAGGCACGGGTCTGCAAGTTCTTGGCAGCTCGTAGGGAGCATGCCATCCCCAGACGGAGCCAGATGTTGTCACCAGGTCTGCTCCAACAAATTTTCTATATTTATGACAGCGTGTATGTAAAACGTTAGCAGGTCATCCACTTACCTCTCCATTAGTGGAAGCAATGGTTGGATACATTGACAATATAATGGGACTAACAAAGGATCTCACGATATCTTTGATAAATGAAGTGCTTTAAGTTTGTAATCATTGTAACATACAACTACTTGTATTCAAACAACATGCTACGGTACATTGAAGGCTATGTCCAGAAATTCAATCCAAGCAATGCTCATTTAGTTGTTGGCTAACTACTTGATGATGATTGCCTAAAGGATTTCATTAAAGGTCTTATTTTGTCAGCTCGTTCTCTCCTTCCTGTAGAACTACTTGTTGAATGTGAGAAAAGGGATCCAACTCTGGTAGTTGTTGTATATAGGCGGGGCCAATGTGATGATGAACTTATTGATGTTATCAATAAAACTACTCTGTCCAAATTCCATAAAGAAATGTTCGAGGCAGAGCATTATTACCTAACATTGTGCATAGGTGTTGAGGACAGAAAGCTTTAAACGCTAGCAAACAGATGTTTGAAATTTAATGTTCCATGTAACCCTTTGCAAATTGTTGAATACATTTGCATAGGTGCAACTTAGGGTATTCAACATACATATCAATGCCATGGGTAGAGTTGTGTGCAGATCATGGAGTCTTGTATGAGATCGACCTGTCTACTAAAGTTTCGTTAGAGTGAGATTCTCTCGTTGGACAGGGCCTTGCATTTGGCTTGTGATTTTTGTTGAAGGTGGAATGGCTTTAGTTTTAGCAACTGCCATATTCCATGGAGCGAACCCTTATGGTGCTTTTCTGATTAGAGAAGGTTTATTATGTGCATGGTGGATGTGCGGCGTTTACACAGGTCTGTTTAGGATATGGAGTACGCCAGCGATATATCAGTGGTTTGGTGTTTGACAGAGATGTTCATCCATCACAGGAGCTCAGCTTGTTAAATAATTATCCAGGTGTTATCTATTCTGCGAATTCAAGTCAGTCTTGGAGTCATTGTTCCCTTCCATAGCGATGGGGTAGAAAAGCCTAAAATTCTATCCGAGAAGATAAGTCTCTGATAGAGAGGAGCACATTTCAGTAGTTGGTAGAGGCAGTGTGTAATGTCCCCATTTTGGCCCCCTTTGTATTAAATCGTAAATGATGTAAATATTGTAATTTGATCATGGTGAGGAGCTCAAGGCCAAGGCCCCACCATTGATTTAGCGTTGATGTATCGAGAATTAAAAATAGATGCCTATGGTTCTTGTGCTAGATAGGCACAATGTAAATGAGACATCATGTAAATACGAATTTTAATGAAAATACCCACAACTAGCTATGCAATGCAACAAAGAGATGGGGGCATGATTCTACAAGGAATAGGGAGGGAAAATTATTCAAACCCTTGAGCCAATGGTGTTAATCCATTTGTCAATGAGAAAACCCATAAACTACCAACTACCCATTTTGGGTTATGGACCCAATCATTTAATTCTTCCAAAAGTTGGTTGAGGCAGTTAATGCCTTGGGAATGAAGAGGTATGGCAGCCAATTTCGTGCATGGGCAAGCCATCAACCTGGGAAATCATATTTTGTCTCCTTGGGTAAGAAAACACCCACGAAATGGTGCCCAAAGCCATTCTGAATAGTCAGTCTTTCCTCTCTCACGCAGTTTGAACTACTGGGTCTTTCCCCATCACGTTTTTCACCATTTTTCCTGCATTTTCCATGCCTGGGAGCTCGTTTTTGCATTGGACAGCAGCTGGGAGAGAAGATCCACGATTTGGTACTGTTATGGAGGCCGTTTTTGCCCCAGAATGTCCATGGACGTTTTTCTAAAAATGGATTTGGCTTCCCAGGGTTGTTCCCCATCTTCTAGTTTCATTTTTGGGTTTCCCACGTTTTTCTGAAGTAAATGAAAACCCCATCTCTGGGCACCTCACTGAAAAAACGTTTTATCATGCCCAATAAGTGTGGCTCTGCTGTGGTTTTGATTTGATCCTGTGAGCAAGAAACTTGGACTGGTAGTGGATAGAATTGGCTTGATAAACCTAGTGGAGGGAGTAACCTCTCAAGAAGATCAAGAGGGCTTTGGCTACTTTTCTATGCACACCCTGAGAGCACTAGAAAGGAAGGTATGGCCTGAGGGACTGTGTGGCAGTGAAGAGAATACTTCCTTGTGTTGGGTGTGTAGGCATTGTGAGTGCCAAGCTAAATAGATCTTGTAGAGGTATCCATAGCTCCGTGGTTGAGCACACTAGCTTAGCAATTCTTCCTTTCCAGTTCCTAGCAGCCTGATAAACCCAATTGTAGATTGGCTTGGCTCATTTTGGTGTATGCTTGGCTATGTGTGAGTCTGTTGTTCCCTGGTTCCTTGTAGTAATCATGCCCAGCTCGGGGGTGGCAGTTTTATCAAGAGGTTGATAAGCACAACTGGCCTATGGTTGGGTGGAACATTGCAGTTGCATAGCCAGTTGCTTGGGACTACTTGGTTATAAGATAAGTATTCTCTTGTGTTAACTTGCAATTATTTATTTGATGAATATCTTGAATGTATAATGAATGTGTAATTGATATTATTTCCGCTGTGTTTCTATTATAATTATACATTCCATATGTCTTTTATATTATGTGAATGCTTAGTTAAAATTTTATGGGGCTAGATGCCCGGTTTTAGCATCACGTCCTCTCTATCATGCTGGTATGGTAGGAGGGGACGTTACATTTCTACTTGGTTATAAGATAAGTATTCTCCTGTGTTAACTTGCAATTATTTATTTGATGAATATCTTGAATGTATAATGAATGCATAATTAATATTATTTCCGCTGTGTTTCTCTTATAATTATACATTCCATATGTCTTTTATATTATGTGAATGCTTAGTTAAAAGTTTATGGGGCTAAATGCTCGGTTTTAGCATCACATCCTCTCTATCATGCTGGTATGGTAGGAGGGGACGTTACACAGTGTGTGGATTGATTTCAAATGGGAGCACTGTGTCACAAAGGAAGTAATGTTTACGAGCTTATGAAGCCATTCCTTTTATAAAGAAATACCATATTATGTGGTTTTTGCTTATATACTGGAGATCTGAAACAGAGGATGGAGAAAGAACATTTGTGCAAATAAACAATTTAAAAGGCACAAAATTAGCATCAGCGGTCAATTCCAGATTTTTAGTGATTTAATGAATGTTTATGGGCATCATTTGAGCATTTGATGGCTAGTGGCAGTGTATCGAGAGATGGAGGATTATATTAAATTCTTCAAGAATTTAGTTTCAAATTTCTAGAAGTATTCTTAGCAGGCAACATGGGAAGATGTTGAAGTATCCAAATTTGTTCGAGATTGAAGGAACAACAACTAACCGAGTCATTTCCAGCACATCAAGACAGATTCAGTTTGAGAACACTATGCTTGGCAGCAGTAGATGGCGGTAGAGGTGTCAAGCAGCCTCATCATTCCCATATTTGCATTGATTCGAGACTGATTTACATATTTTTGATCCATCAAAATTTGTAACAAACACAGGATTGTGTTTTCTATTTAAACTTTTAGTATTGAATGTAGAGGGAGAGAGTTCCAGCCGAGAGGGCTGAGGAAGGGGTCAGTATAGTTTGATACATAAATTTGTAGGCCTGTATGTGGTCTTTATTTTCATATTGATCAGAAATGATTGGTTTTTGAAATAGATTATGACCTTTGAGCCTTCTCTATTTTAATTGATGAAGTGTATGCTGTCAATATTCTGTCTATGCATGGTCTTAACATTTAATGTTGTGATTAGTATATAACTATGCCCTTATTCTAAGATAAAACCTGAGCTTTTACATTCATAAAGTCATTCTCACAGTCATTTTCTATCCATGTTTAAATACTGAAACCAATGTACTCCCTGTTACTGGATTATTGAGTTGTTTGATCTCTGTTATATATTTATCTGCCACCAAAACTGATACAATTACTGTTTAGTTATCTTCTATCTACATCTAAGATTTCCTTAAGCTTGACCTTAGCAGTCAGGGTTCAACTTGAGGGATAACATAACATTTGATGAAAATTTAGCATTCATCAAATCAAGGAAGACACCGGTTGAAATTTATGAAGAACCTAAGGAAACTAGATTTCAAGACACTACCATGACTGAAGCAATTCCAGATGTTGATCGTGAAATTGAAGATCCACAACAACTTGTAGATCCACCTCATGAGAATAACTCTCACAAGAGAAAACCTGCATGGGCTAGAGAGCTCATTCAAGATGCAGAAAGATATGGTATTCCAGAAGAAGAACACAGAGCAAAGAAGAGAACCAGATCACATACCAACTATGTTTCTTTACTCTAAGACATCATGAACAAAGAACCTTCCAGTTGTGAAGAAGCAGCGGAAAAGAAAAAATGGAAGGATTCCATGATCGAAGAATACCAATCAATAATGAAGAATGATGTTTGGGATGTTGTTCCAAGACCTGAAGGGAAGTCTGTTGTGACTTCCAAATGGATCTACAAGATCAAGCATGTTGTAGATGGCAACATAGAGAAATACAAGGCAAGATTCATAGCTCATGGCTTCTCTCAGAAAGAGGGAATAGATTATGAAGAAACCTTTGCTCCTATAGCTAGGTACACTTCCATCAGATCAATACTTGCCCTGGCTGCAGCGATGAAATGGAAGATACACCAGATGGATGTCAAGACTGCCTTCTTGAATGTTGTAGTTGAAGAGGAAGTGTATTTGGAGCAACCACTTAGTTTTGAAACACATGACAGGGAGTCATATGTGTGCAGATTGAAGAAAGCCTTGTATGGCTTAAAACAAGCTCCTAGAACTTGGTATGGTAGGATGGACAGTTTTCTGTCTAGTTTGGGCTTTACCAAGAGTAAAGCGGATTCCAACCTTTACTACAAGGTTGAGGAAGGAAATCCTGTGATTATACTCCTGTATGTAGATGACTTGTTTCTAACAGGAGATGACAGATTGATTGCCGATACAAAGAGGAAGCTTGCTGTCGAGTTTGATATGAAGGACTTGGGGATGATGCACTATTTTCTAGGTATGGAGGTGTGGTAGAGTGCAGATGGGATCTTCCTTGGACAAGGGAAGTATACAGTAGATATCCTAAAGAGCTTCGGGATGATGGATTGCAAGGCCATGGCCACACCAATGACATCGAATCTGAAGCTTCTATGTGATGCTTCATTTGAGCCGGTTGATGTCTCTATGTATTGTTAGATGATTGGGTCCTTGATGTACCTAACGAGCACGAGACCAGATATTTTCTTTGCGGTGAACACATTGAGCCAGTTCCTGACGGATCCAAGGAGTGTTCACCTGGTTGCTGTAAATCATATTTTGAGGTACCTGAAGGGTACAGTTGATTATGGGCTTAAGTATGAAGCAAATCAAAAGTTTAACCTGTAGGGTTATGTTGATTCAGATTGGGCAGGCAGTGCTGAAAATAGGAAGAGCACATCTGGGTACTGCTTCAGTATGGGATCAGGTGTGATCTCTTGGTTTAGCAGGAAGAAGTCCTGCGTAGCACTGAGTACAGCCGAGGCAGAGTATGTTGCAGCCTGTTCGACTAGTTGTGAGGCAGTATGGCTTCGGAAGCTACTGTCTGAGTTATTTGATCTCCTGTTGGATGCTATTGGTATATTCTGTGATAACCAAAGTTGTGTGAAGCTGTCTGAGAACCTAGTGTTTCACGATAGGTCGAAACACATAGAGATCAAATATCACTATATCAGGGATATGGTGCAAAGAGGAGCAGTGAAGCTCCTGTATGTTGCGACAGATGAGCAGATTGCAGATGTGTTGATGAAACCACTAGCCAAAGTGAAGTTTGAGTACTTCAGAGAGAGGCTTGGTGTTCTTCAGATTGATGACACTTCAAGGAAGAAGTGATGGACACATTTGCAGAAGCCATTCCAAGCATGTTGGAAGGAGGATCCTTCACATTGCTATGGCTGTAAGCGCTGGATGATGAGCATCAGGACGATGCTCCAGTTACTACTCTGTGTATGTATGTACACATCATGTTGGATGCAGGATATGATCAGTTGGATCATTTATATGTATATGTATGTACGCATCATGTTGGATGCTGGATATGATCAGTTGGATCATTTATATGTATATGTATGTACGCATCATGTTGGATGCTGGATATGATCAATTGGATCATTTATTTTTATATGTATGTATGCATCATGTTGGATGCTGGTTATGATCAGTTGGATCATTTATATGTATTTGTATATGCATCATGTTGGATGCTTGGACCATGTATCTGTATATGTATCAGGTGGATACTGTGTATGATCAGGTAGATCATGTATGTTGATATATATCAGGTGGATACATTGTGTGGATCATGTATCTATGTATGTATCAAGTGGATACATTGTATGATCAGGTGGATCATGTATGGTAATATGTATCAGGTAGATACTTGGTTTGCATCAGGTAGATGCATTGTATGATTAGGATGATCATGGATGATGAGCTTCAGGATGTTGCTCCAGATGACATGCATCAGGACGATGCAGTGATGATGATCAGGATGATCATGTGTACATCAGGATGATGTATGGTGAGTATCAGGTTGATACTCTATGGCCGTGGAACAGGTTGTGTAGATAAGCATATAATTTGGCACTGGGATATTTGCATATAGTCTTTCGAGGTTTTTCCTATGGCGTGTAATCTGGCCCTGGGATATCTGGAAAATGCTCTTTTGAGGTTTTGCTTTGGGAGGACATATAATTTGGCCCTGGGAGATTTGTAGATAGTCTTTTGAGGTTTTTCCTATGGCATATAATTTGGCCATGGGATATCTGGCAGATTCTCTTTCGAGGTTTTGTCCTATGGAATATAATATGTCCCTGGGAGATCCGATAGGTTGGGTTGTGTGCCCGTAAAAAGTACTGGGATGCTCTTGCAAGGTTTTGCTATGACCACATGTAATTTGGCCCTGGGAGATCCTATAGGTAGAGCTGTGTGCTCGTAACAGCCTGGGATGCTCTTGCAAGGTTTTGTTGTGAGGTCACATATAATATGGCCCTGAGAGATCCTACAGGTAGAGCTGTGTGCTCGTAACAGCCTGGGATTCTCTTGAGAGGTTTTGTGATGCACGTAATAAGTCCCGAGGATTCCACAGTATGGCCAGTTTTCATGTCCCAAATTTTGAATTGGGTCACAATGGCCTAATCACATTAGCCATATTCATTAGAGTTTGTAAAATTGATGTTAAGGGTCAAATAATTGCCAAGGAGGAAAATTACTAGTTTCCTAGGTTTGGGGTGGAAACTTTGGGATTTGGAATAAGGGGGGTAATAAATGATGTTTAGACATTAGAAGGGTTCAAGCATTTAATAAATAGAGTGAATAAATAAATTCAAGAGAAATCCTAGGTGACAAATAGTTTTGGAGACATATGGAGGATGTGGGACCCACACTAGCTTGATTTTTCATAATACATGGTATATCTCTTTTGCAAATTCAAATTAATGGGAATGTGAACACTCTTGGGTGAGTTGGTAAGTCATAACACATGTCATTGAGCATCTTAGGTCGAATTGGGAAATATTGGTAACCTCCATGGAAGATAAAGAGTCAAAGTGGAAGTTTGTGGACACTTGGGCTAGATTCCCTAGCCCCTATGACACCAATGATGGAGCATCTATGACAACTATGACAAATTGCAGACCTGACCTATGACATCTGACCACTATGACATGTCAGCCCCAAAAATAGGCTCAAAGAAGGTGAATTTGGGAGTTGGAGAAGCCAAGGAGACTCAAAATCGAATTTGGGAGAAGATGGAAGGTTGGAACTAGGAGACAAGTGGAAAATGTGGAATATTTTCTAAATGGAAATCTATTGAATCTATTGAGAGGATTTCGACCCTTAGAAGGATAATCTTGGTTATAAAATGTAGAAATGGAGTATGAGAATAGCTTTTGATCATTTGTATAATTTGCAATTGCATTTGTGAAGAGGGAGAGCTAGTGGATGACTAGTTTCTTGCCTTAGCCAATTTCGAGGGTGAAAGATTCCCATCCAAGTTGGCAATTGGAAAGGCCATTCAGAAATTTCATTTGGAGCCTTAATGGAGTATTTATTTGAAGGTGTAAGCTACAGGGCAGCTCATGGTTTCTTCTATTTCAGCTCACTCCTTCAACCATTTCCAGTTTTGATGGCATATTCTTGATCCTTGAGGGAGGGCATTTTTGGTGAGCTATTGTACTCTTTGGGGGAGCTTCTAATTCCAAATTTCTTTTGTAATATGAAGTAAATACTATGTTATTCATCTCCAAAAAGTTTCAGGTCGAAATTCCAAGTAGAAATATATAAATATCATTTTTAATGGAAGAACAATGCCATTTCCCCACTACCTTGTTGTGAACCAATGTATTGATGATGATTTTGAATGAATGGATTATTCTATGATGAATTTGTGATTAATGGACTGACATGGATGTATTTTACAAGTTTCATGTACTGTACTTGAGCATTTGAAGTATTTTTACTCAGTTTAATTGCATTGGGAGAAGAAATAGTGCCATTTCCCCAAGGGTCGAATTGGTGATTTTTGCAGTTGAATGGGAGAGGGTGAGAACAGTTGTAATAAACCATTAATGGTGCATATGAGACCTTAATAAAATACTTAACACATTACATACCTCTTTTCATAAATTTGAGTGGTTTTGGAGGCATTTGGGAAGCCATTTTCAGTACTTACCTCAGGGGGTTTTGAACCCCAAATTACTAGTAAAATTGCATACTTGATCCAGAATCTTAAGAGAGTTTGAAGAGGTCATTTGGTGGCCATATGTTATCCCTGAACATCATATTCAAGTCCTAATATCATTCATACACCTTCCTTGAATATTTGAAGGCATTCGGAGTCAATTTGAGACCTAGAGACCAATACTAGTCAAAGGGAAATCACTAGTAAAGTTACCTACATTGACCAGAAGTGCAAGAGTATTTGCAGAAGTGTTTTAAAGGTAAAAAGACATCCCTGAAACACATATTGATGTTATAATATCATTCATATACCTTCTCAGAAGATTTGGGATCATTTGGGGCAAATTTGGGACCTAGAGATCGAAACTAGTCAAAGGTCGAACCAAGAAAAAAAAGTGGAAAATTGTCATTTTAATAAAATTCCTAACAAGGGACATTACAGTGGTATCAGAGCATGGTCCTTGCACCTGTGGATTAGGTACATACATTCAAGAATAATTGGCAGCCATGTCTTACTATTATGATGAATCCTATGAGTACAATTCTTATGAGGAATATGCAGATGCTTATGAGCAATATGAAGCAGAATGTGAATGGTACGAGGAAGATGTGCCATCATGCAACACTTATTACAATTTCAAGAGAAATGAAGATTATTCTTATGACTTTATATTTGATGAATATGAGTGTGTCACACCAACCAATGATAATTCTATGAGCGAGTTCCAAAGATGGAGAGAAAAATATAAAACCTTGCCCCAACAATATCAAAAATATCAAGAATATCTTGCTTCGAGCAAAAATACACAAAATGCCATGTCTTTTGAGTACTATGCTGAACATGTTTTTGAAAATAGGCCCAAAAATGAAGATGTGGAGTTAGTGAAGAAAGGTTTATGCCCTTCTTGTAAAAACCCTTGGAGCGAGTGTCATATATGTGTGCATGAAATGATGTCCTCCTTGAGGAGAGCTTTTGAGATTTATTCAAGAAGAGATTCCAAATATACTGATCCTAAGGAAAACAAGGGGCAAAATGCATCAGCTTTCTTTAAGGAGCAAAAGGAAGAGACATCACAAGGGCATGAAGAAGATTCTATTGAAAATATGGAAGATCATTTCGAGACACCTTCTAGCTTAGACATGAACCAAAGAGCATCTACTGATGGATGCTTAAACTATGGAGGAGTACTTACTGATGGGTGCTCACACCTCTATGTTGGTGACATAGAGATCACTTTTGAAAGTGTTTCTACAAGTACAAGTTTCATTAAGCATGATAATGAAGACCTTGTAGCAGTTGAAGAAGAACCAAGATCAACTTCCCCATCACCACTTGAGCTTCATGAAGTTGGTCCAAGAAAAAATGAAGAAGATGAAGAGGTTCATTTGCAAGAGCCTCATTTTCTTGAAGGGTCCTTAAAGATGAATTAAAATAAGATCCAAGAGTCCCTCAGCATTCTCCATGACACTCAAGCATTGGTGTCAAATTCTTGTTGGAGAGCTACTTCATTGGAGGAAACATCCTTCCTTGAAGACATGGAGAAGATTCAAAGAGCAATGTGCCACATCAAAGGTAATTTCATGTCTTTGCTTTTTGATAGAAACCATTTGTTTGAGCTTAATGAATTGTTACATGATGCATACTTGAAGAATAATGAGGATATTCATAAGCTCACAATTCAAAATGAGTAACTTCTTGAAAAGTTGCAAGATACTTGTTTTTCCTCCTATGTTTCAGATTGTCAAATGGTAGATTGTTTGGAGGCTTCTCATGACATGGTGGATCATGAGAAATGTGGGTATTTGAATGTGCTTAATGTGTTTGAAGATGAACTTGAAGAGATCCAAACACCTGATGTGGTGGAAGAGGAATTTGAATTGTCTCTTGATGAAGGTTATGCAATTTTTAAAGAAGAGCATGATTCCTCTACATTGGAACCAAACTATGACAAATAGTTCACACTTTTGAAGGAGCTGCATGATACTACCCATATGGATCCTTCCCATGATGAAACTTCTGTACTTTTTGATCATCTGGGTGATTTGGGTCATTCTCCTACATCCTACAATTCCATGTTTTGCAACATTAGTCTCAATGAAGTATGGGTGAAAGGGTTCTTTTTGATGGTGCCACATGAGGAGTATGGAACTCCTATATTTACTTTTTATGATGATATGGTTGGAGCACATTCTTATTCACATTTGTAGCAGCCTCCTTTGTTACTTTATGATGATGCACATCTACATGGATGCACATATGATTTGCATTTGAGTCACTTGAAGACTCATGGTTTTTCTTGCTCAACACTTGATTCATTTGATGTTGGAGGAACTTCATCCAACACTTGGGTGAATATATTTATGATTGGAGAACATTTTTGTTGGAAGAGATATACTTTGTTACATCTTTATGATTCTCACATTCATGGATGTATGGGTGAGACTTCTTTGAGTCATTTGAAGTCTCCTTGTTTTTTCTGCTCATTATTTGGTTCAGATTTTAGTGGAGATTCTTCATTCACTTCTTGGATGAAAGAATACATGGTTGAATATTTTGATGCATATCACATCCTTTTGGAGCAATATTATAGGACATGGGATCCTCACCTACGTCATTGGAGCAGATTTGATTGGTCACTTGAAGCTTGTATGCACTTGAAAAATCGTGGTCTACTTGCTTGGAGGTATAAGCACTTTCATGATTCTTTGATAAAGCACCTCCTTGATGTACATTTTCATTATGTAGTTATGTACTTTGATGATATATATTTTGTACTCATGATGTTTGGAAGAATGCATACAAGAAAATGGGATCCAGGAATCATCTTATCTGATGGTATGGGTTGGAGAGCACTCTTCATTGTTGGGGTGCAATACAAGCAATGGGACCCTGGAATAATTTTTATCTCATTAGTTTCAATTTTTTTGGGGAAACAAGAAGTATGGGAGATGGATTTCCCACTTAATAAAGTGATTTTTATCAGAGTAGTGAAGCAACAAGCATGGTGGTTCCTCTCTAAAATCTTCATGGAAACTCAAAGACTCAAGGTTTGGTAATTCAATGGCAACTTCAAAGAATTATACAGAAAGCAGGTTCTTCAACACCCATGTTTGAAATTGCTTGAGAACAAGCAATATTGGGAAGGGAGGATTTGTCATGTCCCAAATTTGGAATTGGGTCACAATGGCCTAATCACATTAGCCATATTCATTAGATTTTGTAAAATTGATGTTAAGGGTCAAATAATTGCCAAGGAGGAAAATTGCTAGTTTCCTAGGTTTGGGGTGGAAACTTTGGGATTTGGAATAAGGGGGGTAATAAATGATGTTTATACATTAGAAGGGTTCAAGTATTTAATAAATAGAGTGAATAAATAAATTCAAGAGAAATCCTAGGTGACAAATGGTTTTGGAGACATATGGAGGATTGGGGACCCACACTAGCTTGATTTTTCATAATACATGGTATATCTCTTTTGCAAATTCAAATTAATGGGAATGTGAACACTCTTGGGTGAGTTGGTAAGTCATAACACATGTCATTGAGCATCTTAGGTCGAATTGGGAAGGATTGGTAACCTCCATGGAAGATAAAGAGTCAAAGTGGAAGTTTGTGGACACTTGGGCTAGATTCCCTAGCCCCTATGACACCAATGATGGAGCATCTATGAAAACTATGACAAATTGCAGACCTGACCTATGAAATCTGGCCACTATGACATGTAAGCCCCAAAAATAGGCTCAAAGAAGGCGAATTTGGGAGTTGGAGAAGCCAAGGAGACTCAAAATCGAATTTGGGAGAAGATGGAAGGTTGGAACTAGGAGACAAGTGGCAAATGTGGAATATTTCCTAAATGGAAATCTATTGAATCTATTGAGAGGATTTATACCCTTAGAAGGCTAATGTTGGTTATAAAATGTAGAAATGAAGTATGCGAATAGCTTTTGATCATTTTTAGAATTTTCAATTGCATTTGTGAAGAGGGAGAGCTAGTGGATGACTAGTTTCTTGCCTTAGCCAATTTCGAGGGTGAAAGATTCCCATCCAAGTTGGAAATTGGAAAGGCCATTCAGAACTTTCATTTGGAGCTTTAATGGAGTCTTTATTTGTAGGTGTAAGCTACAGGGCAGCTCATGGTTTCTTCTATTGCAGCTCACTCCTTCAACCATTTCCAGTTTTGATGGCATATTCTTGATCCTTGAGGGAGGGCATTTTTGGTGAGCTATTGTACTCTTTGGGGGAGCTTCTAATGACCCATTTATTTTGTAATATTAAGTACATACTCTTTTATTAATCTCCAGAAAGTTTCAGGTCTAAATTCCAAGTAGAAATGTATAAATCTCATTTTTAATGGAAGAACAATGTCATTTCCCCACTACCTTGTTGTGAACCAATGTATTGATGATGATTTCGAATGAATGGATGATTATATGATGAATTTGTGATTAATGGGCTGCCATGGATGTATTTTACAAGTTTCATGTATTGTACTTTAGCATTTGAAGTATGTTTACTCAGTTTAATTGCATTGGGAGAAGAAATAGTGCCATTTCCCCAAGGGTCAAATTGGTGATTTTTGCAGTTGAATGGGAGAGGGTGAGAATAGTTGTAATAAACCATTAATGGTGCATATGAGACCTTAATAACATACTTAACACATTACATACCTCTGTTCATAAATTTGAGTGGGTTTGGAGGCATTTGGGAAGCCATTTTCAGTACTTACCTCAGGGGGATTTGAACCCCAAATTACTAGTAAAATTGCATACTTGGTCCAGAATCTTAAGAGAGTTTGAAGAGGTCTTTTGGTGGCCATATGTTATCCCTAAAAATAATATTCAAGTCCTAATATCATTCATACACCTTCCTTGAATATTTGAAGGCATTTGGAGTCAATTTGAGACCTAGATACCAATACTAGTCAAAGGGAAAGCACTAGTAAAGTTACCTACATTGACCAGAAGTGAAAGAGTATTTGCAGAAGTGTTTTAAAGGTAAAAAGGAATCCCTGAAACACATATTGATGTTCTAATATCATTCATATACCTTCTCAGAAGATTTGGGATCATTTGGGGCAAATTTGGGACCTAGAGATCGAAACTAGTCAAAGGTCGAACCAAGGAAAAAAAGTGGAAAATTGTCATTTTAATAAAATTCCTAACAAGGGACATTACACCAGTGATGAAAACCTGCAGGTGGTGGGCCTACATCCAGTATGAAAAAGGATTGGCTCTGTAGAACTTCCTATGATGAGTAGATTCAGAGATTGGTTGAGATAGCAGCAACAGTAATGATGACAATGATTCAAGGTTGATGCATTGATGATGATGATCCAAAGAAGAAGACTTGTGCTAGCAGATCTGTGTCGAGAAATAATTTCCTAGTGAAGAGGGAGTGTTGATGCATATGTAACTTTGGAATGTATTTCATTTATATATTTATTGTACCCTTATAGAGATGTGTTATTCCTCTATAAGGAAGTGTCGTCATTTGTATTGACAAGTGTCGCAAGTGTGTTAACTTGCCGATGGGTTATTAGACCACCTTGTAAGGGGTCGGCCCAGATTTATGTAATATGTGGTTATTGTACCTAGCTAGACAAGTTGGCCCCATAAGGTTATTGGGAAAACAGAACAAGTATAAATAGAGATCGGGAGATCTCTATTTGGATCACTCAGAAACTCATTCTTCCTTCACTCGGAAAGTGGCGCACTTGTGAGGAGGAGGATCAGCTGCTAAGAGGAGTCTATCTCTTTTACTTTGGTTGTACTTTGGTTGATCTATTGCTCTATCTATCTCTGAGGAAGTTGTGGGGTTTTTCACCTTAGGGTTTTCCCCACGGAAACTCTGTGTGTCTATTGTCTCTTATGCTTTTGATTCTTGTGATGATTGACATGCTTGATATGATTGATATGCATTGATATACTGTACATGCTGTTCTCTCAATAAATATCCTAGAGTATATTGAATTAATGCTAAAAAATTAACACTTTCGGCTTCGGAATAGTTGGACGTACACCACGAAACAAACTCTGGGAAAGATATAAATTGGTCAGGGCAAAAAGACATGAAAGAAGACTGTATTACTCTATGTATATCTGAACCTTCTTCCTGTAAACATTTTAGCTTAATTTTAATTTCTGAGACAGATAACCTAATTGAAGTATAAAAAATGTCGTGGTCTCTATATTCTAAGGCATCTTTTGTTTTCACATTTTCGACACTTGGAGCCTTTTCCATTTTTCTTTTATAAATTAACTTTCACAATTCCGACAACAGTGGTTGTATGGTCTACCTTTCACTGACAGCTCTTGAGTCTGACCTTCTCTGTCACTTTCTCCGTTGCACATCCGTCCAAAAGCTTTTGACTCTAACAATTCGAATAAAAAATGTCAACTTTTGTGTGCCCCACTGCTATATATAACCCTCTTTCTTTATCTTTCAGTCTTCTTTATCAGCGCTCATTTTTCTTATCCGTCGATCCCTCGTGCTACAATCTGAATCGTTAGATCTAATCTCCTTTTACTGCCTTGATGATCTCTCTCCATCGTCTGATCATTCTTTAATCCTTAAATATCAACCGTCAAATTTTGGAGCTAATCTACGAAAGGTGGTTTCACAGCCTCTCAAAATGGTTTCCAATACCATCTTCAACCCTTGCAAAACACTGTGTTGTCGCCACGCATCCAATGGTTTCACTTTTCGCATCCACTATCTCCCCTTATTTTTTGGGCATGTTCGCAATGTGAAACATCATGGAATTGTCGATCTCTTACATACCAACGGATCAACGATAAAACATGCACTATGTTTAACCTTCATCTTTTATCCATTGGCGGGGTTTCCCCCCATTATCTTTCATGCACCTTTCCTAAGCGAGATGAATTCATCGCCTTTGATTTCTTTCACATGCAACTTGAGCCATTAGATTTTTCTGCCATCAATCTCGACCATTGATTTTTAGCGTTACACTTCCGCCAGGGTGGTTTCGCAGCCCTTCGAGGTAGTTTCCTTTACCATTTTTCTCGCTTGCGACATGCTGTAGAGATGCCACCTATCTGGTGGTTTTGCTTTTCACAACCACCTATAACGTCTTACCTCCGTGCACTTTGGTGATGTGAAAACAACGTGGATTGTTGATCTTCTTCTCGACAGACAATCAACAATGGATTCTGCAACAGGTTTTAGTGCTTTTGTTATTTTCCTTTGTATTAATGCTTTTTAACATTTCTTTTGCTCTCGATTTCTGATTTTTGCATTTTTCTTTGAAATTTATTTATTTATTTATTTTGTCCTCTTTAGCACTTTTATCTACCACTCTTGGTCACATTTGGCCACATAATCATGGAACCAAGGAAATTTTTAGGGCCTTTCTCACCATATTAAGAAACTTTCAAAACATTTATCTATTATACACCATCATTTGCATTGTAAGAAATTGGTGCTAACAGTGTCCAAACATGAAGAAGAAGAAGAAGCATCAACAAAAAACAACTTCAGCTGATATCGATGAGTATGCATCTAGATTTGAGAGAGATTTTTCTCTCTGTGTTGGTCTTCCAAAGAGAATCTACACATTGAGAGGTTGCTATGAAGGTTGAATAAAGGTTCTAACCTCGACAATTTCACTTTTAGGAGTATGTCACGCCTGGGAAGATTTATTTGGCAGAGCCAAAGATATGAATGCACATTCCCCAAGGACTTCTTTGGAAACTCCACTACTTTTGGTGTAGTATAGAAGATACTAAACCTTCAGGTGACTAATCAGACAGTTATCAACCTAGTTCATACCGATATACTTATTTGGCTGAGATCTGACTGACAGGGAATAAACTAGGTGTAAAATCCTTCACTTGGACTAGTGAAGGAGGAGATTTCCAGATGAGTTCGAACGGGTCTAAATATTCCCAAATTTATTATATGGGAGGATAGATGGGTTCATTTACTCATTGATTATATGAAGGGACCTTCAAAAAAAAAATTAGAAATACAAGGGTTCATTAAATGCTCAAAACTGGAAAACTAGTCAAATTTGGCCCTTAAATGTGTTAGTCTGGTTAATTGACCACTCAAATGACTCAGTAAATTCTCTAATTCTACAATAATGGATAGTGACACATATGATAACATATAAAATGATAGTAGAAATCTAAAACCACACATTTGGAGGTGCCATCATTGATTTATTACATTCAAATTGCTGAAACCCTAAGATATTGAGGATTTTACAAAAAATAAGGAAAAGTGGAGAATTGGAGAGCAAGAAGGGTCATTTTTCAACACTGTAGATGGTTCTTGAATTGAATAATATCATCCTAGAAAACCATGGGGTGAACCACTGTCACTGGAAGCATCATAGTGCGCACTGTTTCACTACCTTCTTCTTCTTCATCTCCAAGATGACTTGACCAAGTTGAACTGGGTTGCTGATCATATTTTAAACTTCACTTCATTTTATGTAATTAAATCACTGAATAGGGTTGGATATCCTCTTCCTCAATCCCCAGTAGAGAGACCTCATAATCCTTCAACTAGTTTACTGGATGCAATGGGCCACATCACCCAATGTGAGTTAGGGGCACATCACCCAAGCTATAGAGCTCTCAATATTCAATTCAAAAACTAGAAAACGATGTGAATGGGTGTGTTCATCCTCCTTTTATTAACCTCTTCCAGCTTTTATGCCTTCATTCTAGAGCTTGCCACCTAGGAAACTCTAATTAGTGATGAGTGGAGGCTTGTTTGGCAAGTTTCTTTTGCATTTTGGATCCACTTGCCTCGCCAGCTTCTCCCTCACTAGCTAAATTTGGCTCTTGCAGCTTTTAACGATGCCTTTCTTGTGTTTCTTGACTATTTATAATCCTTCTTGATGGTATAAATCAAGAAACTTCTTTCTTTTTTGCTTTTGATTTGCTTTCCCGCTTTTGAGTTGTCTTTATGCTTTTAGCCACTTTATGCTTTTAGGATGCTTTCTTGCTTTAGTGTGCTTTTCCTTGATTTTATGGTGCCTCCATATTTTCCATCATTTCGGCCTGCTATGCGCCCTCCTATGCATTTAGAACTCATCAAGCAATTATTAAATAATAATTAAATATTTACAATTTATGAAATACACCACCTCTCTTAATTTATTAGATTAAATAACCATGGACCAATATTAATCCTAACTAATTTTATTTTATTCTTCACTAGGACCCAACTATCCATTCACCCTATCACACATTACTCCATCTTCTTTCCACTCCATGATTGCGCTACCACTCTGCACACCCTCATCCATACCTAACTCCGCACTACTCCCCCTGCACTCATCTCCTCGCACGTAGTCTCTCACCCTCCTTCACACCATCTCTCTCATGCCCCCTCGTCTCTTCCAACCCTATGCTCCCTTCATTCCACCAGCCGTAGCTCTAAACCACCTCCACTCCAGTTCACACAAATACCTCCACCAGTATGCCAAGTCGTTCCCTTTCCCAACACCTCCACCAATCCACACCCACTTGCTCACTCCTTTTTCACAGCATACCTCGACCTCCCTCCTTAGCACCCTCTGTGCCATACACCCTACTCCCATCTTCCTGTGCTATCGCACCAGTCCTGCATACCCCTGCACCATCCATATGCCGTTTCCACCATTCATCCCAAGCCTGTACCTTAGCACTCCTCTTCATGCCTCTCCTCAAACCCTCGTTCCCATCGCATCCGCTAAGCGATGCACCTCCCTGCCACCGACGACTCACCCCACACTAGGGTAGAGCTGCTTCCCTAACACACCAGTCATTTTGCACACTTACCACCATGCCTAGTGTGTCCTCTCCATAACTCCTAAAATTTCCCTCCCGTCCTTTACATTCACCTTCCCTCCACCAAGTCAAACCAATTCACTCCCTTCTCCACTGCTAGGGTTTAAAACCCTAAAACCTTCTATTTCAATTATTATTATTATAATAATTTAAAAGCACCTAATTCTATTTCCACGCTCATATTCCATTTCTCCTCGGCTTTAAAACCAAATTCCCTAATCCATCACATCCTAAAAATAGATTATAACAATATTATTTTTATTATTTAATAATAATTGTCATTATAATATTATTTTTTTAACCCTAAACCCTCATAAAAAAAAATATTTATTGTTATTGTTAATAATAATTATTATTAGCCCTTGGGGTGTAGTAATCAAAGGAATACCTACATAAGGACCACATTGGGTTACTTGCACGTTTTGTGCCTAATTATTGTCAAAAAGTAACGTAAGAATACAATTCAAAGTCGTAACCATGGAGTATAATTCACATTCACAAATAGAAAAATTAGAAGAAGAACTAATTCATTATAACAAGAAATTGGGAAATTACAAACTATGATTGATTTACAGAAACTTCGAACGTAATTCAAAGATAAGGCTTTTTACAACCAAAAAAATCATATGGAAGATTTGTTAGCACAAAATAATGAATTAAGGGATGAAAAACAAATCAATTAGGAATCACAAAATAAAGATATCAAGATGAATTTTGACAAGAGTATAGTAGAAAGAGACGAAGAGATCTCTCGCTTAAAAGAGCACAATAAAACACTACTTATAGAGACCACAAAGTTAAAGGAAGTGAAGTAGTGCAATAAAAAATTAGAACAAGAAAAACAAGATCTCGAGATGAAATTATCAAAGAAGGAAGAAGAAAGAGCTTTCCTACGCCACCTTAATGAAAATTTACTACAACAAATTAAAGAGCTACAACAACATAATGGTGACATTAAAAATACTCACAGATTAGAGGTTGCGAGGATCAATAAAAGGGTATCAAACAATAATGATGAGATTTTCAGGCTGCGAAATCATAGTAAAATTTTAGTCACAAAAATAAAGAAGTTAAAAAATGCTCGGAAATTGGAACAAGCTACTGAAGATATTGAAGGAAAATTATTAGAAAAGGAAGAAAAGAATCACCACCTTAGAAGTCAGAATCAAGATCTCATGGAACAAATTAGGAAGTTAAATGAAGATGAGAAGAAGCAATAAGTAATGCTCGTGAAGCTTAAGAGTGATACAAGTTGTTGGAAGACAAGTTAGAACAAATCCAGAAGGAGGCATCAAAACCATCAGAAGTAAAAATCCAAGTTGTGGAAAAATGAACAAACATAGATCCAATCCACATCACATCTCAAGAAGATGCCATTCCAGATGAAGAAAAAACTTATAAGGATGTTGGAGTACAACCAATAAGAACACATTATCGACATCCAAATCATAAAAGCAGATATCTTAAAAGACAAGAACAACTAACCAAAGATACTAATACTGGCGCAATCAAGTCTCAAGATAACAATTCATGTGGAAGTGCTACGTTCCACAAAGAATTGAATTAGGATGGATTGATCCTTTTACTTTTAGAAAATTCTCTTCAACACTCAGAGATTCATATTGTCTCACATCATCAACTACAACAGAACATAGAAGAATATGATGACAGTTACAAACTAAAGTAGAGATGTAAAGCTTCTTCATCAATATGCTTTGAGGACAAGGCATTTATGAAGAGGAGGACAATGTAACAAATATAATATTAAATAATTAATATTAATAAATAGTAATAAAATAAACATTAATAGTTTAAGTTAACTAAGGGACACATCCCTTAGTGAATAGTTACCATGTAAGGCATATATATTCAGGCTACTTTATCATTGTAATATCATCTTTCATATTATCAATTACATATTTTAATCTGTTATAGAGTATCTTTGGTTGACTTATTTATTTGGATAGTCTTTGTGTGTACATGAACTGGGCTGGTTTGATTGCAAGTTTTGCTACTTTTGGATGCTTGAGAAGCCATGAATTAATGTTGTAGGAGGTTCTCCAATAGCATATAGCAGGTTGGACTCTCACTGCACACAATGGTAAGCACTATAAATGTTGGATTTCCTGAGGGAACTGTGGATCAATGAAGGGAAATGCCTTCCTTGTGTTGTGTGGGGAAGTTGGAAGGAGTGCCATGACTATGATGGTTTACTGAGATCTTTGTAGAGCTATAGATGGGATTTTGGCTAAGCATAGTGAGTAGAATGGGTTGTGGGCTAAGGGAGAGAAACCTATAGGTGTTTCCTTTTCCCTGGTGGCTTCATAGCCTAACTTGGGGGTGGCCTCTTAGCATAAATAGTATATGCTGGATAGAGTGACTACGGTTGGGTGGAAAATCTCTCTTACACAGTCAGTTGCTTGGATCTTCTTTAATTAAATATAAGTATTCTTTTGTATTGAATTTGCAATGTTTTAATTGATGTCTGTAATGATTATGCTTGTAAATGCATGCATTGTGTGTTTGGATGTATTTTATTTATGTCGTGTATTCTTATTATGCATCTGCACACATATTTCTTAATAATATGAATCCGTAATATAGATATGGGGCAAAATTTAGATGCCCATAGTTAGTAATGTCCCCTCGCGTTGGTCGGATTGAGAAAATGAGACATGAAAAGAAGGCCATAATCCTATAAACTGTCCAATGAGCCCATGATCAACCAAATCCAATGCCTTATGATGTGAAGTAGTAGAGGGAAGTTTCAATTCAATGATAACAACAACAATCACAAAATGAGTGAGTGTAGAATTCGGTTTACAGGGTTTGTGATAAGAAGAAGACGAGCTTTGAAGGCCACCTCTTTAGAGAGATTCACAGGGGGAGGCCCTCCCAGATCCATATGCAGGAGGAACACATAGAAGGTTAAAGGGATCAAGGGTGGCTAGGGTTTAGATATTGGCTCTGAGCTCCCAACGCTTGTTTGGTACAAAACATATTGCATTGACTTATTAACATATTTATTTTTAGGTTAAATTTATTTTAGTTTCATATTTAACAAATTTTAAGAAAGATTAAAAATTTCAAAATGCATGTTTATGTGAGGGTGTAAAAATTGAAGGCTTGTATTTTGAAAGATTTGATGGGGTCCTTGATCTTGTAGTAAACACTTCCCTTCAATTGTTGGAATCTAACCACATAAGAAGTTAGTGTTACCATTGATCCTAAACTTTAATCAAATTATTGATAATCTAGGTCGACTCAAAATTGGACAAAACCTTTAGGGACATCATTACATTATGCACACAGATGATGATGGAACTTTGTTTATACTTGCAATTTCTATAATTTTTTATCAAATTTTTAATTGGAAAAAAAAAAAATCTTACTACAAGATTAACTTCAAATTTGATCCATTTAATTTGATAAATCCACTCATTACATATGCATCGTATACCTACAAAACACCTAAAAAGTAATGATAATATAATAAATAATATGAACATAATTTTCTCATTTTAGTTTTACTTCATACAATGTTACTTTATAAGAACTTTGTTAGTAATAGTTTTTATATTTATTTGGATAATGATAGCAACAAATTGTCACCCAATGAAACATTGACTCTCGGGATAAGAATATAATGGTAGACAACTTTTGGGATAGTGGTCCTTGCAGGTGTGCTTTGCGACATCTTGACCCTTGCTAAATCACAAATTATTGGTATATCTAGCTTGTGGGTTATTGGATATACTCTTAGGTTATAGTGGCAGCCAATTAGATTTGAACCCGGGCCTCCCCCGGGTAATGGCCAATTACCGATTCCCATGGCTTAAAAACAACGTTTGTCACCAAAATGTAGTGGTCAAATGTGTGAGGTTTGCATTGTAGTCTATGCGCACACATAAGTGATCAAAGCCTACTCTCTTGTCAACCTTAAGACCAAACACTAAATGTTATGACTACAACCAAAATTTAGTCCTAAGGGATTGGATCCATCAATGAGGATGCAGCAACTGTATCCAGTTGGACAGTTAACCGTGTCTGGTTAAGGAGTTAAGAAGCGAGTCCGCCTTCCATATTTGAGATAAACGATAATAATATATTGATAGATGATGAATATTACAATTGGTGGCCACCTTTATATAAGCTGTGGGAAGCCATGTATGAGGAGATGCGCCGCTTAACCTAGTACTAATTATTATTTACTATTATTATTACATTTATATTTTATATTCGTTGCATTGCCACCCCCTTTAAAAGGAGCTTTGTCCTCAAAGCTGTATTTGCAGTCATTGTCTTTTATTCTTGATTTGTGTTGATGCTCGATTTGAATTAAGTGATCTGGACTGGTCTCTCTATCTTGATGATTTCCTGGGTCCTTCTTCTGCTGCGATTCTTTCTGCTTGGGTGGCGAATTCTTTAGACCATACAATCGATACTTACTTCCTTTCCATTTAAATCCCATGTACTATTTTTGTAGATTGGTAGAGTAAGTCCCTAGCGATGCTAACCAGTCGGCGCCTAATACCATGTCTACTTCCTTGAGTGGTATTACTCAATACAATTGAGTTGTAGGTGTAAGTTTTGTATGTGTAATGACACCTTATGACATTTTCCCACTTCTTCTATGTGTTGATCCGCGATGGTGGAGGCTTTAAGCCCTTTTGCGGGAAACACAAAAAGATTAAGTTCCTTTGCCCTGTTGATGTCGATCAAATTATGGGTACTTCCAGAATCGACCAAAATTGTGATATCCCTATTTTTAATAGACCCTATAAGTCGTAACCTCTTTGGCCTTGTATATTTTGTTGCTAGGGATACGAGTTGTTTATTCTCACTGTTGTTGCAACTTCTTAGTTGAGGTGGAATATAGCTCCCTATGATTAACAGTTTCCCTTTTTGTTGGGTGTTAACATTCTTGGGTGCCGCTAGATCTTCTTCCTTACAAGTGTGTTGAATACAGGTAATGGTCGCTATTGATACTTTGGATGAGCTTGTATCTGCATCAGACTCGGATGTGTCTTCTTCCCCAGGTACCTGTACTTCTTTTCCATTAATAATTTTGCAGTGTGCCGTGTGATTGGTTTGGCATTTATGGCCAGGAGTCCAATCTTCTCTGCATCGACGACATGTATTCTTCTTCTTATTATTATTATTTTCTGGGCGTCCAATGGATACTTTAGAATCTTTCTCAACTTCATAACTATATGATTGAGAGGTGTTGCATTGGATGCAATGGGGGAGTAACACAGATGTAGAAAAGGGAGGAGATGGCAGCAGCGTAAGGCGAAGGGAGGAGAGGTGGAGTAATGCACAGGAGGGCAGGTGAGCTGTTGATGAGTCGTAGGCAGAGGTGGTGGTCGGCGCAGCAAGAGGAGAGGGAGAGTAGGGAGTTTGATGGGGAGACGAAAAGAAATACGAGAGTGAGAGGAATGGTGGAATGAGGAGCCGAATCCGAGCTCTAGGGGAGGAGCGAAAGCTCTGATACCAAATGCAGCAACCGTATCCGGTTGGACAGTTAACCGTGTCCGGTTAAGGAGTTAAGAAGCAAGTTCACCTTCCATATTTGAGATAAATGATAATAATATATTGATAGATGATGAATATTACAATTGGTGGCCACCTTTATATAAGGTGTGGGCAGCCATGTATGAGGAGATGCGCCCCTTAACCTAGTACTAATTATTATTTACTATTATGATTACAATTATACTTTATATTCGTTGCAGAGGAATGGGGAGCTTTTCACCCATGACCAAGGTTGATTTCTCATGATTGCATCTGACCCTTGAGGTTGCCATAGGGGCACTCAGAGGTGATGGTTGTATGTGTGAGGCTTGCATTGCACTCCTCGCACACACATCGATGTATTAACACCCATCTTCTTGTCATCCTTAAGACCAAGTACTAAGTGTCATAGATATGAACAATCCTTAAGACCAAGTACTAAGTGTCATAGATATGAACACCAATTTAAATCAAAGAGCCATAACTCAAGGTAAGTTTCATACTTTTTCCATCGAGATGTAAATCTCAATAAGATACGGGACCTATGGTATCTTGGCTTAAAAAGTAGGCACCCCAAAGTGAGATGTCTTGGCCGTATTAGACGAGGACATTACCAATTCCCAACTTAAAAATAAAAACAAATTAACACTATGCAACCTGCTAAATTGAACAATTATCAATTTAGGTGGACGCTCCCACATGAATCAGCCTATGTTGTACCAGACAAACATCATCATTCCAACAAAGAGATGAACACGCTCTTGACGACGAGAAATCAGTGTGAACAATGGCTGTTTTATGGTAGGTTTACTCTTCCCCTGCTTTGACACTCTTCCCCTGCTTTGTCATGGATATGTCGCTATTTTTCCTACCTTCTTCATGTCGAGTCCCCTCTCAATCTCACATTGAAACATCCTTCCCTGACACGCAGAATCTGCATTCTTATCATCTTTGTTTTTATTTTTATGGTCGTTTTGCTACTCCTATCCCCATTGTTGTTGCCGCAGCAATTAATCAGGGGTGTAGGAATCGAGTGAAAAAGACGGGAAGAGTTTCAGCAGTTGCCAACCAAAACCAATTGACACACAAACAAAGCAATAATTTCTCATGGAACAATACGATCAGAGGTTATGTAAAGAACGGCTTGTGGGGTAAAGTGCTGAGGATGTATTATCATATGATACACGCAGGCATAAATCCAGACAAGTTGGTATTTATAGCTGTAATCAATGCATGCGGAAGACTATCAGATCTGCAAGCAGGCAGGAAGATCCATGAAGATATCATTGCAGCGGGATTTGAGTCGGATGTTTTTGTGGGAACTGCACTCACCTCAATGTATGCAAAGTGCGGGTGTTTAAAGAATGCGCGCCAAGTGTTTGACAGAATGCCTAAACGAGATGTTGTGTCTTGGAATGCAATCATTGCTGGTTATTATCAGAATGGCCATCTCCACGAAGCATTGGCATTCTTTTTTAAAATGCAAGTGCAGGGAATAAAACCAAACAACATCACCATGATTAATGTTCTGCCTGCTTGTGTTCATTTATTGGCTCTGGAAAAAGGTAAGCAGATACACAGTTATGCAATAAGAACTGGATTTGATTCTGATGTTGTCGTGGGCACTGGGCTTATGGACATGTATACCAAATGTGGGAATGTTAACCTTGCCCACAAATTGTTTGAAAGAATTCCCGAACGAGATGTTGTGTCATGGAGTGCAATCATTACTGGTTATTCACAGAATGGCCATCCCCATGCAGCGCTGGGACTCTTCCATGAAATGCAAGTCCAGGGAATAAAACCTGATTCATTCGCCCTTGCTAGTGTTCTTCCTTCGTGTGCCCATTTATTGGCTCTGGAACAAGGTAAGCAGATCCATGGCGTTGCAATTAGAAATGGATTTGATGCTGATGTTGTTGTAGGCACTGGTCTCGTAAACGTGTATAGCAGATGTGGGAATGTTAAGATTGCCCACAAATTGTTTGAAAGACTATCTGAACGAGATGTTGCATCATGGACTGCAATCATTGCGGGTTATTCCCAGAATAACCATCCTCATGAAGCCTTGGCATTTTTCATTGAAATGCAAGTCCATGGTATAAAACCGGACTCCATCACAATGGTAGGTGTTCTTCCTGCATGTAGTAATTTAATGGCTCTTGAACAAGGTAAGCAGATCCACAGTTATGCAATAAGAAGTGGATTTGCATCCGATGTTGCTGTCGGCAATGCACTTCTAGACCTGTATGCTAAATGTGGTCACATAGGCATTGCTCGACAAGTGTTTGACAATGTGTCAAGTAGAGATGTGGTGTCATGGAATGCAATGATTTTGGCATATGGAATTCATGGACATGGTGCCGATGCTCTTGCTCTTTTTTCCCAAATGCAGCAGACATGCATAAAGCCGGATCATATCACCTTCACTGCTGTTTTAACTGCATGCTCTCATGCAGCATTCGTCAACCAAGGCCGGCAATCCTTTGAATCCATGAAATCGGATTATGGCCTTGCACCTAAGCTGGAGCAATATGCATGCTTGGTTGACATTCTTGGACGTGCAGGACATCTCCATGAAGCGCATGACATTATCAATAAGATGCCATTAGAGCCGGATGCTAATGTATGGGGATCCTTGCTTGGAGCCTGCAGAATTCACTACAATATTGAGCTTGCAGAACACGCAGCAAAACGCCTTTTTGAATTAGAACCAAACAATGCTGGAAATTATGTACTGTTGTCAAATATCTATGCCAAGGCATGCAGGTGGCAGGATGTGGTAAAGGTAAGGACAATGATGAAAGAGAGGGGAGTGAAGAAGCAACCGGGATGGAGTTCTGTTGAGGTACACAGAGAGGTCCATACATTCCTCGCGGGAGACAGAGCCCATCCTCAATCTGAAAAAATTTATGCAATGTTGGAAACCTTGTTTGCGCAAATGAAGAAATCAGGTTACATGCCCAAGACAAATCTTGTGCTGCACGATGTGGAGGAAGAGGTAAAGGAAAACATTCTATGCAGTCATAGTGAAAAACTGGCCATTAGTTTTGGGATCATCAATACAAGCCCAGGCACTCCCATCCGTGTCATGAAAAACCTTCGCGTTTGTAATGACTGCCATGATGCCACTACATTCATCTCCAAAATTGTTGGGCGAGAAATTATTGTGAGAGATGCAAATCGTTTTCACCATTTTAAAGATGGATTGTGTTCTTGTGGAGATTATTGGTGATGCTAGTTTAACCGAGCGAGTATGTCGATGCTTATAAATTAATATTTGCGTACTATTTCTTTGTTATGTAGAGCATAATATCTTTCAAACACACTGATATAGTAATTTGGGGTTGATTTTTGTGTGTTGGGCTCTTATGAGCCTTATATATAAGTAATTAATACTGGGATTTTAAACCTAATATCCTGGTTATGTAATATAGTCCTATCATTGTCCATGTTAAGTTTTTCTCTAATTACAATAACTCAAAGGGTTGTGATTAGAAACAGAAAATGATCATACATGGTTATGAGAAGATACAAGAAATACCCGCATCTACATGGTGTTCTATGATAATATTGAAATATAATCATGTTAATATGATATTAAATTCGTGATGGGTTTTGCCTATGGTATTTGAAAGGTATTTTTGAATATTTTTTAGAATTTGGAATGGTGTTTGATTTATATGTTTTTTTGTTTTGTTTTGTTAAAAACACAATTATATATACTAAATTGATTGCTATATCCCTTTTGTTTTATCTTATCAGATGCCTTTTTCTCATCATTATAATAAACACATCTCAGACTTTTACAATCTTTGATGTAAATTAACCTTATATCAATTTTCCAAACCTCATACCTTTCATGGGATCTGATATCAGATTTGTTGGTCTTTGTTTGTTAAACATACACTATATTTTTCTATGAAGCTACTTGTGCAGTGAAATTTGTGTTTTGCACCTTATCTAGGCCAATTAGGAACTTCATTATGACACAAATAGGACAAGTTGGTAAGAAGGGTGACAACACTAGTCAAACTAACAAAGGCAAAGCACAACAAAGACAAAGAAACAAGCATGGGAGTTTGGAGATGATAAAGCACAACAAAAGAAAAACAACAAGCTTTGGGGACAACACTAGCCAAGGCTAGCGAAGGAAAGGTGCCACCTCTCAAATGAGAGATGAAAAGGACCTAATAGGTGAGAACCAAGGAGCAAGTGAGGTTGCCCAAGGGAAGGGAAACGAGGGGAGGATTTCCCAAGCAACGTAGGAGTAAAAGAAGAAGAGGAGAAACTTACCCCAAATATGTCAGGAATGTTAAATTTTCAGAATTTACTTCAATCTGATCTAGGATCTTAACTGAGAGAACAACATGTACAACAAATCTACCGCATATCAATCATGGACACAATAATGCAAGCACACAAGAGACACAGAGTTTACTTGGGGAAAACCATAAAGGTGAAAAACCCCAATAACTTCCTCAGAGATAGATAGAGCAATGATACAACCAGAATACAAGAAATAGTCTTCTCCTAGCAGCAGAGCCTCCTCCTCCACAAGTGCGCCATTCTCCCAAGTGTGAGTGAGAGAATAGAATGATCAAATAGAGATCTCCCGATCTCTATTTATACTAGCCTTGACTTGCCTAATAACCTTTACTAGGTCAGCCTTAACTTAACCACATAACACAATGCTGACTGGGTCGACACCCAATAGGGTGGTCTAATAACCCTTTGACCCACATGGCCGACCCCCACTAGGGTGGTTTAACAACCCTTTTGTTGGGTATGTTGCTTTTTTGCTTTTTCGCGATTTTCGACCCATTGTACTCTATCTAATTCCGGTAAAAGGAATTAGGGTTGTAACCTAATTCGGGTAAACGAATTAGGGTTTTAGATGCTGCAGAATACCATTTATTGTATTGTACATGTAAAATAAACATATAATGAAAAAGGAGCTATGCGGCTCTAAGTTTTGCTGGTTTTTTCCCGGTTAAGGGTTTCCAGGTGAAAATCTCTGTGTAATGTGTGTGCCATTGTGTATTTTCTGTTAATGCTTAAGAATCGATATATGTTTGTACTTCACTGTTAAGGTTTTAAACTTACACCTTTGACCCACATGACTTATACAGGGCCGACCACAACAAGGTGGTCTAATAACCCATCAAGTATAAGTTACGACACTTACAATATAAATGACGACACTTCCGTATAGAGGAATAATAACATCTCTATAGGAATATAAAATACATATATGAAATAGATGGGTGGAATACATTCCGAAGTTACATATACATCGACACTCCCTCTTAATTAGGAAGGTATTTCCCGACACAGGTCTGCTAGCACAAGTCTTCTTCTTTGGATCATCATCAGCGAATCATCATCCTCGAATCATCATCATCGTCACTGCTGTTGCTATCTCAATCAATCTCTGAATCTACTCGTCATAGGAAGTTCTACAGAGCCAGTCCTTTTTCATACTGGATGTAGGCCCACCACCTGCAGGTCTTCATCATCACTGGCCATACTGTGGAAATCTCAGGACTTATTACATGCGTCACAAAACCTTGCAAGAGCATCCAGGCTGTTACGAGCACACAGCTCTACCTGTCGGATCTCCCAGGGACATATTATATGTGACTGTCACAAAACCTTAAAAGAGTCTCTTGACTAGGAAGAACCCTAAAGAGCATCTGAGGCCTTTTTCATCCTGTCCAGATCTCCAAGACTTATTACATGTGACACCTACCACAAAACCTTGCAAGAGCATCTCAGGACTTATTACGGGCACATAGTCCAACCTATCGGATCTCCCAGGGCCATATTACATGTGGTCATGGCAAAACCTTGCAATAGCATCCCAGGACTTATTACGAGCACACAACTCAACCTATCGGATCTCCCAGGGCCGAATTATATGCCATAGGACAAAACCTCGAAAGAGCATCTGCCAGATATCCCAGGGCCAAATTATATGCCATACGCAAAACCTTGCAAGACTATCTGCAGATCTCCCAGGGCCAAATTATATGTCCTTCCAAAGCAAAACCTCAAAAGAGCGTTTTCCAGATATCCCAGGGCCACATTACATGCCATAGGCAAAACCTTGCAAGACTATCTGCAAACCTCCCAGGGCCAAATTATATGCTTATCTGCACAACCTGTTCCATGGCCACAAAGTATCAACCTGATACTCACCATACATCATCCCGATGTACACATGATCATCCTGATCATCATCACTGCAACATCCTGCTGCATGTCATCTGGAGCAACATCTTGAAGCTCATCATTTATGATCATCCTGATCATATAATGCATCTACCTGATGCATACCAAGTATCTACCTGATACATATCATCATAAATGATCCACTTGATCATACAATGTATCTACCTGATACAAATACAAATACATGATCCACCTGATCATACCTGATACATATCAACATACATGATCTACATGATCATACAATGTATCCACTTGATACATATACAGATACATGGTCCAAGCATCCAACATGATGCATATACAAAATACATACAAATGATCCAACTGATCATATCCAACATCCAACATGATGCATATATACATAAATGATCAAACTGATCATAACAAGCATCCAACATGATGCATATACATATACAGAGTAGTAACTGGAGCATCGTCCTGATGCTCATCATCCATGATCCTCCTGATCATCATAGCATCGTCCTCTTCAGATCATCTCATTGTCCACGAAGCACAACCCAGATACACATCATCCAGCACTTACACCACCGACATGGGAGAACACATATACCACCATTCGGAGAAGGCTCCGGCCCTTACTTTTTCACCATGGGAGAACACATCTACCACCATGTGAAAAATGGCTCAGCAATTACATCACGACCAAGGGAGAACACATCAACCATGTCAGAAAAGCTCATGTGCATCTGCATCTTCCGGACTCATCACTTCCCTCTAGAAGGAACCTTGATCTAAAGTGCACCAAGCTTCTCTCTGAAGTACTCAAACTGCACTCTGGCCAACGGCTTGGTCAATACATCTGCAACCTGCTCATCCATCGCAACATACTCTACTTCGGCTGTACTCAGTGCTACGCAGGACTGCTTCCTGCTAAACCAAGAGATCACACCTGATCCCATACTGAAGTAGCACCCATATGTGCTCTTCCTATCTGCAGCACTACCTACCCAATCTGAATCAACATAACCCTGTAGGTTAAACTTTTGATTCGCATCATACTTGAGCCCATAATCAACCGTACCCTTCAGGTACCTTAGAATATGCTTTACAGCAACTAGGTGAACATCTCTCGGATCCATCAAGAACTGGCTCAATGTGTTCACCGCAAAGCAAATATCTGGTCTCGTGTTCGTTAGGTACATAGAGGACCCAATCATCTGACGATACATTGTGACATCAACCGGATCAGATGAGGCATCACACAAAAGCTTCAGGTTCGATGCCATAGGTGTGGCCATATCCTTGCAGTCCATCATCCCGAACCTCTTCAGGATTTCTACTGCATACTTCCCTTGTCCAAGAGAGATTCCATCTGCACTCTGTCACACGTCCATGCCAAAAAAAAATAGTGCATCATCTCCAAGTTCTTCATATCGAATTCGGTAGCAAGCTTCCTCTGCGTGTTGGCAATCAATCTATCATCACTTGTTACAAACAGGTCATCTACATAGTAGTATCACTGGATTGCCTTCCTCAACCTTGTAGTGAAGGTTGGAATCCACTTTACACTTGGTAAAGCCCAAACTGGATAGAAAGCTGTCTATCCTACCATACCAAGTTCTGCACATATATGACTCCCTGTCATGTGTTTCAGAACCAAGTGGCTGCTCCATGTACACTTTTTCTTCAACTACACCATTCAAGAAAGTTGTCTTGAAATCCATATGGTGTATCTTCCCTATCATCACTGCAGCCGGAGAAAGTACTGATCTAATGGAAGTGTATCTGGATACAAGAGAAAAAGTATCTATGCTACCACCTGGAGCATGCTTGATATTGTAGCTTCTCTTGGAAGTCACTACAGACTCCCCTTCAGGTCTTAGGACTGCATCCCAAACATCTTCGTGATCGACTGGTACTCCTCGATCATGGCATTCTTCCCAGATCCCGGGAACTTCAATATCTTCAATATTTTCAACAGATAACTTTGTTGCTGAACAAATGTTGTAGTCCTTCTTTTGTAGGTGATGATATATGATCTTTCCTACACAACAAGTTAAATTGCATGATTAGAAAACATCTCATAGTTTTCAGAACAAATTCTTACACATAAAGAAATATGTCATACAGTCATGCAATTATCTTAGCCAATGCTTCAATACAACATTTATCCATATTCCGTAACTTTCTAGATGCCTTCCAATCTCTACCAAAACATTGTTAAGAGTGTGCACAACTCCTAACATGTCAGCAAAGAGGTTTCATTCTAGATAAGTAGCAATGGAATGTTGTACAGTGCCATAGGCCACTTACCTATGTATATTAGTAGTATACTGTTCATCAATGCAACTATTCTAATATGCATAATACACAACCTAGTTCTAGGAACATAAGCATATACATCATTGAATAACATTATGTAAGAAATGACAATTCAAATACTTATCTTTGTTTGGTTGCTGGGTGGACTCCTTCTGAATCTTTGCAACTCCATTCTGATGTGGATTGTGAGAAGTAGTCAACTCCCTCTGAATATCTGCATCCTTGCAGAAATTATTGAAGTGTGCTCCTTTGCTTTCTTGCAGGAACAACTGGAGTGTGCTCCCTCTTGATCTTTGCTTCCTGGATTACGTGTCCTTGAACTTACATCCATCCTTAATTACTATGCATGCTTATTAGTATCATCATTGTGTTATCCTTGAGGTCTCATACATAATCACACATTTATTAATATAATCTTAATACTATCAAAACACAATAATCTTAAACATGTATAGTCATGATCATTCACAGATAATAAACATTAGTATTCAAGGTTTCAGGGAAGTCTTCTTTTACTCATGCATATTCTTATTTGATTATAGGACTCTTCTGATTAGTTAAATAATCAATGCATAAACCCGTGATTACTCAAACCTATACCTTCATGATTCTTCTGGTTAGTCATATCATCAATTATGGTAAGAAACATAATATGCATACAACCATGACTATTCAAACCTATGACTTCATGAATAATCATTATCAACAACACAACAGTATAAGATCCTAACACGAGGTAGGATTCTAGCTTGATATAGGAAAAACATACCTGGATTAGCATGCTAGCTAGTTATGTCTAACATACCCGCATAATGTCTTCTGGTTCTCTTCAGTGACTTGTGCTAGTAACCTGCATATCTCATAGGTTAACCATTGTAGGACCAAGTTATACATGCCTCGAAAGTAGATCTTCTATGTGATCCATGACAATGGATGAATCTTTGTCTTCATGTCACCATGATCATATGTTCTTGAAGTAGAACATGATTTGTCTTTTTTGGTGTACCTTTTATGTTAGTGAACAACATAAACCTCATACAACATCACAATGCATTAGTAAATTCATAAGTGTCAAAACCTTAATCAATGAATATCTTTTATTAAGGTGATACGACAAGTCTAGTAATTAATCAAGATTGTACTGTAATGATATGAAGACAAACATATGATAAACTTAACCATGAAACATACCTATAAGCCATACTTGTCAAGATTGCTTGTAATCTTCTTATGGAAGGCCTTAGCCTCATCTCCCTCTAAGACAGGAACTTCTTCACTTATGCAGATGACCAATCCATCTTCTTCTAGGATTAACCCAATCCACTTGATTTGCAAGAACTCGACCTGGAGCTGGATTAGGGTTTGTCAAAGAAACCCCAAAAATTCAAACTTTGAATTTTAAACTTTCGAAAGGATAGAAATATGCGCCTTGATGAGCTGATCAAGTTGGTATATTCAAAATTTGCTTACTGCAAAGTTCCACCCCTCGAAATTGCCTTTAGAATTTCCGCATTCACTAGGGAGGACCCTGAATTAGGGTTTGAGTTTCTCGAAGCTTCACCCAACCAAAAGATTTGATTCAAAGCTCTGAGCTTATATTTTTCCGAGGAGCTTCCAGCCATGGTCACAGATTACCAAAATTCCAAATTTTGCAGAAGCCCTAATTTTCCATCTTTCTGATCAAAGTCCCGAACTGGGGTTTGATCAAGCCTGGCCTTCTGCCCAACCAAAAAATCTAATCTTGGTCTCTAAATTTCGATTTTGATGAGTAGCATCCATTCGTGGTTTCCGATTACAAAAATTTCAACTTTCTTCGAAGCCCTAAATTCCAGAAGCCATGAATGAAGGTGCTAAAAAATAATTCTGTTTTGACAGAAATATGTACCTGATTGTTTCTAGTGTAACTCCTAACTTTTCGATCCACGGGGTCTGAAAAAGTTTCCTGAGATAGCCTGACCCGTTATCTTTCCATCCCGACAGGTCTGACCTCAATTGGATTCTCTGAGAGAGAGTTATGCCAAGTGTCGCAACGTGACCTGTTTATGGGATAATACAAGAGAGCGAACTTGTACGGCGTGCCATGTGTCACTGGTTCAACTTCAACCTATGAAAATTTTTCCGGAGATAGCCCGACCTGTTATATTTCCATCCCGACAGGTCTAACCTCAATTGGATTCTCTAAGAGAGAGAGTTATGCCAAGTGTCGCAACGTGACCTGTTTATGGGATAATACAGGAGAATGAACTTGTACGGCGTGCCACATGTCACTGGTTCAACTTCGGCCTCTGAAATGTTTTACTGAGATATTACAGTCTGTGTACTACCTATCACGTTTTACGAAATTTCATTTGGAGCTTCGTAGCCCAAGTTATGACCTTTTTCCCAAGGTCACCTGATTTTGACTCAGATTTGGAAGAGGCAGAAACCCTATATTGTACAGATCATAAATAACAAAGTACAACGAATTAGAGGTTGTCCTTTGGACATAAGGTACATGGGTATCTGATCTTAGACCTATAAAAGTTTCAGATCCAAAAACGTCACCAAAATGGATTTATAGCGAAAGTTCTACGATGACTGGTTTTTGCTATATCAAGTCCTAGCATCGTAAGTGCAACAAGTTCATACATGCCATATCATGCCTTCTTTCAGGCTAGCTTTGATACCATGTTAAATTTTCAGAATTGACTTCAATCTAATCTAGGATCTTAACTGAGAGAACAACATGTACAGCAAATCTACAACATATCAATCATGGACACAATAATGCAAGCACACAAGAGACACAGAGTTTACTTGGGGAAAACCATAAAGGTGAAAAACTCCAATAACTTCCTCAGAGATAGATAGACCAATGATACAACCAGAATACAAGAGATAGTCTTCTCCTAGTAGCAGAGCCTCCTCCTCCACAAGTGCGCCACTCTCCCAAGTGTGAGTGATAGAATAGAATGATCAAATAGAGATCTCCCGATCACTATTTATACTAGACTTGACTTGCCTAATAACTTTTACTAGGTCAGCCTTAACTTAACCACATAACACAATGCTGACTGGGACGGCACCCAATAGGGTGGTATAATAACCCTTTGACCCACATGGTCGACCCCCACTAGGGTGGTCTAACAACCCTTCGACCCACATGACTTATACAGGGCCGACCCCAACAAGGTGGTCTAATAACCCATCATGTATAAGTTATGACACTTACAATATAAATGACGACACTTCTGTATAGAGGAATAATAACATCTCTATAGGAATATAAAATACATATATGAAATAGATGGGTGAAATACATTCCGAAGTTACATATACATCGACAAGGAAAGGAGGTAGGAGATAGACTTTCCTTGAACAGGAGAAGAGAAGAAGGTGCGAAAGGATCAAAAGGAGCTACGTCAAGTGCAGTAGGAGAAAGAAGCCAATTGGGCAGAAAGGGGTCTAAAGTGGAAGCAGAATCCCAAGGCATAGAAGAGGTGCAAGTAGAGGAGGAGACCCCCTCCGAAGAAGGAAATACCATGAGAGCATTTTTAGTAGAGGCCAAAGGAGTGGGAGATGATATGGAGGAAAATGAAAACTGGGCATGGAAGTGACCTTAGATGTGAACCCTTACTCATAGTTAAAACCGAGCAGGGTAGGCCAAGTCTTTGTAGTTAAGGTTCAAGACTTGAGGTGTATGTAACCTACGAAGAAGGTTGAAGGAGGTGAATAATCTAGAAGCAAACCACTCCAAGACTACCCTAGAGTAATAGTCCTAGCAATCTCTAGCTCTAGCGGATGGTATGTTGTGTGACATTTGTCTCACGTTAAAATGATGAAACTTGACCACAAAGATAGGGGTAATGTCTGTAAAACTGTGCAAAACATGCAGCAGTGTTCAATATCCCAGAAAGGGTGAATGAATTACAATAGAATACAATATCTGTCAATGAGCAATTCGAATTGACTAAGTAGGCCATTCGAATCACTGAATGGAGTAGCTTGACTCCAACTAGGAGTCCTCATCATCAATCGGTGGTGGTCATCAATGCACAAGAACCAGTCATCCAGGTGTAAATCTGAGTCTAACTGAGTGTGTCATGTGTAACTGAAGTGTGTAGCACTGATTAAGGGAAGGAGGCTCAGTGGGGGGGTGCATGGGAGACTAACTGAAGTCAGAACAAGTCATCTAGTCAAACTGGAGGTCCAACGGAAGTGAAACAGTCAGTCGGGAGTGAAACTAGCCTTAAATCAGGGAGAATCGGAGCTAACTGAATGTAACTGAAGTGGAACTGCAGTGGTAGGTGAACAAGTGCGCCCTTCTCTGGCAGTAGGTGAGAAGTGGGCGCCTTTCAACCTAGGAGGGCTAAAACTCTGAAGGAAGTGGCTCCCGGGTGCTAGAATAAGGTGGCTAAGGTGCTGGAGGCATCAAACTAGTGACTGGGATGCATGCAAAGTGCATGCAAGTGCATGCAAACCCTAGAATTTGCATGCAAACCCTAATTGCATGCAAGATCCTGAAAAAGATGATGTGGATATCCGAACACCCCCCCTCAAGCTAGACTATGATGTGCAAAAAATAATGTGGGGCCCTGGTAACTAAGACCAAAGGTCACCTCAATACAATAATCCAAAAAATGCTGAAAATAAAATAAGTGAGGAAAGAGGGAAAACCCAGTGGGAAGAAAGCCCCCCCTCAAGCTAAAGCATAATAATGAATCAATCTGTCTCCACCATGATGGAACTCACCCCCAACAGTGAACGGAGGTAAGAGAACTTCTTCTCAGTGAAGCTCTTGGTGAAGATGTCTTCAATTTGCTCATCAGTGGGGCAATATTGCAGAATGATGGTGCGGTCATGCACCAACTGTTGAATGCAATGCATATGAATCTCAATGTGTTTGGTCCTCTGCCGCTGAACTGGATCTGTGGAGATCTTGATAGCACTTTGATTGTCACAAAATAGGACAGTCGAAGTAGTGCCACCAAAACCAAACTCGGAAAGAATACCCTGCAACCAAACTGCCTGAATGCAGGCATTGACTGCCCCTCGATACTCTGCCTCTGCTGAAGAAAGTGCAATGGCTGCTTGCTTTTTGCTGGACCAGCAAATAGCACCATGACCAATCATGAAAACATAACCAGAAGTGGACTTCCGATCAATGCTATCACTTGCCCAATCTGAATCAGTAAAACCAATGAAATCAAGCTCAGAATCTGCGGCATAATGTATGCCAAAATGTCTCGTACCTTGCACATACTGCAAGATCCGCTTGGTTGCTCGCCAATGAAGCTCATGTGGCTGCTACATATATCTTGACACGGCACTCACGGCATATGATATATCAGGCCTTGAGTGTGTCAAATAAAGTAGTGAACCAATCAACTGTCGATACATACTGCAATCTGCAAGCGGTGTAGAATCTCCCTCCTCAAGACTGATTCCTGAGAGGAATGGGAATGGGGCTGCCTTACATTCAGCCATATTAAACTTCAATAACAGGTCGGAAGCATATTTTTGCTGAGATATAGTGATCCCATCAAAATTTTGAGCTATCTCCAAGCCCAAAAAGTGACTCAGCAAGCCCAAATCGCTTATGTCAAAAGCTAGATTTAAGGCAGTTTTTAGCTTGTTTATTGAAGTAAGAGTGCTACCGGTAATGAGAAGATCATCAACATAAAGTACAATAACCAACAAATTACCTTTAACTCGCTGAAGAAACACATTCGGATCAGATTTGCATCTTTGGAAATTCTGAGAAAGAAGGAAGGAGTCCATCTTTGCGTACCAAGCTCTTGGGGCCTGTTTTAACCCGTACAAAGATTTCTTCAATCTGCAAACCAATGATGGATCTGATGTATAACCCTCTGGCTGCTGCATATATACCTCTTCAGCAAGGTCTCCATGTAAAAATGCACTCTTCACATCCATGTGGTGCACTTCCCAGTGCTTGGATGCGGCAATGGTTAAAACAAGGCGGATGGAATCCATCTTTGCAACCGGTGCAAAAGTCTCAGTGTAGTCCACTCCTTGGACTTGGGAGAAACCTTTTTCCACCAACCTTGCTTTGTATTTGCTGATAGTTCCATCAGCAGCAACTTTAGTACGGTAGACCCATTTACACTTCACTAATTTTCTTCCAGGTGGAAGAGAAACTAGCTCCCATGTGTTGTTCTTTTGAAGAGAACTGTACTCTTCATCCATGGCACTTTTCCATCTCAGATCTCGATGAGCTGAATAGTATGATGTAGGATCTGAACCAGCCATCAAATAACAAATCTCAGGAAGAAATGGATCAGCAATAGAAAGAGCCATACCTGCTCTTTGAAAGTCTCCTCTTGTTCGTCTCGGATCAGCAGGATTTCCAAGATTCGAACCAGCAGAATGTAGAGTGTTTTGGGCCCACTTTGGTAACTAAGGAGGATCATAATGGTCGGATTCCGAATCTAATATGTCATGATCATCATATGCTGCTACAATATCAGAAACATCAGAACTCATACCTTCATTATTGCTGCTCGGATCTTCTTCTGGTGAAGGCGGTGAATCGGCAGTCTTCTCCTCGACTAGTTGCAATTCTTGAAGCGGTTCTTCAAATTGCACACTGCGCTCGATGAATATCTTTTTAGATCTGATATCCATGAGTTTATATGCTTTTGATTCTTCCCCATATCCTATCAATATGCACTCGATACTTTGTGGATCCAAAGCTCGTCTCTTCTCAGAAGGAATTCTAGCCCATGCAGTAGAGCCAAAAACTCTCAAATTTGACACATCCGGTTTGTGACCAAAGAATGCTTCGAAAGGAGTCATACCTTTCACGGATGAATGTGGAACACGGTTCTGTATGTATGCAGCAACATTGATTGCTTCAGCCCAAAGATTTGCAGCCAAACCTTTCGATTCAATCATGCATGTAGCCATCTCTTTCAGTGACCGGTTTTTCCTTTCCGCTACACCGTTCTGCTAGGGTGTGTAGGGAGCTGTATGTTGGATCTTAATTCCGCTTTGGGCACAAAGTTGCAGCAACTCGGACTTGATATATTCCCCACCATTATCAGATCTAAGAGCTTTGATCTTGCTCTCAGTGGTGGTCTCAACAGAAGCATTAAAATCCTTGAATTTTCCAAGCACTTCTGACTTGTTTTTGAGAAAGAATACCCATGTAAAGCGGAAAAAATCATCAATAAATGTCAAAACATACCTTGAACCATTTAATGACATATGGGGCAGCGGACCACTGATATCAGAATGGATCAATCCCAAAATAGTAGAAGCTCTGCTAGCTTTGCCGCAGTCGAATCTGTGCTCGGGGTGCTTCCCAATGATGCAACCAGTGCATATTCCCTTCGAGGAACTGATTTGTGGAAGCCCATCTACCATGGATTTGTTTGATAACAGCAGCAAATACTTATAATTAAGATGTCCAAATCTTTCATGCCAAAGCCTACTAACCTCATTACCATGTGTGCGAAGAGCAGTGGGCTTTGCAAGCGGAATAAAGTGTGAAAACTCATAGCATTTTGCAGTGTGATTTGCCTTTCCGACTACAACTAGTCTTCCACTTTTGATATCAGAAATTTCAACTGTATTAGGGCTGAATGTTACTTGCTTTGGTTCACCAGTGTGTGTCATTTGATACACAGAAAGGAGATTTGAAGCCAAGGAAGGCACATAGAGAACATTCTGAAAGCTTCCATGTTCTACATGAATCGTACCTTTGCCCTTTGAAGAAATTTTTGAGTCATCTCCCAAATGGATGGGGATGGAGCTGTTTGGATCGAATGAGGAAAAAGAATCAATATTTGAAGCCATATGATTTGATGCACCTGAATCTATCAAGAGAGTAGTGGGCTTCGAAACCGTTGCCATGAGTGCTTGTCCTCTTTCATGATCATCATTCCTATCCTTCTTCCTTGCACCGTCAGGAAGGGTTATATTGTTCTTTTCCAAAAGGAGGGCCATTTGATCTATAGTCTTCTTCATACATGAACTTTCGGGATGAAAGCCACGGTTACAATAAGTACATTTAGATTTTTGGTTACCTTCTTTGCCCTTTTGCTTGGATTTCGAACTGGATGGTGCATCCGTTTGCTTGCCTTTGTCTTTTTGCTTGTGAGGCTCGAATTTGGGCTTCTCCTTCTTTTGCTTTCCTTTACCATTCGAGATCTTGGGTCCTTGAACATATAGGGCTGAATCTTTGGAGCTTATGGACCCCATTTGAATCAACTTGTCATGCTCTTTTGTGACGGACTCAATGAAGGCATTCAAGGTAGGCATCTTCCAATTCGGGGTAGTTAGCCGACCGGAATTGAAAGTAGAGACAAATACCGAATAATCTTTCCCAAGCTTGCTTAGAATGGAGAGGATCAATTGTTTATCCTCTTTGATAAATCCACTGTTCTTCAATTGCAAGTTCAAGTTCTTGAATTTTGTGAAGAATTCATTGATGGTCTCGAAATTCTCAGGACTAAGGGCAATCAATTCATTCTCTAATTGAAAAGCCCTAAGCTCATCCTGCTTGCCAAATAGTGTTTCAAGTTGCTCCCATATAGCTTTTGGAGTCTTCAATCCGCTGAGATGGAAGTGAAGATCTTTGGAGATGGAGAGACAAAGAAGACCATAAGCTTCATCAAGCTTGTTGTAGTGTTTGGTTCTATCTGATAGATTGCTTGGCTCCAATTCAAGACCAACAGTGACTCGGTAGTAACCTTTTGAACGTAATATGATCTCCATATCATCTTTCCAATCAAAATAATTGAATGGGGTGAGGATAGGCTTTGAAGAAGAGTATTCCATTGCTAGGAGCGAGTCAAACTGATGTAGATGAGCTTGCATGCAGAGTGTAGCGAATGCAAAAGAGGAGTTTGCATGCACAGTGTAGCGAATGCAAAAGAGGAGCTTGATAACCTGCAAATCACAATCAAACCAAAAACCGTAAGGTCGAACAATCCACCCTTTTAGAGTTGCATCACACCTGGGATTAGAGATCAAACAATGTTGAATGGGTCCAATGTATCAGATCCAGGAATTATGTGGAAACTCAAGCTTCTGGAGTGGTCTTGGAAGTATTTTTAAGCTTTGCATGCACAGGAGCGAATGCCCTTGAGATATCTCATGCCAAAACTTTTTGCAATTTGAGCAATTCAGTCAAATCTTCTTGTACAAACACCTGTAGAAAAGAGATCTTGTCCCTGCAATGGCTCTGATACCATGTAAAATTAGTCACAGCAGATCTAATGAACAAGTAAATCAATCACAACAGATGAATATAGAAAATATGGTGTAAAACTGTGCAAAACATGCAGCAGTGCTCAATATCCCAGAAAGGGTGAATGAATTACAATAGAATACAATATCTGTCAATGAGCAATTCGAATTGACTAAGTAGGCCATTCAAATCACTGAATGGAGTAGCTTGACTCCAACTAGGAGTCCTCATCATCAATCGGTGGTGGTCATCAATGCACAAGAACTAGTCATCCAGGTGTCAATATGAGTCTAACTGAGTGTGTCATGTGTAACTGAAGTGTGTAGCACTGATTAAGGGAAGGAGGCTCAGTGGGGGGGTGCATGGGAGACTAACTGAAGTCAGAACAAGTCATCTAGTCAAACTGGAGGTCCAACGGAAGTGAAACAGTCAGTCAGGAGTGAAACTAGCCTTAAATCAGGGAGAATCGGAGCTAACTGAATGTAACTGAAGTGGAACTGCAGTGGTAGGTGAACAAGTGCGCCCTTCTCTGGCAGTAGGTGAGAAGTGGGTGCCTTTCAGCCTAGGAGGGCTAAAAATCTGAAGGAAGTGGCTCCCGGGTGCTAGAATAAGGTGGCTAAGGTGCTGGAGGCATCAAACTAGTGACTGGGATGCATGCAAAGTGCATGCAAGTGCATGCAAACCCTAGAATTTGCATGCAAACCCTAATTGCATGCAAGATCCTGAAAAAGATGATGTGGATATCCGAACAATGTCACATAAAGTTTGGGGGAAGAATGTTGGATATCATGTTGAAAGGACATAGTGTCCTTTAAGGGCATGGCGTTTAAGTAAGGTGAGTCTTACGCTTATGAACTTGCACCATTTTTAAAGTCGGGAGGAAGGTTGGTTATCTAAGTCATTGTGATTTGTTTGTGTGAACTTGACTTATAGAAAGGGGATCCACATTTCTTACATCACCAAGATGGAGACATGTAAGATTGGAAAACAATTATGGTTTTGGGGACTGTGGCTTAGGTTGAAGGATTACATAATTCAATTCCAGTTTGAGATTGAAGAATGTTTTGAATGTTAGATTTTACACAATTCTAGCAGTATAATTAATTTCAGATAATAAAATAGGATCACTAAAAGAATAACCAAGCGCAAAAACAATAGACACAAGATTTTATCCTAGGAAACCCAACAGGGGAAAACCCAGCAACCTTCGTATAGAGATAATCAATTCAGAGATCAGAGTACATATACAAGAGAGAGAAAGAGAAACTTCTCCAAGTTTAGAAACCCCAAAAACACTTCTCCTAGCTGCAGTAGTGAATTTCTCTCTCTCCTTGAGCAAACTTGCTTGAGTTGAGTGAGTGCCCAAATGATAGGTTCAACCTCTCTATTTATACACATCAAAAGTGACTTTTTCCCTTATTGGGCCGACTTGTCTTGGGAGAAGATACAATTACATTTAATAAATCTTTTCTTTGGGTAATTCCAAACCAAGGTTTACATTGATTCTTTCAAGGCTTTTACTTGTTCAAATACATCAATATATTCTCCTGTAGGAGGTAAAATAACAATATAATAAAAATAAAATAAGAATAAATTCCAAAATTGCATTATTTCCAACACTCCCTCTCAACAAGGAAGCTATTCTTCGGAAACGGTCATTATTAGCATCACTGAACATGATCATCTGGATCTCAACTGTACATCACATCTGTCTCAAACATCTCTATACATATGGAAGGTCTTCAACACAGTCTCAGTCCATAGAGAAGTGTCATTATGTGTCTACTCCACTCAATCCATCGATGGATCAGCTCAACAACTCTGCACAGTCCATCGGAGAGTCCATCTTGCATTAGATCAACCCAGTCTATTGGGGAACATGCACCAACTCAACCAGTCCATCGGTGAGTCCATACAAGAGTACCAGTGTGCGCTAGTGTACACCAACCTCTCCATCCCATCTCAGGATGTCTGATAGATCTCCTCACTGTTTTCAGTGTGATCGGGAGAATCCACTAAATCTCTCCATGAGAGATCTCCTCACTCCTTTCGGAGTGATCGGGAGGGTGCACTGGCCTATCCATCCTTTTTAGGATGTCTGAGAGATCTCTTCACTCCATCTTGGAGTGATCGGGAGAATGCGGTGGCCTTTCCATCCCATCACAGGATGTCCAAGAGATCTCCTCACTCCATCTCAGAGGGATCGAGAGAATGCAGTGGCTTCTCCATGCCATCTCAAGATGTCCGAGAGATATCCTCACTCCTTTCAGAGTGATCGGGAGAATGCAGTGGCCTCTCCATCCTATCTCAGGATGTCCGAGAGATCTCCTCACTCCTTTCGGAGTGAACGGGGGAATGATTTGGTCTCTGTATCATCTTTCCCTCTCAAGGAGGGACACGTTCTTAGCCACACCAAGCCTTTCACAAAAGTATACAAACTTTATCCTAGGAAGAGGCTTGGTAAGAACGTCCGTAGTTTGGTCATCTGTCGGAACATACTATAGCTCAACCGCACCTTTCTGCACCATATCACGAATTTAGTGATATCGAATCACGATATGCTTCGACTTGTCGTGGAATACGGGATTCACTGACATCTGCACACAGCTTTGGTTATCACAGTGAATCATAGTTGGCTCTGTAATCTGTCCAAACAATCCTGCAAGGAGTTTTCGAAGCCACACAGCTTCCCAAGCTGCAGTGCTAGCAGCCATGTACTCGGCCTCTGTAGTACTGAGTGCTACTGAGGTCTGCTTCTTGTCACACCAAGAAATCACAGCAAATCCACGGTTGAAGCAACACCCGGAGGTGCTCTTCCTATCCACAACACTCCCGACCCAATATGAATCGGAAAATGCCTGCAATCTCAAGTCACATTCTGAAGCATATCTCAGGCCATATCCCACAGTGCCACGCAAGTATCTCAACACATGTTTTGCAACATCCCAATGAATCTGTCTCAGCTCGCACATGAACTGGCTGAGGGTATTCACTACAAAACATATATTTGGTCTAGTGTTTGTCAGATACATCAAAGATCCAATCAGCTGGAGATACATGGTGGGATCAATCAAGTTTGGATCGAAAGCAGAGTCTCTCAGCTTCTTCAGATTCGCATCCATTGGTTTGGTAGATTCGCATCCATCGGTGTGGCCATGGACTTACAATCCAACATTCCGAATCTCTTTAGTACGTCAATGGTGTATTTTCCTTGGCTTAGGAAAATCTCATTGTGCCTCTGCCATACTTCTAATCCCAAGAAGTTATGCATCAATCCAAGATCTTTCATTTCAAATTCAGAGGCAAGCTTCTTTTCACACCATACAATAAGATCCTCATTCTCGGTGAGAAACAAATCATCAACATAGAGTACCAAAATCAGTGGCTCATCATATTCAACCTTGTAGTAAAGGTTGGGGTCTGGATCACTCTTGGTGAATCCCAAGCTCACCAAGTATCCATCTATCTAACCATACCAAGAACATGGTGCTTGCTTGAGTCCATATAAGGCCTTTTTTAGCCTGCATACGTGGGACTCCTTTCCATGGATCACAAAACCCTCTGGTTGTTCAATATATACTTCTTCCTCAATTACATCGTTGAGGAAGGCGGTTTTTACATCCATCTGATGCAACTTCCATCCCATAGAAGAAGCAATAGCAATAATCGTCCTGATGGAAGTATATCGAGCCACAGGAGTAAATGTCTCATCATAATCAACTCCCTCTTTCTGAGAGAATCCTCTAGCAACAAATCTAGCCTTGTGTTTCTCAACATTGCCATATGCTCCATGCTTGATTTTGTAAATCCACTTGGAAGTCATTACTGACTTCCCCTCAGGTCTCGATACAACCTCCCACACATCATTTTTCATGGTGGATTGATATTCTTCCATCATGGCATCCTTCCAGACTTGGTGTTTGGATACTTCCTCATAGGTGGCGGGTTCCTTCTAAGACTCACTGTATCCCACAAAAGTTCCCTTCTTGCCTGAAGGTTCTAATTTCGTCCTCTTTTCCTTGGGCACATGGATGTAGACAGGACAACCAAAGATATGAAGATGTCCCACTTCTGGTTTCACTCCTGTGAAAGCTTCTTCCAGAGTCATGTTCTTCAAGATTTTATGAGGACGTTTGTTTTGCACATAGATAACTGTTCTAGAAGCTTCTTCCCATAAAAACATAGGTAAACTCTGGTCATGTATCATGGCTTCGGCCGCATCCACGATTGTTCTGTTCTTTCTTTTTGCAACCCCGTTTATTTGAGGTTTGTAGGGAACTGTGAGCTCCCTCTTAATTCCTGCTTCCTTGCAGAAATCATTGAAATCTGTAGAGGTGTATTCTCCACCATTGTCTGAACTCAAGATCTTAATCCTCTTTCCCATCAAATTCTCGACTTGTTCCTTAAATTCTTTGAATCTGCATAGCACCTCCTCGGATTCCTTGGCCTTGAGAAAGTATATCCAAGTCTTCCGAGAATAAACATCAATAAATGTCACATAGTAGTAGTAGCCACCCAATGATGCAACTGTCATAGGTTCGCACAAGTCAAAATGTACTAAATCCAAAATTCCTTTGGATATACTTTCACTATTCGAGAAAGATCTCTTGGCACTCTTTCCAAGTGCACACCCTCTACAGATACCATTACTGTCTACATGAAGTACTGGTAGACCTGTCACCATATTCCTTAATGATGGGAGAGCTTTATAGTTAATATGAGCAAGTCTTCTGTGCCATAGCTCACCCATGCTGGTAGATTCATGTACTAATGCTTGAGCTGGTGGTGTGCTCAACGTGTATAAGCTCTCCTCTCGTACACCAATCACCCGTGTTGTATTCATGCTTGAGTTCTTGTGCCAAGTAAGAGCCTTCCCATAAGAAAATGCAACTTTATAACCCTTGTCCTCCAAAGCTGATTTGGAGACAAGATTTCTTTTCATACCAGGTACATATAACACATCACTTAGATGTAGGGTATCACTAGATTCGAACTGAAGGGAGGTGGCCCCAAATCCCTTCACAGTTTATTTAGCATCATCCCTAAGTACAACATGTAAATGGGATTCTTTCTCAACTAATTCTGAAAGGTTTTCTTTATACCCAGTCACATGCCTAGATGCACCACTATCTATTAGCCATGTATCACTAGTGGTGGGAACAATACCCGATAAAGCTGATATTAAGAAGAATTCTGCTTGTGAGGGGTGTCTTCATCCACATTAGCAGTTGAGGCTTCATGCTTCCTTTTGTTTGAACTTCGACAATTTCTGGCATAATGACCATATGTTTTGCACTTGAAGCACTGAATATGAGAGAGATCATTCTTCTTCTTCTTCTAATTTGGAGAAGGGCTTGATCTCCTATCTTGGTTCCTATGGTTATGAAACTTTCTTCCTTTTCCTTTGCCTTTCTTGGCATGAGATGTAAATGCTTGATTCTCTTCGGATTGAGTGCCATGAAGTTTGTTCCTTGCTGCAATTCTCATCTCTTCCTGAATGCAATCTTCCCATAATCGATCAAATTTGGGCAATTTAGTTCGTCCACTTATGCTTTGGATGAATGATTCCCAAGAGGGAGGGAGACCATTCAGGGTTGTTATAATAAGTTTCTTATCTTCAAGACATTCTCCACTAGTGCCTAGCTTGTCCCTTAGTTCAAAGATCCTCATGAAGTAAGAAGTAATTGATTTTGACCTTGACATCTTGAGATTTGATAGTTGATTCCTCAATGCAAGAGTATGATTTATGCTACTATGTTCAAATAATTTCCTCACGGATTTGAACATCTTTTTGGCTGTCTTCTTCTGTGAGATCTGAGGAACCAAATGATCTTTTACTGAATCTACCAAGATTCTTCTAGCTTTGGCATCATTCTTTCTCCATTGGGTCTTGTCATCTTCCGCTTCTGGTTTTGGAACCTTCTCATTGACGAACTTCAAAAGATCATTTTTTTCTAATATAAGAAGAGCCCTAGACTTCCAAGAACTAGATTTGGAAGCCCCATCAAGTTGATCTTCAACCTTCATTCCAATCATCTTGACTGTAGAGATGGACCAGAAACCCCAGCAGAAGCTAAGTAAAAAATGAAGTTTGGACTTTTTCAAAACTGTCTCCACAGATAGATGCGCCCTATCAAGGTGAGTTGAGTTAAAGGTATAATTGAGCCAAATCTATGGACAAAAGGGTTAAGAATTGGAAACCCTAATTTTTGGAGTAACTGCAGCAACTTGCAGAATTACGTCAAAATTTAAAAATTCTCGGAACTGGAATTTTCTTTCACAAAAAATGCGCCTTCCCTTGAGCGAAATTCCCAATGCTCTTTTCAAGCCAAACTGAGGTGGAAGGCTTCCGAATATGAAATCCTAGTTTCCGGCAATGGCTTCTTTTAGCAATGCTCTGATACCATGTTAGATTTTACACAATTCTAGTAGTATAATTAATTTCAGATAATAAAACAGGATCACTAAAAGAATAGCCAAGCACATAAATAATAGACACAAGATTTTATCCTGGGAAACCCAACAGGGAGAAAACCCAACAACCTTCGTATAGAGATAATCAATTCAAAGATCAGAGTACAAATACAAGAGAGAGAAAGAGAAACTTCTCCAAGTGTAGAAACCCCAAAAACACTTCTCCTAGCTGCAGTAGCAAACTTCTCTCTCTCCTTCCCTTACTGGACAACTTGTCTAACTGTCTGGGCCGACTTGTCTTGGGAGAAGATAAAATTACATTTAATAAATATTTTCTTTGGGTAATTCCAACCCAAGGTTTACATTGATTCTTTCAAGGCTTTTTTACTTGGTCAAATACATCAATATCTTCTCCCTAGGAGGTACAATAACAATATAATAAAAATACAATAAGAATAACTTCCAAAGTTGCATTATTTCCAACATTGAATACTTATGAGATCCCTAAGGTTTCAAAGGTTTGTTGGAGTTGTGATTTGTTGAGCTAACTATCTCATGTAGGACATGAGTTGTTCACATGTCTTACATGTTAGGTTATGTTGCATGATTTGTAAAGACAAAATGGTTTATTAAATGGCTAAGTATGGGCTCAGATTACAGGTTTATTGGCAAGTTTGCAACATGGCCTAATGCTCCACATTGGTTTTGGATGCGGAGGAGATAAAAGGGCAAAGCGTGAAGCATTCAACATTTTGCACCTCTGCATAGTCTACATAGTATGCACTCTGCACAACACATGAAAGCAGATGAGGGATAAGTGCAATGTGCAGAGCACCTGCCTTGCTTCCTCTCGCTCCTTGAACAATTAACTCGTACTTGTGAAATTTGTGAATACATTATAATATATAAATAAAGTAAACAATGTAGAAAAGTCCATGTATGATTCAAAGATGGGGATCTCATAAGATGAAGTTGGGTGATTCATGGAGATATGGTTGGAGTTGAACTAATTATCTTAAATATGACATAGTTGTTATGATCACCTATTATTATATAAAGGGACCAATTGTATAATAGAAACACACATGGGAATGGTATGATTGAATAGAATTGCCCTTTTGAGACTTTGAGTGGGAACTCCTTATGTCCCGTGTTTTATTTGTGTTTGACTTTATTTGCTACTGAATCTTAGTCCCAACATTTGGTATCAGAGCTATAATAACAAGGAAATGTTTTCATTGATTGCATGGAGGAGAGATATTATGAAACGAGGATTAAGTCAAGGCCCAATTTCTTCTACTGTTACAGTTGTTGTTATCGATCCTCAAAGAGAGAGACAAGCCAGGGACTGGGAGGCCACTACAAACACAAAGGGAAACCTGAAGGAGAAGCATAAACTCCCCAAAGAATATAACAGATGGTGAAGCAAGGCGAGGGTTTATGTGAATATTATTTTCAAACACATTCACAATCTCCAGCTCCAGGTTTGTCAAAAGACACACAATCTTAACCTCTTTGAAGATCAGCAAAATGAACTCAACTCCAAAGTGAGAGTGCTGACGGAGAAATTACAGTTGCTGATCACACAAACTGTATTTTTATCAGAGTTTCGAGTTCTGAATTGGTTCAGAAATTTAAAGGAGAAGGATCAAGGATGGTTTGTGAGTTTTTATTATGGCAAAAGAACATGTTTTTTTAATTATCTTTATGGATGAGAGAGATAGTATATGATTTGCTCGAATGGAGTCTAGCACTGGCAATGGTGATAGTGAAATCTAGTGAACTATGCGTGAGCTCCTAAATCAACCTGATGAGATTGGGCATCCTCGAAATTTGCAGGTTCAATTAGCTGGATTGAATGATTTAATAGTGACCAAAGTACTGAATTTCAAAGAGGTGTGATTGTAGAGCAATTTTAACATCAAGTTGAATCGACCTACTCAGAGCTATTGTCTGTTGCACGAGGTCTAGTGCATGGAGAGATCCAATGGTCCGGGCTATTTTTTGTCGCTGCTAGTGTAAGACTGGTTGTTGATATGACAAGAGAATATAGATACATTATTGAACGAGTCATTCAATGTGAGAATCGCTGGTAATGCCCATTGATCTAGTTGCTACAGGATTAAAGGGCGGCATACAAGAGCAACGCCAAGACAAAATCGTGGTAAAACAAGTTGCTCCATACATAATTAAACAAGTCTCTCGATATTCAAGCGTATGTGTTACCTTTAAACCAGAGATCTGATTCTTAAAAAACCCGGATCTGGAAGATTAAATAGAAGAAGTTGCCAGAAAAATACAGAGTGCCATCATGGACTGTAGCCCGTGCCAGTCAAATGTTGAGAAGAAAAGCACAGGACATGTTTCGTTCATTTTATGAAAGCAATAGTGGGAAGATAAAGGTCTCAATAGATATGGCTTTTATCCAAAATATGGGAAACATTACTTGATATTGCATAAAACAAAGTGATCAGGAAATTATATCCGGATTCAGAGATTGAAGGCTACTGCTGGTATGGTTACAGGTTTTCACAAGAGGAACACATTGGTTTTGATTTCCCATGATGCAGAGGATAGTCCAATGCCTCTAGAGCACCCGAGTAGCAGAGATAATGTTGGTGAGACAACAGATGGGATGCTGTTTGTGGCGTGCAAAAAAATCCTTTCTTATTGTTGACAAGAAAGCGACTCTTACGAAAAGAAGATCCATGTCAAATTGCAGAGTGGTCTAACATTCCAAGTATGAAAAGAAAGAGGCGTAAAGGTACATAACAAAGTGATTAAAAAGATACCAATTTAATGTTTTTTTGGGGATAGATAGAGATACAAGGGACTCAGGAAGACTTCCTCCCATGAGTTTTTTTTGGTCATCTTTTTTAAATACAAGATCATACAAGCATGCATGCAGAAGTTTCTCAGTTTTTATAAGAGGAACATCTTCATGATAATTATGTACAGTTCTTACCTAAAAGCATACTCAGTGTAAGGTTTATAGCCTGGATGAACAATATGATTCAGATTTATAATAAAATTTGAATTATGATCTTTTTTCCATGGAAAAAAAGTGATTAAAAATACCAAGTGTGAATTTTCTTTATATTGTGATTATTTATTTGTAAAGGATTCATAATGAATGAAGTCTTTAAAATAGTCAAAGTTTGTCCAAGTTAAGTTGGAATGTTTTTTCAATTAAGTTAAAGTTGAGGTGAGGTTGAGATAAGCTAAGATAAAATAATTTTATTAATGTTCTTCAAATGATCTCAAAAGTAGGTCAATGGGACTAAAATGGTACAGCTAGTATGAGTACAATGTGGGAGTACAAAAGCAACTCCTAGAAAATGTCGGAATCAAAACTAAAATACAATAAAATAAAAATCAAGAGAGATGATTAAGGTAAATAGTCTTTTAATGTATTTTTTAATGTAAAGAGTTAAAGTAAAAGTTTTATATTTTTTAATGTAAAGACTCAAAGTAAGTTTATTGCAAGTTAAAAGTCATAGATAAATTAAGTGAATTGATGAATGCTTGTAAAGTTCAAGTTAAAAGTCTAGAGCCACAATGAATTTAATGTCATGTTCAAGTATTAGTAAAAAAGTCATGGTTTATGCAATGAAGCCTTTGTAAAGCCATAGTGAAAATTGTAGTTGATATAGTCAAATGATGTAAAATCATGATCATGGTGTGTCAATCAAGTTTGTCAAGCCAAGGTCACAAGTCTCTTGGTGGATGGAGACATCCCTACTACAAGAAACATATTTTATATGTAGGTAATTTCAAGTGTAGATCAAAGAAGATGACAGACTCCTGATGAAGTGTAGCAATAGGTTAAATTTGACATAGATGTAGCCAAAGGTTAAATTTGACATAGATGATGTAGCCAAAAGGAGGACAAATAAAGAAGTAGAAGAGAGAAAAATTGAGAGGAGATGATAGAAGTTAGAAAAGGGCGACAATAGAAAGTGATAGAAGATGAAATGAGAATAGATATATAAACCTAGGCACAAACAAAGACGTAGTGACAAGTGGCAATCCAGGAAACATAAAGCAACAAAATGAAAGAAAAAATAAGCAACAAAGCAAGGTAAAAATGAGTAGTAGAAAATAATATCATGTGTTTAATAATTGAGATGCAAAGAAACTAAAGTGAATTCATAGAAAATGAAATCCCTAAGAAGATTGCTGATCCTCCTTGATAATGTTATTTGATAATGGAAAGGAAAATGGTCTAGGTCCTATGTTTAAATGGCTAGATTAGCCTCAAATGAACATATACGAGAAAAAGATTGTGTTTGCACCTGAATCAATTATGATGTCATTTAAACCATGATAAGGTAAGTATACCCCCATAATTATGATTGTTGATGGTTTGTAGTAAACCAAAAACCACTTGTCATGGTAGATGAAGGTTCATCGTTAACTAGAAACCACGTGATCTAGTAAATAGTTCATGGTAACCGAAAACCACTTGAGAAATGTAATGGTTGAGAGTAATCCACAAAAACCTAGGTTCTGGTTATGAGTAAGTCAAAGAAAACCCAAGACGATGATGATGCAAGGGGAGTAAAAGGTACAAGCAAGACAACATTAGAAATAGGAACAAGCATGCCACACTTTGAATGGAAAAGAAACCCTCACACTTAAATTTGCACCATGAAATATATGTCTATTAGGCTCCAAGAGAGAGAGAGAGATCTCAAAATCCAATCATGGGTACAAATGAGGAAGAGGCTCTCTTAATCCTAGATCTACCATAGAGAGGAGTAAACAAATAAAAATACTCTTCTAAAATATAACCAACTCTAACAAACATCCATTATTTCAGGTAGTCAATGCCACATGTACAAGAATCCATTGATAAGCGTCTCCATGCAAGGAGGAAATAACTCCAAAGTGGGATTCCTCCCATCATAGTAGGGGAATAAACCAAGTGCTGAAAATAGGTCCAAAAAGGTGGAAAATGGCCCGAAAGATGACCCCAGTGCTCTCAAACCCCTAGGAATATCATTGAACTATATACTGTAATATCCCTTTTTTAAAATTTTAAGAAAATGCCCAATTTTCCACTTTTTTTACCAATTTCGACCTTTGACTAGTTTTACTGTTTTGACCTCCAAATCAACCCAAATGCTCCCAAATATTTTGTATGAGTGTATGAATGATATTTAGACTTGAATATTAGGTTTAGGGGTGTTTTATGGTCCTCCAAAGACTTCTGAAAACTTGATTTATATTCTGACCAATATATGCAATTTTGACTAGTAATTTGTGCATCAAATCCCCCCAGGGTAACACTGAAAAGAGCCTCCCAAATGCCTCTAAACTCCCTCAAATTTATGAACAGAGGTATGTAATGTGTTAAGTATGTTATTAAGGTCTCATATGCACCATTAATGGATTATTACAACTGTTCTCACCCTCTCCCATTCAACTGCAAAAATCCCCAATTCGACCCTTGGGGAAATGGCACTATTTCACCTCCCAATACAACTAAACTGAGTAAAAATGCTTCAAATGCTCAAGTACAGTACATGAAACTTGTAGAAGACATCCATGGCAGTATATTGATCACAAATATATCAGAGAGTCATCAATCCATTCGAAATAATCAACATTATAGTGTCATACATCAATGCATTGGGGAAATGGACATTGTTTGCTCATTAATCAATATTTTTGCATACAACCAGTGGGTATTTCGACCTGAGACTTTCTGAATATTAAGAACAGAGGATATTAAGCTATTACAATAAAAAATATATAATGATAAGCTCTCCCAAGAAGAACAAGAGCTCACCAAAAATGTCCTCCCTCAAGGAGCATGAATATGCCTTCAAAACTGGAAACGATGAAGAGAAAGTGCTGCACTAAACCAAACCATGAAACTTCTTGTAGATTCTACGTACAAATACAAACTCCATTAAAGCACCATGAAAGACCTGAGTGGCCTCTCCAAACACCAACTTGGATGGGAATCTTTCACCCTCGAAATTGGCTAAGGCAAGAAACTAGTCATCCACTAGCTTTCTCTTCACAAATGCAATTTTTATCAAATCATCAAAATCCATTCTCATACTTGATTTCTACATTTTATAACCAACATTAGCCTTCTATGGGTCGAAATCCTCTCAATACATTCAAGAGATTTCCACTTAGGAAATATTCCACATTTGCCACTTATCTCCTAGTTCCAACCTTCCATCTTCTCCCAAATTCGAATTTGAGTCTCTTTGGCTTCTTCCACTCCCATGAACGCCTTCCTTGAGCCTACTTTTGGGGCTGACATGTCATAATGTAACATCCTGAAATTTCATAAAAATTTAAAATTTTTGATAACAGCATTAATTATGATAATAATAATTGCGGAAATAATAATTAAGATTATGACAGCATTAATTGTAAAGTTGTTATTACTGAACATGCTTTAATTTCTGTTTTAGCAACAATATGATAATGACAGTTTTAACACATAATTAGTAAACAAACAAATGTACTAATCGATCGGAAATATGATGCGACATTTTTCTTTTGCAAATATACTAACAGTTTGACTTTTGATGCATAAGGGTGTCCGACGAGGTACCCTGGAGCTTACTTAGCTGTAATGCTAAAGCATAATGAATGTCCTATGTGCAGACGACAAGTAAGAGGTTTCATGGCTTTTTAGAAACAAAGTACGTGTAGAGTTCAATTTCAACATCGTAATTAAATAAAATGTTAGAATTCTGTTGCGATGCACTATAAGTATGCAAGTATGGGTTTCATAGCTCTAATTATTGTTTTTCAAATGTATGTCTTACAACTCCATAATGTTTAAAAATGAGTCATCTATGTACGTCATCCTGCTGATAGTTTTATCACTGTAATTCTTGTTGTTGTCATAGTTGGCTTTGTCGTCATCTTAAGATAACTCATACCTATACCTTATTAGTGTTGTGATTTTATTGCTACACGTCATATGCATTGTGATAAGAGTCAAGGTATGAAGTTCAAGACCATAGCATGATTTTATACTTGTTGCAAACATTGGTCTCGTTAACAAATCAAAAGTGTAAACCCTACAGTAAAATGACCTTCGTAAAAGGGATAATAGAACTTATGGTTATTCTACTAACCATACAATTTTTATTGTTTGAAAACCTATATAGTAATTTATAATGGAAACTATTCTTAATATAAATTTATATATGAAAGTTTGCAATATTTCAAATGTTATGAAATTGCAATATTATGGTTGTCATATATAAAAGTTCACCATATCGAAATAATATGAAATTTGGTTTTAATACATGGCTTAGACTTAAGCCTTGATACTTTTAATTCAAAATCATATAGTTAGAACCTATATCCACTATGCAAACAATGTTTTGAGTTTAATAAAGTCCTACGTGAAGGTTTTTAATATCCAATGGAGCTATAACGTAAGTATCGATGACACTTACATGCAGTGAATGTTGACAGGGTGACGAGTGCTGGTTCATTAATATGACATGAACATTGAGCTATTGGGAAGATTGTCCTTCGATTCTGCATTAATAACTTGGGTCGACTCCCCAGATGACAAGGATTTGCCAGCGATCCACGTATTATGAATTCGATGTAATCGTTTCTGCAATTGCCAATGTGTAATGGTTAAGTGTTTTGTATCACTTTCAAACTGGTTGTTGATCGGTCCTCTTTGTGCCATAGTGGCAATGCCAAGCTGGTACTGAGGAGTGGAGCATTAAATGTAATTGTTGCTTGTCTCAAAGCTATTTTGCTGGCACAATTGTGATCGTTGATGAAAATGAATTTGGACCGTTAGATTGCTATGAATAAAATAATAATAAAATAAATATCAACATATATATATATATATATATATATATATAATAACACAAACAAGAATAATATAATAATATAATTAATTAGTGAAATGGTGTAACTCTTTATGAAGAGTTGCATTAGACACCCTTTAAACAATTATAAATACGGGAAAGTCTATCTTGTAAAAGACATCATCTTTATATCATCTAATATATTATTCTTACTTATTATCCAATATGAGAGTCAGATTCGACTATTAACCTAGTGAACGGATTCGTTCACCGCATTTGGTATCAGAGCCAGGCTTGTAGCCACCAATCTAGGATCTTGTCCAAAACCAGCCCCGTGGCCCAAAGAAGTAAAAAAGAAAAAAAAATAAAAAATAAAAAATAAAAAGGAAAAAGTAAAAGAAAATAAAAAGAAGAAAAGAAAGACAAAGTAAAAAAGAAGAAAATAGAATATAGAAATAAATAAAAAACAAGTGAGAAGAAGCGAAAAGGAAAAAAAAAGAAGTAAAAGTAAAGTTTAGAAGTGAGTAAAAGTAAAAAGTGAAACCGCACATGGTTTTAAGGTGCACGTGGGTTTGTGAGAAGTGGGTTTGGTTTTATTCCCTAAGAACAAACCAAAAGTGAGATTTGAACTTGGGTGGGGAAGGTAACAATCATTCTTCCCAACCACCTAATCTACACACAATCCACAAATAAATTAATCTAAAGCAAAAGGTTAACCAACGTGGAGATTAATTAATATTGGTCCATAATTGTAAAATATTACAATTGTTTGGGAAATATATAATATTAAAATAATATTATTATTACATTTAAATAATAATAATTATTATAAGGGCAAAGCAATTATTGTTAAAAAAATAAAATAAAATTTGAAGATCGGTTATCACCAAAGAAATCAAAGGAAATCATCCCACTGTCGAAGAAGTCAGAAACCATGGAAGCCGATTTGCGAGAAGAATTAGAAGCCGCGTTAAAAGGTTATCTAAAAGACAATGAAGAATTGCGTGACATAAATAACAGTTCAAAAATAAGAATTGAATTACAAGAAAGGGACAATGAAATAAAAATCTCTGACCAAGAAAAGCGTATAGAAAAATTGAATGCACAAATTGATGAATCAAAAGCCGAAAATAAATTCAATCAGAGGTTAGGAAATCAAGATATAAAGAAGGAAATAAATAATTACGAAGCAGAAATAATACGCTTGAACAAAATCGTTAGCGACAAAGATGAAGAACTAATGCAGTTACGACATAAATTAGAAAGTCAAGAATCAGAGGTCAGCCAGTGTCGACAACAGATAAAAGTTCTTCAACAACAAAATGACGACTCTAAAAAGACACATAAGTCAAAGATCGCGGAGAATAATAAAGCATTATCCAACAATGCTGAAGAAATTTTTAGACTAAGAAGTCATAACAAGATACTAGTCACAAAAATTAAGTTGAAAAATAGCCGGAAGATAGAACAATCTATGGACGACATTGAAGGGAAACTTCTAGACAAGCAGGAAGAAAATAGTTGTATCAGAAGTCATAATGAAGATCTTAAGGAACAACTTAAGACATCTGAAGATGACAGAAAATTGCAAGTCAAATTGATTAAGAAGTTTCAAAATGATAACAGGCAGTTAGGAAACAAGTTGGAAAAGATACAGAATGAAACCTTAAAACCTCAAGAGACGAAAATAAAAGTCCCAGCTCAGATCAATGCTCAAAAGACAACACTCGTAAAAAAAAATGACATTGTGAAAATTCCCTATAGACACCCCAACCATAAAAATCGATATTCTGAAAAGTGGAAAATGTCGAAAGACGATGGTACTAATGTGATCAAAGCTCTTAACGACAGATCAATGGGGAATCCCAATAGTCAGCAACAAATCAATTTGGGATGGATTGACCCATCCACATATCAGAAGTTATGCTCTACACTTAGAAGTTCGTACCGACATGTTTCGTCAGCTACGACGTCATAAGGAACGGTGCGACAACGTTATAAGGCTTTGAGGACAAAGCCTTTCTAAGAGAGAGGCAATGCTATGAATAAAATAATAATAAAATAAACATCAACATATATATATATATATATATATATATATAATAATAATAATAACAACAAACAAGAATAATATAATAATATAATTAATTAGTGAAATGGTGTAACTCTTTATGAAGAGTTGCATTAGACACCCTTTAAACAATTATAAATACGGGAAAGTCTATCTTGTAAAAGACATCATCTTTATATCATCTAATATATTATTCTTACTTATTATCCAATATGAGAGTCGGATTCGACTATTAACCTAGTGAACGGATTCGTTCACCGCTAGATTGTAACCCTAGCTTCTCTCGTTGAGTTGGTTTATGAATTGGAATGTGGTTTATTGTTTCTATTGTTGTTCGGTCTGAATGGCCAACAGGCTGCCGAAAAATTCTAGGGTTAGCAAGATGCAGGAGATTTCGACCTCGAGTCTCGTAGATAGGTTTTGAGTTTCAGTTTCTAAACCATTGAATGGCATTGTAATTTAAGAATTGGGTCTTCTGGTTAGGAGTGATATCGAGTTAATGTTTAAGCTTTTTGTTTTTAGAAGAGGAGTGAAAGATACACCCTGGTGTAAATGGACAGAGGGTTTTCCTGTCTCGTCTATAGCGTGGAAAAACATCATTTAATTGGTGAAAGTGGAAAGCTTTGGTCGCTTACAGCAAGGTAAACATTCTTATACCGAATAATGATTTTCTATGTTGCATTTCATCTTTCAGTTGAGATGTAACAGTTGTCTAAAGCCAAACCTTTGTTTTGTTAGCTTTGCAGGTTGTGAAGAAAAGAATCGAGCAAGGGTTTGTAAGGAAAGGCGAGCTTCCATTCTGGTAAGCTCCGGGTCTTCCAAAAACGCTCATAGGTGCTCTCTGTTTGCGGTTGATGAGGTTTCAAGGGTTGTGTAGCTGGTATTGGCCGTGAATCGTCGTGGTTGTTATTTGAAGAACTTCAAAGTACATTTTATTTTTCAAATGTTGTTTGTTCAGTGCTGTGACTCTCGTTTGATTATGTAATACTTGGTTTTATACCTTGATACTTACCTTCGTCAATCTGGACAATGTAAAACTCGTTAATGCCGAGGGTTTAAGGACTAGTTTCAAATGTTTGGACTTGGGAATATCCCTGTATGATTTTGTTTTAGAAATCATGTTGTAATTTGTTTTCTGAGAACATCGAGTTCGTTTTAATGAGAATGGAACTTGTACTGGTTTAAGACATTTAGCCATGACCTGTTTTGTTTAAGTTATAAGAAATGAAAATAGGAGCCGAGGCTTGTTTATAGTGAAAACAATCTTTTTCTTCTTGACAAAGAAAATGTAAGCTATTTATTTCTGTGTAAAACGTCTATGTCATGGGTTTGAGTGCTGTAGGTAGATATTGGGAATTTCGAGCTAGGTCAGGGTTTAAAAGATTTTCGTGAATGGTAACTCTGTAAATCTATAACGATGTAAATGTTTTGTTGTTTGAAAAGAAATTAAATGTTTGAAAATGAATTTTCAAAATAACTTTGGTTCGATCCAAAGCCTGTGTAGATTGAGTTTGCAAAACGATAATAATGGAAATCGAAAACCTAACTAGGTTTTGATATGAGTCTCAGTTTGGAAATCTACACTTTCAGTTTAGAATATCTATTGTATAAAATGACTAATGGCAATAAAATGTTTATAATATTTTCATTATCTGTTTGAACTATAAAATTATAGGCAATGGTTATAGTAAGAATGAAAACAGTGTATGTATGTGCAATGCGAAAGACTATGTGATGACTGTTATGTACAACCTTGATAAAAAGAACACATATTTATTTATTTACAGCTTGGATATTATATTTCAAACATAATATGTTAGATAGAAATATGCATTCTATCTATTTCCTATATTCATAGTAATGATAAGAATGATGCACTGTAACTATACAGGAAATAATCGATATATAGAAAATTGGATTATATTTATTTCTATGAACATAGTAATGATAAAGGAAATACATTATTACTATACAGGAGTTATACAATGCTTGTTTTTCATAAAACTAAGGAAACATTCTATAATATACATTAGGGTGAAAAAATGAAGATGGGTGTCTATTTTGGGGGGTCTCGTGAGAAAATAATTCTGTTTTTTTCATGTCTTCCAACTTCGGGCGAACAAAAGTGATATTTTTATTTAAAATTTCACTTTTCCGTAAAAAGAAAACTTTTGTAGAATTATGTTAGCTTTCTACTCATAAATTTTTCAATTTTTTTTATTAAGATTTGATATGTCGATTTCGCAAATGTTTGACAGTGTGTTCTTATAAAATGAAAAGACTACAAAAGAGTTATGATTTGTTGCACCACTAAAATCGTTGTTAGACTTGTGTTTTGCAAAAACTGAAAATGCTACGACAATCTACACACAATGTACTAACGCGTGACTATAAGTTTGCATCCAATGGACCTCTATACTAATTATTATATTTTTTTAAAGTCGATCCATGGGGAAACTCAGTCGATTTTCAACAACCTTTTTGTTGCACCACTTTTCTCTCAACCCGCTATAAAATCAAAAAATCTAAGACCACCCTTTTGAAGTAGACACGTCAATGAATCGACCCACATTTTCTTCGATTTTTTTGGTGTTGTATTTACAAAGTTATGGATTTTTCTTTTCGCTGTTTTTTTAAAGAGCTGAATCATAACTCGACACATGTTACAAATATAAAACTTAAAAAATATCAGTTCTTATCTATATACAACAAAATTTATACCCTCGTAAAGTAGATTCAATAATGAATCTACTGGTATGAAGTCCGACATTCGTTTTGTTGTGTAAGAGGTGGTTTTCTCCTTCCGAAAATGGAGAAACCTGAAAATTTTGCAGAGATCTGAATCGGTCATGTTTCAGAGATTATTCGGCCGAAGTAATTATTCGGCCGAATAATTATTCGGCCGAATAATTATTCGGCCGAATAACTGTTTTCCGTAACGGCGCCGTAACTTATAGCGAAGGTTATTCGGCCGAATAACTAAACGGAAAAAAATTTCGTCGGCCGGAAAAAAAATAAAAATAAAAATTTATACTCATATAAATAAACATAAAGTTAATTCATTATTTTCGCATGTTTGAACTTCGCATTTTTTTGTCAAACTAATTTCGGAAGGAGGATATAATTTTTGCAAAAGGAGGTTTTTACAAGGTATGTTTCTTCTTCTTCTCTACAAAAGGCACATTGAAGGAGTTTTTTTTTCTAAGGCATATTTACAAGGAGTTTTTCCAAACTATCTCTTTTCTTGTTGCATTTTTACAAAGAAGACATTTTTTGCAAAATGAGGTTTTTACAAGCTATGTTTCTTCTTCTTCTTTACAAAAGGCACATTGAAGGAGTTTTTTTTTCCAAGGCATATTTGCAAGGAGTTTTTCCAAACTATCTTTTTTCTTATTGCATTTTTACAAAGAAGACATTTTTTGCAAAAGGAGGTTTTTACAAACTATGTCTTCTTTTTTTTTACAAAAGGCACATTGAAGGAGTTTTTCCAACATATCTCTTTTTTATTGCATTTTTACAAAGAAGACATTTTTTGCAAAAGGAGGTTTTTACAAGGTATGTTTCTTCTTTTTTCCAAAGGCACATTGAAGAAATTTTTTTTCTAAGGCATATTTGCAAGAAGTTTTTTCCAAATATTTATTTTCTTGTTGTATATTTGCAAAGAAAACATTTTTTTGAAAAAGAGATTTTTACAAAGTATGTTTCTTCTTCTTTTTTCCAAAACACATTGAAAGTGTTTTTTTTAAGGGATATTTGCAAGGAGTTTTTTCAAAATATTTCTTTTCTTAGACATGTTTGCAAGGAGGTTCTTTGCAAGGATGTTTTTTTTTCAAAGTAGCTTTGCACTTTTTATTTAATTGAAAGAGGTTTTTTCAAATAGTTGTTTTGCTAAGGTATTTTGCAAATGATTTTTTTCCAAAGTAGTTTTGCACTTCTTATTTATTTGAAAGGAGTTTTTTCAAATAGTTATCTTATTTTGCAAAGGATTTTTTACAAGGTAATTTTGTACTTCTTATTTCTTTGAAATTGGGTTTTTTTCAAAGAGTTGTTTTTTTACAATGATTTTTTCCCAGATATATTTATAAATATGTTTTTATTGAAAGTATTTTTTTCTAGTGGTTTTTTTCGTAGATATCTTTTCAAAAAAGTATTCTTGGAATGAATTTTACAACAAAGATTTATTTACAAGGTGTTTTATTTTCTTCCTTGGCACAAGGTGTGTTTATTATTTTCCAAAGAAGATTTTTGTTCAGAGAATTTTTTCAAAGGAAAGTTAATTCCAAAGAAATCTTCTTCAAAAGACTCTTACAAAATTTTTAAAAGGTAAAGTAAATTTCAGTTCATGTTTTTATAAATTCCGTAAATGTTTTTAAATCTTAATTTATTTGTTTTTACTATAAAGTAACATGATTCTTTAATTTATCCTCTATAGATTAAACAACCATGGGCAATAAGAGAAATCGTAAAAGAAAAGCTGATCGTAAACGTGATGATGATGATAATAGAGAGAAACAAAAACTCAGATATATTGCCAAAAAACAAAGGGTTGCTGAAACGGAAGAGAGAACTATTGAAGATATAAATACAGATTTACATGACAATGTTGAAGAAATGAAAATTGAAAATAGAGTACAAGAAGAAGAAATTGAAGTTGAAAAGAACATTGTAGAAGATGTAAATAGTGATTTACATGCTAATGTCGATGAAATCAATATTGAAGATCAAGTTCAAAATCCAGAAATTGAACCTGGTATGTATATATCATATATTTTCCAAATTCATTTTTTTATAATGAATTTTATTTTTTGATATATGTTAAATTTAATTTAATTTGATGTATAGGTACTTTTACTATTGATGATGAAATGTTAGAAGACATTGATTGCGACAAATATGGAGAAAAACTACCAATACATGTTGCACGATATCGTGCTACAAAATTTTATGATGAAGTTCTCAAAGATTACTCAATAGCAGGACAAGCACAAATTTTGAGATGTTTATTAGTGTCCAAGAAATTAGAAGGTGCTACATCGTTATTGGGTATTCACAAAGTAACAAAAGAGTCGAAATTGAAACAAAATGTGATGGAAAATATAGGCGATGCAATAAAAAAATTTGGAAAATCCAGGAAGAAAGATATCAGTGCTGCACGTAAAGCAATTCATACAGCAATTCTTTCAGCTAGTACTAAACAAAAGCGTTTGACAACAGAACTAGCAAAAGCAGTTGGAACATCAAGAAAAACATTATACAAACATAGCAAATTCAGAATGCAAATAGATGAAAATAATGAACTTGCTTGTTGGGCAATTATTTGTAGACAACCTTACAAAGATAGATTAGGAGCAGGGGTTAAAGATATTGTACGAGAATATTGGTTGGAACATGCTCGAGTTTCACCAAATGCAAGAGATGTGATACGCAAAAGAATATCATGAAATGTATATGAAAGCCAACCAAAACATATAATGGACATGACACAAGTACAATTGTTCAATAAATTCAAGGAAGATCATCGTGGAATTAATATATCAATCACTACATTTGTGCAACAAAAACCATGGTATGTTCGACCTATAACTATACGTGATACATGTTGTTGCCGTTATCATGTGCAATTTCAGTTATATTATGATACGTTTCTTGAATTTGGTAAAATGTTTTGGACAAATTCACCACCTCCGCCAACGATACGTGAATTCATATCTCAAATTTTATGTGAGAGAAATCACGATGAAGTATTTTACTCAAAGAAATGTGTCAATGGAAAACATTGTCATCATTGTGGAAATTTGGTGTTATTCCACAATAAATACCCTATCGACAATGATCAATCGTTGTCAAATGTAAATGTTGATTGGAAGAGATATGAATACATCAACTATAGTACAAGTTCTAGTGATTCACATTCCAAAAGAATTGATTTGCTAGAAGACAAGATATGCGTCACAGATTTTCTCAAAAAATTTGAAAGCGAAATTTATAAATACACCCAGCGTTCACATAGAGCACGATGGCAAGATCTTCAATTCAAACAGTCTCGTGAAATTTTTCCACCCGGAACAATTTTGTCGGTGGTTGATTTTGCTGAAAACTATACATTTGCTGCACAAAAAGAAATACAGAGTGAATACTATCACTCTGACCAAGTTTCGATATTTGTCCATGTCGTATATAGACATTCTCAACAGGATGTCGATGGCATTGAAAGCACATGTGATAATCGAGATGTGATTAAAGAATATCACTTCTATATCAGCGATGATCGTACACACGACACACATTTTGTCCAACATTGTATAGAAAATATTTTCTATGAATCACTGAAAAAACGCGAAGTCAAATTCAAAGAGCATTGGATATGGTCTGATGGATGTGCGGGTCAATTTAAATCTTCCCGATCATTTTTTTGGTTATGTCGACTTCATAAAGCGCTGAACATTAAACATCGCTGGAATTTCTTTGAAACTGGGCATGGAAAAGGTGAGCATGATGGTGCAGGAGCATGCGTGAAAAGAGCACTTCGAAGATGGAAAATGAACTATTCTTCAGCACGATTTCATTCAGCTGCAGAGGTTGTCCAATGGTGTCAATTAAATCTAAGCCATGATTATAATCAACAATCAAAAGACGTGCGCAGGTATGTCCACTATTTTTTTAATTTATATTATTTCTTAAAATTTAAAAAAATGTATATACTAACATTTAAGTACACATGTACACTATTTATTGTGTAGGTTTTTTTGGCTTGTTGGGATCCAAGATATAAATAGATCAATACCATATGACGCTAGCACCATACATGGAACTAGAGATCTTCACTCTATTCAAACAAAATCATTTCACAACGTGTTTGCATTTGACAGTAGAAAGCAATCATGCTTTTGTCATATTTGCATTGAAAATGTCGAGTCTACAGAAGTTTGTGAAAACATAACAAACAACTACGTAAAAGCTTGGAGACACACAGAGATTAATCCAAAAGGAAAAATGCCTCTAGCAAGTGTTGAAGAATTAGAATCAGAAGAAATAGCAATATCGTCTGATGGCGATAGAATTTCAGATCTCGTAAGAGAAGGTAATAAACTTGTTTTTGACTTTTTAATCAATTGTTAATTCTAATCCATCGCCATAAGTAGTCAATTTAATTCATTTAAATACACTAACACCAATCATAACTTGCACAGGAGATGTTTTCGCTGTGATTGCACCTGTAGACAACAACGAAAATGTCAAATATTATTTGATGCGATGCACTGAAGGAAAAATGAAGTTATTGGAGGACTACAACGACAACGGATTTACATACGAAAGAGGATCCATCATTTTAAAAGGCTACTTTTTTCAACAGACACACATGACTAAAAATTATGTCTACTTTCAAGATTATGAGCCCGATGTTATATGTTGTCAATATAGTCATTTAGTATGTGCATCTCGAATAAAATTGATACAAGTTCCATCAAAAAAACAATTAAAAACCAAAAAATGGAAACTATCCATATGTGACCATGAATGGATAGTTGAAGATGGTATTCCATTGCGATGTTTTTAACTACATATCAAAAATAAATTGATCTATATTTTTTTCCATGTCAATTGTTGTGTGCAATATATTTTTTGTCCAATTATCAAAATTGTTGTGCACAGTATATTTTTTCATTGAGATTTTATTTTTTCATTGAGATTTTATGAATATTTTCTTGAATGACAACTAACATAAAAGCTTAAATGGTTGTACTTAATAATGAATGACAACTAACATGCTTAAAAATGAATTCAAATATAATTTGAAAATTCAAAAGTACTTTATTCGGGTCCCCATATGTCTATTAGACCACTAAGGGATGAGATAACGGATGTGGCTATCCACACTCCGCCCCGAATTTTTACTTTTGGTTGATTAATACTAACGAAAAATCACAAAAAGACATATTAAATTTTGTATTATTTTAATTCCATCGAACATGTTTTTTTAATACATACTTCACCATAAATATGATCTTAAATAGATGTCTTAAAATTGTCACCAAGTTCTCCGTCCCATATCTTTAATTTAAAATATCGCTTGTGCAAATTCACATAACTGAAATCATGGCAAATGGAGATAACGATCATTTGATTTTTAATCACAAGCAAGGATTCCAGGATTGTGAAGCTTATGCTAAATTAGAGAAATGATTATTTACAACAAATGAACGAAAATCCGTCAAATTGTTGTTTAAAATCATTGCTCTAATCTAGCACAAACTTCACAATCCTGGAACCTTCGCTTATGATTAAAAAACAAAAAACCGTTACCCCCATTTGCCATGATTTCAGCCGCATCAAATATACCTGAAAATTGAAAATAAAAATTAAATTAATTAAAAATTCATTATATCAAAATTTGATCTTAACATATATTTGCTTTTAAACTTCCTAATTCATCCATGTTTCTATCAAAAATTTTAACATATATTCTCAACATTGATTCTTACCATAACATTCATTCTCAACATTGAACATTTCCCAACTTAGAATAACATTTTAGACATTCCTAACATTCAACATTCATTCTCATCATTCAACATTTTCTAACAAGTCATAACACTCATTCTCATCATTCAACATTTTCTAGCAAGTCATAACATTCATTCTCATCATTCAACATTTCCTAACCTTGGATTACACCTATAAAAACATTCCTTCTTCCATAACACCTCCCATTCATTCTTTCCCTACATTCTTTTTTCTCTAACACCTCCCATTCATTTTTTCTCAACATTGATTCTTAACATAACATTCATTCTCAACATTGAACATTTCCCAACTTGGAATAACATTTTAGACATTCCTAACATTCAACATTCATTCTCATCATTCAACATTTTCTAACAAGTCATAACACTCATTCTCATCATTCAACATTTTCTAACTTCATAACATTCATTCTCATCATTCAACATTTCCTAACCTTGGATTACACCTATAAAAACATTTTAAATATTCATGCGAAACATATTATAAATATTATCAAAACACTTTAAACATTCATGCAAAACATATTCTAAACATTTACCAAATGAGAAATAATAGACATGTACTCATGTATATAATCCAAAAAAAAGTTGATGAACATGTGAATTCAATGTACATGTATATATAATCAAAAAATAAATACCCTCCATGTTCAAAACAACTACAAAATATATATATCAACAAAAACAATAAAGTCTGAACCACTATCCATCTAGACCAATATATTTCCACTATTTTCCACTAGGACCTTCCCTGGGACTCAACTCCACCTACAATACACAAAAAAACAAATTATAAATTTAGATCATAAATTATTTAAACAATTTTAAACTAAATTCAAAATATTAAGATATTAAACTCATCTACAAAACAATTCAATTATTAAAAAAATCATACATCAAATTCTTTGGATGCATGTCCACCACTTTTTTCCCCTAGAGACTTTCCTTTAGCTCCAAAGGACCTCAAAGAGCCAAGCTGCAACATGTACAAAAACAATTTTCAAATAAATCAAAAAAATATAAAACATTAAACTTATATATCAAAGATCATTTCTAATTCAACAAAATTACCTCAGTGGCAATATCTGCATTCATTAGAGACCCCACATCTTCGCCCCCAATTTCTAAATGGTCTCTTCCCTAAAATTTAAATTTTGTTAATAAATAAAACATAGTAGATCCAAATAATAAATTAAGCAATTAACTTAAAACCAAAACAAAAAAATTAAAATCATTAGCTCACAAGAGATGGTAAATCATCTAAAAAGTTGGAATCTAATGAAACCTGCATAAATAAGTCAAATTAACAATAAGATACATTGATATTTATTAAAATTCAAGCAAACATAAAAAATATCATGTTCAATCATAAATATTATAATTAAAATACCTCTCCTAAGCGCTCTTCATTTTGACTAGGATGCTCTCGATTTTGACTACTGGAGACTCGAAAATTATTTGCATTTAACATTGACGTAAACTGCAGACAAAATACATTTGCTTAATATATTTATTCCCATGTAGCAAAAAATTCAATTCAAAATGATTAAAAAAAATCAAAGAGATTGTCATAGCATAATCAACAAACCTCTCCCATGCTCGATGTGTCATTGGATAACACATCTGAAGCTATATCTCGACAAGACTTAGCATAAGCCCTAAGATCATCAATGCTCAATGCATCTACCTCGTCATTCGTCTTGTAGACAAAACTCTGACGAAGAATAGCGCGAGCCTTCTCTCGCCCCAAACCAACTTCTACTCCTGCAAGAGCTGAAGCTAAACCATCACCTACTGATTCCCTTCCAATTGTCCCTAGTTGAGATGTTGTCTCCATCTCTGATCTTAAATCCACAACCCTTGGTGGACGAGATATCTCAGGTGGAGGTTGTATAGTGGCAGGGTCTCTAAGAGCACCTTTTCGATTATATATTCTACCCTTTCCAGCTCCATAAAAGTCAGAGGGAACATCAGTATAGTTAGGCTTCATACCTAAAAAAAACTCCGCATAAAAAAATCTAGCAAAATAATTAGGAACCTCATCGTTCCAAGGCAATCGACCATAAGCTGCAAGAAATCGATCATATATTAAATGTGCAATTTGAGGATGCTTGAAATATTGCACTTTCAACATTTTTCGCTTAAGGCCTTCTTTGAAATTGAACATTGAATTGGCTTGTTCTCTACTAACTCTCTCCTTCACAACCTCCCACTTATCTGGACCCATAACTTGGTCCTTTCGCATCCGCATCAAATGAACAAAACTATTTGTAGTTGGTCCAAGTTCATCGTATGCATCAATGAATTTTTGCAAAGATGCCAAAACAATCTCTAGACTTTGTCGACTCTCTGGAGGGAGATCCAAAGAACAAAGATCATTGTTCAACCTGTCATAGTGGGATTTACAACTTTCAAGAATAGTTTGTTGCACAACACCTCGCCATGGAAGCTCATTAGGTAAATCAGACGGATAAGTTGATATGGGTGTACACCCCTCAGCTAGTGGAACATATGTCGTCCTAGCTCTAGGAGGAACTTCAGGACCATGCTCTCCACCCACACCTATTCCATCATCTGTATTCCTATCTTGATCTTCCCCTCGCTCCATCGAATTACGCACATCTTCTGAACATCGCTCCGCTTCAAATATAGCCGTAGTAAAAAATTAACTCTTTCCATAAATTCAAAACACAAAAAAATACAAATTATACATTATTAAACATTAATTTTCATACCAACAGAACGTTGGGATCGACGCTCTCCCATAGAAGACAAAGGAGAATCATTTGTACCCCCTCGAACTTGTCGGTGATCAAACGACTGGGACCCATGCAATAAACCTGAACCCCACGGTGAATTCGACAACCTTCGACTACCAATTGGAACACCAATTCCTGAGGATTGTGATGACCTCCTACGCTTTCCCTTCGAAGACTCTCTTTCCATTTGATATAACTTCTAAATTTACACAAACATTAACATATTGAAATGTACATAACTACCACTACAAGCATCAAGCCAATATTTGATTAAAAACTCCAACAAAATTTAAGTCCCCCTCCTAACTCTAATTAATTAACTAAAATTCCTTACCCTCCCTAATATTGCAACATAAAGGACATATCTAATAATCATTTCATTATCAAACACAATTAATTGAAGTAGTATAATAACCTTAAAAACTTTTAATCCAACAAATATGTTTGAATTATATATGTCAACAAACGAACATCTCACTAAACATATATGTATTCTTATTAAAAGAATTCTAACTTATATTTATGATAATACAATTTACACACATTGAAGTTGTACATGTTAACTCTACAAGCTCAAAACATATCTATTAAAGATCTGCATACAAAATGTAGAGCTTCCTCAAATAGTATAACATAAATATACCCTTATTAAGAAACTTCTAGTTAACATCTATGATAAAACAATTTACAAACATTGAAGTTGTACATGTTCATTCTACAAAATTAAAAACATATCTCTTAAAGATCTGCGTAAAAAATGTAGAGCCACCTAAAATATTATAACTTATTTTCTTTTGTAAGTTCCTCTCCTAACTCTAAGAACACTATTGCAGCATAAACATGACATCAATAATCATCCCATATTGTAATAGTTCAATCACCTTCCTAATTTTTAAACTATCACTTATGTTTTCATTCTATATCTCAATAAACAAACATTCCTTAATTTTTATAAAAAAAATACTTAATAACTTACAATATTGAATTTTTAAGTGACTTTCTACGTTAACTCTGTTCATGAACAGAGTTCATGAACAGAGTTCATGAACTCAATTGACATTCTTGTACCTGACTTAACATAGTAACACCACATGTTGATCATTTATAAAGTTGTTTAGTATATCCTTTATCATCACTTCATTGAGAATTTGGAAAAATTAATATGAAACTCGTCAGGGATTAGGGTTTAAATATCCATATATATAAAGAAGCAATGGAGTTACATTTCATAAAAATAAGACAGCTACATGTTATGATGTTTAATTCTCATTTTATATATTTCAAAACCTTACTTCATAGCATAACTACCGCCTATAATTTCATAGCATATCATGAACAGAACTCTGTTCATGAACAGAACTCTGTTCATGAACAGAACTCTGTTCATGAACAGAACTCTGTTCATGAACAGAACTCTGATCATGAACAGAACTTCCATGATAGCAAATGAACATTCATGGTTGATGGAGTAGTAGTAAGTCCATAGTTTTCATGATATTATACAGATACCCAATTCCAAGTAGCAGGAGGAGATTCATTGTTGAATGCATGTGATTAGAATGAATCGAAAGGACTGCCTACTTTAATGGGGTTAGTTCATCTCTATTATCTAAAAGCTTACGTCAATCAGAGAACCAATACCCTTTGAGCAATGATAACAACATTATTACAGCTAAAGATCATTACCTAATCATAGCTAGTACTATTGTATTACTCATATTCTTAGACCTATCATAGCTCATAGTTTCTATCAAGCACTCATAAGCATGAATAATCATGTAGTACTAATACCCTTATCTGAAATCACATATAAAGCCTAATCAAAGCATTATAGTATTCATAGTAAAGCTAACCAAGCTATAATAATTGTAAAGCTATCCTTATATTTTCTGTACATCGTATGATTAGACTGCAATCATTATGGAATTTATATACAGGGCAACATGTATGTAAGCTTCAACTCCATTGGGTTTACTACTATCTATAACCAATAATCAGCAATGATAATGTTTACTAAACAGTTGTGATTACAGCTTCTATAAGACAAATTATGAGCTATATTATAACAGTTCATATCTAACCTATAAGTAATGGTATTCTGTTCATGAACAGAGTTTTGTTCATGAACAGAGTTCTGTTCTTGAACAGAGTTCTGTTCTTGAACAGAGTTCTGTTCATGAACAGAGTTCTGTTCATGAACAGAGTTCTGTTCATGAACAGAGTTCACGAACAGAACTCTGTTCATGAACAGAGTTCACGAACAAATCTCTGTTCATGAACAGAGTTCACGAACAGAACTCTGTTCATGAACAGAGTTCACGAATAGAACTCTATTCGTGAACTGTTCATGAATAGAGTTCATGGACATAAAACTGATTCTCTAAAATAAAAATTGCATTTTAAAACATTTAACCTTCCAATATTAAGACCCATTACAGATTTTTTTAATTCTAAGACTGCCAACAACATAAAAACAAAGTTTATGTAACGATGCATACCTGTATATAAAAATGCAGTGAAGAATCGTCGATCCCAACGCCGCCTCTATTCAATCCAGCAACGCTCCAAACAACACCTATTTCCTTCACAAACAACAACTAACGTCATCAAATAAGCCCTATAACATACACAAACAGAATCATTACGTCAAAACCAAAGCGAAAACGCACCTTCAACCATTCAGATAAAACCGCAACACCATCAAAGCAGCAACCCACCAAGACACACCTGCCAACAACAACAGACCAACCGACACGCTACCTCCAACGAGCAGCAGCTAGCGCAAATCACACCCCGACGAAACGTTAAAGCCGACGAGCGACAGCAAAAATAACAACAAACCAACCGACTCGCTGCTTCCAACGAACAGAGCAAGCGCAAATCACACCCCGACGAAACGTAAGAGCCGACGAGCGACAGCAGAAATAGAGCAGACGCGAGTCGCGGAGAAAGAGCGAGCCGTGGTACACAAGCAGGGTGGCGAGCAGTGGGGTGGCGAGCAGCGGGATGGTGCGTCGGCAGGGTAGCAACAGACTACTGCGGGCCCATGCGGGGTCCAAACAATTGCAACAGGGAATGCCAAATGGCAGCCGATGCTGTCTTTTTATGCAGAAAACTTGTTCGGCCGAACGATTGTTCGGCCGAATAATTGTTCGGCCCGAACAATTATTCCGCCAAATAATTATTCGGCCGAACAATTATTCCGCCGAATAATTATTCGGCCGAACAATTATTCGGCCGAACAATCGTTCGGCCGAATAAACTATTGCCCGAAATTTTTTTCCGTCCGGCAACCGTTTGCACAAATTTCAAGAGTCTCCGTTAAACGGGACGGAGAACTGTTTGTGGTTATTCGGCCAAATAACCTCAAAATTATTCGGCCGAATAATTTCAATGATTCGGCTGAACAATGATTTTTATTCGGCCGAATAATATTTTTATTCGGCCGAATAACTTCCGCTAAGACGATTTTGCACTGATTTCTCACGAAAGTGTTACCCACCTTCACTTTTTCACCCATTAGATATTATACAGAACTTTCTACTATTATTAATTATAGGACAGAAACTGATGAACATATAATTACTATCTTTATCTATTGAATTCAATGGAAAATTGCCTATCCTGTAATCTATTCTTAATTTGCGTATCTATACTAGAGTACGATGCATAAAACAACATGTGAAAAAATATGGATATTGGTTTATCAATTCCAATTCATCATTAAAATTTAATCATTCAGACTTTAAACCAATTTATAATTAGATTTTTTTTCGAAACAAAAAACATAAAATACTAACTATACAGAACATAACTACTAGTTGAGATAAAGTAGAAAATTTGTAAAACTTGGGTAAATCTGTAGGGTAACAAACATCCCAAGAAGACTGTTCCACCCAACCAATTCCTGAAGACAGTCAAGTACTTGCCTTAGGACCCCCGATCCTGTTCACTGAACCACCAGGAGAAAGAAACTCTAGGAATTAGGATTTCCACTTGTAGTAGCACTAACTGTTGAATCTTCAAGAGCTAGCAGTCCAATAGACTTGCACCAGCATTGCTGGTTCTCCTCAGCAATATGAAAACTTAAGATTGCACTCACAACTAGCCTCCCTAATTCGAATCTCTTAGTGATCACCTGATGCACATGAGGAAAATATTTCTGCAGAAAATTTTGGGTAAGAGCTGCCTGCTCAATTCGAATTTGCCTTTTGTAGGCTGCCTAGGCCTTTTCAGATGTTACTGGGTCATTAAATGAGCTTCCTGCTCACTCCCTCCACGTAGGGGATAATGCCACATTTTTAGGGGTAGTTGTCCCATAACCAACAGCTAGTGGTCTGATGCAATTGCTGCCATCTGCCCCATACCTTCCAACAACTTCCATTCCTCCTAGTGGGTCAATGAACACTCATTTAACAGTCCCCTTGGGTGTTTGTCTCCTAATTAATTTATTTAAATAATAATATTCAGTAATTACATTCAACCTTGATCAAAACTGATCATAATTACAAAACTTTATAATTAAATTTAACATAAAGTATTTTGCAAATAAAATAATAATTTTCAGAAATTTGGGTAGGTGACATACACCTCCCCTTAAGTTTCAACATCGTCCTCAATGTTGGTTAATCACTCCTTGAGTGTTCTTGAAACAGAGTTGGGTATGCTACCTTCATACTACTATCCAACTCCCAGGTTGCCTCCTCTGGGCTAAGGTGCTTCCATTGCACCTTCACTTTCCCAATGCTGCGATTCCGGAGAATAGTTTCCCTCCTTCCGAGGATACAATCTGATTCCACCGAAAAATATCCATCTTGTCCCACCTATACATTATTCCAGTTTACAACATGAGTAGTATCGTGCACATATTTCTTTAAAAATGATATATGAAAAACATTATGTATTTTTAAGTTGGGGGGCAAAGCCAGTTGGTAAGCCATTGCTCCAACCTTAGACAATATTTCAAAAGGACCGCAATACCTGGGTGCCAACTTGGCACAACTCCCCAATTTCAGTGAACTCTTTTTTGGTCTTACCTTGAGGAATACATGTTCACCAACCTGGAACTCTTTATGAGTTCTTTTTGAATCTGCTTGACTCCTTTGCCTATCTTGGATAGCTTTTAAATGTCCTTGCACCTGTTTCACAATTAGTTCTAACTCCTGCAATAATTCAGGTCCTAAAACTACTCTATTTACTAGATCATTCCATGAAACAGGTGTATTACATTTCCTACCATAAAGAATTTCAAAAGGACTAAGTCTGGCCGATGCATGATAGTGATTATTATAAGAAAATTATGCTAAGTGCAAGTAGTCTTCCCACTTACTAAGCTAATCCTTCACATACATTCTTAATAAATCTTCTAAAACTAGATTTACCCTTTCTGTCTGTCCATACATCTGTGGATGAAATGATGTGCTAAAATTTAAAGTTGTATTCAACCCTTTAAACAATGACCTTTAGAAGTTTCCTGTAAACTTCGAGTCATGATTTGAAATTATTACTTTCAGTATTCCATGTAGTCTAAAATCTGTTTCATAAAGATCTCTGCAATATCTGGAGCTTTATGAGTAGTCTTTACGGGTATGAAATGTGCTGCCTTGCTGAGTTTGTCCACTACCACCATGATAGAATCATGTTGTTTCTGATTTTTAGGTAATCCATTAATAAAGTCTATGCAGATCACTTCCCATTTCCAACTTAGTATTGGTAACGGTTGCAACAATCCAGCAGGATGTTGGTGTTCAACCTTCACTTTTTGACAATCCAAACATTTAGCTATGTACTCTGCTACTTCATCCTTCATTCCGGGCCAATAGTATTCTTTTCTCAACATAGTAATGGTCTTTTGATAACCTGGATGACTAGAATAGTGACTTTTATGCATCTCATTTAATATCAAAAATTTTATTTTTGGTATGTCTGGTACATACAATCTGTTTTATACAGTAATAAACCATTTTCTTTCATGTTGTAATCTGCCATACAATTTTCAGAATTGTTGTTTGTTGTCTTTTCCTTCATTTTTCTGTATTCTTCATATGTTTCACTCTTTTCCAGAATCCGATTTTCCAAATCAGTTGAATAAGTACTGATTGCTGAAATAAAATTTAGTTTTGCCTTACGAATCAAGGCATCTGCAACCTTGTTCTCCTTCCCTTTAATATGCTGAATTTCGAAATCATACTCACTTAAGAACGTCAACCATCTAGCTTGTCTAGCATTCAGGTTTGTTTGATCTAATAATTATTTTAGACCCATGTTATCTATCAATAATGTAAATTTCCTGCCAATAAGGTGGTGATGCCACATTTTTAAGGCATAAATAACTGCCAATAACTCTAAATCATAGGTAGAGTAGTTCTTTTCATGTACTTTCAGCTTTCTAGATTCATATGCCACCGCATGCCCTTCCTGTGTTAGGACTCCACCGAGTCCGTCATTGCATGCATCTGTACAAACTACAAAATCCTTGTTGGGGTCTGCTATCCTTAAGATAGGTGCTGTCATCAATAATTCCTTTAATTTCCTAAAACTGTCGAAACATTTCTGATTCCAAACAAATTTCTTCCCTTTCTTCTGCAAGGAAGTTATGGGGTTGGCAATTTTTGAAATTTTTTCTATAAACTTTCTGTAATATCCAGTAATGTCCATAAATGATCTTACATCCGACACATCTTTAGGAACCGACCAGTCATTAATGGCCCTTATCTTGTCGGGGTCAACCGAGATTCCTCTGCCGAAATTATGTGTCCCAGATACTTAATTTTGTCTTTGTGGAAGTCACACTTACTAAACTTGGCGTATAGTTGATGATCTCTTAGAACTTGTAAGATAATCCGTAAATGTTCATCATGCTCTTCTTTACTTTTTGAGTACACTAAAATGTCGTCTATAAACACAACATCAAACTTGTCTAAGTATTTATGTAGAATATTATTCATCAGACACATAAATACAGCCGGGGCATTAGTCAAGCCAAATGGCATGACTACGAACTTGTAATGTCCATACCGATTTCAGAAAGTTGTCTTGAAAATATCTTCATCCTTAACCCGTACTTGATGATATTCTGATCTTAGATCAATCTTCGAAAATATTGTTGCTCCACGCAGCTGATCAAATAGATCATCTATGCGAGGCAACAGATACCTATTCTTGATTGTCATTTTATTAAGTTGGCGATAATCTATGCACAGTCTCAAGGTTCCGTCTTTCTTCTTAACAAAGATGACAGGTGCTCCCCAAGGATATAAACTGGGTCTAATATACTTCTTGTCAATAAGTTCCTTCAACTGTGATTTTAATTAGTTTAAATCTAATATGTTCATTCTGTACGGAGCTTTAGAATTTGGTACTGATCCTAGTAATAACTCTATGGTAAAATCTAAATCTCTTTTGGGAGGTAATCCTGGAATCTCCTCAGGAAATACATCTTTAAAATCCTTTAGGACAGGTATGTCCTCTAATTTCAGTTTGTCCTCTTTATCCACAAAATCATCATTTACCACATTTACAACAAACATTTGACATCCTTTCCTAACTGCCCTCTTAACTTGCATGGCTGAAATCTGTCTAAGGGTTACCTTCCTTGGGATGCCTTTTATTTCTACAGTTTTCCCTTCGTCATTTAAACATGTAAAACTTTTTCCATAACAGTCCAGGATGACATGATGGGATTCTAACCAGTCCCTCCCAACTATAATATCATAAGATCCTAAAGGTAGAATATTCAACTTGATTTGTGTTTGTAAATGATTCATGGACAAAACACAGTTTTATATAAAATCTGATACTTTTCTCTTTGTTCCAGTTGCTAGTATAACTAGCCAAGATTTACCAAACTTTTCAGTTTTCAATTTAAGATTTTCCACAATGTCTGTTGATATATAACTTAAGCTAGCACCTAGATAAGTTAAAACAGTAACATGATGATCATGTAGCATACCTTCAGTCTCTACCATAGAGATTTGATGATCTGCTTGCCTGTTGTCAAGTGCTGCATTGATTCTGGGCATTTCCCTTGCCACATCTCCAACTATAGGTTCAGTCTGTATAGAGTTGATGTTGTTTGCTTTCCAATTCCTCAAGGGACATTCTGATGCGTAATGGGGGCCTTGACATTCAAAACATTTGATAGGTTCCTTTGGCTCACTGGTTCTTGTATTATTAGGTGCATTTCTGGGTGCTGTAGAATTCTGATGTGAATTGTTTTTGGAGTTGTTCCTTTGGAAATTCCAATTTTGAAAATTCTTCCTTTAGAACCCGGAATTTCCACTGAATCTGAAATTTTTTCGTTTCTGCTCAAAGTTGCTGGGCTTATGAGTTTTCCAGTTTGACATTTTCTCTCTTTTCCGATTTGTGTCATAACAGAAAACTGCCTTTCTCATTGCCTCTTCTAAGGTCTTAGGAATGTCATACTCGATTCTGTCCTTAATATTGAAAGGTAAACAACTCAAGTACCTTTGAATTTTTGGTTTCTCTTCTTTGAGGTATGGTATATATCTTAGTAATTTTAGAAACTTACTGTTCATTTCCTTCATGTTCATACCTCCTATCTTCAAATCGTAGAACTCTTTGGATTTTTCTTCGTAGTACTGTTCAGACAAGTACTTCTTTTTAAAGTATCTTTTAAAGGTACTCCAGCTTACATCTTTATCTTTGATTCCCTTTACTCTTTTGATGTCCTGCCACCAAATGTCCGCTTTTCCGGTCAAGTTATATATAGCCATTTTTGCCTTCAAAGACTCTGAATAGTTATAAATCTGGAAGTATTTCTTCTACCGGACAACCAAGCTTCAGCTGTCTCGCCCTTCTCAGTTTCTCCATTGAAAGTTGGAGGTCTAATATTTTTGAACTCCCTAGAAATCTACTCATATTCCTTTTGATTTTTCCTTATGGGTTTGAAATCTCCTTCACTGCTATCACTGGTGTAGTTACGTTTCTTTCTGCGTGTTTCAATAGCATCTCCGGATGAGGTTGAACTGTCGTTCACTTTGCTGATTTTCATTTTCTTGTTTTTATCAGCATGAGGCAGATCCTCAACTTTGGAAATATCTTAATTATCTTTCTCTTGTTCCTCAATTTGGCTCTGTTCAAACAACACTTGGTTTAATTGTTCTTGTGCTTGCAGAATCCTTTCATTGTCTTGGTTCACCGATCTGATTTCTGCTTTTAATTCATGAAAGGCATGTAACAGTTCTGGTGAACTGTTATTTAGTTCGCCGTGCCCTTCTTCTACATAGTGCTGTCCCGAGATGTGACTGTTTGGTTGAAATCTATCGCTTATTTGTTCAGCTGAGTTCTCCATACCTGTAACTGAAAATAATTTATGTATAACATAATAATTAAATTTTCAAGTTAATACAATTTTCTGCTGTATAAAAATTTTCTGCTGCGTGTTTTTGGACCTCTTTGAGGCCAAGAGTTCAAATCTGAGCTCTGATATCACATGTAGCATCCCGAAATTTCATAAAAATTTAAAATTTTTGATAACAGCATCAATTATGATAATAATAATTTCGAAAATAATAATTAAGATTATGAGAGCATTAATTGTAAAGTTGTTAGTACTAAACATGCTTTAATTTCGGTTTTAGCAGCAATATGATAATGACAGTTTTAACACATAATTAGTAAACATGATTATGATAACAAATGTACTAATCGATCGGAAATATGATGCGACATTTTTCTTTTGCAAAGATACTAACAGTTTGACTTTTGATGCATAAGGGTGTCCTACGAGATACCCTGGAGCTTACTTAGCTGTAATGCTAAAGCATAATGAATGTCCTATGTGCAGACGACAGGTAAGAGGTTTCATGGCTGCGTAGAAACAAAGTACGTGTATAGTTCAATTTCAATGTTGTAATTAAATAAAATGTTAGAATTCTGTTGCGATCCACTATAAGTATGCAGGTATGGGTTTCATAGCTATAATTATTGTTTATCAGATGTATGTCTTACAACTCCATAATGTTTAAAAATGAGTCGTCTATGTACGTCATCCTGCTGATAGTTTTATCACTGTAATTCTTGTTGTTGTCATAGCTGGCCTTGTCATCGTCTTAAGATAACTCATACCTATACCTTATTAGTGTTGTGATTTTATTGCTACATGTCATATGCATTGTGATAAGAGTCAAGGTATGAAGTTCAAGACCATAGCATGATTTTATACTTGTTGCAAACATTGGTCTCGTTAACAAATCAAAAGTGTAAACCCTACATTAAAATGACCTTTGTAAAAGGGATACTAGAGCTTATGGTTATTCTACTAACCATACAATTTTTATTGTTTGAAAACCTATATAGTAATTTATAATGGCAACTATTCTTAATATAAATTTATATATGAAAGTTTGCAATATTTCAAATGTTATGAAATTGCAATATTATGGTTGTCATATATAAAAGTTCACCATATCGAAATAATATGAAATTTGGTTTTAATACATGGCTTAGACTTAAGCCTTGATACTTTTAATTCGAAATCATATAGTTAGAACCTATATCCACTATGCAAACAATGTTTTGAGTTTAATAAAGTCCTACGTGAAGGTTTTTAATATCCAATGGAGCTATAATGTAAGTCTCGATGACACTGACATGCATTGAATGTTGACAAGGTGACGAGTGCTGGTTCATTAATATGACATGAATGTTGAGCTATTGGGAAGATTGTCCTTCGATTCTACATTAATAACTTGGGTCGACTCCCCAACTAACAAGGATTTGCCAGCGATCCACGTATTATGAATTCGATGTAATCATTTATGCAATTGCCATGTGTAATGGTTAAGTGTTTTGTATCACTTTCAAACTGGTTGTTGATCGGTCCTCTTTGTGCCATAGTGGCATTGCCAAGATGGCACTGTTAAATTTTGAGCATTAATTCACAATAATCTAGGATCTTCACTGAGAGAATAACATGTACAGTATATCAATGCATAACAATCACAATAAGCATGACAAGCATCACAAGAATCAAAAGCATGAGAGACAAGAGACACAGAGTTTCCGTGGGGAAAACCCTAAGGTGAAAAACCCCACAACTTCCTCAGAGATAGAGAGAGCAATGGCTCAACCAAAGTACAACCAAAATACACTGAGATAGTCTCCTAGTAGCAGATGATCCTCCTCCTCACTAGTGCGCCACTTTCTGAGTGAGAGAGAGATACTTTTCCGAATGATCAAAATAGAGATCACCTGATCTCTATTTATACTAACCTGTTTGCCCAGTGACCTTATGGGGTTGACTTGTCTAGCTAGGTACATCCACATTATAATATATATTTCAGGGCCGACCCCACACATGGTGGTCTAATAACCCATCGGCAAGTACACACACTTGCGACACTTGTCAATCCGCATGACGACACTTCCTTATAGAGGAATGACACATCTCTTATAAGGGTACAATAAATATATATAAAATACACAGATGAAATATATTCCAAAGTTACATATACATCAACGTTCCCTCTTAACTAGGAAGGTATTTCTTGACATAGATCTGCTAGACAAGTCTTCTTCTCGGGATCATCGTCATCATTATCGCCACTGCTGCTGCTATCTCAACCAATCTCTGACTCTACTCGTCATAGGAAGTTCTACAGAGCCAGTCCTTTTTCATACTGGATGTAGGCCCACCACCTGCAGGTCTTCATCATCACTGGCCATACTGTGGAATTCTCAGGACTTATTACATGCGTCACAAAACCTGGCTGCAGCATCCCAGGCTATTACGAGCACACAACTCTACATGTAGGATCTCCTAGGAGCACATTACATGTGACCCATCACAAAACCTGGCTGAAGCATCCCAGACTGTTAGGAGCACACGGCTCTACCTGTCGGATCTCCCAGGATCACATTACATGTGATATCACCACAAAACCTGGCTGAAGCATCCCAGGCTGTTACGAGCACACAGCTCTACCTGTCAGATCTCCCAGGAGCACATTACATGTGGTCCACCACAAAACCTGGCTGAAGCATCTGAGGCCTTTTTCATCCTGTCCAGATCTCCCAGGAGCAAATTACATGTGGTCATGGCAAAACCTGGCTGAAGCATCTGAGGCCTTTTTCATCCTGTCCAAATCTCCCAGGAGCAAATTACATGCCATAAGACAAAACCTCACAAGAGCATCTCAGGATGTTACGGGTACACAACTCTGACCTGAAGATCTCCCAGGGCACAAATTACATGTCCTCCCAGAGCAATGTCTCGAAAGAGCATCCCAGCTGTTATGGGTATGCAACTCCAACCTATAGGATCTCCCAGACATGCTCATCTGCACAACCTGATCCACGGCCACAAAGTATCATCTGATACTCATCATACATCATCCTGATGTACACATGATCATCTTGATCATCATCACTGCAACATCGTGCTGCATGTCATCTGGAGAAACTCGTCATCCACGATCACCCTGATCATACAATGCATCCATCTGATGCACACCAAGTATCTAACTGATACATATCATCATACATAGTGTATCCACCTGATACATAGATACGTGATCCACACAATGTATCCATAAACATACATGATCTACCTGATCATACCTGATACATATCAATATACATGATCTACCTGATCATACAATGTATCCACCTGATACATAAACAGATACATGGTCCAAGCATCCAACATGATGCATATACAAAATACATGCAAATGATCCAACCGATCATATCCAGCATCCAACATGATGCGTACATACATATAAATGATCCAACTGATCATATCTAGCATCCAACATGATGCGTACATACATATACATATAAATGATCCAACTGATCATACAAAGCAGAAACTAGAACATCATCCTGATGTTCATCATCCAGCGCTTACATCCACAGCCATGTGAAGGATCCTCCTTCCAACATGCTTGGAATGGCTTCAAAAAATGTGTCCATCACTTCTTCCTCGAAGTGTCCTCGATCTAAAGAACACCAAGCCTCTCCCTAAAGTACTCGAACTTCACCCTGGTTAGTGGCTTTGTCAGCACATCTGCAATCTGCTCGTCCGTCGCAACATACAGGAGCTTCATAGCTCCTCTCTGCACCATATCTCTAATATAGTGATATTTGATCTCTATGTGTTTCGACCTGTCATGAAACACTGGATTCTCGGAAAGCTTCACACAACTCTGGTTCTCACAAAAGATACCAGTAGCATCCAACGGGAGATCAAATAACTCAGACAGTAGCTTCCGTAGCCATACTGCCTCACAACTAGCTGAACAGGATGCAACATACTCTGCCTCAGTTGTACTCAGTGCTACGCAGGACTGCTTCCTTCTAAACCAAGAGATCACACCTGATCCCATACTGAAGCAACACCCAGATGTGCTCTTCCTATCTGCAGCACTGCTAGCCCAATCTGAATCAACATAACCCTGCAGGTTAAACTTTTGATTCGCTTCATACTTGAGCCCATAATCCACTGTACCCTTCAGGTACCTTAGAACATGCTTTACAACAACCAGGTGAACACTCCTCGAATCCATCAGGAACTGGCTCAATGTGTTCACAGCAAAGCAAATGTCCGGTCTCGTGTTCGTCAAGTACATCAAGGACCCAATCATCTAATGATACATAGAGACATCAATCGGCTCAGATGAAGCATCACATAGAAGCTTCATAATCAATGCCATAGGTGTGGCCATGGCCTTGCAATCCATCATCCCGAATCTCTTAAGGAAATCTACTGTGTACTTCCCTTGACCAAGGAAGATCCCACCTGCATTCTGCCACACCTCCATACCTAGAAAATAATGCATCATTCCCAAATCTTTCATATCGAACTCAGCAACAAGCTTCCTCTTAGTATCTGCAATCAGTCTGTCATCTCTTGTTACAAATAAGTCATCCACATACAGGAGTAGAATCACAGGATTCCCTTCCTCAACCTTGTAGTAAAGGTTGGAATCTGCTTTACTCTTGGTAAAGCCCAAACTAGATAGGAAACTGTCCATCCTACCATACCAAGTTCTGGGAGCTTGCTTCAAGCCATACAAGGCTTTCTTCAATCTGCACACATATGACTCCCTGTCATGTGTTTCAAAACTGAGTGGCTGCTCCACATATACTTCCTCTTCAACTACACCATTCAAGAAAGCAGTCTTGACATCCATCTGGTGTATTTTCCATTTCATCATTGCAGCCAGGGCAAGTACTATTCTGATGGAAGTATACCTGGCTACAGGTGCAAAAGTTTCTTCATAATCTATTCCCTCTTTCTAAGAGAAGCCATGAGCCACGAATCTTGCCTTGTATTTCTCTACACTGCCATTTGCAACATGCTTGATTTTGTAAATCCATTTGGAAGTCACAACAGACTTCTCCTTAGGTCTTGAGACAACATCCCAAACATCATTCTTCATTATTGATTGGTATTCCTCAACCATGGCATCCTTCTATTCTTTCTTTTCCGCTGCTTCTTCATAACTGGAAGGCTCTTTGTTCATAATGTCACAGAGTAAAGCAACATAGCTGGTATGTGATCTGATTCTCTTCTTTTCTCTGTGTTCTTCTTCTGGAATGCCAAATCTTTCTGCATCTTGAATGAGCTCTCTAGCCCATGCAGATTTCCTCTTGTGAGAGTTATCCTCACGGGGTGGATCTACAGGTTCTTGTGGATCTTCAATCTCACGAACAAATTCTGGAACTGCTTCAGTCATGGTAGTGTCTTGAAATCTAGTTTCCTTAGGTTCTTCATAAACTTCGATCGGTGCCTTCCTTGATTTGATGAATGCTGAGTTCTCATCAAATGTCACATCCTTGTTGACATCAATATTCTTGAACCCTGGAAAGTATATTCTGTAAGCCTTCGAGCTTTCACTGTAACCCAGAAAGATACCCTTCTTTCCTAAAGGATCTAGTTTGGTCCTCTTTTCCTTTGGGACATGAGTGAATACTGGACAACCAAATATTCTGAGATGGCTGACTTCAGGTTTCTTACCAGAAAAGACCTCTTCTGGTGTCTTGTTGTCCAATATCTTGTGGGGTGTTCTGTTCTGCATATATACAGCTGTTCTAGCTGCTTCTGCCCATAGATGCATAGGATGATCCTGGTCATGAAGCATTGCTCTTGCTGCTTCCATGATAGTTCTGTTCTTCCTTTCTGCAACTCCATTCTATTGAGGATTATAAGGAGTAGTCAACTCCCTCTTAATCCCTGAATCACTACAAAGCTTCTTGACGTCACCTGAGGTGAATTCTCCACCATTGTCGGATCTGAATGTTTTGATCTTCTTGTTAGTTTGATTTTCCATCAAGGTTTTGAATTCCTTAAACTTATCAAACACCTCATCTTTGTTCTTCAAGAAGTATACCCAAGCCTTCCTGGAGAAGTCATCAATAAATGAGACATAGTAAACATACCCACTTTGAGAACTGGATGACATAGGACCACATACATCTGAGTGGATGATTTCCAGGATGTCTTTTGCCTTGGTTTCACTTCTTGGGAAAGCCTTCTTAATGTTCTTACCTTTTGCACCTCCTTTGCAAACACCTTCATGTTTGGTCTTGATTTCAGGAAGACCCTCTACAACCTTGCTTGCAATTGGAAGTGCTCTATAGTGCATATGAGCAAGTCTTCTATGCTAGAGTTCACTTGGCTCCATGGATTCATGTACCATGGCATGTTTAGGTTGTCCCTTCAATTTATACAAACCTCCCTCTTGCTCTCCAATCATTACTGCATCATCTATGTTCTTTCCCTTTGGCCACATTAGGACTTGGCCATCCACAAATGCAACCCTCATGCCTTTTGCATCCAATGCAGAGATGGAGAGTAAGTTCTTCTTGAGCCTAGGTACATAAATAACTTCTTTCATCTTCAAAGATTTTCCAGAATCTAGGTTGTAGGAGGATTCACCACTTCCTTTGATTGGGTATTGATAATCATCCCCAAGTTTCACCTTATGGGGTGATTCATGTTCAGATAGATTCACAAAAGATTCCTTAAACCCAGTCATGTGTTTGGAAGCCCCACTATCAATCAACCAATAATTACAACCATGGGAGATGGTACCTGTGAGAGCAGAGATCAGAACATACTCTTCTTCACTTGATGAGTTATCATCACTTTCTGCCCTAGCCTTCTTCTTGGGTGGTTCATCATCCTAGGCAACATGAGCATGAAACCTTCTTTTGCTGCCCTTCTTCTTCTTGTTGAAGTTGTTGTTGTCCTTCTTGTTCTTGGGACAATTTATGGCAATATGTCCTTTCTCATTACAGGTGAAGCATATTCTTCTTTCTTTGAAGTGATGTGAAGATTTCTTGGAGTGAGATGGCTCTCTCTTGGTGTGAGCTGTGAGAGCTTGATCTTCATTCCCCATCTTTTCTTCTCGTGCCACAAGACTTGATTCTTCTTGTGAGCATTCTTCCAGTAGTTTACTGAAGGAAATCAACTTCTTTCTTGCACAGATTCCTTGAATGAAGGAGTCCCATGACCTAGGCAAGCCATTCAGAGTGGTCATGACAACTTCACCATTATCTACCATTTCATCCACTGCTTCTAGTTGTTCCTTGATCTGGGAGACTCTTGAAAAATAAGATTGAATGGTTTCTCCATTCTGAAACTTTACCCCTTTCAATTGGTTTCGCAGGGTCATCTTCTAATTTATGTTCTTCCCTTCAAATAGCTTGGTTAAAGAGTCAAACATCTCTTTGGGTGTCTTTAGAGAAGACACATGGGGTATGAGATGGTCTTTGATAGAATCAGCAATGACTCTCTTTTCCTTGACCAAGTTCTTCTTATGCAATACTTTAGCCTCTTCATCCTCTGGGATAGGGATGTCTTCTTTTATATATGAGTTCAACTCATTCTCTTCCAGGATTAACCCAATCCTATACTTCCAAGCTCGGAAGTTATCAGCCCCTTCAATATTATCCTCAAGCTTGGTGTGGTGAGACATCTTAAAGAGTAATTCAAATGGAAATAGAAAAGATTTAGGTCTTACCACTTGAAATGCTGAAAATTGGATCTGGTCCTGGATTAGGGTTTGTCGAAAAAACCCTAAAAATTCAAAATGTGAATTTCAAATTTCTGAAAGGATAGAAGATGCGCCTTGATGAGCTGATCAGCTTGGTGCATTCAGAATTTGAGATAAGCAAAGCTTTACCCTTCAGATTTGTATTTTTGTCCTCCCGGGTTCACTTGGGAGAGCCCTGAATTAGGGTTTGAGTTTCCTGAAGATCTACCCAGCCAAAAATCTCGATACAAAGCTCTAAACTTCAATTTTTGCAAGGAGCTTCCAGCTATGTCTTCAGATTTAAAAAATTCCTATTTTTGTGGAAACCCTAATTTTTAGGGCCAAATCAGAAAATGCTTGAAATTGAATTCTGATTGGACAGATAGATGCGCCTTAATGAGTAGAGTCAATCTACTATACTGCTTTTCCAAAATCTATGGAGAGAAACCCAATAAACAAGAAACTCAAGTTTTCATCACTGCAAAATGTCTTCTTCTCAAGTTAGCTTTGATACCATCTTAAATTTTGAGAATTAATTCACAATACTCTAGGATCTTCACTGAGAGAATAACATGTACAGTATATCAATGCATAACAATCACAATAAGCATGACAAGCATCAAAAGAATCAAAAGCATGAGAGACAAGATACACAGAGTTTCCGTGGGGAAAACCCTAAGGTGAAAAACCCCACAACTTCCTCAGAGATAGAGAGAGCAATGGCTCAACCAAAGTACAACCAAAATACACTGAGATAGTCTCCTAGTAGCAGATGATCCTCCTCCTCACTAGTGCGCCACTTTCTGAGTGAGAGAGAGATACTTTTTCGAATGATCTAAATAGAGATCACCTGATCTCTATTTATACTAACCTGTTTTCCCAGTGACCTTATGGGTCGACTTGTCTAGCTAGGTACATCCAGATTATAATATATATTTCAGGGCTGACCCCACACATGGTAGTCTAATAACCCATCGACAAGTACACACACTTGCAACACTTGTCAATCCACATGACGACACTTCCTTATAGAGGAATGACACATCTCTTATAAGGGTGCAATAAATATATATAAAATACACAGATGAAATACATTCCGAAGTTACATATACATCAATAGGTACTGAGGAGTGGAGCATTAAATGTAATTGTTGCTTGCCTCAAAGCTATTTCGCTGGCACAATTGTGATCGTTGATGAAAATGAATTTGGACCGTTAGATTGTAACCCTAGCTTCTCTCGTTCAGTTGGTTTATGAATTGGAATGTGGTTTATTGTTTCTATTGCTGTTCGGTCTGTATGGACGACAGGCTGACGAAAAATTCTAGGGTTAGCAAGATGCAGGAGGTTTCGACCTCGAGTCCCGTAGATAGGTTTTGAGTTGCAGTTTCTAAACCATTGAATGGCGTTGTAATTTAAGAATTGGGTCTTCTGGTTTGGAGTGATATCGAGTTAATATTTAAGCTTTTCGTTTTTAGAAGAGGAGTGAAAGATACACCCTAGTGTAAATGGACAGAGGGTTTTCCTGTCTCGTCTACAGTGTGGAAAAACATCGTTTAACTGGTGAAAGTGGAAAGCTTTGGTCACTTATAGCAAGGTAAACATTCTTATACCGAATAACGATTTTCTATGTTGCATTCATTCTTTTAGTTTGAGATGTAATAGTTGTCTAAAGCCAAACCTTTGTTTTGTCAGCTTTGCAGGTTGTGAAGAAAAGAATCGAGCAAGGGTTTGTAAGGAAAGGCAAGCTTCCATTCTGGTAAGCTCCAGGTCTTCCAAAAACCCTCGTAGGTGCTCTATGTCTATGGTTGATGAGGTTTCAAGGGTTGTGTAGCTGGTACTGGCCGTGACGCGTCGTGGTTGTTATTTGAAGAACTTCGAAGCACATTTTATTTTTCAAATGTTGTTTGTTCAGTGCTGTGACTCTCGTTTGATTATGTAATACTTGGTTTTATACCTTGATACTTACCTTCGTCGATATGGGCAGTGTAAAACTCGTTAATGCCAATGGTTTAAGGACTCGTTTCAAATGTTTGGACTTGGGAGTATCCCTGTATGATTTTGTTCTAGAAATCATGTTGTAATTTGTTTTCTGAGAACATCGAGTTCGTTTTAAGGAGAATGGAACTTGTACTGGTTTAAGACATTTAGCCATGACCTATTTTGTTTAAGTTATACGAAATGAAAATAGGAGCCCAGGCTCGTTTACAGTGAAAACATTCTTTTTCTTCTTGACAAAGAAAATGTAAGCTATTTATTTCTGTGTAAAACATCTATGTCATGGGTTTGAGTGCTGTAGGTAGATATTGGGACTTTCGATCTAGGTCAGGGTTTAAAAGATTTTCATGGATGGTAACTCCGTAAATCTGTAACGATGTAAATTTTTTGGTGTTTGAAAAGAAATTAAATGTTTGAAAATGAATTTTCAAAAGAAATTTGGTTTGATCCAAAGCCTGTGTATATTGAGTTTGCAAAACGATAATAATGGGAATCGAAAACCTAACTAGGTTTTGATATGAGTCTCAGTTTGGAAATCGACACTTTCAGTTTAGAATATCTATTGTATAAAATGACTAATGGCTATAAAATGTTTATAATATTTTCTTTATCTATTTGAACTATAAAATTATAGGCAATGGTTATAGTAAGAATGAAAACAGTGTATGTATGTGCAATGTAAAAGACTATGTGATGACTGTTATGTACAGCCTTGATAAAAAGAACACATATTTATTTATTTGCAGCTTGGATATTATATTGCAAACATAATATGTTAGATAGAAATATGCATTCTATCTATTTCCTATATTCATAGTAATGATAAGAATGATGCAATGTAACTGTACAGGAAATAATCGATATATAGAAAATTGGATTATATTTATTTCTATGAACATAGTAATGATAAAGAAAATACAGTATCACTATACAGGAGTTATACAATGTTTGTTTTTTATAAAACTAAGGAAACATTCTATAATATACATTAGATATTATACAAAACTTTCTACTATTATTAATTATAGGACAGAAACTGATGAACATATTATTACTATCTTTATCTATCGAATTCAATGGCAAATTGCCTATCCTGTAATCTATTCTTAATTTGCGTATCTATACTAGAGTAAGATGCATAAAACAACATGTGGAAAAATATAGATATTGATTTATCAATTCCAATTCATCATTAAACTTTAATCATTCAGACTTTAAACAAATTTAGAATTAGATTCTTTTTCGAAACAAAATACAGAAAATACTAACTATACAGAACAAAACTACTAGCTGAGATAAAGTAGAAAATTTGTAAAACCTGGGTAAATCTATAGGGCAACAAGCAGCCCAAGAATACTGTTCCACCCAACCAATTCTTGAAGACAGTCAAGTACTTGCCTTAGGACCCCCAAGCCTGTTCACTGAACCACCAGGAGGAAGAAACTCTAGGAATTAGGATTTCCACTTGCAATAGAACTAACTGTTGAATCTTCAAGAAATAGCAGTCCAATAGACCTGCAACAGCATTGCTGGTTCTCCTAAGCAATATGCAGACTTAAGATTGCACTCACAACTAACCTCCCTAACTCGAATCTCTCAGTGATCACCTGATGCACCTAAGGAAAATATTTCTGCAGAAAATATTGGGTAAGAGTTGCCTGCTCAATTCGAATTTGCCTTTTATAGGCTGCCTAGGACTTTTCAAATGTTACTGGGTCATTAAATGAGTTTCCTCTCACTCCCTCCACCTAGGGGATAATGCCACATTTTTAGGGATAGTTGTCCCATAACCAACAGCTAGTGGTGTGATGCAATTGTTGCCATCTGTCCCATACCTTCTAACAGCTTCCATTCCTCCTAGTGGGTCAATGAACACTCATTTAACAGTCTCCTTGGGTGTTTGTCTCCTAATTAATTTATTTAAATAATAATATTCAATAATTACATTCACCCTTGATCAAAACTAATCATAATTACAAAAATTTGTAATTAAATTTAACATAAAGTATTTTGCAAATAAAATAATAATTTTCAGAAATTTGGGTAGGTGACACATAATGGTCAGATTTCAGAGGTTAGGTCTGCAATTTGTCATAGTTGTCATATATTCTCCATCATTGGTGTCATAGGGGCTAGGGAATCTAGCCCAAGTGTCCACAAACTTCCAATTTAACTCTTTATCTTCCATGGAGGTTATCAATCCATCCCAATTCGACCTAAGATGCTCAATGCCATGTGTTATGACTTACCAACTCACCCAAAAGTGTTCACCTTCCCATGAATTCGAATTGGCAAGAGAGAGATGCCATGTGCCATTGAAAAATCATGCTAGTGTGGGTCCCACACCCTCCATATGTCTCCAAAACCACTTGCCACCTAGAATTTCTCTTGAATTTATTTATTCACCATATTTATTAAATACTTGAACCCTTCTAATGTCTAAACATCATTTATTAGCTTCCTTATTACAATTCCACATGTGCCCATCCAACCTAAGAAACTAGTAGGATTGATGGGATTGTCTTACTATGCAATTATTTGAATGGGGACATTACAGTCCTCCCCACCCAAGATTGCTTGTCCTCAAGCAATTTCAAATTTGGATGCTGCAAAATCTTCTCCTCTTCCCATGTGGCATCTTCATTTGGGAAGTCCTTCCATTGCACTAGATATTCTTTGATAATTCTACTCCTCAACCTAATTTCCCGTGTCTTCAAAATCTTTTCCGGAACAAGTGTGAGCTGACCTTCATCATCCAAAGGAGGAAGTATTTCTGAAGTGATGATTTGCTGACCAAGGGATTTCTTGAGACAGGAAACATGAAATACATTGTGTATTTTACTCCCTTCCGGAAGTTCTAGTTCATATGCTACTTCTCCAACCTTCCGCACTACCTTGTATGGTCCATAGTACGTTGGTTTTAATTTTTCTGCTCCATTCTTTTTTAGAGATGTTTGTTTATATGGATGCAACCTTAAATATACTAAATCATTGACTTGAAAGGTTCTTTCTTCTCTATGTCTATCAGCATATTGTTTTTGTTGATTTTGAGAAACCTGCAAATTGTCTTTCAAGAGCTTTAAAATTTCTTGGCTCTCTTCCACCCAATCTTTAGCCTTTGGAGCTCTACTATCACGGAATATAATTTCAGCAAATGTAAGTGCATCATAACCATATAATTATTTGAAAGGAGACATTCCTATTGACATATGATAAGTGGTGTTGTAGCAAAACTCACCAAAGTGTAGCCATTTTGCCCATGCTTTTTGCTGCTCTCCCACATAGTTTCTTAGGTATCCTTCCAACCATTGATTTACCCTCTCTATTTGTCCATCAGTTTGTGGATGATAGCTGGTAGTTGGAGTCAATTGAGTGCCTACCAATCTAAAAATTTCTTTCCAAAAAGCACCCATGAATTTACTATCTCTATCACTAACAATGCTCTTGGGGAGCCCATGCAATCTGAAGATTTCTTTGAAAAAAATATCAGCCACTTGTGCAACACTAAAATATGATGTAACAACAAATAAATGAGCAAATTTTTTCAACCTATCAACTACTACATAGATGCAATCCTTACCCAAAGATTTAGGCAACCTGGTGATGAAATCCATGGAGATACTGTCCCATTGTTGCTCCAGAATGGACAAAGGTTGTAATAGGCCGGATGAACATGTAAGTTCTGATTTGTTTGGTTAACATACTTTACCTTCATTCACATACTTCTGAACATCTTCCTTCATCCCGTTCCAAAAAAAATCTTTGCCTCAACTGTCTATAAGTTTTGAAGATCCCCGGATGGCCCACTAGTGGGTAATCATGTGCTTCTTGCAAAATTCGGTACTTGAGCTTGGAGTTATGAACTAAATAAATTCTTCCCTTATAATATATCAGCCCATTCAAAATTCTATAGTTATCATCCCCTTTGATTCCATCCAACACACCATAAGCAAATTTGTCTTTAGCATATTCAACTAGTAGCATGTTTTTCCAATCCTTGGCAATGTCCATGAGAGAAAAAGAAGGTCTTCTTGACAAAGAATCTGCTACTATATTATTCTTTGCTTTGAAATGTTCAATATCAAAATCATAAGCTTGAATCTTGATTACCCACTTTTGTTGCCTTTCATTTAGATCTTTTTGGGTGAGAAAGTGTCTTAGACTATTATGGTCAGTTTTCACCACAAACTTGCTGCCCACCAAGTATTGTCTAAATTTGGCCAATGCATGCATAATGGCCAACATTTATTTATCATAGATGGAGTAAAGTTTTTCATGAGGCTGCAACTTCCTGCTCTCAAAGGCTATGGGGTGTTGGCCTTGCTTCAGGACAACCCTTATTCCTCCACCTGAAGCATCACATTCCACAACAAAAGGTTTAGTAAAATCAGGAAGTACAAGTATGGGACAACTACTCATTAACTCTTTCATTTTTTGGAAGGCCTTTTCAGCCTCTTCATCCCACTTGAAAGAATCCTTCTTAGTCAAATCAGTGAGTGGAGAAGTCAACTTGGAGAACCCTTTCACAAATTTTCTGTAGTAGGTGCATATGCCAATAAAGCCTCTCAATTCAGTAATATTTTTTGGTGATGGCCATTCCAAGATAGCCCTGATTTTTTCTATGTGTACCTTCACTCCTTCCTACCCAATAATGTGCCCAAGCTACAGTAGTTCTTTCATCCCAAATTCACATTTTGATAACTTAGCAAATAAGGACTCTTCTTGCAAAATTTTCAACACAATCTTTAACTGCTGCAAATGCTTTTCCCATGTTTTACTGTAAATGAGAATGTCATCAAAGAAAACCAAAACAAACCTTCTTAGTTGCTTTCAAAAGATCCTATTCATATATGCTTGAAATGTGGCTGGAGCATTAGTTAACCCAAAAGGCATGACAGGAAATTCAAAGTGGCCAAAATGACATCGAAAAGCGGTCTTTTGCACATCTTCATCTTTCATTCGAATTTGGTGATACCCTGATCTAAGGTCAATTTTTGAGAAATATTTGGCTCCATGTAGCTCATCCATGAGCTCATCCATGAGCTCATCAATCCTAGGAATAGGATACCTATTCTTGATAGTCTTTTTGTTCAAGGATCTAAAATCTATGCACATTCTCAATGTTCCATCTTTTTTCTTCACTAGCACTACTGAAGAAGCATAAGGGCTAGATCTTGGCCTAATGAGTCCCAACTCTAGGAGTTCTTGGATGGATTTTTCAATCTCATATATGAACTTTTTAGGATGTCTATAAGGTGGTATCTGAATGGGTGAAGTACCCTCCTCCAAAATAATACTGTGCTCAACCCCCCTATCTGATGGTCTACCATGTGGAAGGTCTCTAAAAACCTTTTCATATTTTTTCAAAAGTCTCTCTATCTCCTTTGGGTGTTCAACAATCTTTATAGTTGGCTTGGGAGATGTAATATGACATTCAACAGCCCATTCTATATCCCCATGCCTCAATATAGATCTCATACTATTGCAAGTCACTACTTGATTTGGATAAGTGTGTTGCCCTCTCACAACTCTTTGTACTCCTTTTGAATCTTGGAATTTCATTTCGGGAATTCGATAATTTACTGTATGCTCTCCTATTGAATACAGCCATTGCACTCCCAAAACCAAATTAGTATGAGCAACATCAACCACATAAAAAATATCAACAAAAGTATAGTTACCTACGGTGACTTGCAGCTTTGGAACCCATGTTTTGCATTGCATTGTGTTGTGACTGGGAATGACAACTGTTAAGCCATCAAATGGTTCAATAGGTATCTTTATTTTCTCCACCATATTTACATCAATGACTTTATGGGTGGCTCCTCCATCTACCAAAACTGAAGTTCTTTGTCCTTGTACCACACATTTGCATCGGATAATATGATAGCGCGGTACTGCTGAAAGTACTGCCATTCTTGCTTTGTCCAGTGAAGGCTGATTTTCTTCTTGTCTTTCCTCTTCTACTGCTGTCTCATATGCCTCTTCTTGATCTGAAATATGTCCATATTCATCCATGCCCCCATCATACCCCTCATTATCATAAAATACTTCTATGTATTGAGCCTTTCCTTTAGTACATTTGTGCCTCGGTGTCCATGGTTGGAAGCATGTGAAGCACAGTTTCTTTTTTCTAAGTTCATCCCTGTTTAGTCCTTCTTTTTTATTCCTTTCAAATGATTCTCTTTGCCGAGGTTTCTTATCATATCCATCCCTTTGCCAAGGTTTCTTTTCAAATTTGTAGCTAGGCTTGGGAGGAAATCTCGTTCTAGGAAGCACATTTTGGAGATCCCTAGTCAAGCTCATTGCATCTTTTAATGTAGTTGGCTTGTGGGATTTGACGAAACCTATTAAGGGTTCAGACAAACCTTCAGTGAACAGAAATACTAATCTTGCCATAGATACATCATCCACCTTGACTGATAATTTTTGAAAGTCCAACATATATTTAGTAGGGGACCCAGTTTGCTTCAATTGAGCTAGTTCTTTGAAAGGCAATTCTGGATCTTTTTGTTCAAATATTTCTAGTACCCTGTCAACAAATTCTCCATGTGTTTTAACCTGATTATGACCCAAGGTTTTCAGCCCATGAAACCACCATTCATTGGCATCTCCTTCCAAATGAAAAATGGCCATTTTTAATGCATCCTCTTCCAACATAGGATTCAGCTGAAAATATACATCCAATTTTTGCACCCTAGTGTTAGCAGAATTTTGAGAAGAACCATCAAAAGTAGGAAGTGAAATTTTTCCAATAGCACTAGTAATTCTTTTTTTTGGAATGGACTCCTATTGTCTTCCCTCCTTTTAATTTTTTGTATAGCATCAATGTAGTCACTGAGTGGTACACCTCTTTTACACTCTTCATTCAAATCATTCCAATCATTTACTAGTTTCTTATAATCCACCTCAATATTGGGATCTTCTTTGGGTGTGAGAAATTTAGGTGCAATATGCCTTTGTGTGCTTTGGAATTCATCAGGTCTATTATGTGGTCCCGTGCGTGAAACAATATGCTCACTCCCTTTTATCTTTTCCCCTGAATGTGAACCACTGTTATCTCCTATCATCCCTTTGCCTGAAAGTTGGCTACCCAACAATTCGAAACTTTTCATCATTTGTTTATTCATCTCTAGAATAACCATGGTAATTCCTTCAAAAAATGGTTTTAAGGCTTCAATAAATTCCTCCTTATGTCTTAATTTTTCCTCCTCCTCTCTACCCATTGTTTTAGAAAAAAACTCTTTTTCTGCTACTATCTCTTCTTCAACCAAAACTTCATCAACTACTGATTCAAAGGGTGGTGGTTTATTTGTTTGGCTTCTTTTTAATACCATTAGGTTCCAAGACCATGCTCTGATACCACTTGTAATATTCCTTTTTTAAAATTTTAAGAAAATGCCCAATTTTCCAGCTGTTTTACCAATTTTGACCTTTGATTAGTTTTACTGTTTTGACCTCCAAATCAACCCAAATGCTCCCAAATATTTTTTATGAGTGTATGAATGATATTTAGACTTGAATATTAGGTTCAGGGATGTTTTATGGTCCTCCAAATACTTCTTAAAACTTGATTTATATTCCAACCAATATATGCAATTTTGACTAGTAATTTATGCATCAAATCCCCCTGGGGTAACATTGAAAAGAGCCTCCCAAATGCCTCTAAACTCCCTCAAATTTATGAACAGAGGTATGTAATGTGTTAAGTATGTTATTAAGGTCTCATATGCACCATTAATGGATTATTACAACTGTTCTCACTCTCTCCCATTCAACTGCAAAAATCCCCAATTCGACCCTTGGGGAAATGGCACTATTTCACCTTCCAATACAACTAAACTGAGTAAAAATGATTAAAATGATCAAGTACAGTACATGAAAATTGTAGAAGACATCCATGGAAGTATATTGATCACAAATATATCAGAGAATCATCCATCCATTCAAAATAATCAACATTATAGTGTCATACATCAATGCATTGGGGAAATGGACATTGTTTACTCATTAATCAATATTTTTGCATACAACCAGTGGGTATTTATACCTGATACTTTCTGAATATTAATAATAGAGGATATTAATCTATTACAATCAGAAATATATAATGATAAGCTCTCCCAAGAAGCATGAGAGCTCACCAAAACTGGAAACAATGGAGAGAAAGTGTTGCACTAAACCAAACCATGAAACTTCCTGTAGCTTCTACCTACAAATACAAACTCCATTAAAGCACCATGAAAGACCTGAGTGGCCTCTCCAAACACCAACTTGGATGGGAATCTTTCACCCTCAAAATTGGCTAAGGCAAGAAACTAGTCATCCACTAGTTCTCTCTTCACAAATGCAATTTTTCTCAAATCATCAAAAGCCATTCTCATACTTGATTTCTACATTTTATAACCAAAATTAGCATTCTATGAGTTGAAATCCTCTCAATAGATTCAAGAGATTTCCACTTAGGAAATATTCCACATTTGCCACTTGTCTCCTAGTTCCAACCTTCCATTTTCTCCCAAATTCGAATTTGAGTCTCTTTGGTTTCTTCCACTCCCATGAACGCCTTCCTTGAGCCTACTTTTGGGGCTGACATGTCATAATGGTTAGATGTCAGATTTCAGGTCTAAAACTTGTCATAGTTGTCATAGATTCTCCATCATTGGTGTCATAGGGTCTAGGTAATCTAGCCCAAGTGTCCACAAACTTCCAATTTGACTCTTTATCTTCCATGTAGGTTACCAATCCATCCCAATTCGACCTAAGATGCTCAATGCCATGTGTTATGACTTACCAACTCACCCAAGAGTGTTCACCTTCCCATGAATTCTAATTGGCAAGAGAGAGATACCATGTGTCATTGAAAAATCAAGCTAGTGTGGGTCCCACACCCTCCATATGTTTGCAAAACCACTTGCCACCTAGAATTTCTCTTGAATTTATTTATTCACCATATTTATTAAATACTTGAACACTTCTAATGTCTAAACATAATTTATTAGCTTCCTTATTACAATTCCACATGTGCCCATCCAACCTATGAAACTAGTAGGATTGATGGGATTGTCTTACTATGCAATTATTTGAATGGGAACATTACATATACACCTTTGGAAATGTATCATAAATATATTTCTAACCATATATGGCACTTCCAAATAGAGATATGATGAGTGAGATCCACCCTCGTGAAGACAATGTATGAAATTTATGAAAAATGACCCCAAAACCAGCGAAAGCAACCTAAACGATGACTCCAACGCTCCCAAACTAATAGGAATTGTTGATGTATATGTAACTTCGGAATGTATTTCACCCATGTATTTCATATATGTCTTTTGTACTCCTATAGAGATGGCATTATTCCTCTATATGGAAGTGTTTGTATTCCTATAGAGATGTTATTATTCCTCTATACGGAAGTGTCGTCATTTATATTGTAAGTGTCGTAACTTATACTTGATGGGTTATTAGACCACCTTGTTTGGGTCGGCCCTGTATAAGTCATGTGGGTCGAAGGGTTATTAGACCACCCTATTGGGGGTCGGCCATGTGGGTCAAAGGGTTATTAGACCACCAAGTGTGGGGTTGGCCCGGATTAAGTTAACCATGGGTTAAGCTAGACATGTAGGCCCCATTAGTTTATTGGGTAGGACAGAACAAGTATAAATAGAGATCGGGAGATCTCTATTTGATCATTCATTCACACACTTCTCTCATTCAGAAAGTGGCACACTTATGAGGAGGAGGCTCTGCTGCTAGGAGAAAACTATCACTTGTATTCTGGTTGTATCATTGCTCTACCTATCTCTGAGGAAGTTATTGGAGTTTTTCACCTTTATGGTTTTCCCCGAGTAAACTCTGTGTCTCTTGTGTGCTTGCATTATTGTGTCCATGATTGATATGCTGTAGATTTGCTGTACATGTTGTTCTCTCAGTTAAGATCCTAGATCAAATTGAAGTAAATTCTGAAAATTTAACATGGTATCAGAGCTAGCCTGAAAGAAGGCATGATATGGCATGTATGACACTTGTTGCACTTACGATGTTAGGGCTTGATATAGAAAAAACTAGTCATCGTAGAACTTTCGCTATAAATCCATTTTGGCGAAGTTTTCAGATATGAAACTTTTACAGGTCGAATATCAGATCCCCATGTACCTTGTGTCCAAAGGAAAACCTCTAATTCGTTTTACTTTGTGATTTATGATCTGTACAATATAGGGTTTCTGCCTCTTCCAGATCTGAGTCAAAAACAGGTGACCTTGGAAAAAAGGTCATAACTTGGGCTAGGAAGCTCCAAATGAAATTTTGTAAAAAGTGACAGGTGGTACACAAAATGTACTATATCAGGAAATGTTTTTAGAGGCCGAAGTTGAACCAGTGACATGTGGCACACCGTACAAGTTCGCTCTCCTGTTTTATCCCATAAACAGGTCACGTTGTGACACTTGGAATAACTCTCTCTCAGAGAATCCAATTGAGGTCAGACCTGTCGAGATGGAAAGATGACAGGTCAGGCTACCATAGAAAACGTTTTCAGACCCTGTGGATTGAAAAGTGCGGAGTTACACCAGAAACAATCAGGTACATATTTCTGTCAAAACAAAATTATTTTTGAGCACCTTCATTCATGGCTTCCGGAATTTAGGGTTTCGGAGAAAGTTGGAATTTTTGTAATCGGAGACTACGGCTGAATGCTACTCATCAAAATTGAAATTTAGAGACCAATATAAGAATTTTTGGTTGGGAAGAAGGCCGGGCTTGATCAGACCCTAGTTCGGGATTTTGATCGAAAAAGTGGAAAATTAGGGTTTCTGCAAAAATGGGAATTTTTGAAATCTGTGACCACAACTGGAAGATCCTTAGAAAACTAGAAGCTTAGAGCTTTGGATCAAACCTTTTGATTGGGCAGAACGGTGGGCTTTATCAAACCCCAGTTCGGTGTCATGTCCAGTGAATCTAGAAGTTTCAAAGGCAAATTTGAGGGGTGAAACTTTGCAGTTTTCAAATTATGAGTATACCAACTTGATCAGCTCATCAAGGTGCATATTTCTATCCTTTTGGAAGTTTGAATTTTTGGGGTTTCTCTGACAAACCCTAATCCAACTCCAAGTCTAGTTCTTGCAAATCAAGTGGATTGGGGTTAATCCTAGAAGAAGATGGATTGGTCACCTACATAAGTGAAGAAGTTCTTGTCTCAGAGGGAGATGAGGCTAAGACCTTCCATAAGAAGATTACAAGCAATCTTGACAGGTATGGCTTACATGTATGTTTCAAATTCTGTTCATGGTTAAGTTTATGATATGTTTGTCTTCATATCATTACAATATAATCTTGATTAATTACTAGACTTGTCGTATCATCTTAATAGAAGATATTCATTGATTAAGGTTTTGACACTTATGATTGTACCAATGCATTGTGATTTTGTATGAGGTTTATGTTGTTCGCTAACATAAAAGGTACACCAAGAAAGTCAAATCATGTTCTACTTCAAGAACATATGATCATGGTGACATGAAGACAAAGATTCATCCATTGTCATGGATCACATAGAAGATCTACTTTCGAGGTATGTATAACTTGGTTCTACAATGGTTAACTTATAAGACATGCATGTTACTAGCACAAGTCACTGAAGAGAACCAGAAGACATTATGCAGGTATGTTAGACATAACTAGCTAGCATGCTAATCCAGGTATGTTTTTCCTATATCAAGCTAGAATCCTACCTTGTGTTAGGATCTTATACTGTTGTGTTGTTGATAATGATTATTCATGAAGTCATAGGTGTGAATAGTCATGGTTGTATGCATACTATGTTTCTTACCATAATTGATGATATGACTAACTAGAAAAATCATGAAGGTATAGGTTTGAGTAATCACGGGTTTATGCATTGATGATTTAACTAATCAGAAGAATCCTATGATCAAATAAGAATATGCATGAGTAAAAGAAGACTTCCCTGAAACCTTGAATACTAATGTTTATTATCTGTGAATGATCATGGCTATACATATTTAAGATTATTGTGTTTTGATAGTATTAAGATTATACTAATAAATGTGTGATTATGTATGAGACCTCAAGGATAACACAATGATGATACTAATAAGCATGCATAGTGATTAAGGATGGATATAAGTTCAAGGACAGGTAATCCTTGAAGCAAAGATCAAGAGGGAGTTGACCACTTCTCACAATCCACATCAGAATGGAGTTGCAAAGATTCAGAGGGAGTCCACCCAGCAACCAAACAAAGATAAGTATTTGAATTGTCATTTCTTACATAATTTTATTCAATGATGTATATGCTTATGTTCCTAGAATTAGGTTGTGTATTATGCATATTAGAATAGTTGCATTGATGAATAGTATACTACTAACATACATGGGTAAGTCGCCTATGGCACTGTACAACATTCCATTGCTACTTATCTAGAATGAAACCTATTTGCTGACATGTTAGGAGTTGTGCACACTCTTAACAATGTTCTGGTAGAGATTGGAAGGCATCTAGAAAGTTACAGAATATGGATAAATGTTGTATTGAAGAATTGGCTAAGATAATTGCATGACTGTATGACATATTTCTTTATGTGTAAGAATTTGTTCTAAAAACTATGAGATGTTTTCTAATCATGCAATTTAAATTGTTGTGTAGGAAAGATCTATACCATCACCTACAAAAGAAGGACTACAACATTTGTTCAGCAACAAAGTTATCTATTGAAAATATTGAAGATATTGAAGTTCCCAGGATCCGGGAAGAATGCCATGATCGAGGAGTACCAGTCGATCATGAAGATGTTTGGGATGCAGTCCCAAGACCTGAAGGGGAGTCTGTAGTGACTTCTAAGAGGATCTACAAGATCAAGCATGTTGTAGGTGGTAGCATAGAGACTTTTGCTCCTGTAGCCAGATACACTTCCATTAGATCCGTACTTGCTCTGGCTACAGTGATGAAAGGGAAGATACACCAGATGGATTTCAAGATAGCCTTCTTGAATGGTGTAGCTGAAGAAGAAGTGTATGTGCAGAAGCTACTTGGTTCTGAGACACATGACAGGGAGTCATATATGTGCAGAAATTGGTATGGTAGGATAGACAGCTTTCTATCCAGTTTGGGATTTACCAAGAGTAAAGAGGATTCCAACCTTTACTACAAGGTTGAGGAAGGCAATCCAGTGATACTAATTTTGTATATGGATGGCTTGTTTTTGTTTATTATAGGTGAAGATAGATTGATTGCCGACACGCAGCAGAAGCTTGCTTCCGAGTTCGAGATGAATAACTTGGGGATGATACACTATTTGTTTTTGGCATGGAGGTGTGGCAGAGTACAGATGGAATCTTCCTTGGACAAGGGAAGTATACAGTAGAGATCCTGAAGAGGTTCGGGATGATGGACTACAAGGCCATGGCCACACCTATGGAATCGAACCTGAAGCTTCTGTGTGATGCTTCATCTTAGCCGGTTGTTGTCACTGTGTTTCATCAGATGATTGGGGCCTTGATGTACCCGACGAACACGAGACCATATATTTGCTTTGTGGTGAACACATTGAGCCATTTCTAACGGATCAAGGGAGTGTTCACCTGGTTGCTGTAAAGCATATTCTGAGGTACCTAAAGGGTATAGTTAATTATGGGCTCAAGTATGAAGCGAATCAAAAGTTTAACCTGCAGGGTTATGTTGATTCAGATTGAGCAGGCAGTGCTATAGATAGGAAGAACACTTCTGGGTGCTGCTTCATTATGGGATCAAGTGTGATCTCTTGGTTTAGCAGGAAGTAGTCCTGCGTATCACTGAGTACAGCTGAAGCAGAGTATGTTGTAGCTTGTTCGGCTAGTTGTGGAGGCTACTGGTATATTTTGTGACAACCAGAGTTGTGTGAAGCTGTTTGAGAACCCAGTGTTTCACGACAGGTTGAAACACATAAAGATCAAATATCACTATATCAAGGATATGGTGCAGAGAGGAGCAGTGAAGCTCCTTTATGTTGTGATGGATGAGCAAATTGCAGATGTGTTGATGAAGCCACTAGCCAGAGTGAAGTTCGAGTACTTCGGAGAGAGGCTTGGTGTTCTTCAGATCGATGACACTTTGAGGGAGAAGTGATGGAGACATTTGCTGAAGCCATTCCAAACATGTTGAAAGGAGGATCCTTCACATGGATGTGGATGCAAGTGCTGGATAAATGAACATCAGGATGATGTTCTAGTTTCTGCTTGGTATGATCAGTTGGATCATTTACATTTTTATGTATGTATGCATCATGTTGGATGTTGGATATGATCAGTTGGATCATTTATATGTATTTGTATATGTATCATGTTAGATGCTTGGACCATGTATCTGTATATGTATCAGGTGGACACTTTGTATGATCAGGTAGATCATGTATGTTGATATATATCAGGTGGATACTTTGTGTGATTAGGTGGATCATGTATCTATGTATGTATAAGGTGGATACATTGTATGATTAGGTGGATCATGTATGATGATATGTATCAGGTAGATACTTGGTATGCATCAGGTGGATGCATTGTATGATCAGGATGATCATGGATGGTGAGCTTTAGGATGTTGCTCCAGATGACATGCATCAGGAGGATCATATGTACATTAGGATGATGTATTGTGAGTATCAGGTTGATACTTTGTGGCCGTGGAACAGGTTGTGCAGATAAGCATATAATTTGGCCCTGGGAGGTTTGCAAATAGTCTTACAAGGTTTTTCCTATGGCATGTAATGTGGCCCTGGGATATCTAGAAAACACTGTTTCGAGGTTTTGCTTTGGAAGGACATATAATTTGGCCCTGGGAGATCTCCAGATAGTCTTGCAAGGTTTTGACTATGGCATATAATTTGGCCCTGGGATATTTGGCAGATGCTCTCTCGAGGTTTTTTCCTATGGCATATAATTCAACCCTGGGAGATCCGATAGGTTGAGCTGTGTGCTCGTAATAAGTCCTGGGATGCTCTTGCAAGGTTTTGCCATGACCACATGTAATATGGCCCTGGGAGATCCGATAGGTTGGGCTGTGTGCCCGTAATAAGTCCTGGGATGCTCTTGCAAGGTTTTGTGGTAGGTGTCACATGTAGTAAGTCCTGGAGATCTGGACAGGATGAAAAAGGCCTGAGATGCTCTTTAGGGTTCTTGCTAGTCAAGAGACTCTTTTAAGGTTTTGTGAAAGTCACATATAATATGTCCCTGGGAGATCCGATAGGTAGAGTTGTGTGCTCGTAACAACCTGGATGCTCTTGCAAGGTTTTGTGATGCACGTAATAAGTCCCGAGATTTCCACAGTATGGCCAGTGATGATGAAGACCTGCAGGTGGTGGGCCTACATCCAGTATGAAAAAGGACTGGCTCTGTAGAACTTCCTATGATGAGTAGATTCAGAGATTGATTGAGATAGCAGCAGCAGTGACGATGACGATGATTCAAGGATGATGATTCGCTGATGATGATCCAGAGAAGATGACTTGTACTAGCAGATCTGTGTTGAGAAATACCTTCCTAGTTAAGAGGGAGTGTTGATGTATATGTAACTTCGGAATGTATTTCACCCATGTATTTCATATATGTATTTTGTACTCCTATAGAGATGGCATTATTCCTCTATATGGAAGTGTTTGTATTCCTATAGAGATGTTATTATTCCTCTATACGGAAGTGTCGTCATTTATATTGTAAGTGTCGTAACTTATGCTTGATGGGTTATTAGACCACCTAGTTTTGGTCGGCCCTATATAAGTCATGTGGGTCGAAGGGTTATTAGACCACCCTATTGGGGGTCGGCCATGTGGGTCAAAGGGTTATTAGACCACCAAGTGTGGGGTCAGCTCGGATTAAGTTAACCATGGGTTAAGCTAGACATGTAGGCCCCATTAGTTTATTGGGAAAGACATAACAAGTATAAATAGAGATCATGAGATCTCTATTTGATCATTCATTCACACACTTCTCTCATTCAAAAAGTGGCGCACTTATGAGGAGGAGGCTCTGCTGCTAGGAGAAGACTATCGCTTGTATTCTGGTTATATCATTGCTCTATCTATCTATGAGGAAGTTATTGGGGTTTTTCACCTTTATGGTTTTCCCCAAGTAAACTCTGTGTCTCTTGTGTGCTTGCATTATTGTGTCCATGATTGATATGTTGTATATTTGCTGTACATGTTGTTCTCTCAGTTAAGATCCTAGATCAGATTGAAGTAAATTCTAAAAATTTAACAGGAATATGGATGAGTGTTATGTGCTTTGGAAAGATCTCATAAATAGATTTCCAACCATATATGGAAATTCCAAATTAGAGATAGGATGAGTGAGATCCACCCTCCTAAAGATAGGGTACCAAATTGTTGAAAAATGACCCAGGAACTAGCAAAAATGGCCTGAAAGATGACCCTAGATCTCCCAAACTAATAGGAATCGAGCTTAGCATTTTGTATCTTTGGAAATTGCTCAGAAAGAGATTTCCAACCATATATCATATACCCTCATCTGAGCAAAGGCGTTGGAGAACCAAGTGTTTGAAAGCAGGGTCTTGTTTTGGTCAATTTACCCTAGGATAACCATGAAAACAAGCTGCAAAATGGGAATAAATGTCAAGAGCTCAACACTACCATGAAAATAGTCAATGTGCCATACAAACCATCATCAACATGTCATATATACTAAAAATTAATGAAAATTATAAGTGAAAACCCATGCAATATTGAGGGTAACACTATCCAATCGAATTTTCTATTGTCCTTATGTCAATTATTCAACGTGTGCAGAACACACGGAGACCAAAATGCATGCTTGTAGTACTTTTTAACCATTAAACCTGCAACTTTGCAAATTGGGGTTGCATTTGTAATTCCTTGAACAATGTTAGATACCCCCACCTCCTCAATGGCATCATAGAGTTGCTCCTTCAAAAATGCAGTGTTCTTCTCTTGCACCAAAATATCAATTGCCTTAAGAAATAAGGGCCTACTATGAAAGATACAATAATGTCTAAAAGAGAAAAATGACATGTATCAATGCAACCATCCTTCACAATACTACACCCATCAATATCCCATGCCACTTTTATTGGTGATATTAGCTTCTCCAAACAAGATTTTCCCTTGTCAATTATCATAGTTCAAAGCTTCTCATACACAAGTGGTTTATATCCAGTAGGGACATCATTAATGATAGAGACCATATCCACAAAATAAGGTGATCAAGCAACATTGAAAAGGATGGCACATGCAAATAAATTCATGCAATGGCGAGATCAACACTCTCTCTACCTTTAATATTAAACATAATTCCAAGGGGGCTTGAACTGCATAGCCTTTTATGAGATTAATTCTCCATTGTCAATTATGTCAAGGACATGAAACCAATAGTTCTATAATCATCACCATCCACATCTTCTAAATCTTAGATCCACATGGTCTTGAAGAATGAGAGCTATGTGGGTTGTGAAAAAAGGCACTTTCTCCTCGACTCTCTCTTCTTCCCTTAGCTTCCAATCTCTTTTCTTTGTTACCCTCACAAGCTATGTGTCCTTATCCCACATGTTAGGCACATGACATGCCCATACACGTGTCAAACATGGGTTTTTACATGTCCAAAAATCAAGACACGTTTTTGACACATATCGGACATGTGTCCTAATGTGTCTCAATTTTTAGACACTTGTTTCCTATATGTAGCACATGCCCACGGGGTTATATATGTTGGTTTTCTTTTTCCTTTTGGTCATTCGCTGAAGTTTGAGAGCTCTTGAGAGTGGTTTTTTTTGGATGTGAAGGGTTAAACAACATATTGAAGGGATTACAAGTGGATTTAAGGAAAATTTGGTAGCTAGAGGAGACATTTCTTTACATAGCTGCAACAATTTTCATTTAGCTCAAGGAAGTGATGGATCAATCATCAAAGGAAACCTGGAAAAGGTCAAAAGAAAGGGAGGAAAGTCACTATTGGTGGTCTCTACCCTCCTAGTCTTTACTTATATGTTGGTGGCAGTGCTCCAAGTTCTTCAAGTGGAGTTGTTGGTGCTTCCATGCACTCATATGACCCTATTGTAGAAAAAACACAAGCACATGAAAAAATGTACCCCCTATGGAAGTATGAAACAAGTAAACAAGGGCCCAGATCAAAGTTCGGTGGGGGAGGTAATGCTATTTCATCTTGTAATTTGTGCAAGAGTGAATTCAAGAGAACCTATTACCAAGTTAAGGGCCATTTGTTGGGCCTTCCTTATGGACTTAATAGCATGCAAAGTGATCAATTCTTACCAAAGATATGAGTAGGAAAAAGAGGATACAATTGGCTTGGGAAATGTGACAACAACAAGAAAGAAAGTTCAAAAACATGATGATCCTCTTCCATTCGTAAGGAATATATCTAGCAAATTTGGGAGTGAGGATGAAATGCAACCACAAAAAGAGGGAAGCCCCAACTTATGGTCCAATGGACAAGATTTATCAGCAAGAGAAGTGAAATGAGGTTGATCTTACTGTTGCATTCTTTTTCTATCTCAACTTCATTTCATTTAATGTCACAAAATCGCTTTTGTTGATTGATATGTGTAGAGCTCTAGTTGAAAGGGCTCCATGTTGGTCACTATAATTGCCTATTAATTAATAAACAAAGTTCTCATCATAAATTGTCAACCGAGGGAAGTCTGGTTATTTCAAAGGTAATCAAGCAAAATATATGCATAAACATTCAGTAATTGATCAATCAAATAGAAGCCACCCAATCTACCTAATTACTAAGTCTGTACTCTGCTCACTGCTCAATCCAACTCCAAATACTAACTCGACTGCCAAAGATTAAGAGAATTCACAATCCTTCTACTGTATCAATTCTAGGAATGATTGCTTCAAGAATGAAATAACTAAATTGATTTTGCAAGAAGTTAAATCCTAAATCATTATCATAAAAAGGAATCCAATCCACAATTGGAATCAATCCTTCTCATGTTCTATAAACCCATATACCATCTACCAGTTTAAGTAGTTCATGAAAGGAAATAAGCAATTGTAAAATACAACAACAAAGCACAGGTGTATCAGCAATAATCAACAACACACTTGCAAAGAGAAACTACACATTATTCAATCAACTGTTTCGGCAAACCAAGAAAATCTATAACTGAAGAATCCTACACTTAATGCTCACTCTATTTCAGCAACTCAAAAGGAAATCTAATTGCAATTCCACACCAAACAAAATAAAGGAAATGAACAACTAACTAACTCAGCAAATCTGAGAGAAGGTGGGCCCTTTCCTTCTAACAGAGATGTCTAAGCTCTACCAGAAATCAGTACACAGTAGATCAAGAAAAAATTGCCACTTTCATTAATAGAATGAGGTTCAATTACATAGTTCTTCCACTCCTGTTACAAGTTCTCTTCAAAATAAGCCTAACCTTTTTAACCATCCCATCCTCCTTTAAATACTACAATAAGACAATTCGGATCCTTATAATTCGGAGAGCCATGAAGATTGAAGATCTTCAGGATGTCGAATCAATAACTGAAAATATAAACAATTACATCCTAGATTCCATTTATATAAACTCTGTTTCATAAGCATCAATGTTCTCCACAATCTGAACTGGTCCGATACCAAGTGAGTTTCATCTGGTTGCGTGGATGGATAACTTGAGCTGCTTCCGCAACGATCTGAACCAGAATCGTGAAAGGTGTAACTGCTCAGCATGCACTTCTTCCTCCACATGCATCAACAAGCTGTTACACCCGAATTCCCTGTGGTCTTAATTGCTATCATCAATCCATCACAAGTCAGCTTAATTAGGAAGCAAAATTCATAAACACATGCAAACTTTAGGCAATATTATAACAAAGTGATAATAAATTATACCTTCTCAAGATCATGTTTTTTCTTAGGAAATATAACAACTTAGTTATAATACTAAGGAAAAATAGGGAAAAAGGATGGCAATGGAAGTGAGCAAAAAGGGTAATTTCTGGCACCCAACATCTCCCCCTAACTATCCAATTGCATGTCCTCATGTAACAACCTCCAGTTAATCTGAATCCGAGTCTTAATCAAAACGTTTCCTGTGGAAGTGAGTGAGGTTGAAGGAAGATTCAGGCTTATCTCCATGGTTTATATACCCTTTGAAAGCAAGCAACTCTTCCCAACACTTCTTTTTTTCCTTTTTGGCCAGCTTGTATTAATACTCCTGTACTCTTTTTCAGGAAACCATATGAGTGGGAATCTAAATCTTAGTCATATCCAGCTATATCCACATGTCTTAATAAACTTGACATACTCTATAACTCGAGACAAAGCATATTAAAAATTTTCAAAACAATAAGGGTCTCTTGTTCTTAAGGACTTAGAAGAAGCTTCCCGCCTGTGCTTACTTCCTTCCAATGCATAGGCCTCTTGCTATGAGATAATTCTAACACATGTAGATACAATATCTTGTTGAAATGTTGTTATCCAATTAGCCTTTTGAGGAGAGGAGAGGTGTTTTCTATGTCTTGCAATAATGGCCGAAGGGGATTGAGGTTCACCTCAGATCCAGAGAGTAGAAGTATCCTCATTTATTTGAATCTGAGAGTCATTCCACCTAATTATCTGATTGGTGACGAAGGAAGTAAATTCCCTCAGATGGATATCCCCTATATGAGGAGCATGATTAGACTGAAGGTCCATGAAGTATGCTAATTCATGTAAATATAATTCACATAGTAATTTTTTCCCCGGGAAATCACTCTGGGTAAAGGTATTCAAAAACTGAAGGGTTGTAATAAAATGGCCTCCCTTCCTTCAGAGATTTTAGCTTAAACAGAGTCAGTTGTTCATAAATGAAGACTGAATATGATGGTGATGGGGCTTGACAACTTAATAGTTCCTGAACTAAATTATAGATTTGCTCCTTCTCCTGCTTCATGGCCTTAAACTTTCTTAGTTCCTTCAACTCTTCCTGCAAACGTTTCTAGCGAAACCCTTGGAAGATTAATTCTTTGAGTTCTTTAATGGATTTCCTTTTTTCATGCAGGGGAACCATCCATTCCTCACATAGGGTAGCACGATATATCCATTTACTTATTTCAAGCTTCATCAGAGAAAGTTCCTTTTCCAACTCCTGATCCTTTTCATCTTCTGTGTCCAACTCAATAATATCCAAAGGTTCTCGAACCTTTGCTTTACTATCATTTTCCCTAGGTAGAGGTTGGTCCTGATTTGCTATATCCTGAGTTTCAATAGCTAATTCTTGTGTTTCAGTAGCTTCTTCTTAACCCATCAGTTCTGAGACTTCAACAATTTCTTCTTGTGCCACTGGTTCTTGTGTTACGACGACTTCTTTTTGGATTGTTGATTCTTGTTTTTCAACACCCTCTTTTTGGGTCGCTGGTTCTTTTGTTTCAACACCCTCTTTTTGGGTCGCTGGTTCTGAGACCTCAACAATTTATTCTTGTGCCACTGGTTCTTGTGTTACAGGGGCTTCTTTTTGGATTGTTGGTTCTTGTGTTTCAACAACCTTCAATTGCTGAGGAATGCTTCCTTTGATTCTTGCATTCCCTGGTCAGGGGTCAACATTTCTTGTGCAATAATATCCTTAGATTCCTTACCGAGTAATTCTTGATTATCCATGGTTGAAGGGGCCACATCCATGTTCTGATTCTGCACATCATCCACCATTGATTCTGCTTGTACCATCCCATTCTTTTCTTGTCTCAGTTGTCCTAGTCTCCAGGATGAAAGTTCCATGAGAGTGACCTTGTATCCTTCATTCCTAAAGATGTCCCCACATTCTGGGCACATAAACTCATCATGCTCCATATTTTTTGAAACAGAGGGTAGACTTACCATTTGATCAACAACTTCATCTAATGTGCTCAATCTACGAACTGCCTGATTCTTTATCACTTCGTTAAGCCCTTGCAGTTCCTCCCTGAGCACCTGCACCTCCTGTTTCAGCAGGTCATTCTCTAAGAGTATATTTTCCACTTGAATTTGACCCTCTCTTGTAGTAGGTTCTTGTGGGTTGACAGAATTCAAAATTGAATTTGGGATACCCCCTGTTTCTTGTGTTTTAGGGGGTGATCGAGGTTTTAGAATTGGAATCTCAATAACTGCCTCAGTCATTCGTGCTGCCTCTGCTGCAACAGAAGCTCAGGTCCTTATTCTTTTCAATGGACTGGGTGACTAATTTTGGGTACATGTGTTGGCTATCAAATGCTAACCAAAGGTTTTATGAAGACCCAAGTTCTGTGCAATTACCTTAAACCAACAAAACCCCTTCGCACCGGCCCTTTCGGCAATAGCCTGCGAGCAGGCTGAGGTCTCACCCGAGGTGTTTCTAATGGGGCACTGCGGACTCAGATGTCCATAGTGAGTGATAAGTTGATGACTGTAACGAAGCTCGCGGCAGCACACCGGGTGTGTGCTGTGAAGGTCGGACTGCGCGGCGATGGTCAACACCATGGTCCGCCCCACTACCTTCCTCCTTACTATGGAACTTAAGACTACACTGTGAACACTGCCACTTGATCTCCTATACTTGGACCATTCGCAAATGCTTAAGGCAATGGGTTGAGTATCAATTATCCACTCAGTTGTACACTTGACTAACTTACTATTTAATGCTCATAACACACACTTAGGGTGTTACTATTTTAAGCGTAACCCTCAGGTGTGAAATAACTGTTATACATTCATCGACTGCATCCATTCAAATACGTAAACAATTCCCTCTATGCTCAAGCAGACGATAGATTCACTGTCCTTAGAAGCAAAGCTAATATTAACCATACATCTATTCATGCAGACTTAACATATCATTCCATACCCTCTTGATGGCAAATGCATATAAAAGCCTCCTCATAACATATTGTGAGCAAATATTCAGACATCCAACTACAGAAACAGATAAATGCAACCACACGCATAAACATTCAGTCACTCAACACACTATTTAACGTGGTTCACTCCCCCGGGTGGGAAGCTACGTCCATAAGAACTGTGTTTGATATTTCTTTTAAGGAAGGGTTCACAATTCTTTGCCGCACACCCAACTGCGGCTCTCTTCTTGCTCAGATGGGTCTCTGCGCACTCAGCTGCAGAGCCTTTACAATCTATTCTTGATTCAAAAGATATTACAATACAGTATGATCACCATAACAATCATCAACAACGAACAACCCTTCCTATACAAAAATGGTCTTCTTAAATAGATCATGCCCGAAGGTCGTGTCTTTACACCATTGAAGACCAAAACCCATAGGGTTTCCAAACCACTATGGTCCCTCTGAACCGTCATGCCGGCTTCTGATAGCGATTTTGTTGTCATGGCAATCCTCCATGCCTTAGATCCATTGCTTTCAGCCTTCCTGTTGCGCGCACACCAACAGGTCATCCACTTCAAGTAGCCCTTCCACTGAATGACTTGTGCGATTGGCTCAACTCCCAGTTGCTTTCTCTGTAGGTCGTCCATCCCTTAACAGCGTCGTACAACTGGCTCAGCTCCCAGTCACTTTCTGTCTGCCATTTTCCTCTTAACGGTCGCATACCCTGCTGCACGCCAAACTGTCACTTTCCTGACTCGTCCTCTGCTTAGCGGACTCATACAATTGGCCGCCTTCCCGATCTGCTTATGCCCACAACTCAACGTCTTTTCAGCAGTCTTACCAAAAGTAGACCACCGCTGGTCTATCCACTATATCTGGCCATCCTTTGTCCAGTACATAACTTTACTGGCTCCACGTGGCCTACTACCTTCGCAGCACTAAAACTGGGCAGCGCTGATCTTCACGACATCCTTCAAAACTTGGTACTTCGCAACACTCCCGATACTTAGGTAAAATTCGATATTCTGAACTGCGCACAGCTCAGGTCCATTCAACATAAAAAATGTCACCAAAAATGGCCCTATTGGGCCAGGCCCAACATGCCCCTAACACTTACCTATGGCTCATCCCCGAGCCACTTTCAACGTCTAGTACTGGAGTCTGCTCACCAATCTGAGTGTTCAGCTTGGATGCAAACTCATTATAAGCGTCTATCAACTCATCCATTGTTTCTTTGGCCTCCTGCTCCAATTGTTGATGGTCTCAAGGTCTTGAGGTGTTGTCTCCTCGCCAATTTGGGCTTGCACCATTTCTTGGTTGGCTCATAGCTCTTTCAATTTACTTTCTATGCGCTATGACACCTCAGAGGCATCTTCGAGGAGTGGCTGCGACTGATTGTCCAATGCAGTCTCCTTTTCTCATAAGATCTGTACTTCCTTCTTTAGGGTAGATATTTCTATGAACTTCTGCAGTCTGTCTCGTGGTGGTAGAGTCTTCACCTCTACTTGCATGGCTTCCAATGCGGTCTATTTCTCCTTCACTGCGGTCTTTGTCTGCTGCAGCCATGGATTTTCCTCAAGGTTCGTGAATGCCTTCAAGGACTGATCAAGTAATTGCTGGCACTTCACAACCTTTGCTGCGATGCTCTCTGCTGCAATCTTACTTCAGCTTCTCTCTGCTGCTTCTCAGTTAATTGATCCTGCGGTTTCAGTTTTTCCCTGAGCAAATTGATATCTGCCTCCTATAGGACTACCTTGTCCTCCATTTCCTACTTTAGGGTCTGCACCCTATCCGCTATTCTATGGATTGTATCCTCAGGATTATCTTGGATCTGCACTCCTTCAATCTCTTCTACAACAGAATTGATTGTAGCCTCTAGCTTCTGTCGGCGCTGCTGTTCATCTCCCATCATCAACAAGGTGCACGTGCTCGACTCCTCGAGCTTCCTGTTCGCGTCTTACAACTAAGCTTCTGCTCACATGGATTGCGTGGCTCTATCACGCATCTCCTCACCAACCTGCGTGTGCAAATAATATAGACCAGGTAGCGGAATCTTTGCTAAGTCGAGCTCAACCGCGTCGATGTTGGTTGTGTCGAGAACCATGTCCTCTGACGTAGGCAATGTGACTATGATTGGGTCAAGACGGACAAGTCTCATTTTGGGCAGTAGCATGATAGCAAGCGGGGATGGTGCCTACTGCGAAGCTCCTGCGGCCCCCATGTCACGCAGCAAGGGCAGGCTCCTGTGGACATCCTCCATTTTCTTCATGAGCCCTTTCATTGCGACCCAGTTCCTCTCAAGGTCATCCTGGATGGCCTTATCTTTTTTCTCCTTATCTGACATAAATTCTTCGAGGGTCTCAGTAACTTTATCAACTATCATATCGAAGTCATCATCATTGAGGGTTGGGTCAGATTGACCTTTGCTTGCCTTCTGCTTCTTTCTTGCTTTCGGCTGTGATGGGATGTCGGGCTCTTTTCTCTTGCCCTTCTCTGTCTCTTTCTCTTCAGTAATTGGACATGGTGGAGGAATCAACTCATCATCTTATGAGTCTGTTGGGACGTCCAGAAATTTGATGCAGTAGTCAACAGGCCATTCTTTCATAATGAGCTCTATATCTTCTTCTGTCATGTGGTAGCGCCTAGGGAACCACTGCGGCTTCTTCATCTTTTCCTTTGGAGAGATAAACACACAACACATGTCAGCAATAAAATTGACAATGCCTATGTACTTTCTTGTTACCTGCTTCGTTATTCTTGGTGTGCACGTGATCACCTCGCGCAACTGCGTGTCATATTGATAGAAGACTTCTTGGGTAGCGTGTTGGCATTGCGGATTTATATTTTCCCATAGGTTCATGAACTTGATTCCTTTGGGTTTGGATCTATCAAAATTGACGCCGACAAAGTTCTTCGTCTCCTTCCATCTGATGGATGCGATGAGGACAATCATCCATGTAAAATGGAAGTTTCCCCCATTCTGTTGAATATCGTTGAGTTCCTCCATGAACTCATTCAGTAGGTATTGGCACCAGTTAAAATCTATGCCTTCTGCTGTTGCGGCACCAAGCAGCATTGCGCCCGTAGGCACCTTGGTGGGTCTTGCTGTTCTCAATACCTTTGCTGCGAGCATCTGTGTAATGAACTTTGTTGCTTGATCGTCAATCTCGTCAGTAGGAAAACCCTGTTTTCCCTTCACCAGCGCATGGCTCTTCTTCATCTTTGCCACGGCCTCTTTTTCTTTGCTCTTCCCTTGGAAGAGCTGCTTCGGATCCTGGCCGCACTTACTCAATCCTATAATGACATGGATTAGTTCGATATTGATGTCTATGGGCCTTTCCATCCATAAATAAACTTGGTGGATTCACGCCATCAAGGTGTGAACCACGATGTTTAGTTCGGTCGACCTTTCAAAATGGGGTAGTCGCAGTAGGTTTAACAGTCCTGATTGCACCACCGGTGTTAACCAGCTTTCAGCCACCAGATTCGGCTCTCCTTTTGCATCCTTTTTCCAACACATATATTGATCTGGTTGAAAATCTAGGTACTTGGGATCATGTGGCTCATCCTTCTTCACTCCCAAGAGGTCATAATCCTCCCATTTGCAGTCTGGGATCTTTCCCAACATGTTTGTCGTAATTTTTACGTGCTTAGACAGTGGCGACAAAGGGATATCATACTTGGCGTTCTTTACAAGCTTATACACAGGGGCATCCAGCGCCCATAGCGAGATATAACCTGGTGCCATCTTGAGTGAAATTTCCTTGGTGAATATGGGTTTCCTTGTGCCCACCTAACTTGGATTGGAATGCTTTGTTCGAGGTGCACTCACTGTGTCCTTTCCCTTATCCTGCATTGTCGGATTAATCCTTGGTGATTTGTGGGATCCTTGACCTTGTTCTACGACAACCTTCTTAATGGGAGTTTTCATTAACTCTGAATCCCTCCGTGCTGAAAGATTCTCAATGTTTCTTCAATAGTAAGCTCTTTCTCTGTGTAGAGGGGTTCAGACATTCACTTAATGAGATAGCAGCTATGGTAGAGAGAATACAGATGGATACTAGCTCGAGGAGGTTAATCACAAAAAGAATTCTAAGTGCTCAGTAATGCTCGCGAGTCCCCAAACGGTGTTATTTATAGGCGCAGCAGACCCCCTCCCACTCCCTTCAATGGCTAGATAGGAATTAAATGCGACCTCTGGCGGTCAAATCCCTCGGATCTTTCAGTCTTTTCATCTGTCAGTCTGTCCAGAACGGATATCTTCCCTTTAAATGCTGAAGCAGTTGTTGCAACGGTCATTTTAACGGCTATTTTCTCAAAAAGGCATGCAATGACTATTTTTCTCTGAATGCTACGCCGAACTGCGCGGCATGCCATTCCGACTCTTGCGCAGTGCCTTCGCGGTACTGATCTTTGAACTGATGTGGCCATTTTTCCACTGCTCTGCTTTCGGCTCCTGCGCAACTTCAACAGTGTTATGCAGCTCATACATTCTTCCTTTATGATACATGTACAGACTCTATACATTTCTAGTGCCCAATTTCAACTGTACTTGACACTTAGAAATTTCTCCCCATGTTTATCTTTTCGCATGCTGCGAAGTAGGACTATCGCGGTATAACTTAAGTCTGCTTCCACTTATCATAGTGGGTAGGGTATCACCAGCTAAAGTGGCTAACTGAACTGCACCACTACTAGTGACATGCATAACAATATATGGACCAAGCCAATGTATTTTAAACTTGCCAGGAAATTTCATGAACTTGCTATCATACAGGAGGACTAAGTCACCTACCTGAAAGCATTTGTTCCTGATATGGCGATCATGCCATGCCTTTTCACGATCCTTCTGAACTTGCTGTTGAAAGCCTGCAATGAAATGATCCTCTTCCAAGCCGACTAATTGTAGCAGTCTTTCATCTAATGCTTCACGATCTGCCATTCTGGTGAATGCAGCAATCCTCAGACTGGGGACAATTTACTCCATTGGCATTATGGCCTCTTGCCCATAAGCCAACCAAAAAGGTGTCTATCCCATCAATTTCTTACAAGTTGTCCTGTATGCCCAAAGCATAGACGAGATGCGCAGGTCCCAATCATCCCTTTTTACATTGCACACCTTCGTTAGTGCGTTTTCCAGTATCTTGTTGAAAGATTCAACAGTTCCATTTGACTGTGGATGATATTGCGTACTGCGGTGATGCCAAATGTGGAACTCCTTCGTCAGGGCCTCTATGGTCTTATTCAGAAAGTGAGTGCCCTGATCACTCATCAAAATTTTTAGACAGCCGAATCGTGACAAAATTTCCTCAAAAATGAACTGCACAGCAGTACCTGCGCTACAGTCCTTCACTGGTTTAGCTTCTGCCCATCTAGTGAGGTAATCCGTGGTTCTAATAATATACCTCGCACCAGTTCTCTTTTTCAGTGGGTTTATAGGTCCCACAAAGTTAATTGCCCACTTCTCAAAGGCCTGTAAGGTCAACTGTGGGTTTAATGGCATTTCGTCTCTCCGCGACGGCTTCCTTGTCCTCTGACAGACATCGCAGTTCCTGCAGTATTCCTTAGAGTCTTTATGGATGGTATGCCACCACATCCCTGCGCACAATATCTTCTGCGCAGTAGCCTTTCCTGCGTAATGACCTCCCGCGATCCCTGAATGCACATATGCTAGTATATATGGTTTCTCATGGTCGAGTACACATCTACGCAGGACTCCATCTGGTCCGAGTTTGTATAAATGACCTGCAATGATAGTGAAATCCACAGCACATACTACTAGCTACTTCTTCTGCTGAAGAGAAAATTCTTGTGGTGTCAGCCCCATTGTCAGAAAATCGATGATATCCTTATAGTAATCATCTGCAACCTGTATAGCAAATAGCTGCGCATCGGGTAGACTGTCTTCAGTGTCCGTTGGCTCCTCTCCCGACTCTATTCTAGACAAGTGGTCAGGTCCCAAATTCATCCTACCGGGTTTAACAACAATTTCAAAGTCATACTCCTGGAACAACAACAACCATCTACATATACGCCCCCTAACACTGGCTTATTGACCAGATATTTCAATGCAGAATGATCAGTGAACATGAGGAAGTGCGCAGCAAGTAGATAATGTCTAAAATTCTGAAGGGCATATACCATTGCAAGTCCTTCTCGCGCAGTAGTGGTATAGTTCTTCTCTACTGCCGATAGATTTCTAATAGAAAATGCGATGGGGTGGTTAATACCCCCTTCTCCTGGCTAAGCTAACACAATACCCAGGGCAATGCATGATGCGTCCACATGAACATGAAATGGATTTGCCCAATCTAGGAAGACTAGAATCGACTCAGTAACCATATTTTCTTTAAGGGTGTCAAAACCCTGTTCACACTCTTCGTTCCAAATGAACAGCACGTCCTTCTTCAGCAACTTCTCCATTGTTGTGGTTATCTGTGCATAACCCTTAATGAACTTCTTGTAATAACCTGTATGACCCAAGGTAGAGCACAACATCTTAACTGAAGTTGGTGTAGGTAAATTCACAATAATGGCAATCTTCGTAGGGTCCACCATCAAGCCCTACTTACAGACAATATGTCCCAGTAAGATTCCATATGGAACACAGAAGATGCACTTCTTCAGATTCAACGAGATCTGATGCTGTCTACATTTTTCAAGCATCATTCTCAGATCTGCACAATGGTTCTTCAGCAAACCAAAGACAGTCCAATCATCAAAATATGCTTCAAGGAACGTATGCATGAAATCTTTGAATGCCGCGACGATGACTCTGGAGAAGATGGAAGGGGCGTTCTTTAGACCAAAGGGCATGACTGTATACTGGAATGACCCCCATTCTATAGCAAATGTCGTCTTATGTCTGTCCGTGGGATCAATTTTGATCTGATGATAACCAGAGAAACCATTTGTAAAGGAGTAGGCCTCATTCCCTCCAACATTGTCAAGTACTTCATCCGTAAAAGGGGTAGGGAATGGGTCGTGCATTGATGCATCATTAAGTTTTCTGAGGTCGACACATATCCTGATCTCACCCTTTACTTTCTTTTCCTGGATGACCATAGGTCTGATCCATTCAGATTCCTCGATGGGTTCGATGATCCCTACCTCTAACATTTTTTCCAACTCTACACAGACTCTCTCTTTGTACCGTGGATTCAGTCTATACGGTCGCTGCTTCACAGGCTTAGCGCCTGGCTTCAAAGGGATTTTCATGACTCCTAAGTCACCCAATATTCCTTTCATTTTTGTAAACTTGGTTGGAAATAGCTCCTGATATTCATGCAAAGTGTTTGCAATCTCCACGACAGTCTAATCATCCCAATAGTCTCTGATAGATGCGAACTTCAGCTCTTCACTAGTGCCAATGTTTACCTTCTGTGTCTTGACCAGTCCACTCATGTCTGGGATTTCCAATGGCGGTCCTTCTATATCACGTGCACCTTCTGACTCTAGTATATTGATATTGCATGGATCATCTTCATCTTCTTGTCTTCCACGCTCATCATCCTCAACTAAATTATAATATTCTATCAGATGTTCTTCATGTTCTTTCCATTCTGAGTGTATGTTCGCAGGATTGTCATCTATGCCGAAGAATTCTTCCCTTGGCATATCTTCGTGAGGATAATCTGTTCTGAATACACGTTCCTTGATTATCTGCAATGCCTCATGTATCAAAGGGTTCTCATCCTCAAAGCTGAAATCTCTCAGGAAGTTCACAGTTAACGTTTCCCAATCTGAGGTTTCCCTGCATAACTCCAGGTCTAGATACCATTTCTTTGGAATATCCTCTTCCAAAGTATGCACAAACAAGTGCACCCACTCTTCAGGTGGCCTTTCTTCCCATGCCTGTGAACAGACTTCCATATGATGGCTAGGATCTGTCTACCCATTGAACTTCTCAAAGGGTAAGGTAACCCTTTCTGCGAACCAAATCTGCATCTTTGTTCTGCATTTCTCCCAAGTGATCAATATGTGTTTGTGCGAAGCCCACCATCTGGCAGGTATGCCATGGAGTGCCATATCTAATGCTGGTAACATGTGCTCTTCTGGAACTACTACAGTATAGTCTTGAATAAAAGTATAAATGTTAGCAGAACCATCAAATGTAGGGATCGAACTTACCTCCTTTCCAATCCAGCGCAGTGATTTCGTGAATTGCGCGCACCTTATAGCTGACACTTCGTGCATGCGATTCTGCCAGTTTTCCAGTCCAGCGTCGGGGTCAGAAACGCAGGAGCTATCGCATCTCCAATTGAGTGCACCGTCCGCAGTAGGATTAATGTAATCCTCCTGGTTCACAGTCATCTGGTACAGTCGGTCCAAATCCTGGGCCTTAGATTCCTTCTGAATCGGCTCGCCATATCTCTCCCCATCTGTAGGATCCAATGGTGCGATAACCCGTAGATGCTTGCCTTCGAATATCATCTTCTTTGTTTTCAAATTTATAATGGATAAATTGTCAATAGCCCAGTCAATTCCTAACAGTGCAGGAAAGGGCTGGCTATCGTCAACAATCTCGATGACTTCAAAGTCTGCATGGCTTTGTACTCCATCAATATCAACCAAAACATTGGCTAATCGTCCAAATGGTATAACTTTCTCTTGGTTGGCCATTCTCAACTGGATAGGTGACCACGATAGCTTTGGTTGACCCATCTGCTGCCATGTCTGCTTGGTCAAGACATTTACTTCTGATCCCAGATCAAGGATAACTTCATCCATCTCAAAGTCTCCTATCTGCGCAGTGAGCCTCATTTCTCGTCCCAAACTCTTCTATTTATTTATATGATGTAGTGCACCATCAGAAGTTTATGCTTATGTCCGTGGTTCCTATAGATTTATGAGCTTCTCCAGCTCTGCTATCGCATTTTCATTTTTCAGCAGCTTCATGCAGCTTCTCAGGAACTGCGCAATAGAGGTGCTAACATCCACGGTGTGTCTTGTCTTGTCATACGCAGCAGGTGTGTCTTCAACACATGGTACTTTGGTGCACAATGGGATCCTTGGTGATTTAGGTACTGGTTCTTTGAAGGTGTCCCGCGCGTTAACGAAATCTTCTTTGTTCTTCTTCAGATCCAGAGCAGGCATCTTTCCTGGAGATTTTCTTACCCATATTGTTTCAAGAGGGCTCTGCTTCGCATGAGCCTCTCCTGAAGTGGAAGCCTTTGCTCCCCTATCACGACCTATCTCGACGCCACTGTGTGTAACTACTTTAATGCTAGGATCCGCAGGTCTGTTCTCTGCTGCGATCCATTGGATGTTCGGGGCTGGCGCGTCTGTTCTTCTTCTTTTTTGCATCTCTACCTCTAACCGGGAAATCTTCTATAACATGGTCAAATGATTTACAATAATTAAAGGTGGTGCATGGGTTTACATAGTCTCTGGATACATGACCTGGCTGGCCACAGTTATAGCAGATGACCCCGCCGCGGCCTCTTCCCTGCACCGGGCCGGCATTTCTTCCTCTACCGCGGTATCCACCACCACGACCTCTGTAGGAATATTGATCATAGTGCGTGTTTTCTTGCTTTGGCTAGTTATCTTCTTGCACTTTGTACAAGCCAATGCCTCTCATTGAATCCATGTCGCACTTTCTTTCATTCATTAGTTCATAGGCGTGGTAGTAGGATTTATCATGTCCAACTGATTTGCAGAAATTGCAATATAGATTCTTAGGTCTCTTCACATATTTATGTATCAGGTAACAATCTTCAGGTCTATGACCAGTAGTTTTGCAGATCTCACACCAGGGTGCCTAGTTCTGATTGATGGGGTTAGGCGCACCACTGCCGAGATAGTCGTGGTATAGGGGACAATTCTCCTGGTCATGACCTTCTCCTTTGCAACTCATGCACCAGATCTTGTGACGAGGTTCATATCACTGCTCTTTTCCATTCCTTATGATCTGTAGCTCCAGTGTCAGGGTGGTAAGCTGGTTCTGAATCTACGTCATCGCAGAACTAGACTCACCAATCGGCGAAGCCTCCAACTTCATCGCGATTTCCAAGGCCTCTGCCTGGGATGTAACCTTCTGTTGCATCAATGGTAACCTGATGTTCGGAAACAACGCAGCAATGAACCATTCTTTATGTTGTTCAGGCCCTATGACAAAGCTCACTTGGTCCAAGAGTGTCTTGAACTTCTGGTTGAATTCCCAGACCAATTCTGTGGGTCTCTACTTGATTTCCTTCAGCTCAGTTATACACTAAGACTCAAACTTTGGTTTCTTAAACTCTGCTATCAGCGCAGCTTTAATCTTTTCCAGGGTCCTGGGCTGCGTGGTAGAATACTTCATGAAACAGTGCAACGCTCTATCTATGAATGTAGTAATAAGATGGGCTTTCTTCTCATCATCATCTCGGATCTGTCTGACACTCCAGACAGCTTCACAAAGGAACCAGTGTTGGTCAGGATCTTCTAGACCCGTCCCTTTGAATATAGAAAACTTCATATCCTTATGGGCCATGTCTCTATGGGGAGGTATAGCACTCGAAGGGGCACCTTGAGGTGTGCCCTGAGGGGTGCTAGGCTGTTGTACATGACTCTGCGCAATAAAAACAAATGGGCATATAGGGGTAGATGTACTAGGCTGCGTATTCGACGGGGTGGGCTCTGCAAGTGGAGGGTTCTGAGGGGTAAATGGGGGTGCGGCTTCGTTTTCAATATCAGAAGGAATCTCAGTATCTATGTGGAGTCCAAAGCCTCCAGTATTCTTATTGAACTTGTATCTTTTCCCATTTCTTAAGTTGTGAGTATCTTCGTCGGAATCGCTATAAATGTTATTTACCATGACAACTTGAAAATATTACTGCATTCTTAAAACACCTTTCTCAGCTAACAACATCTTAATGTATAGACTGAGATTGTTCAGGAACATACCTTGGAAACCTCCAAAAAAGTGTGCCTTTGCTTGGCTGTAGGATTTGAGCATATCCACAGCAAACTCTATGACAAAGCCTTCTAGCATATGATCTACCCAAAAGTCCACTGCGCACGTCAATGCGCTGTCTATTGCTTTGAGCTTTGATATGAGCTCAGGATTCCACTCTGTAGGAACGCCTCCTTGAAAACAGGTTTTCTTTTCCGCGAGCCGCGAGATCCACACGTGCAGCTTGTCTGGAAATGTAGCCCAGAAAATTTCATGAATGTCGTCCAACAGATATCTATCTAACCACTATGTGTCGCTTGGACGCAGATGTCTGTTCTCTTGTCTTTTAAAGTCTCTTATGGTCTTATCCCACCAAGCCTGGATTTTTGTCTTCTTAGGATGCCAGTTCAATGCACTTTCTGGGAGCTCAGACTCTTCGTCACTCATCATGGATTCTAGCATGGAAACGGAACCATTTGTTGGATATCAAATGCTGACCAGAGGTTTTATGAAGACCCAGGTTCTTCGCGGTTACCTTAAACCAACAAAACCCCTTCGCATCGGCCCTTTCGGCAACAGCCTGCGAGCAGGTTGAGGTCTCACCCGAGGTGTTTCTAATGGGGCACTACGGACTCAGATGTACATAGTGAGTGATGAGTTTATGACTGTAACGAAGCTCGTGGAAACACACCGGGTGTGTGCTGCGAAGGTCGTACTGCGCGGCGATGGTCAACACCGCGGTCCGTCCCACTACCTTCCTCCTTACTGCAGAACTTGAGACTACACTGCGAACACTGCCACTTGATCTCCTATAATTGGACCATTCACAAATACTTAAGGAAATGGGTTAAGTATCAATTATCCACTCAATTGTACACTTGACTAACTTACTATTTAATGCTCATAACACACACTTAGGGTGTTACTATTTTAAGCGTAACCCTCAGGTGTGAAATAACTGCTATACATTCATCGACTGCATCCATTCAAATACGTAAACAATTCCCTCTATGCTCAAGCAGGCAATAGATTCACTGTCCTTAGAAGCAAAGCTAATATTAACCATACATCTATTCATGCAGACTTAACATATCATTCCATACCCTCTTGATGGAAAATGCATATAAAAGCCTCCTCATAACAGATTGTGAGCAAATTTTCAGACATCCAACTATAGAAACAGATAAATGCAACCACACGCATAAACATTCAGTCACTCAACACACTATTTAACGTGGTTCACTCCCCTGAGTGGGAAGCTACGTCCACAAGAACTATGTTTGATATTTCTTTTAAGGAAGGGTTCACAGTTCTTAGCCGCGCACCCAGCTGCGGCTCTCTTCTTGCTCATATGGGTCTCTGCGCACTCAACTGCAGAGCCTTTACAATCTATTCTTGATTCAAAAGATATTACAATACAGTATGATCACCATAACAATCATCAACAATGACCAACCCTTCCTATACAAAAATGGTATTCTTAAATAGATCACACCCGAAGGTCGTGTCTTTACAACATTGAAGACCGAAACCCTTAGGGTTTCCAAACAACTACGGTCCCTCTGAATTGTCATGCCGGCTTTTGATAGCGATTCTGCTGTCATGGCAGTCCTCCATGCCTTAGATCCAGCACTTTCAGCCTTCCTCTTGCGCGCACAGCAACAGGTCATCCTCTTCGAGCCTCCCTTCCACTGACTGACTTGTGCAACTGGCTCAACTCCCAGTCACTTTCTCTACAGGCCATCTGTACCTTAACGGCCTCATACAACTGGCTCAGCTCCCAGTAGCTTTCCATTCGCCGTTTTCCTATTAATGGTCACATACCCTGCTACACGCCAAACTGTCACTTTCCCGACCCGTCCTCTGCTTAACGGACTCGTACATTTGGCCGCCTTCCCAATCTGCTTATGCCCACAACTCGACATCTTTTTAGAAGTCTTACCAAAAGTAGACCACCGCTAGTCTATCCGCTATATCTGGCCATCCTCCGTCCAGTACATAACTTTACTGGCTCCACGTGGCCCACTACCTTCGCAGCACTGATCTTCGCGGCATCCTTCAAAACTTTGTACTGTGCACATCTTCGCAGCACTCCCAATGCTTAGGCAAAATTCAATATTCTAAATTGCGCACAGCTTAGGTCCATTCAACATCAAAGATGTCACCAAAAATGGCCCTATTGGGCCAGGCCCAACAACACGATCTCCTCTTATTTATTCGTGGCACTCCGTGAGTATTTCAACATCCTCTGAGACAGGAAACATAGAATAATCATTTCGTGATGATTCTTCCCTCAACTCACTAGCTCCTCCTGGTTCAACAGAAGATTCAATCTCCTAAATTATAGCTCCTCCTTGTTCAACAAAAGATTCAATCTCCTAAATTATTCTCGTCTGGCTTTTAGTCCCCTCCCTCATTTATTCTACATTGGATTCTGTCTATTGGAATGGGATTCCAATAGGCTCCTGGGGGTTGATGTTATGAGAATCCTCTGCAGTCACAACTTCCTCCAAATCCCTTCTTGATCATTCTCTATTCCTTCAGACTTCCTATCTCTCCCCCAAACTCTATATGACAAGCTCCTCTCTACTTCCTCTTCAATTTCATTATCGCTTTCTTCCATGGACACATGGTCTACCGCAGCCCCAACAACCAATTGCCCCCAAGATTGGTGTCTTTTCTCAAGGGATTTTAATATTAACAGCTTAATGAGGCCATGGTTAGTGACAGAAGTTTGGGGGTATTGAGACCTCCGTGCATAGTGTGCCATGTTTTGCAGGGTCCTCAGAAGATAATGAGGCATATTAATTAATGTGCCATGACACATGTGAGAGAGAAAAATGAAATACTATGAATAGACGATTCGGTACCTACCTTCGCAGGTGATATATTTCTTCAAGAATACTGCAACTTGGTACCATGGGTGAGGCAGAGTTTCTAATGTTGTTCTTTGTCCCCTTGATTGAACGTTTTCTCCTGTTGTGAGGAAGTCTTCTTTCGCATTTGGGTTGGGCACCTTCCGACCAAATCATCTCCTCCCGTTCTTAGGAAATCCTATCACGTCTTCTAAAATATGTTTAGAGACCTTGACCCTCAGTCCCCCAACTTTTGAATGGTCTCCTATCATGTTCTGGGAAAACTGTAATTCCATTCCTTCATTGAACCCATTCAATCTTTCGAAATACGCCGTCCATCCCGATTCTTCAAAAATTCTAAAAACCTCTCCATTCCAACGCAAAGAATCCATTGTTTTAGGTTCATGTCGGATTGCAAAACCCCCCATAATGTCTTTCTTCAACAATCTCAAACAATGCAAGCAAGAATTTCCCAATTCGGTTGTCAGAGTTGCAACATGAAGAAACATTGATGAATAGTGGGGAGTCCGTTGGCTATTTTTGGAAAGGTGGTGTAATTATGGAATAGGCTCGTGTTAAAAGTTATTGCATGGATTGGATGAGATGGATGCGGTCAATAAGTACGGGAGAGGGTGGTGATGTGTTCCTCCAATTTGAAATATTGGCTAGAAATTGCTGACAAGGATATGCAAACATAGTATAATCATGATTACTTTGTCAATTTATGCCTAGTCATACCCATGGTTGGAATCCATACCTTTGTGCTTACTGTGATAGATCATTAGCACTCAAAGGTGGCCCACATTTGCTATCAAATCGATTGATGAAGGCATCCCTCATCACATGGCTTCATACAGTCGGTAGGCCTCTATCAAATAAGAGAATTGAATGTGTCCATGTTAGAATTAATTGTATTAGTGAGTGAAAACTTTGGCAAATTTTCGGATTCATTTTTGGAAAACTGTAGCAAGAATAATAATGATTATAAAACTGGAACGGTAATATTATTGCTAATTTCGTCGAAATATTCCTCGGATAATTTTGCAAGACATATTTTAACGGGTTACGAGGAAAGCCGGCGAATTTCATAACTAATGCAGGATGCAAATTTGAAAGATGGCAGTGGTTCAAGGGATAGCAGAGAGATTGTCAGTGTTTCAACCGAAAATTGGAGGAGTTTCGGCAGGAAGTGGAAAGGTTGGCGGATTTTTCACTGAAAGTTTAGCGGAGTTTCAGCGGAAAGGTTGGCGGAATTTCTGCAAAAGTGGAAATATTAGTGGATTTTTCTTCGAAATTTTAGCGGAGTTTCAGCGAAAAGGTTGGCGGAATTTCAGAAAAAAATGGAAAGATTGGTGAAGTTTTTGCTGAAAGTTTAGCGGAGTTTCAGCGGAAATGTTGGCGGAGTTTCGACAAAAAGTGGAAAGATTGGTGGATGTTGGTTCCCCAATTTTGTCACAATTTTGGATCTATGATCGCGCCATGGCTATAACATTTTGTCGTTTTTAATACATCAAGCTCATATTTCTCATCATTCTAATACCATTACCGACTTAGGTATCTATCCTTGGAATTAATGTAATTTTCATGTGATTCTCATTGATTTATTATTTTATATGATGAATTATCTTTTTTAAATCAATTGGTCATATAGTTTTGTTGATCCATGCTATGGTTCTCATTCGGATGATCATTCAGACTTCCATTCGTATACGCGTGGTCATTCAAACCATCATTCGCACCTGGAAAATCGTTGGTTTGCCTACCTGGGAGCATTTATGGCATAAATAGAAACATGGGTTTTTCTCCCAGCATATCCAATTGGGTCTGTGGTAGAAGGTTTTCCAAAAATTTGAATATTTTAGGAGATATCAAGGGTTCTTTAACTCAAGTTAAACCCAGATTTTTAGCAGTGAATAGTTCTGAATTGCCATATCGCACCTTGATTTGCGTGCACATGAGAGCATAGATCACCAAATGGTTTGTTGGGTTTGAAGAAAAACTATTCATCTACAAAACCCAGATTTTATTTTGCCAAACTCACAACCACCAGAGAGTTATCGAGGGGGCATTTTTCCAATTTGTGCCAGATTGTGTTTTATGAGTTGACCGGTTTCTGAGTTTGTTTCAGATCATAAATATATTCTATTTTTACAGAGGTTGACCACTTAAAGGGTCGACCCCCTCTCCCATGTGTAAACTCTTATATATACAGGCTCTGAGCCATGCAAAAATACACTACAATGTACAAATTCCGAAATTTGATAATATGGAATTGCTGCTCTGTTCCTGGTTCAATTTCGTTTTTATGCTCTGGTGACTAATTAGTTCATGAATTTGAAGCCGCTGTCACTTGAGAGGGCCCCTCAGTGACAAGTGTACATTTCTGTGAGTGTAGTTTTGTTTTTGCATTTCGTTTTGTCAATTTCAGTCTTAGATAGATGCTTATATGTTCATGCTTTTAATTGTGTTAATTCATGTTTGGTAGATAGATTCTTAGGACGCAGAGCTCTGCCCATCTATTCTTCCTTTCATCATGTTGTTTCGATTGCTGTAGGGTTTTATTTAAATTTTAGAATTTTGTGTGTGAGAATTCTATATATGTTGAATACCATGAAATAATTCTAATATGCAAGAATCTTGAAGCAAAGAAGTCCTCACAAGAATTATTCAAAGATATGCAAGAATAAGAAGAAATGATGAAACGGAACATAAGAGAAGGAACTCAATTGATGGATAAATTATCTCATGTATTATTCCTCAATGTGAATACAATATATAATACATATCAAGATAGAAAATAGAATGCCTTAAAGGCAAGTTGTAAAGCACAAAAAGTAAGGCTTACTAAAAACATAAAAACCCACTAGGTGGCAAAAGCAGTTTCCAAAACTATGTTAGAGGCTCATGAATTTGGAAAGTATGGTATGGCAGCTCATGAGTGATGCAAATGGAATGTAATGGTGGATTTAGAAGATAATATATGATGTGGAGGTCGAATTAGTCAAGTGGTAAGAGTTTCCAAGTGAACTAGATTTTCCTTATCCACTAGAAAGTAGAAAAAACAGGATAAAGCTGTCTAAATCAAGAAAGTGTCTTTCTATTTAAGGAATAAAATAAAATCAGACAGAATCCAAGGAAATCTTATCCATAATTTGTCCAAATTCATTTTTGTGACTTAGCATGGCAAGTGGTCCACTAAAAGACAAAACTGGCTCTATTTATCTAGTCAAAACTTAGGCAATTAATCTAGGTGACTAGTAAAATATATCCTAAGTATTTAATGGGTTTTTTTAAATGTTCTAACACCCCCCCTTAAGCCTGACTTTATGGGTTGAAATATCAGAAATATAGGGCCCAAGCAACAAGGCTTATGGTCACCCCAATAAAAAAATTTATTAGTCCATGTAGGTGAGGAAAGAAGGAAAAGCACTTAGGAAGAAAACCTCCCCTCAAGATCATGGAATACACCATAATAATGCTCTCTAAACTTCAAGAAGGTGAGAACTTGGTCAAATGTCTGGAGGAATATTCTTCTTGGGAAGAAGTGGAATGTTCTCACTAGACTTGAGCTTCTTTAGATCAGATCCAAATGAGACTTGATGATGTCCTCCATCTTCTGTGCAATCGGTGCCAAAAATCATGCAGTGTATTAGAAGCAAGAGAGAGAGAGAGCGAAACTAGTCACTCCAAACTATAATTTTGCCTCCATATATCTCAGTAACACCCCAAATATCAACCCAAGGAGAGGTTCTGAGTGTGTATGAGCTGCAACAACTGGCTGATGATTTGAATCAGAAGACATATGAGAGAACAATGATGAGAGATGGAAAAATATGAATTCTTCAACAATAAATTTTGGCCATTTGATCTCCAGTACCTGCAAAACAACCTCTCTGAAATATATAATGGAAGACTAATTTAATTAAGAACTCCAAAGGATCTGATACCATGTGAGAATTCTATATATGTTGAATACCATGAAAGAATTCTAATATGCAAGAATCTTGAAGCAAAGAAGTCCTCACAAGAATTATTCAAAGATATGCAAGAATAAGAAGAAATGATGAAACAGAACATAAGAGAAGGAACTCAATTGATGGAAATATTATCTCATGTATTATTCCTCAATGTGAATACAATATATAATACATATCAAGAGAGAAAATAGAATTCCTTAAAGGCAAGTTGTAAAGCACAAAAAGTAAGGCTTACTAAAAACATAAAAAACCCCTAGGTGGCAAAAGCAGTTTCCAAAACTGTGCTAGAGGCTCACGAATTTGGAAAGTATGGTATGGTAGCTCATGAGTGACGCAAATGGAATGTAATGGTGGATTTAGAAGATAATATATGACGTGGAGGTCGAATTGATCAAGTGGTAAGAGTTTCCGAGTGAACTAGATTTTCCTTATCCACTAGAAATATAATAAAATCAGACAGAATCCAAGGAAATCTTATCCAGAATTTGTCCAAATTCGTTTTTGTGACTTAGCATGGCAAGTGGTCCACTAAAAGACAAAACTGGCTCTATTTATCTAGTCAAAACTTAGGCAATTAATCTAGATGACTAGTAAAATATATCCTAAGTATTTAATGAGTTTTTTTAAATGTTCCAATAGTGTGTGCCATATCTAGATCTTTGAATTGCGTTTCACTCCTTCAACGATTGATGCGTTTACCTTCATTCCTTTGATCACTGTCAGATTTTATTCCATTTCCAGAATTCCATCTCTTAACAGGAATAGAATTTAGTCTTAAAGTCTTGGTAGCTTAAACATTTTTACTTTATTTCATTTGCTCTTAGATAGAAAATAGAATTGCATTTTACTTTTCCAGTCATTGCGCTTTTGCTTTCTGTAGGATTTACTTTCTTTTAATTTGAATTTGTAGAAGATAGGGTGCTGAATTCCGTAGTGTAGATATGCACTTAAAATATGTCTTTGTTTTAGATAGCCATTGAGTTCTGTCTCGTAGATTAGTCTTTGTTTTGTAGCAATAGTAGAAAGTCTTTCAATTTGCCAAGTAGAAGTTGGATAGTTTGTAGTTTACTGCTTTATAGAAATAGTTTATTGCTTTATGTTGAGTCTTTATAACAACATTTTCATCTCGCTTTCTTGAATTCATAGTTAATCTTTGAATTGCATTTCCTAGGATAGTTCGTTAGGTCTCTTGTTTCAAAGTAGATAAGTCAGCAATTGAATCTTGTTTTATAGTTAGATCTCTGATTTCGCATAGTAGATATTTCCTTTCAATTCATAGTATAGATTAGATAGATTGCTTCAGGTTTAAAGAAATAGTTTTGCTTCCGTAGTTTATATTGCTTTCAAGTATTTGCTTTCTATAATAGTGATTTCCCTTTCATTGCAATTTCAATTCTTGTTCTTAGATTAGAATATCATAGGGTTAGTTTTGAATTAATAACTAGATTAGCTTTACATTCAAAATCGCATTGCAATCTTTTCAAGTTACTAGGTTAGGTTTCTATTTTTCAAAAGTAGTATAGTTTCTTGTTTTCGAATAGATAGCTTGTAATTCAATTTACCATAGATTTCATAGTAGTATTCCATTTTAATATTTAGTCTAGAATCAGTTTGATTTACATTTGATAGGTATGTATGGCTTAATTCCAAGTATAAGAATGAAATATTGTTTGTAGGTCTGTTTGAAAAGTCGATTGATAGTTCAAAACCCTTAGTTCCTTTCAGTTGATTTCTTTAATCTTCACACATATGATTTCTAGATTTTAACTTTCATTTTACCACCAATGGATAGATTAGGGATCTAACTCGTGAGATAGGATCACCCCATGATGGGCTTCTTTCCTAAGTGGTGAGCTATTCCAATTTGTGTGTTTTGCTTTGAAGTATATTACTAGCTTTAGGTTAGGTTAGCCTAGATTATTTTAAGCCTTCATTCCTGCACATACTGTGCCGGCACCTCTAAGCTTATGAGCCCCCGGGTTGACAATTAAGTGTTGAATTAGATAGTGCATATTTTGCTCGACATTTTGGCGCCTTTGTCGGGGAGGTGCTAAAGGGGTTGAAGTGTAGGTAGATAGGTCGCCTTTACATTACACAACAAGGGGGAGGGGAAATGGTAAGACGCAAAGACAACCTCACTACGGAATTTCCGTGCTGTAACATCCTAATGCATCCACTTTAGTGGGTCACTCCAAATCCTTCTTGTTCCTTTTTCGCAAGAGTGTTATTTCTTTTCAATCGATTTGTTCATTTATATTTGTTAGTTTTTCAATCAGAGTGTTTAATTTTTCCGCAATTTGTTTCGTAAAGTTTGCTTTCTTTTTCTGCAAGTGTGTTTTTCTTTTTGCAAATTTGAGTTTGTTTTCTTTCTCGCATTCTAGTTTTATGCATCCAACGTGTTTATTTTTATGTAGGTTTGAGCTTGATCTCTTTTTCACAAGTGTGTTTATCTTATATATAGGTGTGATGTATTCTTCAATTTTGCAACTAGTTCCTAATATTTAGCTTTCTTTTGGTTTGCACAAATTTGTTTTAGGAATGCATTGTTGTAGGTAGTTTGTGATTCAAATCATTAAAATATATATCTATTTATTTGGGTGTTGTAAGAACCCTAGACACTAACCCATGTGTGAGGTAGAACCTACCAACCGATGACATGGATTCGAAGGTGCTTATTAGTATGAGAGAACTCTCTCAAATCCTTGTAGCAGCTGGGATCTCTTCTTCTCAAGAAGAACATATCTTGACATAAGTTAAGAATTTATCTACCTCTCCAGAAATAATAGAAGAGCCATAGTCCCATGAGCTACAAACTGACTCTCCTTGCTAATCTACCAAGGAAACCGGAAACTTGGAGACTACATTTGATGGAGAGAGGCCCGAAATTGAAGAGTGCTTCACATATGTATCAACAGATCCTTCATGTACTCAAGAAGTTGAACATTCAAACGAAGAGGACCTGCATGGCATGAGGAAAGAAGGTGAGTATCAGGATTACATTGAAAGATGGTTCCAAGAGGTAATGAGGCCACAATACCATTCCTTCCTTCGACACCTTCTATTGCAAAAGCAAGTAAGTCGGTTGGTTCTCCACATCCAGGTAATCATTGCTTTAACTTTTTCATATGTGGATAAAGGTATGTTTTTCATCTTGCTTCGCATTTGGTTACATTGGAAGAGTTCATATACTTGAATAGAAATATTTTCTTTCTTCTTGGGTAGAATAAGAAAACATGTATATAAATAAAAAGTTGCATGTTTAGTTTAAAGATTAATGCAACTTCACTTTTTCTTTTATTTTTCAATAAAATAATTAAGAAGAAGATAATGCTAATGACTAAACCAAAACAATTCAAAATCCTTATTTATTTTCATACATGCATATTGCTTAAGACAAACTTTAAATATCATGGGGATTTCTTATAACTTTAAGGTCTATCTACTACCTATAGGTCACTTGTGTGTCCCAGACTCATTATCAAAGCTTGTTATTTAAGTATCTTTACTAAATAGTAGCATGAGAGTAAGTGATATTTCTACCTATGGATGAACACTATTAAACGTTTATATGAATAAGATAGACTTAGGGACTAGAGGACAACTTTAGGTCATTCTCTTTTGGCATGAACTATAAATCCAAGCTATTATAAATAATGTTACTCATGGGTTAAATTTAAATTTTGAGTTATGTGCTTAGCAAAATTAATATACTCTAGTACCAACCGACTTCCATATACATTAATATCTTTTGGAATAATTATATAGTTACGAGACAAACCCGCCGAGGTACTAAACAGGCCTGTTGGCAGGAGGTCCATGCTGAGTAAAATCATAAATACGAAAGTTCAATAAATACAAGCAAACCCGTCGGGGTACTGAACAGGCTCGCTGGAAACGGGGCTATGCTTGTATGGTACCAAGGTAAACCCGCCGGGGTACTGAATAGGTTCGCTAGCAGCGGGGCAATGCTGAGTAAGAGAGATATAGTAAACATATTACTATGCATATGGCTTAATTAAATGAAGACCCTAAGTACACATATACATGGTTAAGCCAATCATTTAAATGTCATTTGAGAATGTCCATAAGTTGAACTTAAGAACCTATCATATACTATATCTAGGATGTCACTATCCTAGAAGTGGGACCCATCATTGTAGAAATTAACAAACTCAAAATGTGATATTTATCCTTATTCCTTGGATGACAATAAGTCTTTGAAAAATGAGTCAGGGATGATTTGTTTCCTATAGGATTTTTAGACCATCCATATACCCTCATGTTTTCCCCACCCAACTTATATGGTATTAGTAAGCATGTATGAGATAGTTTTAATCTTAAAATCTATAAGTATTCTGACCATTCTTATCACTTAGCATTTATTTTTATTTTTCTAAAAATGTTTAGTTTTCTTTAGAGTAAGAATAATAACTTCCTAGAATTTCCTGTTGATTGATGTTGATCTAGAGTGTTTACATAAGAAGCATACAACCCAGTATTAATTTATTGATGGACGTGCCATATCTTTGGCCAGGGGAGAATAGTCTCAAGATTATCTTAAGAACAGTTATCTACCTCCATTGGATTAACGATTTCTTATCTTGCCAAGTGGGGCCATACACTTAATGTTTCCAGGGACCTGAATGTGAAATTCGGTAGGATTGCTCTATGTACTGTGATTCTTGGGCACTAGGGAAACTTGACTAAGTTACTATGGGTGTCATTAACAAGGAAATTTGATTAAGTTTGATATTCTCTCATGACTCACATAAGGATCACTGTAATTTTATGTGGAAGTTTATGACAGAAAGTGGCATACTTTTTTTCCTTTTTATGAATTGAAATTTAAAAGAAGACACTTCTATTTTTCATTTACTAGTGAAGCAATTAAAAAAATGCATCTATTTTTATCCAAAGGACGAATCTTATGGAGTGATTTGCTGTCACAGGAAAATATTAGTAGAAGGTGGGAGCATTGAAGTTGATTCCCAGCATATGGTTCGTGATCAAATAAAAAGGAGAGTAGCTTGAAGAAGCTTATCAGCTAGGATGTTTCAAGAGAAGCAGTTTCAGAGACAACAACTCCATCTTTGTAAACCTGAAAAAGATTTCATCAGCAGTCTCAGAAGATCTCATGTACAATCAGAATTCAGAAGCACATAAATAAAAGAGCACATTCTAGAAAATGTCAAAGGTTCTGCTGAAAGAAGGGTCGAATGAGGTGGCTGAATGAAGGGTATGAATGCAACTGTGACCCTGTAACAACATCTCTGTTATACCAAGGTATAGGTTGTCAGAAAAAATTCAAATATAATCCGATAATATTTCAATATAAGAAATTACTAATACCATATTACCTCATCAAATTCTCACTTGTAAGTTGACATCATTATATTCCAGGTGCTAATGATAATCTGATACTAACATACTACAATTTAGCGTATTTAAAGTCAACTTCATTCACAAAGATATAAGGTGATTCATTTCTAACTATGGATATAGGAATATTTTCGAAATATTTATTGTATGATTCTACCAATCAAATATTTACAAACATACAATATAATTATCATTTCATTTCCTTTGTATCAACTCCAATTAGCATATATGAACCATTTCATTATTCGACCATAAGGAAATAAAATCAACATATGAATCCTACCATAGTTTAAGAGTCATTATTATCTGATTATGATTTCAAGTGAGCTTGTACTAATTGGATTCTATGAGTTTTCTGGAAAACAATTCACGATTCATCATTTGGTTGCACATACGCTCATTAAATCATCTCGTGATTAATTTATTCAATCTTCCCAGATTCTTCGACTTTGGAGATTGATTGAAGAAACGACACAATGAATAAAATTATTTCAGCATTTTGGGATATCATAATTACGTATGTGGCTCATTCTTACTATTTCAAATCATGATCTATTGGGAATTTGTATGATCGGTTAAATCTTTAAGATTTTATGACATCCATTTTTAAAATCCAGAGGATTTCACCTCTCTTCCATTATTCATCTTTGTTCCATTAGTCATACAGACTTGTCTTCTATTTCCTCTATCATTTTTCTACACCATACTGATTCAATATGAGCCTATGTCATATGTTGATCTTCTATAGGTCAAGGAATTTTTCGGATAAGAAGCATGTCCACTCTGTGAATTCAATACAATCAGACTTAGTCACAATTTCCTCTTTAAAATCTCGGCATAATGATCCTCCAATTGACTCCGTTTTTAAACCTGAAAATGTTCCTACGGAGCAACTTGAATCTAAATTACAAAAAGTTTAAAGCAAAGGATTCCTCACTTGGTTCAAAATCAAAAGAAGTTGCTTTAGCAGCCAACCAATAATCTTGCCCTTTCTAATTTTGTTGCAGTGGGACTTGCCACATCCTCAGTCTGGGGGAGTGTTGGTGCCCCAATTTTGTCACAATTTTGGATCTATGATTGCGCCATGGCTATAACATTTTGTCGTTTGTAATACATCAAGCTCATATTTCTCATCATTCTGATAACATTATCGACTCAGGTATCTATCCTTGGAATTAATGTAATTTTCGTGTGATTCTCATCAATTTATTATTTTATATGATGAATTAACATTTTTAAATCAATTGGGCATATAGTTTTGTTGATACATGCTATGGTTCTCATTCAGACAATCATTCAGACTTCCATTCATATACGCGTGGTCATTCGAACCATCATTTGCACCCAAAAAATCATTGGTTTGCCTACCTAGGAGCATTTATGGCATAAACAGAAACATGGGTTTTTCTCCCAACATATCTAATTGGGTCTATTGAAGACTGTTTTCCAAAACTGCGAATATTTCAGGAGATATCGAGGGTTCTTTAACTCAATTTAAACCCAAATTTTTAGCAATGAATATTTTTGAACTTCCATATTGCACCTTGATTTGCGTACACGTGGGAGAAGATCTCGCCAAATGGGTTTGAAGAAAACCTATCCAGCTACAAATCCCAGAATTTGTTTCGCCAAACCCGCAACCACCAGAGAGTTATTGAGGGGGGGAATTCTGCCAATTCGTGCTAGATTGCGTTTTTTGAGTTGGTCGTTTTCTGAGTCTGTGTCAGATCATAAATATAGTCTATTTTTATAGAGGTTGACCACTGAAAGGGTCGAACCTCTCTCCCATGTGTAAACTCTTATATATATAGGCTCTGATCCATGCAAAAATAAACTACAATGTACAAATTTTGAAATTTGATAATATGGAATTGCTGCTCTGTTCCTGGTTCGATTTCGTTTTTATGCTCTGGTGACTGATTAGTTCATGAATCTAAAGCCACTATCACCTGAGAGGGCCCCTCAGTGACAAGTGTGCATTTCTATGAGTGTAGTTTTGTTTTTGTATTAGTTTTGTCAATTTCAGTCTTAGATAGATGCTTATATGTTCATGCTTTTAATTGTGTTAATTCATGTTTGGTAGATAGATTCTTAGGACGCAGAGCTCTTCCCATCCATTCTTCCTTTAATCACGTTGTTTCGATTGCTGTAGGGTTTTATTTAAATTTCAGAATTGTGTGTGCCCTAGCTAGACCTTTGAATTGTGTTTCACTCCTTCACGATTGATGCGTTTACCTTCATTCCTTTGATCACTGTCAGGTTTTATTCCATTTCTAGAATTCTATCTCTTAACAGGAATAGAATTTAGTCTTAAAGTCTTGGTAGCTTAAACATTTTTATTTTATTTCATTTTCTCTTAGATAGAAAATAGAATTTCATTTTACTTTTCTCGTCATTGCGCTTTTGCTTTCCGTAGGATTTACTTGCTTTTAATTTGAATTCCGTAGTGTAGATATGCAGTTAAAAGATGTCTCTGTTTTAGATAGCCATTGAGTTCTGTCTCATAGATTAGTCATTGTTTTGCAGCAATAGTAGAAAGTATTTCAATTTTCCAAGTAGAAGTTGGATAGTTTGTAGTTTACTGCTTTATAGAAATAGTTTATTGCTTTATGTTCAGTCTTTATAACAAAATTTTCATCTCACTTTCTTGAGTTCATAGTTAATCTTTGAATTGCATTTCCTAGGATAGTTCGTTAGGTCTCTTGTTTCAAAGTAGATAATTCAACAATTGAATCTTGTTTTATAGTTAGATCTCTGATTTTGCATTGTAGATAGTTCCTTTCAATTCATAGTATAGATTAGATAGATTACTTCAGGTTTAAAGAAATAGTTTTGCTTCCGTAGTTTATATTGCTTTCAAGTATTTGCTTTCTAGAATAGTGATTTCCCTTTCATTGCAATTTCAATTCTTGTTCTTAGATTAGAATAACATAGGGTTAGTTTTGAATTAATAACTAGATTAGATTTACATTTGAAATCGCATTGCAATCTTTTCAAGTTACTAGGTTAGGTTTCGGTTTTTAGAAAGTAGTATAGTTTCATGTTTTTGAATAGATAGATTGTAATTCAATTTACTATAGATTTTAGATTAGTATTCCATTTTAATATTTAGTCCAGAATCAATTTGATTTACATTTGATAGGTATGTATGGTTTAACTCCAAGTATAAGAATGAAATGCTGTTTGTAGGTCTGTTTGACAAGTCGATTGATAGTTTAAAACCCTTAGTTCCTTTCAGTTGATTTCTTTAATCTTTGCACATATGATTTCTAGATTTTAACTTTCATTTACCACTGACGGATAGATTAGGGATATAACTCGTGAGATACGATCACCCCATTATGGGATTCTTTCCTAGGTGTTGAGCTATTCCAGTTTGTGTGTTTTGCTCTAAAGTATATTACTAGATTTAGGTTAGGTTAGCCTAGATTAGTTTAAGCCTTCAGTCCTGCACATACTATGCCGACACCTCTAAGCTTACGAGCCCCCGGGTTGACAATTACGTGTCGAATTAGATAATGCATATTTTGCTCAACATTTTGGCATCGTTGTCGGATAGGTTCTAAAGGGGTTGAAGTGTAGGTAGATAGGTCACCTTTACATTACACAGCAAGGGGGAGGGGAAACAGTAAGACGCAAAAACGACCTCACTACGGAATTTCCGTGGTATAACAACTCGAGGCATCCACTTTAGTGGGTCACCCCAAAGCCTTGTTGTTCCTTTTCGCAAGAGTGTTATTTATTTCCAATTGATTTGTTCATTTATTTTTGTTAGTTTTTCAGTCAGAGTGTTTAATTTTTCCACAATTTGTTTTGTAAACTTTGCTTTCTTTTTCTGCAAGTGTGTTTTTCTTTTTGCAAATTTGAGTTTGTTTTCTTTCTTGCATTCTAGTTTTTTGCAGCCAGCGTGTTTGTTTTTATGTAGGTGTGAGCTTGATCTCTTTTTCACAAGTGTGTTTATCTTATATATAGGTGTGATGTATTCTTCAATTTTGCAACTATTTCTTAATATTTAGCTTTCCTTTGGTTTGCGCAAATTTGTTTTAGGAATGTATTTTTGTAGGTACTTTTTGATTCAAATCATTAAAATATATATCTATCTATTTGGGTGCTCTAAGAACCCTAGACACTAACCCATGTGTGAGACAGGACCTACCAACCGATGACATGGATTCAAAGGTGCTTATTAGTATGAGAGAACTCTCTCAAATCCTAGCAGCAGCTGGGATCTCTTCTTCTCAAGAAGAACACATCTTGACAGAACTTAAGAATTTATCTACCTCTCCAAAAATAATAGAAGAGCCGTAGTCCTATGAGCTACAAACCAACTCTCCTTGCCAATCTACCAAGGAAACCAGAAAATTGGAGACTACATTCGATGGAGAGAGACCTGAAATTGAAGTGTGCTTCACATATGTATCGACAGATCCTTCATGTACTCAAGAAGTTGAACATTCAAACAAAGAGGACTTGCATGGCATGAGGAAAGAAGGTGAGTATTAGGATTACATCGAAAGATGGTTCCAAGAGGTAATGAGGCCACAATACCATTCCTTCCTTCGACACCTTCTGTTGTAAAAGCAAGTAAGTCAGTTGGTTCTCCACATCCATGTAATCATTGCTTTAACTTTTTCATATGTGGATAAAGGTATGTTTTTCATCTTGCTTCGCACTTGGTTACATTGGAAGAGTTCATATACTTGAATATAAATATTTTCTTTCTTCTTAGGTAGAATAGGAAAACATGTATATAAATAAAAAGTTGCATGTTTAGTTTAAAGATTAATGCAACTTTGCTTTTTTCTTTTATTTTTCAATAAAAGAATTAAGAAGAAGATAATGCTAATGATTAAACCAAAACAATTCAAAATCCTTATTTATTTTCATACATGCATATTGCTTAAGACCAACTTTAAATATCATGGGGATTTCTTATAAATTTAAGGTCTATCTAATACCTATAGGTCACTTGTGCATCCCAGACTCATTATCAAAGCTTTTTATTTAAGTATCTTTACTAAATAGTAGCATGAGAGTAAGTGATATTTCTACCTATGGATGAACACTATTAAACTTTTATATGAAGAAGATAGACTTAGGGACTAGAGGAAAACTTTAGGTCATTCTCTTTTGGCATGAACTATAAATCCAAGCTATTATAAATAATGTTACTCATGGGTTAAATTTAAATTTTGAGTTATGTGCTTAGAAAACTTAATATACTCTAGTACCAACTGGCTTCCATATACATTAATATATTTTGGAATAATTATATAGTTACGAGGAAAACCCGTCGGGGTATTGAACATGCCTACTGGCAATGGGTCCATGCTGAGTAAAATCATAAATACGGAAGTTCGATAAATACAAGCAAACCCATTCGGGTACTGAATAGGCTTGCTGGCTGCGGGGCTATGCTTGTATGGTACCAAGGTAAACTCGTCGGGGTACTGAACAGGCTCGCTGGCATCGAGGTAATGCCAGGTAAGAGAGATATATTAAACGAAGACCTCGATTATCATGTTCCTGTACCAATTGACAGTTTGATTCAGAAGCAACATGAGAGTAAAATGCATCTTTCGAGAGTGGATTATGATAGAGTTGCAACCGATGAACGTTGGAAAATAATGGGGTTTGATATTCGTTGATTGTGGTAAATCGAATAGTTCCATTGTCAAACACTATATCCACTTTATATGGTCCCAACCATTTGGTGCATAGTTTACCTTTAAAGTCCTTCTTGAATTGTGAATCATATAATAAGGCCCAATCTCCTTCATGCAACATATTTTTCTTAATAAACTGATCATGCCACTTAGAGCGTTGATGTTGAATTAATGAATTCTATTGTACAACAACTGCATGCTTCTCATCAAGTTCATTTAATTGATTCGGACTGTCCTTTGGGCTTCTGTTATGTCCAAGCTTACCTCTAAAGCGTTCCTCAAAGTTTTAATCTTGAATTCAACAGGGAAGTCACTGTTTTTCCCGTATACCAATTCATAAGGAGAGAAACCTGTGGTGTTACACCATGTAGTACAATATGCCCATAATGATTCAGGAATTCTTTTAGCCCAATCTTTACGATGACTCTTCACAGCCTTTGTAAGGATAGCTTCAATAACTTTATTCGTACTTTCCACTTGGCCATTAGCCAGTGGATGATAAGTTGAAGTTATTCGATGCTGGATATGATATTTATACAGAAGAGATTTAATTTTATGAGATATAAACTGTGATCCCCCATCTGTTACTATTTCCTTAGGCACTCCAAAGCGAGTAAACATTTCTTCAAACAAGAAATCTATAACAGCTTGATCAGTGGCTCTCACCAGGGATGTGGCCTCCACCAATTTAGTCATATAGTATGTGCATACCAAAATGTAAACCTTTTGTTTTGAAGGAGGATTGCAGGTCCTACAAAGTCCAGGGCCCATCTATCGAAACGTTCAACCACCAATAGTGGTTGAAGTGGCATCTCATCCAATATATTAGGATGACTCATCCTTTGGCAGCTATTATAGGCTTGCACATACTTCTTTGCATCTTGAAACAGAGTTGGTTAGAAGTAGCTCATTCTTAACACCTTGTGTCCAGTTCTTTTATTGGAAAAGTGCCCCCCATTAGGTTCATCATGGCATGCCTTCATGATACTGCGGACCTCATATTGCCTCACACATCTTCTAATTTCCAAGTCTAGCTTGTGTAAAAGAGATATCCTTATATCCAACAATATCTATAACTTTGTTGTACAATCCTTCTTCTTTCCCTTTTTGATAGATACGTTGGAAGCTTCCCTACAACAAGATAATTAGCAATGTCTGCATACCATGGTGAGTGAACTGAAACTGCAAATAGATGTTCATCAGGAAAATATTCCTCAACTGGTGAATTATCATCATTATTGGTTAGTTGAGAAAGAAAATCAGCAACAACATTCTCTTTTCCTGGTCTATCAACAATAGTGATATCAAATTCTTGTAATAAAAGTAACCACCTATTCACTCAATCATTAGTAATAGGTTTATTCATTAAATATCTAATAGCCGAGTGATCGGTATGCATAAAGGTAGAGTACCCAATGATATAGTGCCTGGACTAATTGATGGCGTAAATGATAGCAAGGAATTCTTTCTCAGTTACTGTGTAATTGAGTTCAGCAGGAGCCATATTCTTACTGACATAGTAAATAACATATGGGTTATAACCTTCCTATTGTCCCAGCACAACCCCAATAGTAGTATCTAAAGAATCAGAAGAAATGTGGAAAGGTAAGGCCCATGCAGAATAGGTGTTGTAGATAGTCTTTTCTTTAATTCTGCAAACATTGTCTTGCATGCATTTGTCCAATTGAATTGTTCATCTTTCATTAGTAAGGTTAGGTTTTTCTATTACTAGACGCTCCGGATATGTGGGTGGTTTTTCTCTTGGAATTACTTCTTCATGAGGATGGTTGTGTGTTTGTGGAGAACCTGCAACAATTAATGAATAAGAATATTCGAAATAGCAGAAAATGACAGAACTCAAAATCACTTTTATATTGATCGCAGGCCACTTCGAGGGGGCAACCTCCTTTGAGCAAGCTCAATACAAATAACTTCACGGTGCCTTCATAGGCCTCAACACACACTTATATAATAAGGCTAGGTGCCAATACTATGGTTCAAAACCATGGGCCACTACAAACTATGGATCAACAATACTACGGGCGACTTACAAAGCATATGCCCCAACAACAATAACACAAACTATGGATCAACAAATACTACGGGACGACTTACAAAGCATATGCGTCCAACAACAATATACTAACAAATTAAAGACATGGGTTCCTAACATCCCCTCCCCCTTAGAAAAATCTTTGTCCTCAAAGCTTTAGATGTGGAAATTGTTGCTGAATCTGAAGGAGTGGTTCCCATGTAGCATCCTCTGGTTGCATGCCGTGCCACTGAATTAAGACCTTTGTGATAGAGCGAGAGCGAAGCTGACGAGTGCACCGATTGAGGATGGTCTCCGGCTCCAAAAGGATGGATCCTTCATTATCCAGTTATGGTAAAATAGTTTGTCTACTGATGTTGGTGCCAAGAACTTTCTTCAGACAAGAGACATGAAATACTGGATGAATGCGAGAAGAAGGAGGAAGTTCCAATTTATAAGCAACGGACCCAATCTTCTGAAGAATCCGATATAGCCCATAGAACTTTGGAGCGATCTTATGACGCCCTTTGATTTTCAGGGAGGATTGCTTGTATGGATGGAGATGAAGAAAAACCATATCACCTGCTTGAAAAGTGTGCTCAGAACGGTGTTGATCAGCTTGTTGCTTCATGCGATTTCTTTCCATGTGAAGATTGTCTCGCAAAATGCGAAGAATCTGATCACGGTTTCGAAGGACCATGTCAACTTCCTGAACTAGTGAACTACTGGGGGTGTATGGAAGAAGAACCAGAGGTGCCTGACCATAGACTGCTTCATATGGGGTCATTTTAGAGGTAGTGTGGTAAGAGGTATTGTACCACCATTCAGTGAGAGGGAGCCACTTTTCCCACTGATGTTGTTGTTCAGAGGTGAAGCAACAAAGATAAGTTTCCAAGCATTTATTGATAATTTCAGTCTGACCATCTGTTTGTGGGTGATACCCTGAACTCATCTTCAGTTTGTTGCCAGTGTGGAAAAATAGTTCTATTAAAAAATGACAAGTGAAAGTCGCATCACGATCCGAGACAATGAAAGAAGGGATGCCATGAAGACAAAAGATATGGTCTAGGAAAATTTGAGTGACTGAGGAGGCTGTATAGGGATGGTTGAGAGCACAAAAATGACTATATTTGGAGAGGCGATCAACCACAACAAGAATCACTATCTTCTGGCCAGATTTAGGGAGCCCTTCAATGAAATCCATAGAAATATCTATCCAAATCAGTGTAGGAATGGGAAAGGGTTCGAGCAATCCTGGAAGGAGTGTTGTTTCACCCTTATTGCGCTGAGAGGTATCACATTCATCCACCATCTATTGAATTGTCCTTTTCATGCCCTGCCAAAAGAAGTTACGCTGTGCCCGTTCATACGTTTTGAGGAACCTAGAGTGCCCTGCTGATGGAGAAGCATGAAGTTCATAGAAGACAGCTTGTTGAAGATCTATGCTCTGGGGAAGCACCAGACAACCCTTGTATCTTAGGGAATCACCATCCCAAGAGTAATGTGGTATAGCAGAAGGGTTGTTGGTCAAGTGTTGGATGATTTAAGATAAGGAAGAGTCATTGACATAACCCTGTTGAACAGATTGCAACCAATTTGGAACATGCATAGAAATAGATGAAAGAGAATGTCATGTCCCAAATTTGGTATTGGGTCACAATGGCCTAATCACATTGGCCCTATTCATTAGAGTTTGTCAAATTGATGCTAAAGGTCAAATAATTGCCAAGGAGGAAAATTACTAGTTTCCTAGGTTTGGGGTGGAAGCTTTGGGATTTGGAATAATGGGGATAATAAATGATGTTTGAACATTAGAATGGCATAAATATTTAATAAAGGAGCTAAATAAATATATACAAGTGAAAATCAAAGTGGCATTTCATCATGAAGACACATGGAGGAAGTGGGACCCACATATGGCTAGATTTCCCCACTACACTTGGCATCATTCTCTCACCAATTCGAATTCAAGGTGAATGGTAACATACTTGGGGGAGTCCAAAAGGTATTATTCATTGCATGACTCATCCAAGGTCGAAATATAGAGGAAGAGTAACTCCCATGGAAGAGGAAGAGGCAATTTGGAGCTAGTGAGACACTTGGGCTAGATTCCCTAGCTCTATGACAACAATGATGAAGATGCTATGACACCTATGACACAAATCAGACCTGAAGGCTGACATATGACATATATGACATGTCAGGGCTAAAAATAGACTCCAAGAGGGCGCTCAAGGGTGTTAGGGCAGCTAAGATGCTTCCACATGTGATTTGGTGGAAGTGAGAGACTAGGAATTGTTGTACAAGTGGCGTTCTTTGGAATCTCTTCCCAACATGAGTTGGCATGAGTCTCTTGGAATGAATTCGACCCATGGAGGACATTAGAAGTTTATAAATGTCAATAACAAAGAATGAAACCAGCTTTTGATCATTTGTAGAATTTGCAATTGCATTTGTGAAGAGGGAGAGCTAGTGGATGACTAGTTTCTTGCCTTAGCCAATTTCGAGGGTGAAAGATTCCCATCCAAGTTGGCAATTGGAAAGGCCATTCAGACCTTTCATTTGGAGCTTTAATGGAGTATTTATTTGCAGGTGTAAGCTACAGGGCAGCTCATGGTTTCTTCTATTGCAGCTCGCTCCTTCAACCATTTCCAAATTTGATGGCATATTCTTGATCCTTGAGGGAGGGCGTTTTTGGTGAGCTATTGTACTCTTTGGGGGAGCTTCTAATGCCCCATTTCTTTTGTAATATGAATTAAATACTCTTTTCTTCATCTCCAAAAAGTTTCAGGTCGAAATTCCAAGTAGAAATGTATAAATCTCATTTTTAATGGAAGAACAATGCCATTTCCCCACTACCTTGTTGTGAGCCAATGTATTGATGATGATTTCGAATGAATGGATGATTATATGATATATTTGTGATAAATATACTGCCATGGATGTCTTATACAAGTTTCATGTACTGTACTTGAGCATTTGAAGCATTTTTACTCAGTTTAATTGCACTGGGAGAAGAAATAGTGCCATTTCCCCAAGGGTCGAATTGGTGATTTTTGCAGTTGAATGGAAGAGGGTTGGAACAGATATAATAATCAATTAATGGTGCAGATGAGACCTTAATAACATCCTTAATACATTCCCTACCTCTTTTCAGAAATTTGAGTGGCTTTGGAGGCATTTGGGAAGCCATTTTCAATACTTACCCCAGGGGGATTTGAACCCCAAATTACTAGTAAAATTGCATACTTGGTCCAGAATCTTAAGAGAGTTTGCAGAGGTATTTTGGTGGCCATATATCATCCCTGAACATCATATTCAAGTCTTAATATCATTCATACACCTTCCTTGAATATTTGAAGGCATTTGGAGTCAATTCGAGACATAGAGACCAATACTAGTCAAAGGCAAATTACTAGTAAAGTTCCCTACATTGGCCAGAATTGAAAGAGTATTTGCAGAAGTATTTTAAAGGTCCAAAGGCATCCTTAAAACACATATTTATGTTCTAATCTCATTCATATACCTTCTCAGAAGATTTGAAATCATTTGGGGCAAATTTGGGACCTAGAGATCAAACTAGTCAAAGGTCGAACTAGGGAAAAAAAGTGGAAAATTGCCATTTTAATAAAATTCTTAACAAGGGACATTACAGTGGTATCAGAGCATGATCTTGGCACCTGATGTGGTATAATATCTATGAGGAAAAGAATTTAGGTACCACCATTATATATTGAAACCAAAAGTGCTTTTGTTGAAGAGGAAAAAAAAAGTAGGAGAAGAAGAGCAAATTTTTTGAGGGAACTATGACTAGGGATGAAAAGGGAGCCTCATATGATGGTGAGGAGCATATAAAAATTATGAAAACAATATTTGAAGATATGACCAAGCAAATTAAGGAAGGATTCGAATTGTTTTCTATCGAACTTGTGGAAAAAATTATTGATTTTAAGGAAACCAAGGGGCAAAATGCAACAGCTTGCTTGAAGGAGCAAAAGGAAGAGACATCACAAGATAGTGAAGAATATTCTATTGAAAATATGGAAGATCATTTCGAGACACCTTCTAGCTTAGACATGAACCAAAGAGCATCTACTGATGGATGCTTAAACTATGAAGGAGTACCTACTGATGGGTGCTCACACCTCTATGTTGGTGACATAGAGATCACTTTTGAAAGTGTTTCTACAAGTACAAGTTTCATTAAGCATGATAATGAAGACCTTGTAGCAGTTGAAGAAGAACCAAGATCAACTTCCCCATCACCACTTGAGCTTCATGAAGTTGGTCCAAGCAAAATTGAAGAATATGAGGAGGTTCATTTGCAAGAGCCTCATTTTCTTGAAGGGTCCTTAAAGATGAATGAAAATAAGATCCAAGAGTCCCTCAGCATTCTCCATGACACTCAAGCATTGGTGTCAAATTCTTGTTGGAGAGCTACTTCATTGGAGGAAACATCCTTCCTTGAAGACATGGAGAAGATTCAAAGAGCAATGTGCCACATCAAAGGTAATTTCATGTCTTTGCTTTTTGATAGAAACCATTTGTTTGAGCTTAATGAATTGTTACATGATGCATACTTGAAGAATAATGAGGATATTCATAAGCTCACAATTCAAAATGAGCAACTTCTTGAAAAGTTGCAAGATACTTGTTTTTCCTCCTATGTTTCAGATTGTCAAATGGTAGATTAATTGGAGGATTCTCATGACATGGTGGATCATGAGAAATGTGAAAATTTGAATGTTCTTGATGTGTTTGAATATGAACTTGAAGAGATCCAAACACTTGATGTGGTGGAAGAGGAATTTGAATTGCCTCTTGATGAAGGTTATGCAATTTTTAAAGAAGAGCATGATTCCTCTACATTGGAACCAAACTATGACAAAGAGTTCACACTTTTGAAGGAGCTGCATGATACTACCCATATGGATCCTTCCCATGATGAAACTTCTGCACTTTTTGATCATTTGGGTGAGTTAGTTCATTCTCCTACTTCCTACAATTCCATGTTTTGCAACATTAGTCTCAATGAAGTATGGGTGAAAGGGTTCTTTTTGATGGTGCCACATGAGGAGCATGGAACTCCTAGATTTAACTTTTATGATGACATGGTTGGAGCACATTCTTATTCACATTTGCAGCAGCATCATTTGTCACTTTATGTTGATTCACATCTACATGGATGTACCTATGATATGGATTTGAGTCACTTGAAGACTCATGGTTTTTCTTGCTCAACACTGGGTTCATTTTATGTTAGAGGAACTTCATCCAACACTTGGGTGAATAGATTTATGATGGGAGAACATTTTTGTTGGCAGCCACATACTTTGTTACATCTTTATGATTCTCACATTCATGGATGTATGGGTGAGACTTCTTTGAGTCATTTGAAGTCTCCTTGTTTTTTCTGCTCATTATTTGGTTCAGATTTTAGTGGAGATTCTTCATTCACTTCTTGGATGAAAGAATACATGGTTGAATATTTTGATGCATATCACATCCTTTTGGAGCAGCATTATAGGACATGGGATCCTCACCTATGTCATTGGAGCAGATTTGATTGGTCACTTGAAGCTTGTATGCACTTGGAAAATGGTGGTCTACTTGCTTGGAGGTATAAGCACCTTCATGACTCTTTGATTAAGCATATCCTTGATGTACATTTTCATTATGTTGTTATGTACTTTGATGATATATATTTGGTACTCATGATGTTTGGAAGGATGCATACAAGAAAATGGGATCCAGGAATCCTCTTAACTAATGGTTTGGGTTGGAGAGCACTCTTAATTATTGGGGTGCAATACAAGCAATGGGACCCTGGAATAATTTTTATCTCATTGGTTTCAAATTTTTTGGGGAAACAAGCAGTATGGGATATGGATTTCCCCACTTAATAAAGTGATTTTTATCAGAGTAGTGCAGCAGCAAGCATGGTGGTTCCTCTCTAAAATCTTCATGGAAACTCAAAGACTCAAGGTTGGGCAATTCAATGGCAACTTCAAAGAATTATACAGAAAGCAGGTTCTTCAACACCCATGTTTAAAATTGCTTGAGGACAAGCAATATTGGGAAGGGAGGATTTGTCATGTCCCAAATTTGGTATTGGGTCACAATGGCCTAATCACATTGGCCCTATTCATTAGAGTTTGTCAAATTGATGCTAAAGGTCAAATAATTGCCAAGGAGGAAAATTACTAGTTTCCTAGGTTTGGGGTGGAAGCTTTGGGATTTGGAATAATGGGGATAATAAATGATGTTTGAACATTAGAATGGCATAAATATTTAATAAAGGACCTAAATAAATATATACAAGTGAAAATCAAAGTGGCATTTCATCATGAAGACACATGGAGGAAGTGGGACCCACATATGGCTAGATTTCCCCACTACACTTGGCATCATTCTCTCACCAATTCGAATTCAAGGTGAATGGTAACATACTTGGGGGAGTCCAAAAGGTATTATTCATTGCATGACTCATCCAAGGTCGAAATATAGAGGAAGAGTAACTCCCATGGAAGAGGAAGAGGCAATTTGGAGCTAGTGAGACACTTGGGCTAGATTCCCTAGCTCTATGACAACAATGATGAAGATGCTATGACACCTATGACACAAATCAGACCTGAAGGCTGACATATGACATATATGACATGTCAGGGCTAAAAATAGACTCCAAGAGGGCGCTCAAGGGTGTTAGGGCAGCTAAGATGCTTCCACATGTGATTTGGTGGAAGTGGGAGACTAGGAATTGTTGTACAAGTGGCGTTCTTTGGAATCTCTTCCCAACATGAGTTGGCATGAGTCTCTTGGAATGAATTCGACCCATGGAGGACATTAGAAGTTTATAAATGTCAATAACAAAGAATGAAACCAGCTTTTGATCATTTGTAGAATTTGCAATTGCATTTGTGAAGAGGGAGAGCTAGTGGATGACTAGTTTCTTGCCTTAGCCAATTTCGAGGGTGAAAGATTCCCATCCAAGTTGGCAATTGGAAAGGTCATTCAGACCTTTCATTTGGAGCTTTAATGGAGTATTTATTTGCAGGTGTAAGCTACAGGGCAGCTCATGGTTTCTTCTATTGCAGCTCGCTCCTTCAACCATTTCCAAATTTGATGGCATATTCTTGATCCTTGAGGGAGGGCGTTTTTGGTGAGCTATTGTACTCTTTGGGGGAGCTTCTAATGCCCCATTTCTTTTGTAATATGAATTAAATACTCTGTTCTTCATCTCCAAAAAGTTTCAGGTCGAAATTCCAAGTAGAAATGTATAAATATCATTTTTAATGGAAGAACAATGCCATTTCCCCACTACCTTGTTGTGAGCCAATGTATTGATGATGATTTCGAATGAATGGACGATTCTCTGATATATTTGTTATAAATATACTGCCATGGATGTCTTATACAAGTTTCATGTACTGTACTTGAGCATTTGAAGCATTTTTACTCAGTTTAATTGCACTGGGAGAAGAAATAGTGCCATTTCCCCAAGGGTCGAATTGGTGATTTTTGCAGTTGAATGGAAGAGGGTTGGAACAGATATAATAATCAATTAATGGTGCAGATGAGACCTTAATAACATCCTTAATACATTCCCTACCTCTTTTCAGAAATTTGAGTGGCTTTGGAGGCATTTGGGAAGCCATTTTCAATACTTACCCCAGGGGGATTTGAACCCCAAATTACTAGTAAAATTGCATACTTGGTCCAGAATCTTAAGAGAGTTTGCAGAGGTATTTTGGTGGCCATATATCATCCCTGAACATCATATTCAAGTCTTAATATCATTCATACACCTTCCTTGAATATTTGAAGGCATTTGGAGTCAATTCGAGACATAGAGACCAATACTAGTCAAAGGCAAATTACTAGTAAAGTTCCCTACATTGGCCAGAATTGAAAGAGTATTTGCAGAAGTATTTTAAAGGTCCAAAGGCATCCTTAAAACACATATTTATGTTCTAATCTCATTCATATACCTTCTCAGAAGATTTGAAATCATTTGGGGCAAATTTGGGACCTAGAGATCAAACTAGTCAAAGGTCGAACTAGGGAAAAAAAGTGGAAAATTGCCATTTTAATAAAATTCCTAACAAGGGACATTACAGAGAACCTTGGGCATCAAATGTGCGAGAAAGAGCATCTGCCATAATATTGTCCTTACCCTTCTTGTAAGTGATCTCATAGTCATAACCCATGAGTTTGCTAACGCATTTTTGTTGTGCTGGGGAGGAGACACGTTGTTCCAAGAAATATTTCAGACTCTGGTGATAAGTCTTGATGCAGATATGATTCCCTAATAGGTATGGTCGCCACTTCTATACTGCATGCAAAATAGCCATCATTTCCTTCTCATATGTAGAGGCAGCTAAATTCTTACCTGAAAGGGATTTGTTGGTCAATTCAATGGGGCATTCATCTTGAAGGAGAATAGCACCAAGTCCATTGCCGCAAGCATCACTCTCAATAGTGAAGGGCTTGGAAAAATCGGGCATAGCTAGAACAGGTGTAGTACACATAGCTTGTTTTAGTTTGTAAAATGCACATTGAGTAGCATGTGTCCCATGTAAAAGCATCCTTTTTCAATAGAGTAGTTAATGGAGCTGCAATCTTCCCATAATCCTTGAAAAACTTGCGGTAGTAGCCAGTTAACCCCAAAAAACCACGAAGGCTCTTGAGTGTCTGAGGATGCGGCCAATTGTTCATGGTAGTGATTTTGGCCGGATCCACGCGAACCCCTTGTGCTGAAATAATGTGCCCGAGATACTCAACTTCCTTCTGTCCAAAAACACATTTAGACTATTTGGCATGGAGATGATGGTCAAAGAAAAGTTGCATGACAAGATCCAGTTGCTGAAGATGTTCAGCCCATGTTTTACTGTAGATGAGGATATCATCAAAGAATACCAGAATGAATTTCCGCAAGTTGGGCCGAAATATTTTATTCATTAAGGCCTGGAATGTGGAAGGAGAATTAGTGAGGCCAAAGGGCATGACCAAAAACTCATAGTGGCCATCATGTGTGCGAAAAGCTGCTTTAGGGATATCATCCTCATGAACCCGAATTTGATGATACCCAGAATGAAGATCCAACTTGGAGAAAAATTGAGTCCCATGAAGCTCATCAACAACAGGAATTGGAAACTTATCCTTGATGGTGAGGTGATTAAGTGCTCGAAATTCAATGCAGAGGCGCCATGACGCATCTTTTTTACGGACAAGAAGAACTGGAGAAGAAAAGGAACTAGTGCTTGGGCGAATAAGACCTTGCTTTAATAAGTCCCGAACAAGCATTTCAATCTCTATTTTTTGGTGAAATGGGTAGCGATAGGGCCTGATGTTGGGAGGAATGCTACCAGGAAGGAGATGAATACAATGGTCTTCTAGCCTTGAAGGTGGCAATCCCACTGGTTCAGCAAAGACAGTTGTATAGTGATCCAGAATTTGTTGTAGATCCATAGGAGTAGTGGTGGCCGCTGATGGTTGCATCTGAATGGAATGGATCTGAGCGATGACACCATTTGAATTCTTCTTAAGGATTTTTTCCATGCGATGTGAACTGATGATGCTGAGAGACCCTGGTTGTAATCCTGTCAATGTGTGTTTTTGTCCATCGGTGGAAAACTGCATCCAAAGTTTAGCAAAATCCCATAAGATAGGGCCAAGTGTGCGTAGCCATTGAGTGCCCAAAACCACATCACATCCGCCTAAGGTCAAGGAAAACATGTCAGAGCGCAGGGTATAATATCTCATAGAGACACACACACTACGACACTTCCCTTTGCAAGGTAAGGTGGCCCCATTGGCAACCATGACTTCAAAGTTGGAGTAAGGATGGATAAAACAATCAGCTTGTTTGGCGATCCGAGGGTCAATGAAATTATGAGTGCTACCAAAATCAATGAGTATTGTAAGAGGAAGCTTCTTGAAGTAACCCCTGACCCGCATTGTTTGGGGGGTGGTGATTCCAGCTAAAGCATGGAGAGATATCTCTCATTGGTCATCCTGAGACGGAGGGTCAGTAGGAGGTTCCTGAATGTCGACCTGAGCATCCATTGTATCTGGATCTTCGTCACCAATTTCAAAGGCAGGCGGAGAATCCACATCCAAGAGATAGAGCTTTTGCTAAACACATCTATGTCCCCGAATGAATTTCTCATCACAATTATAGAAAACCCCCTTTTATCTGCGTGCCTGCATCTCTATTTCAGACAAATGCTTGATAGGAGTTGGTCGAGGAGCTGATGGTATGGGTGGTCATTGAGAACCCATATTTCATAAGGGAACAAAAGTGGGCTTGGAGAGCTGTTGGGTTGCAATCTTGTATTCTACCAACTTAGCCAACCACAAGGCTTCCATCATTGTGTTGGGACAGAATATTTTAACCTCAGAATGGATGGCATCCTTTAGACCACTGATAAAACAACTCCGGTAGAAGTCATCAGACAATCCTTCAGTGTGGTTGGCTAGTTTCTCAAATTCGGTTTGATACTCTCTCACAGTGCCAATTTAGCGAAGTTTAGTGAGGGCTCCTGTGAAGTCATCAAAAGCACTTGGACCAAATCGTTGCAAAAGGAGCTGACAAAAGTTTGGCCATTTTGGATCTTCATGAGCCTTGATGTACCAACGGTACCATTGAAGAGCTTCCTGTTCCAAATGAAAGGATGCAAGTGGAACTTTGTTGACATCAAAAGTATTATGCAGACTGAATTACTATTCTGCACAATAGATCCATCCAGTTGGATCAGTACCATTGAAGCGAGGAAAATCAAGCTTCGGACCACAGAAATTGTTGGAAGAAGAGAACCCATTGTCTGATGAAGACTCATACTGTCGTTTGTTGTTCATAACTGAATGCTCAAGATGGAGGCCGAGAAATTTTTCATCCAGATCCTGGATTTTGTCTTGGATTGTTGATGTATATGTAACTTCAAAATGTATTATATATATATATATATATATTTATTGTACCCTTATAAGAGATGTGTTATTCGTCTATAAGGAAGTGTCGTCATTTGTATTGACAAGTGTCACAAGTGGATTAACTTGCCGATGGGTTATTAGACTACCTGATGTGGGTGTCAGCCCGGAATATCTCAGATCTCACTCTTCTCTCACTCAGAAAGTGGCGCACATTGGAGGAGGAGGATCAGATGCATAGTAGGAGACTATCTATTTTATTTGGTTGTACTTTGGTTGAGCCATTGCTCTATCTATCTCTGAGGAAGTTGTGGGGTTTTTCACCTTAGGGTTTTCCCCATGGAAACTCTGTGTGTCCATTGTCTCATGATTTTGATTCTTGTGATGCTTGGCATGCTTGATATGATTGTTATGCATTGATATACTGTACATGTTATTCTCTTAGTAAAGATCCTATAGCATATTGAATTAATGCTCAAAATATAACATGGTATCAGAGCTAACCTGAGAAGAAGACATTTTGCAGTTACGAAAGCTAGGGATTCTTGTTTTTGGGTTTCTCTCCACATATTTTGGAAAAGAAATATGATGGATTGACTCTCCTCAACAAGGTGAATCTATCTGTCCACTCAGAATTCAATTCCGAGCACTTTCAGTTTTGGCCCTAACAATTAGGGTTTCCTAAAAAATAGGAATTTCTAAAATCTGAAGACACAGCTGGAAGCTCCTTGGAAAATCAGAAGTTTAGAGATTTGGATCAATATTTTTGGTTGTGTAGATATTCGGGAAACTCAAACCCTAATCCAGCACCAAATCCAGTTTTCAGCAAACAAGTGGTAAGACCTAATTCTTTTCTATTTCCATTTGAAGTACTCTTTAAAGATGTCTCACCACACCAAGCTTGAGGATAAGCTTGAAGGAGCTTATAACTTCCGAGCATGGAAGTACAGGATTGGGTTAATCCTTGAAGAAAATGAGTTGGATACTTATATAAGTGAAGAGGTCCCTGTCCCAGAGGGAGAAGAGGCTAAGGATCTTCACAAGAGGAATTTGGTTAAGGCAAAGAGGATCATTGTTGATTCTCTTAAAGATCATCTCATCCCCCATGTGTCATCCCTAAAGACTCCAAAAGAGATGTTTGATTCCTTGACCAAATTATTTGAAGGCAAGAACATAAATCGGAAGATGACCCTGAGGAATCAATTGAAGAATATCAAGATCCAGAATGCATAAACTATGCAGTCATATTTCTCAAGGGTCGCCCAGATAAAAGAACAACTTGAAGCTATGGGTGAAGTTGTAGAAAATGGAGAAGTGGTAATGACCACTTTTAATGGCCTCCCTAGGTCATGGGATTCCTTCATCCAAGGAATTTGTGCTAGAAATAAACTTATCTCTTTTGGTAGACTATGATAAGAATGCTCATAGGAAGAAGCTCGAATTGTAGCCAGAGAAGAGAAGATGGGGAGTGAGGACCAAGCACTCACAGCTCACTCCAAAAGGCATGGTGACAAGAAAGCTCACCATCATGGCAAGAAAGGAAAATATCAGAATCAAAGAAGTAGTCCCAGACATCGAAGGGACATGACCCATGTCTGTTGCTATACATGTGATGATAAGGGACACTATGCCAGAGATTGTCCTAAGAATAAGAAAGAGGGTTCTCACAAGAAGAAGAACTTCAAAAGAAGACATCATGCTCATGCTGCAGAGGACGATGAACCTCCCAGGAAGAGGGCTAGAGAAGATAGTGAAGATTCTTCAAGTGATGAAGAATATGTTTTGATTTATGCTCTCACTGGAACCATTACTAATGGAAGTAATGATTAGCTCATAGATTATGGGGCTTCTAAACATATGATAGGATTCAAAGAATCCTTTGTGAATCTATCTGAACATGATTCACCCCACAACGTGAAGCTTGGAGATGATTACCAGTATCCCATAAAAGGGAGTGGTGAAGCCTCCTATAAACTAGACTCTGGAAAGTCTATGAAGATGAAAGATGTACTCTTTGTTCCAGGACTCAAGAAGAATATACTATCAATCTCTGCATTGGATGCAAAAGGCATGAGCATTGCATTTATAGATGGCCAAGTCCTAATGTGGCCTAAGGGTAAGACTATAGATGATGCAGTTGTGATTGGAGAGCAAGAGGGAGGATTGTACAAATTGAAGGGCCATCCAGAACAAGCCATGGTCCATGATTCAGCAGATCCAAGTGAAATTTGGCACAGAAGGCTTGCACACATGCATTACAAAGCATTACCAATTGCAAGCAAAGCAGTAGAAGGTCTTCCTGAAATCCATACAAAGCATGAAGGCATTTGTAAAGGTTGTGCAAAGGGAAAGAATACAAAGAAGACATTTCCAAGCAGTGAAAGCAAGGAAAAAGGAATCTTGGAGACTATCCACTCTGATGTATGCGGTCCCATGTCATCCAATTCTCTGAGTGGGTATGTATACTATGTCTCCTTTATTGATGATTTCTCTAGGAAGACTTGGATCTAGTTCTTGAAGAACAAAGATGAAGTGTTTAACAATTTCAAGGAATTCAAAGCCTTGATAGAAAACCAAACTGACTTGAAGATCAAGATCTTCTGATCTGACAATGGCAGAGAATTTACTTCAAGAGACTTCAAGAAGTTATGCAGTGATTCAGGTATTAAGAGGGAGTTGACTACTCCTTACAATCCACAGCAAAATGGGATTGTTGAAAGGAAGAATAGAACAATCATGGAAGCAGCAAGGGAAATGCTTCATGACCAAGACTTACCTATGCACTTATGGGATGAAGCATCAAGGACAACAGTATATGTGCAAAATAGAACACCCCATAAGATACTTGACAACAAAACACCAAAAGAAGTGTTTACTGGTAAGAAACCAGAAGTGATCCATCTCAGAATATTTGGCTACCCAATATACACTCACATCCCAAAGAAGGAAAAGGTCAAAGTTGGATCCTTCAGGAAAGAAGGGTATATTTGTGGGTTACAGTGAAAGCTCGAAGGCTTATAGAATCTACTTCCCTGGATTCAAGAAGATTGACATCAGTATAGATGTAACATTTGATGAAAGTTCATCTTACCAAAAATCGAGAAAGACACCTGTTGAAGACAATGAAGAACCCAGAATATCCAGAATTCAAGACACCACAATGAATGAAGCAGTTCCTGAAGAATATCGAGAAATGGAAGATCCACAAGAACCTGTGGATCCACCTTGTGAGAAGAATCCTCACAAGAGGAAACCAACATGGGATAGAGAGCTCATTCAAGATGCAGATAGATTTGGCATTCTAGAAGAACACAGAGAAAAAAGGACAAGGTCACATACTAGTTATGTTGCTTTACTCATGGATAAAGAACCTTCCAGTTATGAAGAAGCTGCAGAAAAGAAAGAATGGAAGGATGCTATGATCGAAGAATACCAATCTATTATAAAGAATGATGTTTGGGATGTGGTCCCAAGACCAGATGGGAAGTCTGTGGTGACTTCCAAATGGATCTATAAGGTCAAACATGCTGCAGATGGTAGCATCGAGAAATACAAAGCTAGGTTTGTAGCTCTTGCCTTCTCCCAGAAAGAAGGAATTAATTATGAAGAGACTTTCACTCCTATGGCCAGATACACTTCCATTAGATCAGTACTTGCTCTGGCGGCAGTAATGAAATGGAAGGTACACTAGATGGATGTCAAGACAACCTTCTTGAATGGTGTAGTTGAAGAGGAAGTGTATGTGGAGCAGCCACTCGGGTTTGAGACACATGATAGAGGAACACATGTGTGCAAACTGAAGAAAGCCCTGTATGGTTTGAAACAGGCACCCAGGACCTGGTATGGCAGGATAGATGGCTTCCTATCCAGTTTGGGCTTTACCAAGAGTAAAGCGGATTCCAACCTTTACTACAAGGTTGAGGAGGGCAATCCAGTGATACTACTATCATATGTGGATGACCTATTTCTAATAGGTGAGGATAGACTGATTGCCGACACCAAGAGGAAGCTAGCTACCAAGTTTGAGATGAAGGACTTGGGTATGATGCACTACTTTTTTGGTATGGAGGTGTGGTAGAGTGCAAATGGAATCTTCCTTGGACAAGGGAAGTATGCAGTAAAGATCTTGAAGAGTTTTGGGATGATGGACTGCAAGGCCATGGCCACACCTATAGCATCGAACCTGAAGCTTCTGTGTGATGCTTCTTCTGAGCCAGTTGATGCTACGATGTATCATTAGATGATTGGGTCCTTGATGTACTTAATGAACACAAGGCCAGACATTTTCTTTGCGATGAACACCTTGAGCCAGTACTTGACAGATCTGAGACATGTTCACCTGATAGCTGCAAAGCATGTTCTGAGGTACCTGAAGGGTACAGTGGATTATGGGCTCAAGTATGAGGCGAATCAAAAGTTTAACCTGGAGGGTTATGTTGATTCGGATTGGGCAGGCAGTGCCATTGATCGGAAGAGCACGGTGGAGTATGGGATCAGGTGTGACCAAGCCGATAGCTGATAGCAGATAGCCGATGTGTTGACCAAGCCGCTTGCCAGAGTGAAGTTTGAATACTTTAGAGGGATACTTGGTGTACTTCAGATCGAGATGCCTTCCAAAGGGAAGTGATGAGTCCGGAGACACAGATGCACACTGGGTCATTCTTCCATGGTGGTAGGTTGGTCCTCCTATGGCAAGATGTAAGGGCTGAGCCATTCTTGCATGGTGGTAGGTTGATCCTCCCATGTAAAGATGTAAGCGTTGAGCCATTCTCACATAGTGGTAGGTTGGTCCTCCTATGGTGAGATGTAAGGGATGGGCCATTCTCACATGGTGGTAGGTTGGTCCTCCCATGGTGAGATATAAGTGCTGGAGCCATTCTGACATGATGGTAGGTTGGTCCTCTCATGGTCATGATATAAGTGTTGAAGCCTTTCCGATATGATAGTAGGTTGGTCCTCTCATGGTCGTTGATGTAAGTGTTGGGCATTTTCGACATGGTGGTAGGTTGGTCCTCCCATGGTCGTTGATGTAAGTGCTGTGCCATTCCGACATGGTGGTAGGTTGGTCCTCCCATGGTCATTGATGTAAGTGTTGTGAGCCTTTCCCAGATGGTGGTAGGTTGGTCCTCCCATGCTGGTGAGTGTAAGTGTTGTGTGTGTGCATCTGGGTTGTGCTTCGTGGACTACGTGGTGATCTGAAGACATTGATGTGATAGTTTGGTACACAAATTTTGCAGAGGCATATAATCAGTCCTGAGGTATACCTACTTGATGGCTTGCTAGCAGAGATGATGATGATGATCAGGTTGATCATGTGATGATATACATCAGTTGGATGTATATTGAGTATCAGGTACTCTGTGGTCGTGGACAGGTTGTGCAGTGGCATGTAAAAGATCCTGGGAGATTCGAGAGGTTGAGCTGTGTGCTCGTAAAAGGCCTGGGATGCTCTTGCGAGGTTTTGCAAACGCACGTGATGAGTCCTAAGGATTCCACAGTATGACCAGTGATGATGAAGACCTACAGGTGGTGGGCCTACATCCAATATGAAAAAGGACTGGCTCTGTAGAACTTCCTATGACGAGTAGATTCAGAGATTGGACAAGATAGCAGCAGCTGTGACGATGATGGTGATTCGATGACGATGATCCAGAGAAGAAGACTTGTGCCCGATGATCTGTGTCGAGAAATACCTTCCTAGTTAAGAGGGAGTGTTGATGTATATGTAACTTCGGAATGTATTATATATATATATATATATTTATTGTACCCTAATAAGAGATGTGTTATTCCTCTATAAGGAAGTGTCGTCATTTGTATTGACAAGTGTCGCAATTGGATTAACTTGTCGATGGGTTATTAGACTACTTGATGTGGGTGTCAGCCCGGAATATATGTAACTGGGGTTATTAGGCTGAGTTAGACAAGTCGGCCCCATAAGTAATTAGGCAGGTCAGGACAAGTATAAATAGAGAGTCGGGATTCTCTATTTTGATCATCTCAGATCTCACTCTTCTCTCACTCAGAAAGTGGCACACATTGGAGGAGGATCAACTGCATAGTAGGAGACTATCTATTGTATTTGGTTGTACTTTGGTTGAGCCATTGCTCTATCTATCTCTTAGGAAGTTGTGGGTTTTTTCACCTTAGGGTTTTCCCCACGGAAACTTGGTGTGTCCATTGTCTCATGCTTTTGATTCTTGTGATGCTTGGCATGCTTGATATGATTGTTATGCATTGATATACTGTACATGTTATTCTATCAGTAAAGATCCAATAGCATATTGAATTAATGCTCAAAATCTAACATGGATGGCGGCAAGTGCTTCCTCCATAGTTTTTGCTCCGGCACAAGTGATAACCATAACCATGAGTTTTTTTCTTGTACATGTTATTCTCTCAGTAAAGATCCTATAGAATATTGAATTAATGCTCAAAATCTAACATGGATGGCGGCAAGTGCTTCCTCCATAGTTTTTGCTTCGGCACAAGTGACAACTATAACCAGGAGATTTTTTTTTTTTTCTCTAAGTGGGTAGGAAAACAAAAACAGAGACTGTTTCAGTAAAGGAAAATCTGGATTTGGAAAAAATCAGAAGGGTAATTTGGCTTTGACTAGGTTTTGGACACTATCGAAAGGATAGGGAAGCAGAAAAGGAGGATTTCAGAAACGAGGTGAAAGAATGAGAAAATTTGGCAGAGAAAGACAAAGAAGTAGAATTAGGAAAGGAACTCTATGGTCAAATTTGAAGGCGATTGGGTGAAAATTGAAGAAGTTATGGCAAACCCTAAAAATAGACAAATATGAGATTTCGGGTGTTCGGAATTGGAATTTGGGATAGTGTCCTCAGGAATGAAAGATGCAGAATGGGATTGCAGGGGTGTCAAAGAAGTTTCAAGGGAAACGGAGTTAAAACAAGGGAGATATGGCGGAAAAACATAATTTTTTTTGGAGTTAAAACAAGGGAGATATGGCGTAAAAACATAATTTATTTATTTATTATTTATTATTTATTTATTATTATTTTATTTTATTTTATTTATTTATTATTTTTTTTTTTAATTTTTTTTTTTTTTTTTTTTCAGAAATGGATCAGCAATGACACAGAAGTGATCGGAAACAGACAGATCTGCAACGGTGCGGAAGTGATCGGCAACAGATGGATATGCAATGGCGCGGAAGTGATCAGCAACAGTTCTAGACAGAGGAAATCTACGATGTATCAGCTGAAAATAGATATGGACCCCAGGTATGCTCAGCTTCCTAACAGTTCAAGGGATTCACTCGGCCACCAATGCTATCTGACGGCTTGCATATTGGAGAAGTACCCCTCACTCCACGACTCAGGTAAGACTGATAACTGCTTTGCCAAAATGACACCTTTTGGTTTACCTCACAGGTGGGAACTAGTCAATCAGGTAGGGGTCGTTGCCCTTTTCGCTTGCAGGTCCTCTTAATGGGCCAGCTACTTTGGGGTTCCTGTGGTACTCCTCACAATGCGTTTTAGGGCTTATTCCCAAGTACTTCCCACACTTAAGTGGATAGGGATTATTCCCAGATCCGAAGCTGCAACAGATGCGAAAAAAATTTGGGCAGAAATTTCACCCAGCGAGCCCAAGAAAGTGCTATGATACCAAATGATACGAACCATTATACCAAAACCTCGAGGTGTTAGTGAAGGTCATCCACTAGGATCTTAACATCCCACCACGCTTCGTAGTCCAGACTCTGGGCTGGATGTGCGCCCATACGGTGGTGTCCCCTTTGAGCCGTACGAGCCTCGGGCGAACACTGCAATGCCAACGTTGCCACCCGCTCTGTGAATTGAACCTGGGTGGAGGCTCTGATACCAGATGTGGAGAACCTGCAACAATTAATTAATAAGAATATGCGAAATAGCAGAAATGACAGAACTCAGAATCACTTTTATATTGATCGCAGGCCACTTCGAGGGGGCAAGCTCAATACAAATAGCTTGACGGTGCCTTAATAGGCCTCAGCACACACTTATATACTAAGTCTAGGTGCCAATACTATGGTTCAAAACCATGGGCCACTACAAACTATGGATCAACAATACTACAAACGTCTTACAAAGCATATGCGCCAACAACAATAACACAAACTATGGATCAACAAATACTACGGGACGACTTACAAAGCATATGTGTTGAACAACAATATACTAACAAAGTAAAGACATGGGTTCCTGACAGTGTTGAAGCTTTAGAAATAACCACATCTTCAAGAATGGCATCATTCAAAACTTCATTATGTATGTCTTCTTCTTCATTCTCTTCTTGGATAACAACTGATGATTTGGGATGATCTTGCAAAACTCTTCCAGACCGTAGTTGAATCTCATGCACTAGTGTAGTCAAAATGGTATATGATGGAAGAGGTAGCAACCCAATTCTATTAAGAGTTTGAGTTGGCTTGTTGTTAGGATTTGGTATCGGTTGTGTAGGTAATATTGTGGGCCTTAGAGGGGTCATATTCTAGAAATGGTGAGGTTTATTTGTGATAGGGGGTAGTGAAGGAGGTACAAATCCAGGCAAGAGTTGCTGGGTATTAGGTGGGTAAGGATAGTTAGGCATACGAGGAGGTGGTTGAGCATAAGCTTGTCCTCTCCATCTATGTGGCCATTGCTGTTATTGAGCATTCTGAGGAGGATACCGAGGTGGCCAATTTTTCCAACCAGAAGTATTCCATTGTTGAGGAGGTTGATAAGGATAGTAATAGGGTGGAAATTGTGATGATGGATCCTGGTATGGTGGTTGATCTCTAGGTTTCCAAGGCATCCTATATGTTTCACCAAAGTTTCCACTCTTATATACAGCTTGCAACCCAGGCAATGATGGACAATTATCAGTTGGATGTTCTTTTGTACAAAGGTGAAAAACTGAAACATTATTTAATGGGCATTCTCGTTGGGGATGTTTAGTTCTACACCTAGGATAGAAAATACTCATTGTTGCACGCTCTTCATCTTGTCTCCTTTTAGCTTGTAGTGCATCTAGTTGAGAACCCATGGCTCCTAAGATATCTGTTTTAAAATTTTCTAATAGGTTTCCCAACTCTACCCTTGTAACTCCACCAGGATCGGATGTGTTTCCTTTTAGGTTCTTAGCATAAGATTCTCGAAAGTATCTTCCACTTTTTCTTATGCTCCTAGAATAATTCCTCATAGCTCACAAATCTATGCAAAAGACTTATGAGAGATGTCTCCTGCTGCCATGAGATTAAGGTTTTCTAAGAATTCTTCTGAGATTCCCTTGAGGAAGAGTGTCCTTAATGCATCTTCCCGAATATCAATATATTTGGATTTATGCAGCACATAGTTAAATCTTCCGAGATAGTCTTCTAGGCTCTCCTTCTTCTTCCTCTTGTCGGACATGATCTTCATTTTCATTCTCCATAAAAAATTGATTTCCAAAGAGAGGATACCTAGGTTTTTCCTTTCTTGGTGAATATGGGATATCTCAACGTTCTATTTCAGGGATAGTATTCCTCTTTTTAGGAGAGGAATTACCAGCTATGTGGGAGTCCAGTTTTGAAGGTCCTATAGTTGTTGTCTCAATCTGTGAATCAACTATGTTCACAGAATTTTCAAAAAGAGCATCTACTTGTGTAGGATCAACAAAGTCTACTAGGTTTGGACCACCTACTATTGAAAAGGTAGTGTCTTTGGGCTTTTGAGATAATGGAGGGTTAAGAGGTTCTGATGTTTTATCCTTTTGAGTTTCCTCTTGTCTAAGTTCAGTCTCAATATGAGCTTGAGGTTCTTCTCGTGGAATTTCCTTATGTATAGACTTCTCTGATTTCTCTATGGTTTCCCCTAAATGATTTCCAAAAAGGATTTCCTTAGCTTTCCAAGTAGGACTATCCCCTTTAGGTGTCTTTTGATACCTTTATACTAAGTTAGTAGTTGGGGCGGCACGCCCCCCGTATAGGTTAGTAGGAATTTTAGTAGGAAGGCTAGTTTTGATGTATCTACCTTTTGAATCTCTATACCTATTCATGAAAACAAAACTATAACTTAAACAAATTCTAATTGCATTACTACTATTGCTGGGTTTTGGGGATGCCTGTTATGACAGATGTGCAGTTTCTTACCTCTCGTCTTACCGCTCACCCGCCACCTGCCTATTTCCAAGTTTCAAAAGGGAAATTCAATCTATCACTAAGTTTTTAAGAGAAAATTCTACCTATCTACAACTGAATTCTACCTATCTACAACTCCCCCACAACATCGCCAAAATGTTGGGTGTCTTTACTGTCTTAAGGAATCACCAAATATTTAATTATCGACCAGGGTTGGTAATTTTAGTGTTGTGGCACAGTATATGCTGAGGTAGAATGGTACCTAAGGTTTCAACTCAGCAAACCTTGGAAATGTTTAATAATGAAAAGATCGAAAGATCTTTCAAAATGAAAAACCTACTCAAACTTCAAAAATACAACTATTGAACTGATTAAACCTAACTAAACCAATAGATCATAATAGTATCAATCTATACTACTCTATTCTATGAACAATAACTGAGAAGATAAAAACAACAAATATTATTCTAGGAACAAGACTTAATCAAAAGCAAAACTGCTTTTATAAAATTGGAAACTACTGATTAATGATTCAAACTCTAGTCTAGGAATTAGAAAACAACTATAAATGAGTTTAGAAACCTATCTATGAAATGATTCGATTGACAACTAACTATGGAAACATGAAACTATATTATCTTAAAGCAAAATTACAAACTACTCAATAAATTCAAAACTATTCGTGCATTCAACTCAAGATCAAAATAAACTACCTAATTCCATTCTCCTTGAGGATTCTGAGGAAATGTATCAAATGTAATAGGAACGGGAGAGAATGTATCAAAATGATTTCAAATGTAACAAGGAAACAAAACAGAAGCAAATCTAGTTTAACTTCTTCAAATAAATGCAAACTAAAGAGTGTCCAATTACAACTAACTTTAAACATTGTAATATATTCTCTATCCCTAAGAAAATGACATGGGACAAATGTAATCTAGAAGCAAGTAGAAAACTTGATAAAGATATTTACTTGGAAATGAATTTGATCTAGAAGCAAGTAGAAAACTTGATAAAGATATCTTATTTCTGAATCAAATCCTATTCTATGAACATCTTCATTAACTATGTGAATGAGAAAAGCAAATCCTATGCTTGAACGAAGAAACTATCAAAGCTAATATACTTTGGAGAATGAAATCACTAAGTTTAATCCAAAATCAATCTTAATATGAATGAAATAAACTAAACTAAGAATGAAATTGATAAATTCTAGAACAGTAAAGCATTAACAAATCAGACACATAACCTGAAAAGAAAACTAAAGCAAAGTTAAAGAAATGCAATGAAAACTAAGAATAAATACAAAGCTTAATTGAAACTCTATGTAGTGTAGAGAAAAGTTCTAATTACTTGTATAAATGCTAATCAATTACAAGAAATATTACAATTCAAAAACCTAAGAAATTAAATTCTAAACAAGCATAAAAACAATGCAGAAAATATTAAAGTCCGTATGACAATCCGGATGACAGTCTAAAAGACAGTTCGAATGACAGTCCGGATGACGAAAAACAACATAAACTAAGGAAATAAGCAGACTAAATGATCTTAACGCCAGCTGGTTTATGCATATGAACCTACATTGCAAGGAAGGCAGTAAATAGACTGTTTAAAAGCTGAAATAACAAAAAGCCATCTATACTAATCCTTATCTAAGGAAACGAACTATGTCTATTGCATGATAAAACAAGGCTGAAATGTAAATGAAACTAATCTACAACTACAAGAAAAATTAACAGAACTAATTCTAAATACAAACCAATCCTGAACTACTGAAACATTAACTAGTTGACTTTATCTAATTGCAAATGGAAAGACTAGAAGCAAACTTAAAAGAGCTATGCATGACCGGTCATTTTAACTTCTAAGAATGTAAATTAAATTAGCAGCAAGATATAAATTACAGGAAATAAAACAACATCTACAGGAAACCAAATTAAATGCATATACTGAAAAATAAACTATCTACTTGCAGAAAAGAAATACAGAATATACACAAAACCTCTGGTTGTTGAGGGGCCCTTCTCAACAATCAGGGATTGAAGCTAACATCAAGTTATTTGCCAACAACAGAACATCAACAACTAAAATCAGGAACTTCCATTAATTGAAAAAGATTACACAACGTCTCTATGTATAAAAATTACTCCTATCATCTGTGTGTGCTACGTTTCTCCACAGGAGATGTCTTTATATAAGTTTTTTACAAATAATAGAGGAGGTCGACCACTTTCAGTGGTCAACCTCTCTAAAAATAGAGATCTTAATGGTTGTAGAACGGCTGTAGGACGGTTTACGACAGCGCACAGGTCGTCTGCCTAATTCCATGGCCGTTGGTTTAGTTCACGCAGGCAACTGTGCGTTGGTTCCTTTTAACATGGGAAGAGGATGCGTTGTCAAGCCAAGTGGATAGGAGAGTAGATCTTCTAGAATGGAGGCTCACGAACCATGAGGGACACGTCCCCAACATAACCCACATCACTGTTTTTGTCTTTACTGCCCCGAAAGATCTCAACCAACGATTTCGCAGGTGTGAACGGAGGGATGGATGACGGTTCGAATGCAGCTGGGCATCTTCAGCATGAATGCGTGTCTTAATGGAGGTCCAAATGACAACCACAACTTGTAGAACAAAATCTAAATGCCAAGCACACCTAGAAATGTGAGATAATTGTCAATAAACTATACAAAATGATGATATTCAACCAAGATTCATGTGATACGCAAATACGTTCATACCTGGGTCTGATTGACAGTCAGAATGGCAAGGAGAATGACTTATCATATAAAAATAGTGAAAATACGCCAATCAGAGCATGTTTACTGATAAAAAATGGTAACAAAAATGGACACCAATAAAAGGGCCCCTCAACAACCAGAGGTTTTTATTGTGTATATTTTGTTATTTCTTTTTTGCAAATAAGTAGTTTTTATTTTTAGTACATGTATTTAATTTTGTTTTTCCTGTAGATGTCATTTCTTTGTTTCCTGTAATTTATGTCTTGCAGCTAATTTAATTTACATTTTCAGAATTTAAAGTGACTGGTCATGCATAATATCTTTTAGTTTCCTTTCAGTCTTTCCATTGCAATTAGATAGAGTTTAATTAGTTTAGTGTTTCAAGTTCAGTTTGTAGTTAGATTTAGTTATGTTAAATGTTGTTGTAGCTATAGATTAAATCCATTTACCTTTCAGCCCTATTTTATTATGCAATAGAAATGGTTTTCTTCCCTTAGATAGTGATTAGTGTAATGGCTTCTTGTTATTTCAACTTTAATAGTTTATTTGCTGTTTTGCTTGCACTGTAGATTAATATGCATAAACCAACTGGCGTTAGAATCATTTAGTCTGCTCATTTTCATAGTTTATATCATTTTCTGTCATCCGGACTGTCATACGGACTTTAATATTTTCTTTCTTGTTTTTATGCTTGTTTAAAGTTCAATTTTTTTTTGTTTTCAAATTGTATTATTTCCTATAGTTAACTAACAGTTATATATGTAATTAGGACCTTCTTTTGAACTACATAGAGTTTCAATTAGGTTTCATAACCATTCTCAATTCTTATTCATTTATTTCACTTTGCTTTAGTTCATCTCTTAGATTATGTTTTTATAGTTAATCTTTTATATCTGATTTCTTAGCCTGTTACTGTTCTAGAACTTATCAGTTTCATTCTTAGTTTAGTTTACTTCATTTTTATTAAGTAATTTCATTCTTAGAAGCGCATTAGTTTTTCATAGTTTAATCATAATTCTAATTTCAAGCATAGGATTTGCTCTTCTCATTCACATAGTTAATGAAGATGTTCATAGGATAGGATTTGATTCAGAAATAAAATATCTTTATCAAGTTTTCTACTTGCTTCTAGATCAAACTCATTTTCAAGTAAATATCTTTATTAAGTTTTCTACTTGCTTCTAGATCAAACTTATTGTTGAGATATTGTAACTTCAAAGAATATTATATTTGTACTTTATTATTCCGGAGATGATTCATTCCTCCGTGAAGATCTTATTGTATATCTGGAGATGTTTATTCCTCCGTCGGAATGTGGTAACTCGGGTTATTAGACTTCCCTAGTGGGGGTCGGCCCTAAATGTGTTATGTGGGTCAAAGGGTTATTAGACCACCCTAGAGGGGTCGGCCCAGTCAGTTATAATGGGGTATTTAACCTAATGGTTAAATACGAGCCTACATGTACTTGTGTAAAATACATATCAGAGTAGTGTATAAATAGAGGAGGTGTGTTCCTCATTATACACACTCACTCACTTGAGGATAGCGCACTTGTGGAGGAGAGGTCTGCTATTGTGGAGGAGGAGATCATGTCTCAGGGTTTCATCTTTGTATATTGCTGGTCATCTATATTGAGGAAGCTTTGTTGGGTTTTCTACCCCATGAGGGTTTCCCAGGATAAATCTTTGTCTCTTGTGTTTATGCTATGCTTGTTGTTTCTTCAGTGATCCTGTATATGCTATTATTGTGAAATGGAATGTAATGCTGCTATTTTCTGTCTTAGCATATTGAATTTTAACATGGTATCAGAGCTAACCTGAAGGAAGACAAGGTATGGCACTTACAACACTTGCTTTACTTACTATAATTTGAAGGTTAGGGTTTTACATAGCAAAAACTAGTCTTCGTGGAACTTTCGCTATAAATCCATTTCTATGAAGGTTCAGGGTCTAAAAAGTTTACAGGTCGAAGATAACATCCCCAGGTACCTTGTGTCCAAAGGGTACCCTTAGTTTCGTTGTACTTTATGAGTTAAGATCAGTACAAGTTAGGGTTTCTGCCTCTTCCAGATCTCAATCAAAATCAGGTCACCTTGGCAAAAAGGTCATAACTTGGGCTAGGAAGCTCCAAATGAAATTTCGTAAAAAGTGACAGGTAGTACACAGACTGTACTATCTCAGGAAACTTGTTCAGAGGCCGAAGGTGAACCAGTGACATGTGGCACGCCGTACAAGTCCGCTCTCCTGGTTTATCCCATAAACAAGTCACGTTGCGACACTTGGCATAACTCTCTCTCAGAGAGTCCAATTGAGGTCAGACCTGTCAATATGGAAAGATAACAGGGCGAGATATCTCAGGAAAAGTTTTCAGAGGCCGAAGTTCAAACAGTGACACGTGGCATGCCGTACAAGTTCGCTCTACTGTTTTATCCCATAAACAGGTCACGTTGCGACACTTGGCATAACTCTCTCTCAGAAAATCCAATTGAGGTCAGACCTGTCAGGATGGAAAGATGACAGGTCAGACTACTGCAGAAAAAATTTTCAGACCCTGTGGAGCAAAAATTTCAGAGTTATAGCAGAAACAATCAGGTACATATTTCTGTCAAAACAGAATTATTTTTGGACCACCTTTATTCATGGCTTCTGGAATTTAGGGTTTCGGAGAAAGTTAGAATTCTTGGAATCGGAATCCATGGCTGAATGCTACTCAGGAAAATTGAAATTTAGAGACCAAGATCGAATTTTTTGGTTGGGTAGAAGACCGGGCTTGATTAAACCCTAGCTCGGGATCTTGATCGGAAAGATGGAAAATTAGGGCTTCAGCAAAAGTTGGAATTTTTGAAGTCTGGAACCACGGCTGGAAGCTCCTCAGAAAAATAAGAGTTTAGAGCCTTGGATCGAACCTTTTGTTTGGGCAGAAGGGTGGGCTTCATCAAACCCTAGTTCGGGATCCTGTCCAGAAGATCCAGAAGTTTCAAAGGCAATTTTGAGGAGTCAAATTTTGGAAATTCCAAAATTGAAATATGCTAGTTTGATCAGCTCAGCAAGACATATTCTTTCATCCATTCAAGAGTGTGAAAGTCAAAGATTGAATCTTTAGGGTTTCTCTAGCAAACCCTAATCAAGCTCCAGATCAAGTTTTAGGGGGAGTTGAGGCTAAGGCCTTACATAAGAAGACTACAAGAAGTCTCGACAGGTATGACTTAAGGAGGCTCAGGTATGTCTTGAAATCTAATTCTTGATTAAGTTCATGATGTGCTTGTCTTCATATTATTTATTAGTACAATCTTGATTAATGTTAGAATTGTCTTATCACCCTAGTAACAGTATGAATGCATGTGAATGATCAAAGACATTCATTGATTAGGGCTATATGATTGTACTAATGCATTATGATGTTGTGTGAGGTTGATGTTGTCTGCTAACAAGATACAGGTACATCACAAAAGACAAATCAGGTTCCATGACCATGAAAACATGAAGACAAAGACTCATCCATAATCTTTGCTCTACTTACGAGGTATGTATGACTTTGTTATATTATGATTAACCTATGAGACATGCAGGTTCTAGCTCAGGATCTCTAAATCATTGAAGAGATTGTTTAGGTATGTTGTACATAACTAAGTAGGTATACTAATCCAGGTATGTTTCCCATGAATCTTACCTTGTGTTAGGATCCCTTATATAAGTATACTTGGTATGATTGGTTATGCTTATTCATAAAGTTAGTAATCAAGGGATTATGCATATTATGTCTTTTATCTTGATTGATGATATGCATGAGTAAAAGAAGACTTCCCTGAAATCTTGAATACTAATGTTTATTAACTATAATCATGACTATACATTTTCAAGAATTTAGAACTATAATGTTTTGATAACATTTAGAACATACTAATGGGTGTATGTTTGTGTATGAGATCATGAGGATGACACTTGAACATGCGCAGTGTTACAGAATGAATAGAAGTTCAAAAGACATACAGAAGATCAAACGGGAGGCAACCACACAAACATAAAAGATAAGTATTTGAGTTGTTATTTGAAATAGTAAATGATATTGCCTGTAATAGGTTGTATGCATATTTGTATTCCTATAATATATCATGCTGAGTGTAAATATTCAGAGAACATTGAACAATATACTACTAATATGCATATGATTGGTAAGTTGGACAAACATTCCATTGTTGCTTGTCTAGAATGAAACCTCTTTGCTGACATGCTGAGAGTTGTGCACACTCTCGATAGTATGTTCTGGTAGAGATGGAAGGCATCTAGATAGCCACTGTATGCATACAGGATATGGGAAAGTGTTGTGCCAAAGTATTGGTCAAAATAATTGCATAACTATGTAAATGATATCTGTATGCATAATAGGTTATCATGTCAATATGATTTGATGATTATGAAGTATTACTAATCATGTACCTAATTTTGATTTGTAGGAAAAATCATGATGAATGATGAACACTGAACAAGCGATGGATGTTCAACAAAAGGATTTACAAATCAAACACACTATAGAAGGCTTGTGGCTAGAAGATTCTCTTAGAAAAGAGGAAGAGAATCATGATGAGATGTTTGTTCCAAGTGGATAGATAAAACCATTCTCTTAATGGTGTAATTAAAGAAGAAGTGTGATTCAGGTTCTGTATGGGTACCCAGGATCGATAATCAATTGATGAGCTTAATGATCACCATGGGCGATGTGGATCCCAACCTTTGCTACAACGTTGAATATGGTTTCTATACACAGATGACATGGATGCAAGAAGGAACTCACCACAGATTTCGAATAATATTGAGGCTCATATCAGTAGACCCATCTAACAAGATATGACGCAGAAAGGAACTATAAAGTTTGAATTTGTAACAGGTTACCGATGTACTAACCAAACCTCTGTCTCGAGTGAAATTTGAATACTTCCAAGACAAGCTTGGTGTAGCTCAAAAGGACCCTCCTCGAAAGGGGGAGTAGTATAGTCACTGATGATGAGATTGTCTCATCGAACAACAAGGTCGATGATGAGGTAACCTGTTCTCTACACCTAGATACTTAGAAATATTTAGATTTAGGACTCTTATACTTAGAATACTTAGTTTTACTTATACATGCTTTTGATGATAAGATGTATTGGTAAGAATACATACTTTTGATGTCACATGTATTGATTAATGTACTTGTATGGTTGAGGATACTTGTACTTGTATTGATGAGAATACATGTGGGGATTGTATCATCCTTGAACACATGTTCTAAAGTGAGCCGTAGACGTATGGTCTCCGAAAATGAAGTCCTTAGTGGACAGGTAGGGATTGTATCATCCCTGGACTTCGGTCCCTGAATAGATCCGTAGACGTATGGTCTCCGAAAATGAAGTCCTTAGTGGACAGGTAGGGGATTGGATCATCCCTGGACTTTCAGTCCTAAAGAGAGCCGTAGACGTGAGGTCTCCGGGAATGAAGTCCTTAGTGGACAGTTGAGGGGATTGGATCATCCCTGGACTTTCAGTCCTAAAGAGAGCCGTAGACGTGAGGTCTCCGAGAATGAAGTCCTTAATGGACAGTTGAGGGGATTGGATCATCCCTGGACTTTCAGTCCTAAAGAGAGCCGTAGACGTGAGGTCTCCGAGAATGAAGTCCTTAGTGGACAGTTGAGGGGATTGGATCATCCCTGGACTTTCAGTCCTAAAGAGAGCCGTAGACGTGAGGTCTCCGAGAATGAATTCCTTAGTGGACAGTTGAGGGGATTGTATCATCCCCGGACTTCGGTCCCTGAATTGATCCGTAGACGTGTGGTCTCCGAGAAGTGGGGATTGTATCATCCCCGGACTTCGGTCCCTGAATTGATCCGTAGACGTGTGGTCTCCGAGAAGTGGGGATTGTATCATCCCCGGACTTCGGTCCCTGAATTGATCCGTAGACGTGTGGTCTCCGAGAAGTGGGGATTGTATCATCCCCGGACTTCGGTCCCTGAATTGATCCGTAGACGTGTGGTCTCCGAGAAGTGGGGATTGTATCATCCCTGGACTTCGGTCCCTAAATTGATCCGTAGACGTGTGGTCTCCGAGAAGTGGGGATTGTATCATCCCCGGACTTTGGTCCCTGAATTGATCCGTAGACGAATGGTCTCCGAGAAAGTGATTTTTTTTTTATGATGATGTGGTTACTTGTATCGGTATGGATACTTGTATTGATGATGTAGTTACTTGTATCGGTATGGATACTTGTATTGATGATGTGGTTACTTGTATCGGTAGGATACTTGTATTGATGATGTAGTTACTTGTATCGGTAGGATACTTGTATTGATGATGTGGTTACTTGTATCGGTAGGATACTTGTATTGATGATGTGGTTACTTGTATCGGTAGGATACTTGTATTGATGATGTGGTTACTTGTATCGGTAGGATACTTGTATTGATGATGTGGTTACCTGTATCGATAGGATACATGTATTGATTACATGGTTACTTGTATTAGTATGGATACTTGTATTGATGATATGTATACTTGTATTGGCATGAATACTTGTACTAATGATGTGGATACTTGTATTGTTATGGATACCTGTATTGATGACGATGCTGATGATCATGAGATGACGATGCTGATGATCGTGTGATGACGATGTTGATGATCGTGTGATGACGATGTTGATGATCGTGTGATGATGATGTTGATGATCGTGTGATGACGATGCTGATGATCGTGTGTGACGATGCTGATGATCGTGTGATGACGATGTTGATGATCGTGTGATGACGATGTTGATGATTGTGTGTGACGATGCTGATGATCGTGTGATGACGATGCTGACGATAGTGAGGATTCAGATATTGATGTTGCTGTAGCTGTTTGAGTGCTACAGAAGATAAAGACTCAGTACTGAAGATGTTGATGTTCCAGTATTGAAGATGTTCCAGTAACTGCCTAAGTTACTGATGATGTTGAGAAAGCTTCCAATGATTTATAGATGTATCATGTATGATGTTGATGACTCCTTGCTCGGGCAGATGTTGTTATAATATCCTTCTCGTTAAGGGGGAGTGTTGAGATATTGTAACTTCAAAGAATATTATATTTGTACTTTATTATTCCGGAGATGATTCATTCCTCCGTGAAGATCTTATTGTATATCCGGAGATGTTTATTCCTCCGTCGGAATGTGGTAACTCGGGTTATTAGACTTCCCTAGTGGGGGTCGGCCCTAAATGTGTTATGTGGGTCAAAGGGTTATTAGACCACCCTAGAGGGGTCGGCCCAGTCAGTTATAATGGGGTATTTAACCTAATGGTTAAATACGAGCCTACATGTACTTGTGTAAAATACATATCAGAGTAGTGTATAAATAGAGGAGGTGTGTTCCTCATTATACACACTCACTCACTTGAGGATAGCGCACTTGTGGAGGAGAGGTCTGCTATTGTGGAGGAGGAGATCATGTCTCAGGGTTTCATCTTTGTATATTGCTGGTCATCTATATTGAGGAAGCTTTGCTGGGTTTTCTACCCCATGAGGGTTTCCCAGGATAAATCTTTGTCTCTTGTGTTTATGCTATGCTTGTTGTTTCTTCAGTGATCCTGTATATGCTATTATTGTGAAATGGAATGTAATGCTGCTATTTTCTGTCTTAGCATATTGAATTTTAACACTTATTTCCAAGTCATTTGCTTATGGATAAAGAATAGATTACAATGTTTAAAGTTAGTTGTAATTGGTCACTTTTTAGCTTGCATCTCTTTGTAGAAGTTTAACTAGATTTACTCCCGTTATGTTTCCTTGTCACATTTGAAAGTCATTTTGATACATTTTCTCCAGCTCCTATTACATTTGATACATTTCCTCAGAATCCTCAAGGAGAATGGAATTAGGTAGTTTAGCTTAGTTTTGAGTATTTGTTAAATGCATGAGTAGTTTAACTGTTGAATTTCTTAGGTTTATTAAGTAGTTTATAATTTTGCTTTAAGATAACATAGTTTTTTGTTTCCATAGTTAGTTGTAAATTGAATCATTTCATAGATAGGTTTCCAAATTTATTCATACTTATTACTTTCTAATTCCTATATTAGAGTTTGACTAATTGATCAATAGTTTAACTGTTGAATTTCTTAGGTTTATTAAGTAGTTTATAATTTTGCTTTAAGATAACATAGTTTTTTGTTTCCATAGTTAGTTGTAAATTGAATCATTTCATAGATAGGTTTCCAAATTTATTCATACTTATTACTTTCTAATTCCTAGATTAGAGTTTGACTAATTGATCAATAGTTTCCTAAGAGTAGTTTTTTTTTATCAAGTCTTGTTTCCTAGAGTAGTATTTGTTGTTTTTATCTTTTCAGTCATTGTTCATAGAGTAGAGTAGTATAGATTGATACTATTCTGATCTATTGGTTTAGTTAGGTCTAATCAGTTTAGTAGTTGTATTTTTGAAGTTTGACTTGGTTTTTCATTTTGAAAAGATCTTTTTATCTTTTCATTATTAAACATTTCTAAGGTCGGTCGAGCCGATGTTTTAGGTACCATTTTACCTCATCATATACTGTGCCACAACTCTAAGATTACCAACCCTGGTCGATAATTAAATATTTGGTGATTCATTAAGATAGTAAATACACCCAACAGTAGGCTCTAAAGTTAAAGAGGCTAGGTTGCTCCATATAAATACATAGCACTTCCCTCTCATTTGTAATAAGACAAGGGCTCTAATATGATCTTATTTCTTTTTATCTTGGTCTACATTAGAAATTGAGGCCTAGTGCACTTCTCTTTTTGGCATATTTCTCTTGTGATGAAGGATGGATGGTGATGTTCAAGGGTTTGCTATCCCTCAAGGTTGATCCATGTGAAGGGTTGTTATAACTCAAGGCTAAGGAAGGAACTAAGATCTCTCGTAGCTCTTTACTTGGTGGATGTTGGTAAGATCTTTCAATTTTCTTGTTTGACGTCGCTCTTGTTCACCTTAAGCAAGGTAAATTAGGGTTTTACTTACATCTTGTCAACGTTGTTTGAGGGAGACCTTCCTCTTAAATGAAATCTCCTTATGTGGGCATTGGGTTCATTATTTGCACTGATTAGGTTGAGGCTAGTTCGAACTATCTAGGGTTACAAGTATTTTCGCTAATTTGTAAATATTTAATTGTCAAATTGAGAAGGGACATTGACCTTGATCTATTGTTTCCCTAGGGTTAAGGATTAAGGTCTAACCCATTCTCTTCTTCATTTTTTTTATTGAATTTCTTGTATATGTTTTTAAAAAATACAAAAATATAATATTGTGCAAACCCTAAAAAGTAAAAAAAACCAAAAAGTATCAGTGAATTAGAAAGAATAATTTACCAAAATAGTGTGCCCCCTAGGTTTCTTCGAGGATCCTTAAGGGAGTCACTCTTTTGTGGCTTGATTGTGAGATATTAACATATTTTGTGTAAGTACTGGTGTTTTTTCAGATCTTATATGACATGAACAACAATAAAATAAACAAGTTTTGAAGGGCTAAAAGAGATGGAATAAGGCCCAGATTTGGCCCTTGGGGGATTGAACATCAAGTGGAAGAGTTTAAACGGGCACACCATCTATTTTGAGGACTAGTTAGGTCTTAAACCAGATTTGGTTAAGCACTTTCAGATTTGATTTCCAGTTTCCTTTTATCCTCTTAAGGTATATACTTACCCTAATACTCAAGGTACATTTTATATGGTAAATTGGTGAAGTTTCAATTGATTTTTATCCATTTTCTGACGTGTTGTTAACTGTTGTTATATTATAAAAACAATAAGATATTGAATTTATCTATATTAGTAGTGATTATAAAGTATTATAACTTCTACTCTCTCCTAGTGTCATTTTATGCTTCATTATTTTGTCCCGGTAAGGTACTGGCCTTAGTTGAGAGGTTACTTGTGAAAGATATTTGTCTTATGTTAGAGTGTTTGAGTGATATTGCAAATATCCTTCACCAAAGTTAGGGAATCCCACTTGGTCTTAGGAGTTGACGTAAAGTGTTGAGAATCTTGGTTGTGGTGAGATTGGGCACTAGCTTCTCCCGTACTTATCCCTCTTACGGTATATACCCTCTTAAGGTATATACTTACCCTAATACTCAAGGTACATTTTATATGGTAAGTTGGTGGAGTTTCAATTGATTTTTATCTATTTTCTGAAGTGTTGTTAGCTATTGTTATGTTATAAAAACAATAAGATATTGAAGTTATCTATCTTAGAAGTGATTATAAATTATTGTAACTTCTACCCTCTCCTAGTGTCATCTTATGCTCCATTGTTTTGTCCCCATAAGGTACTGGTCTTCGCCAAGAGGTTGCTTGTGAAAGGTATGTGTATTGTGTTTGAGTGATATTGCCGATATCCTTCACCAAAGTTAGGGAATCCCACTTGGTCTTAGGAGTTGACCTAAAGTTTTGAGAAGCTTGGTTGTGGTGACATTGGGTGCTAGCTTCTCCCGTACTTATCCCTTATAGGATCGAGATACATGACCTTAATCAAGGGTGCTAATTTGATCAATAACAATGGATAACTCATGGGGAATCATGCCTTATTCTACAACAATTAGCCATGAGGATCCTCTCTCAGGTTACTTCATTCTCTTGTTGTGAGAGGAAGTGGAGCACATATATATGACAATTTGTACAGTTTGAAAAAGAGTTGGCTTGAGCAGTCCAGGGTAAAGGCAATGGTGTATGTGCACACCAACTTGTATTATTTATAGGTAGAGGTACGATTGGTTGAAGGGAAAGACAAAGATGTGGGATGTGTTTCCTAATAATATGGGTTTGGATGGCAATGCAGAGTTGACATTAGCCAAAATAAATCTTAATGAACCAAGGATAGAGTTGGTCACTTTTAATGGTGAGCCTCTTGAGGGTTCATCCTCCACACCAGCAGATGCAACAACAAATCTTGGATTGGATACAAAGGAGAATGATGATGGAGGAGAGAGAAATGACAATGATGGTGATTTTTCCTGTCACATACCCACCCATCCATCCAAGGAAAGGGAGGGAACATGATGCCAATCTCTGGGGCTTTCACAAAAACTCATCCCATTCATTAGACTCATATCCATAAACTAATGTGTGCAGATGCAAATCAAACATATATGCACAGCGGAATAAGAACATCACCCACACACATCTTTCATATGCATTCAACATATCAATAATAAACATAAAATTAAAACATTGCAGAAGTAAAATGCACATAGAGAACACTTATCTTCATTTGTGCAATTGCCCCAAACAACTAGCTATGTTGCTGCAACATTCCACCCAACCATAGGCCAGTTGTGTTCATAGATCTCTCAACACAACTGCAACCCCCGAGCTGGGCATGATTCTTACAAGGAAAAGGGAACATCCCAGCTCATTCACAGCCAAAGTAATAGAAACCCATCTCAACCCCAACCTTCTTTTACACACAGTAAATCCAACTGGGCATGGATACCCATTTTCAGCAATGGGATTTTACAAATAAGATGGCCATGGAATTTCCCAAATCGTGGGCACACCAAAAATGAAATGGCAATTGGGAATCGACCCTGGGAGAGCAAAATCGTTTCCAGAAAACGTTTCTGGGCATTCAAGGGGAAAAAACGGCCTCCATAAACCCCAAAATCGTGGCTCCCTTCCTCCCAGCCATTGTGCAATACAAAAACGAGTTCCCAGGCATGGAAAATGCAGGAAATTGGTGAAAAATGTGATGAGGAAAGCCCAGCTAGCTTCAAAAACGTGAGAGAGGCAAAACTGGTTGATGGGTAATAGCTTGGGAGGAAAATTCATGGCTCTTTTCTTGCCAAGGAAGCCAAACACGTTTTTCCATGTTGGTGGCTTGCCCATACTCAAAATTGACTGCCATACCTCTCCACTCCCAAGGCATTAACTACCTCAACCAACTTTTGGGAGAAATGAATGATTGGGTACAAAATTCAACATGGGTAGTTGAGTGTTTGGTGGGTTATCTCATTGACACTTGGCTTGACTTGATTAGCTCAAGGGTTTGAACGTTTTCCCTCCCAATTCCTTGTAAAATCATGCCCCCATCTCTTGTTGCATTGCATAGCTAGTTGTGGGTATTTTATTAAATGCATATTTACATGATATTTACAATTCCATTGTGCCGGGCTAGCACGTAAACCATATGCATCAATAAATCAATGGCGGGGCCTTGGCCTTAAGCTCCTCACCATGATCATATAAAAAGATTACATCATTTACAATTTTAATGTGATAGGGTCAAGATGGGGACGTGACATTTCCATGGAGGAGGACTATTAACAGTGTACCACTAGCAATTTATGATATTCTTTCCTATTTTATAGATACTCTATTTTGTATCTAGGAATTATTCGACAAGTGTTTGAAAAGGTGCCAAGTAGAGATGTGGTGTCATTAAATGCACTGAGTTTGGCATATGGAATTCATGGACATGGTGACGATGCTCTTTCTCTTTTTTCCCAAATACAACCGAAATGAATAAAGCTAGATCATATCACCTTCATTGTTGTTTTAACTGCCTTCTCTCATGTAGTATTTTTCGACCAAGGCCAATAATACTTTGAGTCCATGAAATTGGATTATGGCCTTGCACCTAAGATGGAGCAATATGAATGCTTGGTTGACCTTCTTGGATGTGTATGGAATCTCCATGGATCACATGACATTATCAATAATATTCCATTAGAGTCAGATGCTAATGTATGGGGATCCTTTCTTGGGGCCTGTAGAATTCACTACAATATTGATCTTGGAGAACATGCAACAAAACACCTTCTTAAGTTAGAAACAAACAATGCTGGAAATTATTTACTATTGTCAAATATCTATGCCAAGGAATGTAGGTGGCAGGATGCGGTAAATGCAAGGACAATTGTAAGATTCTGGATCTTATCTTAACATAGTTTTTGCAATTGTTTTGAGTTGGTTTATTAATTTGTGTCTCATATTGCATTCACCATAACAATGGACATAGAATTGCACATAGAACAATGATTGCCTATATTTTATTACCCAAAAGGCATCTCATGAACAATTGAAAATAACAATGGTAAGCTACAACTGTAATAAGTTAATAACATTATTAGTTGCATATCAAATCAACCACATTAAGCTTATCTGACCTGAGAATGCCATCAGAAGATTACATGGTTTACATGGCTATAGTATCTAACACGCAAAACCCAAAAATGTAGTATATGAAAGTGATATTATGTCAATCATCAAGAAGAGAAACCAACTGCTAGATATCAATCTTATCCTCCCCAAAGATCTCGTAGATGAATGATTGTTACTGTGTTGCACTACTGTAGGACGTCATTCGAGTTTAGGATGATAAATGTCTAAAATATCTCCTTAAGTGTTTATTATCATTGCCGACAATTAGATAGTCATCCCATTCATACTATGGATTCATTTGGAAGATATTCCCCATACAATTTGATGCAAATTTAGATATTAATATTGACTTTCAATAACAGTAACTTCTTCAACACCTTGCACAAGAATGACTAATTAAAATATAGATGTAACCAAAATCTATATCTAGTTAATACAGTCCTGTAGATGATTGTTTTCCACGCAATATAGCTATTTCAAATCATAGGAGACTCCAAAATTAAAGGTACCTTTGATCCATGCTAAAATTCAGATGGATGGCTCAATACTTTAAACTGCCATAGATGATTATCATAGTGATACATTCAAGACAATAACAAATACCAAGGAATGTTGTCCTCTAATACCCTTTTTATAGTGAATGATTATAGTTTGGATGATTTACTATTAGTTTTATTCTCTCTCAAGTGTTCCCCCATCCTAAAAGAGTCCCTTTGCTGACCAAAATTTGGTGTGCATTGTTCTCTTGTTGGCAGTGTTTTCCTTTCTAGGGCTCAGATCTGGAGTGTGAGAATTGCAGGTAGACAACACAATCCTTCCTTCCTTGCTAGCACAGGATAATGCAAACCCTAAGTATGATATTCTTTAGTAATGCGCCCTCTTCACAAGGAGTAAGGAAGCTCATCCCACATATAATAAATAGCTGGTTCCTTTTCAAGCACACACTTCCACAATGGCGATGACCACAGTAAATAAACCTATGGAAGAGTTTTTCCCCAACAAGAATGTGCCCTCCTCAGATGGCGGAGTTCTAAGTAATGAAGGAGATATGGAGTTTCTCCTTTGAATGGTGCACCTAGGCCTCTTCACCAATAGACCATAACTCCTTCAAGGGATGTGCCCTCTTCCTTTATTCCTTGTAAACCATGAATCCTATAAAATATGAGATGTACGCATCAAGGATCTCTAAACGTTCTTCAGCAACAATTCCACACATTCTTCAGCAACAATTCCACAGCATCAAATGATTTTATTAATGAAAAGCTTGCAAGTTACAGACATGCAGATCGGCTTCGGAGGGCGAAGCTCATCACTGCAAACACAAACAGTATCTAGGCACAATGTCTCAGGCCCTTTTACCTTTCAGAAATTGCAGACCAATAGCTTACTTGGAAGCTTCCTGGGGATTCTGAGATATGCCCACTAACACTTTACAGAATCAAACTGACGCATTTTTACAGAAGCAAGCTTCGGCTTTCTGATGCAGTGTTATACCTTTCGGCAACCTGCAGAGCATATTACCTTGGCTCTGGACTATTATGACTTGCAGATCTCCAACCACTGGAATGATCAGCTCTAAGACTTCTACTTGCAGAGCAGACTACTTGCTCATGCAGACCTCTAGACTCGAATGAATCAAATGGGAGGAGAGGCCTTCCTTATATAACAACTTAGCCAGTTAACCGGTCACACAAAACTGGCACTTGGCAGTAAAAGCAAAGATTCTGGGGTAGTGGTGGGACTCACCACTATTATCTCGTCCCGTGAGAGGCAGTGCCATAAGGGGACCCAGAAGACCGACAAATGGCCAACAAAGGACAAAGTGGAGCTATAATACCGGCCCACTACGGCTTCCATTATTTGACAGAAAGCAAAAACAATAATTACATCAATCGTCGCCGGAACGGCAGACGCAAAACAATTCAGGATTCCCCGGGGGACCAACAGGTTGTCCGCCACATGGACAGTCAAAAGCATCTTCTCCATATATTCATTCTTCCATCTCACGAGCTTCCAGCAAGGCATCCACGTCTTGTGAATCATCTAGAACAGGACTTTCATCTGTAAAAACCGGGGGAGGATATAACCAAGGGCTAAAACATTTTTCAATGTCGTAGCCATGCAGAACATCAGAAGATTCTCCAATAAACTCACTCTCGAAAAGAGATTCCACACGGAAATCTAACAAGAGGGTTCTCCTGTGGATTTTTGTGTCAATCCTGTTACCCTTGTAGTCACGCTTGATATACTTTTGAGTAACATGGACTGTGTGTTCTAGCGAAGAGAAATGGTCACTCTGGTGCCGTAGAAGAAATTTGAACCAGAGATTATTCTGGTCCACCACCTGCATATCTGCCTGCATATGAAGAATAAAGTTTGCATGCCGATTCGTCCAATCAATCCTTGGACAAAACTTATCCAACAAAACTGGTCCATTGGAGATTACTATGGACCGGGACTTGTTTCTCATGTTTCCTGGGTCTGCGCAGATTACTATGGACCTTTGCTCTCGACAAAACTAAAGGATCAAATTATAACTGGTCCATGTGAGATTGCCTTCACCAATGTCTATGTACCAAACTGGGCCATCTTTTTCATCATTATAGTCAACCCAAAGTTCACGACAACGTCTTAACTTTTCCTGGGCTTGACTAAATCCTCGGAATGCTAATCGTTCCCGTCTTTCCATGATATGAAGCTTAAAGGGACTAGCTTGAATCTATTTAATCAATGTGAGGCTCAAATATTTCTCAACTTCATGCCTATCGGCATAATCTAATGACTGTCTCCTATCAGCAGGAGAGAGACTATTATCCCATAGCTTCATAAACAATGCATTTCTTGGTTCAACCCTGACATGCTCAGGTTCTTCAACAGTCTTTTTTCCTTTATCAACTGCAGAGCTTGATCCAGCATAAAACATATTTAAACCTGCTCTTTCTTCAGGCTGCAACACTTCACGAGTCAACATGTCAGCCAAACAATTAAGATAACCTGGTTTATACACAATATCATAATCAAAATTGGATAACCAAATAAACCATTTCAATATCCTGCTGCTATTTTCAGCCATTAAATTTTCATTTTTAAAGATTCCAGGAATAATCTTCAAATCTGTTCTAATGGTGAATCTGACAGGTTTTAAGAACAAGATAAAATGTTGGACTGTCTTTTTAACACCTAGGATTTCCTTGTGGCTGCTCGGATAATTGAGTTCAGCAGCTTTGAACGAACCAAATCCATAACCACATATATTTTCTCTGCCATTTATTTCTTCAAGTAACACACCACCCCATGTGGTGGATGAAGCATCAGTTTCAATGATCAATTTACCAGTGCCTTGTGGCAGATGAAGGGCTGGTAACTCTTTTACTTTGGCCTTGATTTTTTGAACCGCCAAAGTCATCTTTTCATACCAAGATGCATGATTCTTTTTCAATCTCTGCTGCAGACAGTGGATGTCTATAGCTTGTCCACGATAGAATGGTCTGATATAATTCAAACTACCAAGAAACCTTTGGAGCTGAGTTTTATCAAGAATTTTGTCAGGGAAATGCTCAAACAAACTGAGCACATGTTTCTGCAATATAACCTAACCTTTGTGAATATGGAAACCAAGAAAATCCATTTCTGTCTTATCGATTTCCATTTTACTCTCTGATAAAACTAAACCATGTTTAAACACAAGATCATAAAATTTATGTAAATGCTTTAAGTGATCTTGCAGGTTTCTGGAACATATCAGGATATCATCAATAAACACTACCAACCATGGAATATCCCGAAATATGTCTTCCATCTGTTTTTGGAATTCGGATGGGGCATTATTCACACCAAATGGCATGACTTTCCACTGATACTACCCATGAGGAACTACAAAGGCAGTCTTGAAGCGATCTTTTGCTTCAATGCCAATTTGGTAAAACCCAGACTTCAAATCAAATTTATTGAATATAGTGCATCCAGTGATCTTCTGTAGTAAACTGGCTTTATCTGGGAGAGGATATCTGACTTTTTGTAGGACTGCATTCAGGGCTTATAATTGACAACCAAATGAGGCTTACCTCTTTTCTGCTCAGAGTGCTTGTTAACAACAAACACTCTACATGCCCATGGGCTTTTAGAAGGTTCAATTTAATCTTGCTAAAGGGAATGCTATTCCTTCATTTTACTGGGAAAAGAGTCATGAATTTGGTTCTGCAATTGAAGGATATCCTATTTCACTGTCTGGCAAAGTTAAAGATTTCCCTGTACAAATCTCAGGTGTTTTAAATTCTTTATCTCTTTTTAGACTAGATGTTTTGAAAGAAGACTGTGTCTTAGGTTCTGAATTCCTTCAAAAGGTCAATCCTTTTTCTATTAATGTAAATAAAATGGTTTTCTCCTGTACAGTTTCTAGTCATAAAGTTAGTATCCCTTTGAGTTTTAGTCCAGTCTTGAAATGTAAACCTTTATTTGTACAGTCAGTGAAGTCCAGTAAGTCTGCTGATTTAAATAAGATGGATCGATGCATTGCATATCCAGTTAGTCATGCTGATAAAACTCTGGCTTCTATTAAAGAAAAACTTGTGAAAGACTGTTGCTCTAAGAGTCCAAATGCTTTTTGGACCAGAGAGAAATATTTTGTCTCTCTACTGTTTGATCCTCTTCAAAAGATCAAACCCATGAAATCCTCTGCAAGAATCATGACACCTTCATAAAGAGAATTCTGCTCCAAGGAAATAAAAGAATTGTTGGATAAAGGTTGTTCTGCATGGCTCTAACATTGAAAAATGTTTTATCCCTTGGTTATATCCTCCCCCGGCTTTTACAGATGAAAGTCCTGTTCTAGATGATTCACAAGACGTGGATGCCTTGCTGGAAGCTCGTGAGCTGGAAGAATGCATATATGGAGAAGATGCTTTTGACTGTCCATGTGGCGGACAACCTGTTGGTCCCCCGGGGAATCCTAAATTGTTTTGCATCTGTTGTTCCGGTGACGATTGATGTAATTATTGTTTTTGCTTTCTGTCAAATAATGGAAGCCGTAGTGGGACGGTATAATAGCTCCACTTTGTCCTTTGTCGGCCATTTGTCGGTCTTCTGGGTCCCCTTATGGTGCTGCCTCTCACGGGACGAGATAATAGTGGTGAGTCCCACCACTACCCCAGAATCTTTGCTTTTACTGCTGAGTGCCAGTTTTGTGTGACCAGTTAACTGGCTAAGTTGTTATAAAAGAAGAGTCCCCTTCCTCCACTCCTCCTCATTCTCCCTCTTCTCCACAATCACAAATCCCGAGTCTTTTGGGTGCCTTGTCTGGTCCCAAACTTTTTGTGTCTTTGCAGTTTTGTCCTCCAGAATTTAAGTCCTACCCTGTACATTGTCTCATAGATTCTGGTTGTCAATTTAATCTTGCTAAAGGGAATGCTATTCCTTCATTTTACTAGGAAAAGAGTCATGAATTTGGTTCTGCAATTGAAGGATCTCCCGTTTCACTGTCTGGCAAAGTTAAAGATTTCCCTGAATCTCAGGTGTTTTAAACTCTTTATCTCTTTTTAGACTAGATGTTTTGAAAGAAGACTATGTCTTAGGTTCTGAATTCCTTCAGAAGGTCAGTCCTTTTTCTATTGATGTAAATAAAATGGTTTTCTCATGTACAGTTTCTAGTCATCAAGTTAGTATCCCTTTGAGTTTTAGTCCAGTCTTGAAATGTAAACCTTTGTCTATACAGTCAGTCAAGTCCAGTAAGTTTGCTGATTTAAATAAGATGGATCGTTGCATTGCATAGGAGTTAGTCATGCTGATAAAACTCTGGCTGCTATTAAAGAAAAACTTGTGAAAGACTGCTGCTCTGAGAGTCCAAATGCTTTTTGGACCAGAGAGAAATATTTTGTCTCTCTACTGTTTGATCCTCTGCAAAAGATCAAACCCATGAAAGCCTCTGCAAGAATCATGACACCTTCAGAAAGAGAATTCTGCTCCAAGGAAATAAAAGAATTGTTGGATAAAGGTTTAATTGAACCTTCTAAAAGCCCATGGGCATGTAGAGCGTTTGTTGTTAACAAGCACTCTGAGCAGAAAAGAGGTAAGCCTCAATGGTATATCTGAATGATCTATCCTTGAAGTGACTAGGGTAGATAGATTTCACTACTGAATCCACTTGTTGGTTAAGGAAGTGTACCCTCAACCCCAATGTGCTCCCAGAGCTCTCCAAATCAAATCTCAATGATGAATAATAACAATAGATACTAAGAAACTAGATTTTTCTTTCTTTTATCATGTTGAGATTGCATGCCCTGACTTGCTTTTCTTTCTTTTATTAAGTTGAGTTGCATGCAAGTCACGTTTTGCATGCATGCAACTTAATTGATGCATGCTCTTGAGTAATGGCTTGCATTCTCTGCATGTTAGTTGTTCCGGTTTATCAAAACAGAACATTACAACAATGATGAAAGAGAGGGGAGTGAAGAAGCAACCAGGATGGAGTTATGTTGAGGTACACAGAGAGGTCCATACATTCCTCATGGGAGACAAAATCCATCCTCAATCTAAAAAAAAAATGCAATGTTGGAAACCTTGTATGGGAAAATGAATAAATCATGTTATATTCCTAAGACAAGTCTTGTGCTGCACAAAGTGGAGGAAGAGGTAAAGGAAAACATTCTATACAGTCATAGTGAAAAACTAGCCATTAGTTTTGGGATCATAAATACAAGTCCAGGAACTCCCATCCGCATCATGAAAAACCTTCACATTTGTAGTGACTACCGCGATTCCACTACATTCATCTCCAAAATTGTTGGGAGAGAAGTTATTGTGAGAGATGCAAATTGTTTTTTCCATTTTAAAGATGGATTGTGTTCTTGTGGAGATCGTTAGTGATGCTACTTTAACTAAGCAAGTATGTTGATGCTTATAAACTAATATTTGCTTACTATTCCTTTGTTATGTAGAGCATAATATTATCTCTCAAACACACTTAAATAGTATTTTGGGGTTGATTTTTGTGTGTTGGGATCTTATGTGCCTTATATATAAGCAATTAATACTGGGATTATAAACCTAATATCCTAGTTTTGTAATATAGTCCTATCAATTATCCATGTTAATATTTTCTCTAATTGCAATAACTCAAAAGGTTTGTGATTAGAAACATAAAATGGGCATACATGGTTATGAGAAGATATAAGAGAAACCAACATCTACCTAGTGTTCTATGATAATATTGAAATATAATCATGTATATAATATTAAAATTCATATTGTGTTTTGTGTTAGGGGTTTGCTTATCCAAATTTATTCCTAATTTCATATTCCCTTGCCCCTTTAAATAATTTTCTTAGTTAAGTGGTGTTGTTTCTCTCCTTTGTTTGTTCTTCTATTGGTTTGATTTTAGTGATATCGTATTTTATGGTAATAAGTAGAGTATGGATTATTAATTTATACGGTTTCAATTTCATTATGTTGTGCTACTAATATTGATTGTGAGCGGATTATAGTACCACCGGAAATGGTCCATTTCCGGTATCACTCCGCAAATATAACTTAAAAAGCATTACGGGAAGTGGCCCATCTTCTGACATGTTAGTGATTTTCCAACTCATTGCAAAATCATGATTTTATAAGGAGAACATGGAATGGTTCGCAGTTAAAAATGTACTTAAGACAAAACCGCTGGGATCGTGCTCAAATTTGAAGAATGATTATTCCTAAGTATCAATGTCAGTGACAATAGTCTTCATAAGTTCGTTTTATTTCTGAATGTCGCAGTTTTCTTAGCTTCCTTCTGTCATTGTTCCTTGTTTCAAATTGAATGTATTTTTAGCCATAACCAAGAAGGGAGGTATGGTTCACATATATGAACCTTTCGATATTAGTTGTTTAGATTCTGTTCCAGGCTGTGCTCAAAGATTTAAGGATGTCGGTTGCTATGTTTTTTCGTCAGAAGTTGCAGGGGTCAAATGATCGGGTTGCTGAAGAGTTTGCTAATACTTTTGATGGTTGCAATATTCATTTTGGAAATTTCAAGTTTGCAGTCACAGAGAAGTCGATAGCATACACAATAGGATTCCTTTAGAAGGAGATACATGGTTTAAAAATCAAAGGCTATCAACTGATTTTGATTCATTCCTCAAGCCAGAGTATCAGGATCCTAATTGGCATAAGGGAATACCCATATTTTATCTTAAGGTGGAATGGGCATAGATTCTTAGGATGATACAACTTTATGTGACCTGTTAAGGTATATTTTCTACAACCTTCCTTTATCATATCATATTTCTGTTGCATTTTTCTGGTGGTAGGAAACTAAGCCTTCCCTTCTATTTTATGATAAGTCTCACCAAAATGTCTATGAGGATACAGATCCATCACGACCATTCAAAGATCAAAATTTTTCATTTTGGTCTTATTAAGCTTCTGGTGTTAGTTGAGTTAGAAACATTAGAGAAAAAATGGCCAAATTTTATGCTTTCATCTAGGTTACCTCCATTGAAAACTGGAATGAAAATTTGAAACAGTCCAACATTTCTCTGAAGAATGAAAAGGAGATAGTTATCAAATATTATGATGAGTTGACTAGTAGATATAACCATCTCTGTGAGTTAGCAAAAAGTTCGCTGACAAGAAGAAAAAGACGCGGGTTAAGAATAATTATCTTCAGAAACGCAATTCTAGGTTGCATAAGAAAGCCAGAACATTGAAGAGAAAGATTTATAGGCGAAGGAAGCCAATCAATTGAATACACTCTTGAAATCATAAAGCGCTAGGCAGTATGTTCCCAGTTCGCTACATAATTTTGTCTAGTTCCAGTATCATTTTTGCATATTCCTCCATATGTGGTTCTCATAGCATTCACAAAGCATTTTCACAAATTGATAGGTGTTTTGCATTTAGAGTCATCATTGGTTGGGCGAATTATAGATTTTAGTCAAAGATGTTGATGTAACAAAGACTTGAGGCCTATACTTTGTAACTAGATTTCCTTTAAATTAGGACCAAGTTAGTTTTGGTTTATATTTAGTATTCTTATCCACATTTTTTTGGATAGGACTGTTAGGCAATGTAATTATAAAAGTGTGAAATTCTGCAGGATAGATCACTTTATCTTGAACAAACCTCACAATTTCACTCAAGAATTGCAGAGAAGAATAGAAGAGAAATGAATCACAATTCACACATGAAACTCAAAGAATGTGGAAAACTGTTGTAATTACATTCATCAGCTGTAAGCAGGAAAAAATATGAGAGTACAATAGAATGAATTCGATTACCCCAAAGGTGATTCGAATTCTCCTTAAGGCACGGCTTGGACTGCATTGGAACCATCACCCAATCAGTGGTAGTGACCATCGATAGTCAAAGATCAGTCAACTTGAGTCTAACTGAGTCTAACTGATGCATGTGAGAACTAATATAGGGAAGGAGACTCCAAGGAGGGCGCATGAGAAGCTTTCAATGGTTAGTAGAGCTGAACTAGTCTCTGTAGCAGTCAATCTAAGAGCTACAGTCAATTAACTAAGCAATCAGTCCTCAAATCAAGGAACTGATCCACTAATCATGGAGTTGACTGATAGATATCCTAAATAGGTGGAAGAGGGCGCACTTGTACTCCAGTGATGAAAACAAGGGCGCATCAGTGGCTAGGAGGGATAATACTGAGTAGAAACAAGCTCTTAGGGGCCCAAAACTAGGGACTAGGTGCTGGGAGACTACCATACTGATGACTGGATGCATGCATGCATGCAAATACAATAATGATGGTGAGAATATTCCAACAAAAAGAAACTTTGAGACTTAGTAGAGAGGTTTTTTCTAGAGAGGATTGAGAATGAGGTTATATTTTTGTAATAGGAAGTTGTTTCTCTCAAGGGATTATGATCAAATAGTCATATTTTGATGGATGAAACTTATGCACTGTAAGACATATTTTATTATTATACGAATATGATATGTGCCTTTAGTCTAAAAGCTTTTCATTTCTTGAATTATAGATTCTTCTGCAATAAAGTTTTTACTGTTGATCCCTGTAAATTTCGAAGGACATATTCAGTATAAGATTTTATTCTGAATGTTATTATGGAATCGTATGAATTGTCAATGGAAAATAAGCAGTAAATTGTTTGTATACTGTTTTTTTCATTTTATTTAAAGTTTTTGGTTTACTTATATTTTTGATAAATTCATCCACCGAAAGCTAGGCCTTCTGATAGCCTATACCCCTTGAGTTCTAATGTTATCATTTGTTTTTAGCCTCCTGAACATAACACTCACTCATCTCACCTTTTATCTTAACCCCGCAACCTTCCAAATATCTTGAGGTGCCTAAGCTTTATAGTTTGATAGTCTATTGTAAACTTTAGGACTAACATCTTTTGGCGCCATTGCCGGGGACGAAGATCGAAAAATTTTCCCTGGGTAATTGATTATTTTCCATTGCTTTTGATTGTGAATGAGACCAGTCGTTTCAAGTTGACAATTAGTATTCACCTGGAGACTCTACATCAGCAGTTGTGGCTCCAAAGAAGTTCTAAAAAAGGGCTATTCCTCAGTCTCCCACAGTGTCAGCTACATCATATATTGAGAAGCTGTTAAGGGGTTCCAAAGGTCAACTCAAATAAGATTCAACAAACGCAGGTACATCCAAAGATACTCAATTTCTTGATAAATAAAAATAAGGAGAAGATGATACACTCTATAGTTCTTCTTTGCAAAATTTCCCTTTATTCTAGAAGATCAAAAGAATCAGAGTTTGTATATTTCTACACCCGAATTGCAAGTTGTTGATCTTGAGACTCAGACTTCCAGTTATAGAGTGTTTACTAATCCTTTAGCATTAGAGGAAGTTAAAGAAGAGCTTCAGGATTCCAAAGAGTTTGAATTCTTCAAACCTACAGTTCCCGTGTCGGAGTTGTACACTCCTCTTACTAGCCAAGTCAAATTTCAATCATCGTTAAAAATGGCAAATAAACCTCCTTATAGGATGGCTCAAATAATTGCTGCTCACTTTGAACCTTTAGTACTACCTCAAGATCTTCATGATTTTCGTGCAGTAGATTATTTTAAATACTTACCTCATTTTAATGGAGAAGGAGAGGTAACAACATAAGAACACCTAGCTGCATTTTACAGTTTTGATGATAATTATAATATTGAACACACTGATGTTTGGATGTGGATGTTCGTTCAGAGTCTTCATGGTGATGTTCATAAATGGTTTAGAGAACTAGCTCCTAGATCAATTGCGAACATAGAACAATTGGATAAGATATTTCTTACTCAGTGGGGTGACAATAAATATTACCTTTATTATACTGAGTTTGACTCATTAAAGAGGCAGTCAGGAGAATCTATGTCATATTTTTCAAAGAGATTTAATAAAATGTACAAGAAAATTCTAGCTGAGATTATGGCCAACAGATACTTCTACGAAATTGGCTTATGCTAATGCATTTGACTCTAATTTCTCTTTGTTGCTCAGGGAATGTAGATCAACGACTTTGATGAGCATGAAAGAAGAAGCACTAGAGGTGGAGTTTAACATTATGGATTCAAAAAATTTGAAGGGTAAATCTGAAGAGAGTGGTAGTGGAATTAAGAAAACCAAGGAAGAAAAAAAACACCATTTCCTGCAGCAAAATCAGTAGATAATACTATGGAGGAGATGTCAAAAATCATTAAAGGATTATCATCTAAGCTGGCTAAAATGGAAATGGAAAAAATATGTTTCAATAGACTTCCCCAAGAAGCGAACAATAGGACTCCGAACCAGTTTAGGAGGCCTTTTGATTTTTCGTTTTCCTCCTGGAGAAAGGAAAAATAATGAAGACTAGAAAATACAACCTCTCTTTCGAAATAATCTTGTAGATGATTTGTAGGATTTTGATGATGAAGATGTAGATGAAAATGGGCCCTAAAGTAAATCATCTCGAGGATCATATGTCTTATTCTTTCCTTACTTCTGTTGACTATCAATATTCATTGAAGGCAGATGCTTATAAGAGTAATCAACATAGTATGTGTGCACTCAAACAAGAAGCTGAAATTAATCAAGTGCATCCTCCCAAGAGGTATGAAATTAGATATGGTAATAAGCAAAACTCTACTGAAGTGAATAAAAAGGTTTTGGTTCCTACAAAGAAGTTGGCAATTGATTTCAGATATAAAACCACAGAGATGAAAGATACATATAGGTATTCATCTTCATTTAGTTTAGAACATGATATTAACAATATAAAAATACCAGTTCCCTTAACCAAATTGATGAAGAACCAAGCTTATCGAGAGTCTATCTTTAAGTTGCTTTAGTCACCAACAGGTTTTGTCCCATTTGATACTGTTAACTTAGAGGATGAAAATCCAATAGTCAACTTTGGTCCACATCTGGAAGATAAATTGAGTATCCACACCCTCTATTTATAACCTCACTATACATGACAAGATGCTGCACAATTGCTTATTAGACTCAAGAGCTTCTCATAATTTAATGACTAAAGTAGTGATGGAGGTATTAGGGTTGACTGTCACTAAAAATTTCCATGATTTATATTGCTTTGACTCCAAATCTGTGCAATGCCTGGGGGTACTCAAAGATCTAGTTGTCATCCTTTCCCAGTTACCTATGAAAAGTGTTCTGATGGATATAGTTGTTGCAGACATCCGTCCCAATTTTGGCATGTTATTATCCCGGTCAAGGACAAAAACATTGGGTGGTACGTTAAAGATGTACGTTACATATGCTACCATTCCATTTTATGGAGGAGAACATAGAAGAATTTATAGAGAGCTGCAACTGGCTTATATCATTAGCGATCATGAGAATCCTACAAATCACCCCATTTATGCAGTGCAGACAGATATGGGATCGTGTATTCTTCATGTTAATGTACTTCTCTTGATTGCAAGAAAATTGCAATAAATAAAAAAGTAAGTGATGCAGAATACTGTCTGGAAAATGGTGGTTATTCTTCCAAAGAAGGTTCTAGTGTTGGTATATAGTGTTAGTGTCTCCTTCTAATGATGTTATTACTTTACAAATTGGAATTTGAAACTACAACTAATATTGTAGAGTATGAAGCTTTGGTGTTGGGTCTAAGAGCAATGAAGGGGATGAATATCAAGAAGCTTGCAGTTTTTGGGGATTCAAAATTGATAATATAATGAATAAAGTGTTGTTGGATAATCCACCCAAGTGGACTTAGGCTGGATCTCCCTATCCTAATTAGGTATAGAACAATTTAAGTACAAAATACAACCTTCTTTCCTAGAACAATAAAGACGCAAGTTAACAGATAGATCACTTACATGAAGTCTGCGAATGCCTTTCCTCTTTGTTGATCCAAGCTCTAGAGCCTTCAGATCTTGAGCTGCAAAACCCTGTAGAGAAAATGGAAACAAACAAACGATACAAGAATATATAGATGTAAATTGATCTAAATTAGCAGTTAAGGAAGAAAGTTATAAACATTATCAACACAATGATGTTTATGGAAAGAACTTGTATTACTGTAATGAAGGGAAATACATAGAGAAATAATGTTACAACCTAGGCCTCAACGTTTCAACCTTCCATCCAACAATCCATGCCAAGCCTCCAAAGAATGATGCCTCCCAAAGGATGATAGGGATCACCTAGAAATTCACCAGCATAAGAGTACCATAGACCTTTCTCCCCTCTCAATGGAGAGGAGGGTTGCATTTATAGGAATAAAAGGGATAGCGTAGGTTGAGGATTAGGGGGAGAGGTATAATGGATCCTCCCATTAGGTTAGGAACTGAAATGCCACCTCACCTAGAAGTTAGGGATGACCCTCCACCTCATCAAGCTTCGAGAAGGACCTCAAAGCTTCGAGTTTTCACCTATAAACACCCTCGACGCACCTTGCATGAAGAAATAGGGTGCCACTAAGGGCTGGCGCACCTTGCATGAAGGGAAAGAGCGTCGGTGGCGCACCTTGTCAATGTGCAAAGTGTGCCAGGGCACCTTGTCTGAAGGGAAAGAGCGCCGGTGTACTTAGAGAAGGAAAAATTCTAGGGAAAACCCCAAACTCAATGCACTTTAGCTAAGGGAACTTCAGGGATTAGGCACAAGGTTGACACATGGCTCATGGTGACGAGATTTTGGTGTAATAGAATGCCCCCCAAAGCATGAAGCTAGAAAAACAAGATAGGTGAAGTGCTTTGAAAGATAAATGGCAAGGACTTGCTGGCTGGAGGATGCTGCTGCAGTACAACTGACTCTGAGATACAAGTCTCACATGAATCATAACATGGTTGCCGACCAATACATTGCATATCCATGGTAGTAAAGAACGACTGAACACAATCATGGCTACTAAACACAATCGTAGATCCATGATGAGATGATAACACAACCACGACCAATACAAAGTGGATCCGTGTAGTATGACTCAAACAATCCCCATCGCAACCTGGGTAAGACATGATTTTCCCCAGGGTATTCAAGCTAAACCCGTTTACCATGTAGAAACCACTTGATTACCAATCATTAATGTATACCGTTAACAAGCACGAGGGAAATCATCATTAATGTCAATGATTCCCAAGGTATCATAGTACATACCATCGAATGTGATTCAATGAGCTGAGGTCGAACAATCGATGGAATATTTCAATCAAGAGTCAATTTTGTAAACTCATGTTGAAAGTGAGGTAACCTGCCATTGAGGCATGCAGGCCCAAGGTACTTGATTGGTTCCTAGATTCAATCCCCGGATGATGTGTTGAAGTCGACAAGGATGAATCCGTCGAAGAAGGGCCATAATGAATCCCCCATCATCGACACGAAACTCGATGACAGGTCTTTGGAGTGGATCGGACGGTAGAGGAACATGCAAGATTGACTCAGGGTAGACCAACATGATGGAAGGTGTACTGAATGCAGATAATGAGTAACAAATGTCTCTTGAACATGGGCATGGCATGACTTGGCAGTATTGACATGACAAGAATGCAGATACCAACCCCTAATACAACTGATGGTGGAAGCATTCTTTGGATGACCCAAAGGAGTGACAAGACTCATGGAATTGACATGACTTGAAGATAAACAGATTACCCAAGCAATGAATGCAAATGAAAACTAGTGCCATGTTCAAGAGTGACTATGTACTGCCTGTTATCACACGATAGTAGCAATACCACTATTCTTGCTTAGTAGATATCTGCACTTTTCAGAGCTTGGATTATTCAGATCTTGGTTATGATGAGTTTATATTTTGAGATCACTCATCATCAGAGCAGTGTATTTTATCAGACTTATGTTAGACCTTGTGCCAAGGCTGATCCTTGAGAGTTCAGATTTGATGATCGATGTGATCCTTTATTCCATACAGTTTCAGTTCAGTGCCTAGAGATGTTATTGTAGCAGTGTTTCAGATGGTTTATGATGATTATTATTATGATGTGATATGACCTATGGATTTCTGATCAGTGATTATGGATTATTATCTTGTTGCTTTAGTAATATTCACAGCATTAGCTTGGTATATGATTCATGATGTGGAAAACTCTTTATAAAATGAAAATGAAATATCTTGGTGATGTTATAAATTATAAAATGAACATACTACTTGCACATTTAGGTTGCTTGACAAAAATCACCGGTTTAATACCCTCCTTGCATAGATATGGTCTTTCTCGACATCATTTGTTTGCTAGCTTAGGCACCACTTTCACTTGACTCCATCCATCCATGACCTTCCCGATTTGGCTTTCACCTTTGACTTGTCTTTCTTGACTCTTTGATACTGAGGAATTCCTTATTACTACCTTTGTGTTGGATCACATCCTTGTTTGTTTAGTGTCTCGGATCTAAGTTGGTGACAGAAATTGCCTTTGGTGAGTTGGATTCTAGGCCTAAATCATTTTGGTCGGTTGTCCCGATGTTTGGCACTGGTCGAATTCCCCTTAGTCACTTGAGATGTTGTAGGCTAAAACTGAAAGCTCATGTACTACCTATTGGAAATCTTTATAAATTTTCCCATGGAAACTGTAAACTCTAGAATGTGTTTCTTAACACACGTGAGTAAACGTGAAGAGCAATGAAATGCTAAAAATATTCCTCGGAGAGTATAAGAAAGGTCCAAAAAGAAAAAGTTACTCAAAATTTATATCTATTATTGCTAACCTTGTATATGTATAAACATGCCCTGGATGCAAGCTGCAATTAGCTGTGCTTATTAGCACATTTGAAATCCGAAGGGTTATGTAGGCCAAAAAGGCCATGAAATGAAATTGAATGATCCTAATGAACTTGGATCAGCTTGATGTAGACATGATGCCTAAGTTGAATAAGCACTCTCTAAACAACTTATCCATTTGTGAGGCACAACCCTTCCCCCTGTTATTTTCCTGGCACAGAGTGTAGCTTCCCCCTCTCCCAGTCCAAAGTGTCATCTAGTTGAGTTTAGGAAAGTCATCCCCTTTTCCCAGCCTTGTTCCTAGCCTTCATCCTTAGCTAGCAGTTATACCATGTCCAATGGGTGAGTATGTCATTTAAGCTATTGTGCAAGTAAATATAAATAACAATGGAATATGCAAATATGATAAATGACATAGAATGATGTTTATACTTTAATTTAAGCTGTGAGTATGATTAGAGGAACATGTCTTAGTCTATTGATATGACTTATCCTTGGTTGTATATTAACCTAGTCAAACCTAGTTTGACTATGGTCGTTCTTGGGATCCGTGATGATGTGGGCCATATATGCTTATGGATGATGATTGATGGTCCCACATACTCTTATTGATGATACCATATGGTGGACATATGATTCATATGGTGATTGATGCAGTTCAACATGTTTTATTATTATTCCATATCATCAGATTATGCACTGTCCGGATATGGTGGACCTTGTTGTTGACCCCTCAGGACAATCCATGGTGTATGAGTACACATTCTTAGTAGATTTGGGTCTTCTGGATACAATGAGACACTTATCATTCAGTTCCGGGCACTTTTGATAGTGATAGATGCAGTTTTCCACTTGTTGACCAGATTTGGGGTTGTTTTCCTAGCCTGTCCAGTAGGGGCCATGAGAGGCCAGTTCACCTAGGGCACTGTATGAGGAGGGGGTGGTACAGCCACTTGATGTTACCATATTACCCCTCTTCTGGAGAGCCTGGTGGGCTCAGTTTGACAACGTAGGCATCCTAGGTGGCAGTTTCAGCAGCTTCACAGTTACCGAGGCAGGTTAAAAATGGAATAAAAGGGTCACTGAGGAATTTGATTTGGGAAATTGAGGCAAGAGTTTGGCACTTGGTATTCACAGAGGTATTCCAGGGTGAACCCCCCATCTTCCAGCCAGTTTTCATCAGTGAGTGGGGTCCACAGAGGCCACAGGAGGCCTTTTACTGCATGTCTCTCATAGATTTTGAGGACAGGATTTGATCATTTGTATTATTTTGGACATATTATTTTATACTATTGTGCCATGGGGATGAGCTAGCAAGTATTTATGCCTCCTAGCCCCACCATGAACTTTGTGAGTCATGTCCATGTTATATGAGGTGGGCCCATGTGTTTTAGCTCCCTCTAGAGGATGATGTCATCCTCATTTAGTCACTTATAGCTATGATGTCACCTCTATTTTGAGTGATCCATGTGATATTATGTTATGGCTCATCTTACTATTGATTATGTTGTGAGATCTTTTAATCTCAACCACTCATTTCATAAAGTGGTTTTGAGATCTATGGTTTTGGTCTTTATTATCCTATATAAGGAGGAGACCCCCTCATTGTAAAATTCATCTAGAGATTTTTGGCTCTTGGCTATTGGAATAAAAATACTTTCTGAGAATCTTGGATCTTGGAGTTGGAATGCTCGTGGTGATTGTTAATGTTTCTTCGTCTGCACTAACAGATATTGGTGGCCCTCTTGATTTTATCTTCAACTAACATTGTTTTGTAGGCAAAGAAGACGTTTTTGGAGAAGTGCGAATTGGTGGGAGGCCTACCCTTCAAGCTTCAAGAGGACGTTTTGGTTGACAGGGACTTGTTTTGTCTTTGTACCAACAATTCATGTTTATCGTCTCTTTGTTTGCATCTCTTTCCATTCTTGATTGATTGATTGATCTTTGTGTCCTTGATTGACAGGAATAGGGAAATCGATTTGGTTGAAGGAGGAAAAATATTGGCAAGAACGACTCATCCAAGTTTGGCATTTGATCTTTGTGGGAAGTAATCCTCGTCACAAGCCTCTTCCATCTTCATCTTCCAAGTATGTTCCAAGAGGTATGAAATTCTTCTATCTTATCCATCTATTCTCTTAGTTCTAAAAATCCTCATTGATTAAAACCCTCATTTTTCACTTTTTCCTAGATCTACTTGGATCTAGCTTGGATTTTGGAAAGATATTGAAAACCCACCTCTATAGTATCCATGGAAATTCAGATCTATCATTTGGTGGTGATTGGGTTCCATTTGACACACTTTCCAAGGCACCTAGACCTCTTGAAGGCAATTCGCACCCCTTGGGGGAAGCTAGTTGGGTTAGTTCCTATTATAGGTCAAAACTGCACCTCTCCGTCCGTGATTACCTTGAGTTGTTGATCACACAAAAGGACAACTTGGATGGAGGAGCATGTTGACCTTAGATGAGACTTTGAATTACTCCACCTCCTTGCAAAACTGCCAAAACCCTAAAAAATGTCATTTTGAGACATGAGCGCTACTCTACTTCAATAGACTAGCGCCTGTACCCTACTCCAGTGTGCAATAGTAGCGCTCAAGCCTCATGAGCGCTACTACTCTTCAACAGAGTAGCGTTCAACATTTAAAAAGTGTTGAGCACTAGTTTAAAAACACTATAGTAGCACCCTGGGCGCTACTCCATTGAGAAATAGTAGCATACACCTCAAAAGATGATTAAAAAATAATTAATTTCACGAAGAGGATTAGTTGCAGTTGGTTTCCCAACTTCCCCAACTTCCTCCATAACCATCTCTTGACCTGAACTGCTTCCCTTGTCCTATAAATATAAGGAAGAATAAAGAGAGGGGTTAGAGACATGAATGCTATTGAAAGATTTTTAAAGAGAAGCTTGCATTGGAGGAGGTTATGCTGGAAGATATCTGAGCTAGAGAAGAGCAGGAGCCCAGGATCAGGTTGCAGGAGCATGTGGCAAAGTCAGGTATACTTTGTATCATCAATTTGCATTTGACAATAAAAGGTTGAAGCATTTTTCTTGTCCCAAACTAAGTGTTCATTGAAATTATGTGCTTGTTTGGATCTGTTTTGGTTAATATTTGATGTTTAAATTGCTTTGTCCATTTCATCATTATATATTATCCAAGATACGCAGAGAAAGGTACTTGTATTGCAGGTTTATCGAACTGGAGGTTGACTTGAGGATCGAGCGCAAGATCGAATAAGAGCTAGGATCGAACTTCATTCGAAAGGTATGTTCTCAAGACCTATTACCTATTTCCATTCATAAACATCTATGTAACACAGTTAGTATGCTTACCTGTCATCCCCTTTCAGTTGATAGTATCCGTTTCCTTACTATAGGGTAGTTTTTCCCGCCAACAGACTGGCGACTCCGCTGGGGAAAGTTGTTTTTCTGCTCTAAGAAACCTTTCTTGTTTGTCTTCCCAGAACCCTTTTAACTTTTTTAATTTGCTTAGAGACCCTGTAGGTACCCCCTGCTTGCCTCTCTCTGCTTCACTCAGTCTTTTTGCATCTTTTCAAAGTCAGTTTTTAACTTTTTAAGACCTGAGCACTACTTTGTTATACATACAGTAGCGCCCATACGCTACTCTTCTATACATACAATAGCGCCCATCTCTTCGGGAGCACTAATTTCCCTACTGCACAGTAGGGTACATTCCTGTAGCCTTCTGTTGGTTGTTTGGTTGAGTTTTCTGCCCTTTTGGGTGGTCTTCTAACTTTGTTTTAGGTCTCCTTGACTGGTACTTGAGGTTTATAACTTTTCTTTGAGTCTTAGAGCCTTTGTTTGAGTCTTTTTGCCATCTTTAGATCGCTTGCTTACTTGTGGAATGTTTGGACCATTTATAACTCTTTTTGAAGACTAGGCTTTGTTCTTTAGTGAACACTTCTGCTTATTTTTGCCCTGACTATGTGTTGCTGACTTACAAACCTGTATGCTTTGCATTTACTATTTGTAGCAACATTTGTTTGCTCTTTACCTATCTTATCCTTTGTTTTAGGGTTTGGTTTGTTTTGGAGCCTTTGGGGTGTCTTCCGAACTTGTTGAGTTCCAACTTTCCTTGACTTTTTGTCTTTTCCAGTATCAAGTGTGTTTAAAGTGCTTTAGGTTGATTCATTTCTCAGTCCTTGTGTTAGTAGGGTGGTTGTTAGCTTGCTTGCCTACCATTTGCTTGGCATAGTGGTCTTGTTAGGGTTTGATACTTTGAGCCAGTCCTCTTGTCTTTAGTTCCCAGTTTTGAGTATCTTTCTCCTTTGTTTTCTCCCCACTTTGTTTCCGAGAATAAAGGATTTTTCTTTTGCAAAAAACCTGTAGGACAAGTCTTTGTTGAGCTCGTGTCTTGACCGCTGTAAGCTTAGGAACCATTTTTAGCCATACTTACACATTGCACATAAGTCTTATTTGCTTTCCATCTTTATAGTTCTTTTTCGTTTATAATAACAGAAAAAGCAAAAATTTGGTAGCTTAGGGTTAGTGAGGCTTATATTTTTTTTTTACAAGATAGCATAGGTTATTTTGTTTACAATTTCAAAAGAAAACAAAAAAGAAATTTGATTAGATTTGCTCAGTTTTTCAGTTTGGAAAGAACTTTAAATGAAAAAATAAAAAGTTTTGTTGTCGAAAGTTAGAATTTATGCACTTTTGCTTTTCTGTTGCAACCACGCCACACAAACGCACTACCTTTTGAGTAATAATAGCCCTAAAAATATTTAATAAAATTAAATAGAAACAATTTTTCTTTTTTTAGGGATACACTACACCAACTAGTCTTGGTTAGGATCTTGGGTTTAAATCACCTTAAACCACCCAAGATCACACATTACGCAAAAATCGTAGTTCAACTATCACAAGTAAACCCACTTCATTCAAAGCTTGCCTGGGATCTATGCAGTAGGTCTTGTGAGATCAGATTATTGGGAATACTCCTCCTATTTTCTGTTTCGGGCATATACCAGGATTGGATCGCTTTTGGGGACTCTTTTGAGTTTCGGGTTCAGTTACCCTGCCCACGCCTTTTGATTCGACCAGAGACTGCTCCCCTAGGAGTTTTCGGTGTTGTGGTATTCTTAGTATCTGACCATAGGTTCATACACAGGTGCAGCGGAGTGTATATCTACTGTACCTAGGACAAACGTGGGAGGAAATCCCTTGCAGGTCTTTGGGAGGGAGGTTGGGTGATTCCAGCGCTTGCACCCTTAGTCATTGTATTGTGGACCCCGGGTAACTTTTCTTCATCCTTCGTTGATCTGTTATGGGCCCTCATCATCCCAGACTCTTCTCCGGAAGGCATCTTGTTTGCTTGGTTTGCATACTTAGGACTTTTTAGTTGGCGTGCTGTTTGCCCCCTAGTCTTAGTGGCCACTAGGTTTTCTAGTTTTATTTTTATATATAATCGTGGAGAACCAAGAACTTTGTAGATCAAGAAGGTTTCAAAACCTTCTGCCACTTAGAACAAAACCACTACCGCTAGCTAGACGATAGTGGGTAAACCCCAGTGTTCCTTTGGAAACCATTCCTGAAATAGAACTTCCTAAGGAACTTTTTACAACGGAAAATCATGAGGAACTACCACCTGGAATTGAGTTTCCTGAAGAACTACAAACTGCAACAGAAAACCCTGAAATAGAGGTTCCTGAGGAACCACAACCGGTGACTCCAGATCAGCGACATTTTAGTTCAGTTGAGGTTGAAGATCTCACTTCTGTAGAGTATAGTACTCCCTTTAATCCCCCTCTGACTAATCTTAGAAATCCGCTTCTGTTACCCGTTGGTTTCCAGCAACTCGATTACAGTGCATATAATTTTTCAACTAAACATTTTATGACTAATCCGAGAGGAGAACAAGGAGTTCCACAGACTCCCACCATAGGTATGAACACTAATACTGTAAATCCTCCTCTTACTGTTACACCGAGTTCAGCACAGACAACCTCTGTGTCCACTCCGTCCTTCAGTTTTAATACTAGCACGTTAGGTATGCCGAGTTCAACAACTATGGCATCTACCTCTACACCTACTTTTGGACCTAACAGTACAACCAATTTAGTGCCACCTCTTATGATTCAACCGTCATATCACATACCCAGTACTTGGATTTCCACACTTGCTGTAGGGCCAAGTGCTTCTGCAACTGTGCCTGTCATGAGTACCATGACTGCACCATCTACGTCAGCTACCACTGGTTTTAATACCTTTGCAGGTCCCAACATGAATCAAGGTAATATACCTGCAGGTAACGTCCCCTTTTCCTTATTTTCAGGAGGAGGGGGTAACATTTTTAACCAGCAATATGGTGGGGCTAACACCCAGCCACAGTGGACGAACCCACAAAGCACTAACCCACTTTCATATGGGTGGGGAAATTTTAATAATACTTTCGCGCAACAACAGATGGCAGGGGGTAACCCCTACCAACAAGTGGCTGGGGGCAACCCCTATCAGCAGATGGTAGGTGGAAAACCATACCAAAATATGGTTGGGGGAAACCCCTACCAGCAGATGGTTGGGGGAAACCCCTACCAGCAGACGACTGGGGGCAACCCCTACCAACAGTTCACGGGTCAAACTATGGGTGGTTCCCCTTTTGCGACCCCAGCTTATCAAGTACCGTCTTGCAGGCCTCATTTACCTTTTCTAGCAACTTTAAATGTTCCAGATCTTTCCAAGTTGACCAACGATCCAGTGTATCATAACGCTACATGGCCACCAGTTCCTACCAAGTTACCTTTGGACATTCCAAAGTTCGAAGGCAAAACGGGTGAAGACCCTGGTGACCATGTCACTACTTCCCATTTATGGTGCTCCTCGAACTCATTAAATGAAGATTCCATTAGATTGAGACTGTTCTAAAGGACTTTAACCGGTGCTGCAGCCAAATGGTACATTGAGTTACCTGCAGCTACAATATTTAATTTTGGGGATCTCGCGACTGTCTTTTTGAATCACTTCCAGCTTCCTGTTCGGTATGATGCCGGAACAGACCTTTTGTCTACATTTAGGAAAAATAAATCCACTCATTTATCTGATCAAATTCAGAAGTGGCGAAGATGGAAGAGGCTCATTAAAGCCAACATACCTCCAGAATTCCTTCTTGAGTGGTATTTGAAATCACTCCTTCCTTACATTTCTAAGGAAGTAGCTACTTCTGGAGTGTCTAACGAGGAAGAAGCCATCCTACAGACCCAACAGTTACATCTCATTTACGCACAATCTGCGTTATTGTATGAGATCATACCTGATGCACCGCGATGGAATACCGATCTGAGTAGACCTAAACCTGGACCACATGCTAACGGCATAGTGGGTTCAGTTGACTCTGCAGCTTTCGAAGCATTGACCAAACAGGTTCATGCCTTATCTGTCAAACAATCGACTGCAGAAGTTTCTTCCGTCACAACCCCTCCTTCTACTTTTGAATCTGTCAACTAGGTTCAGAACAATTAAAAGGGCCCTCGGCAGCCCAATAACAAAAAGAAGGGCAAGAAAGGAGAGGGGAACCATCAGAAGCCCAAAAAAGAGAATGTCAACGAGGGTAACAAAGAGAAAAAGAAGGTTAAGTTCCCTTGTAAACTTTGCAATCAGGATCACCTTACTCACCAATGCCCTCTGCTTGAAGAAGCCTAGAAGCTATTACAAGAAAAAAATCCTGTTGTACTGAAAGATCCATTCCCTAAGGGGCATAGCTCAGCTTCTGGCACCTCCAACACTGGGGGCACTACACATGCTTCGGTTGATCAAACTTTTATTAACATGGTTAATTCGGATGCACTCTTACAAACGAGAGCCAAGAATTATACCCCGGATGCACAGAAAAAGGATAAAGAGATTCCAGAATCCTCCACTCCACTCCACATACCTATGGACCCAATGCCCAAGATCCCTAAAGGTGTCTTGAAATGGGCATCGCACAACCCCAACACTCGAGCCGCCTCCAACTACAATGTGGTTGAAGATCTAGCCCAAACCCCTTGTGCCATGTCTACCTTAGAAGTCTTGCAAAGTTGTCCTTTACAACGAAATGCACTTCTAGCAGCTATTGGAAGTATTGAATCCTCTAACATGTCTGCACGATTTGATATGGCTGATATCAAATACCGGTTGCCGTACCACGTTGCTCTTCAGATTGAAGTCATCCATGGCCCAATGACCATTAGACGAGCTTTCATAGATGAGGGCGCATCGACGTGCGTGGAAAGATAGTTGTTGTAGAAGTAGAAGTTCTGGACGCTCTGCTTGATTACAACATGTTATTAGGCAGGAGCTGGACATATGCCATGTGAGCTATTGCATCGGCAGTTTTTCGAGTTGTCATGTTCCCGTTTGAAGGTAAGGTCATTACAGTCGATCAACTTTCTTTCACTTAGAGAAACAACCAAACTTCTTCAAAGACCACAATTCCCTTAGTTGATCAAACCGCTCAGGTTAGTGAGAGTTTAGGAGCAGGGCTTTATGGGTCGTTACTAGGCACTTTCAACCTTCCCTCCCCTGTTCTCTTTATGCGTTCTGATGTGGGTACTTCTACTGAAACATTCATGGTTGGTTTAAGAACTGACCCTTGGATCCTTCCCACTACGTCGGAACCTTCTGTGCCTCTATCCATTGCAGAAGTAGCCTATATGGAAGCACAACATGCTACAATGGAACATATCGTGACTCCGCTAGTCTCTGCTGAGTCAGATATGGACTATGCTCCGGCATGGTCACTGAATTCCACCCACTCGTTCGATTGTTTAGACACAGTTTTTCCGTCTGATGAAGCCATCTTGGAAGTCATGATGGGCATGGACCAACCATGGGAACATATTCATCACAGGTCCTACATGCTTCCAGATCTAGATAGGATTGAGAGAGGGAAATTCCTTGTGAGACCCAGTGGATTTTTTGATTTGTCATCTTTTCCTTCTACTTCGAGAGCTGTGTATGCTGAGGGAAATATGGATAATATATCGATAACAATTCCGATTAACATTTCCACCAAACTCGGGGTCGTGGAAAACATTTTCATTGGCACAGACTGTTCTCCAGAAGAGATCGCTCTGTATACAAAAATTTTCAAAGAATTCCATGACATTTTTGCCTGGTCATATGAGGAGATGCCAGGCATCGACCCAGCCATCATAGAGCTTGTCATCACTACATACCCTAATGCAAAACCTGTGAGACAAAAGCTCCGTCCTATGAACCCTAGAAAAGCGGTCGCCATGAAGGCGGAGGTTGAAAAGTTGCTTAAAGCCGGTTTCATCTATCCGATTGACATGACAGAATGGGTTTCAAACCCTGTTCCGGTTGATAAGAAGCAAGGTACCATTAGAGTCTGTACTAATTTCCGGGACTTGAACAAAGCTTGTCCGAAAGATAACTTTCCTACATCGTTTATCGATGAAATCATAGATGCTTGTGCGGGACATGAGATGTTCTCTTTCATGGACGGATTTTCGGGATACAATCAAATACAAATCAAACCTGAAGATCAGCATAAAACAACTTTCATTTTCCCGTGGGGGACCTTCGCTTACTGGAAGATGCCATTTGGCTTGAAGAATGTTGGAGCTACCTTCCAAGGTGCGATGAATTTCGCTTTTCATGATATCAAAAACATAGTAGAACCTTACTTGGATGACCTCCCGACGCGATCTCGAAAGAGACGGGATCATCCAGCTCATCTTAGACTAGTGTTTGAAAGATGCAGACAATATAAGATTCGTTTGAATCCTAACAAGTGTGTGTTATGAGTCAAATTGGGACGTCTATTGGGCTTCATTATCTCTATTCGTGGCATAATGGTCGACCCGCTGAAAGTAGAGGCGATTGTAAATCTACCTCCTCCTCGCACCTTGCGACAACTCCAAAGTCTGCAAGGCATGTCTAATTTCTTACGGCGATTCATCATAAACTATGCTAAGATTACCAAAGGTTTTATGAGACTACTCAAACAAGACTCCTACTTTGTGTGGGACGAGGCTGCTCAAGCATCCTTTGAGGCCTTGAAAAAGGCACTTCTTTCAGCACCCTTGTTGAGCCCGCCAGACTACGCAAAAGACTTTCTTTTATATCTGGCAACGTCTCTTAATACAATTGGTATAGTATTAGTTCAGGAGGACGATACGCTCCAAGAGCATGTTGTCTACTATCTTTCTCGCGCATTGATAGCCCTTGAGATTAAATATTCGCATGTTGAGAAGTTAGAACTTGTCGCGGTCTATGCGGTACAGAGGCTTCGTCACTATATACTTTTACGAACTACTACTGTGATAGCAGAAGTCAATCCTTTCCAGTACGTTCTCACCCGCGAATCATCGGTGGGAAATATAATAAATGGATTGTAATCCTACAGGAGTTCGATTTGGTCTTTCAATCGGCCAAGTCGAAGAAATCACTAGTGTTCGCTGAGTTAATCTCAGAGTTTCCGAGTGACCTAGAGTATGTTGAGGAAGAATCAGCATTCCTAGATGAACATATCTTCCTCATTGCTTCCTCTGACCCATGGTATGGGGATATCTTTGTATATCTCCAGATCTTGAGATGTCCTACTACTTTTTCTCGAGAAGAGCGATGCAAGCTGAAAAGCCATGCAAAGAACTATCTCATCATCTCAGATACCTTGTATCGACGTGGGGTAGATTCCATTTTACGACATTGCTTAACTCTAGAAGAAGCCGAAGCAGTATTAAATGATGCCCACAGTGGAGCTTGTGGGGGACATCTTTCCGGGTTGGCAACAACTCAGAAGATATTGCGTGCCGGATATTTTTGGCCCACGATCTTGTGTGGAAGCTGTGAAACGTTGTCGTCCGTGTCAGTTTTTCACTAATAAAATGAGGGCACACCCAGCTCCTCTTCATCCTGTGATTACAGTAGGTCCCTTCACAAAATGGGGGGTTGATTACATGACTTGCAATCCAGTTTCGGCTGGAGGGCATCATTACATCATCGTTTCCATTGACTACTTTACTAAGTGGGCGGAGGCAATTCCTACTGTCAAGGCAGATGGAGAAACTGCGGCTTATTTCTTGTTTAATCAGATTATTGCACAGTTCGGCATACCTAAAGAGATAGTGACTGATCATGGCAGTCATTTCCAGAATAGCATGATGACCGAGTTGTATACAATGCTTGGTTTTCGACAAGAACATTCGTCTTCATACTATCCACAAGCGAATGGACAAGTTGAAGCAGTGAACAAAACTTTAAAGGTTATACTGCAAAGAACTGTTAATGCCAGTCGAAATAACTGGCACATCATGCTGTACCTGGCTCTTTGGGATTGCCGAGCTAACATTAAGACTGCTACTGGATTCTCTCCCTTCCAACTTGTGCATGGGATAGAAGCAGTCGTACCGATTGAATGTGAGATTCCTTCGTTGAAACTAGTCGTTCAGTTACTACCGGATACTTCAATACTAGAAGAACGTTTGTTACACTTAGAACATCTAGATGAGCAGTGCCGCAATGCGCTCACAACAAACGAGGTCCACAAAAAATGAGTCAAAGGACAGTATGACAAGTCCGTCATACCTAGGGTTTTCCTTGAAGGAGACTTGGTCCTACTTTGGGATCAAGACAAAGAACCCTAGGACCTGGCAAGTTCAAGTCCATGTGGCTCGGGCCTTATATAATTTCCAAAGTACTGAAGAAAGGTGCCTACGAATTGGTAGATTACGAAGGTAATAAGCTGGCCGAGCCTAGAAATGAGCTCTACCTGAAGAAGTACTACATTTAGGCTGACGTGCTTTTTCTTGTAACATAGCTGTATATTTTTTGTAGAGCTATTTTTCGTTTATGCTTGTTAGTTAATCTTATGTGTGTTTTCGTTTCGTGTACCAGATGTCGACCAAACACTTCTTAGGATTTGCTGATGGCGCCAGTCGCCACACCTGTCAGTTGGCTTTAGCAGCATGGGTCATTTACTCACCTGCTGGCCAACTTGTCTCTTCGGGGGGGGTTTGTTTGGGTCCCACCACGAATAATGTGGTTGAATACAGTGCAGTTATAGAAATTCTCCGAGATGCTCTCAGTCATGGAATTTCACATTTGGAGGTAAGACTTGACTCACAACTAATTGTATTTCAGTTAACGGGTGTCTACCAGATTAGAGATCCCGGTTTGCTACGTCAGTTTCTGCGAGTTAGACTATTGGAAAGATAGTTTCATTCTATTATATATGAACACATTCCAAGAAATTTAAACGCATTAGCTGATTCATTTGCAAACTATGTGTTAGACTTCCATTTGTATCATACACTTTCATAAACAGCGTCGTACACATAAAATTCAAACACATACACATGTAAATAACCGATACTATATATAGCCGATATTGTATCAAAAAATATATGAGTTTTGGATCACAAGTCTATCAAGTCATGTCATAAAAGTACAAAACTGGGCACAGTGGCCTCAAAAATATACATAGAATGCATCCCTCTCTTATGGAGAAGGAGGGGCCTCATCATCATCTACTGCATTGCGATAACATATGACTAGCCTAGCTATCTTCCACAGCACTCTAAGCCATGCTGGGGGCACCCCAACTACATCTTCCTGCATATCAATAGGTATCTGATCCATACGGCATGCAGGAACATCATGAGTCAACCGACTCACTTTTCTCTCTATGGTCCCCAACATAGCATTTGCTGCAGTAATATCAGATGGCCTCACAAAGATGGTAGGATGTCCCTCGGGACGGACAGGCCCAATGTCTGCATATGACACTTGTTTAGCACTTCAAAATTCATTCATAAAAATCAAATACTTAAAAAATTTGAAAAAATTAAATAAATCCTCAAAATTAAACATACCAATAGCTCCCCAGGATCCACCTAGAGGAAGCGTCAGTTCTGGATCATGGCGGAAATCCAATCCAGCATATGGAAACTGCTCGAAGGCGGGCACTTGCCTCTCCCACCACCCCCATAAATCATCAATATGATAACAGTAGTGACTTTCCCCACCACCCTGGCGGAGGAATATGTCACCCCAACGGCCTAGTCTGGGCTCACGAGGGTTAACCTGAGGTAGAGGCATCCCCAAGCTAATAGCAGGCATCCTCTCAAAGAAGAAAGTACACAAAATGCTACCATACCCAAAATTCTTCATTTTTCTAGATTTGCAACTAGTCAATTGAGCTTTCATGCTCACCAATAAACTAGTACACCAATCGTATACATGACCTTGTAAGCATTGTACACCAACATGCATAGAGTGCCTGGAAGCTAGGTGTAGTGAGGCACTACCTGCCACTCGGTTAATCATACTCACTATCACCTTCAAGGGGAGGCCTTCAATGGTAGAAATCAAGATTTGGCTTCCTGATTTCTCTGCTCCAGCCACACAATATGTATTCAAGTACTCTTGCACCGACCCTATGCCCACACGAGAAGACCCCTTCAAATTTATTACATCTCCCCTCCGTGAGAGACCAGTAATGAAGTAAATTTCATCAACTGTAAGCTCCAAAGTTTGCCCACGGATGACAAAGTTATTGGTATCCACATCCCAGTACTGAATAAGTCTTCGAAATAATTTGTTTAAGGCCCTCATATTTACGGTTCGGTAAAAATTCAATAAACCGCATCTTCGGAGAGCATGGAGAGTGGCTGGGTCTTGCATGGCCAGCATATCCATGTCCTCATGTTCTCTCTCCCTCCATTGAAGAACCACCCTGCACAAAAAATGACAATTTTTCAGTCCTCGGCGCTTGTTTTTTCATTTTCAGGCTTGAGCGCTATTGTCTACACTACACAGTAACGTGTGGGCGCTACTCTATGTGAGCATAGTAGCGCTCATCTCCTTCACACGCTTCTTCTCTTGTTACACAGTAGCGCCTGCGCACTAAACGATGTGAGCATTGCCTGGCAAGCAATTTTAGGCTAAAAAATTAAAAACTAAACCATAGATATGCAAGTGGGGAGGATTCTAACTTACTTGGTGGAAGAAGAACGGTGATTGGATGCTCGAATTGATCACCCCGGAGATTTGAAAGTGCAAAGTTTGCCCCAAATTTTTGCCCTACAAAAACAAATTGGAAATTGAGTTTTAAAGTGAAATTATATATATTGAAATGGATTTTAATTTTTTACCCACCATTGTTTAATTCTCTATAGTTTCAAATTTTACCAAAATGACCTAATTAATCAATTAAAACATACAATGGTGCAATACTAATTTTCACTTATCCGGTTCTCATTTTTTCACTGAATTTTTGTAGGATCAATCTCCCAAGATTAAATTTCTCGATGTTAGACCTTGTTAACTAGTTAAATAGTTCAAATTCATATATCATTCGAGATTTTTGTCGCAGTTATTAATATTTTGTTGAAGACCTAGTTTTGGCAGGTTATGAAGCTATGATCTTAGAAGCTGACCTTTAAGTCATTTTAAGCTCTTGTTTGGACTATTTAAACCTAAACGAGATTGCCGAGCAAGCTTGTCCTCTTCGAGCTCGTTAAAGTAATCAAAGGCTCATCCACTTAGGTATAGAATTACCCCTTTTCCAGGACTAGGTGGATTAACTATGGAAAACGTATACTCTAGGTATACTTCTGTATGCGCTAGAAGAGTTCTTCTTCCTTTGTTTTATACTTTTTCGGGGGAGGAGACTAATTGCACGAAAAATGACCTTTTGGAGCCTTTCTTTAGGGTTTTCAGGCTCTCTAAACATGAAAATACCAAGAGAGCATTCACCTACTCGGGCTCGATGTGAAAATCCACAAGAGGGTAAGTAGAGGACTGTTTAAGTTTTTCAACTCTATAAACAAGAAAACACCACCGAGCACAGACCAATCCGGACTCGATATAAAATCCACGGATAGGTGTAAAGAGGATTGTTTAAGTTTTTCAGACTCTATAAACAGGAAAACACCGGCGAGCATTAATATGCTTGGGCTCGATACTAAAATCCACGAGCAGATATATGGAGTTATTGTTTAAGTTTTCAGACTCCTTAAAATTGAAAACACCGGCAAGCAAAAACAGATCTCGGCTCGATATTAAAATACAAAGATCAGTAATATAGAGTAATCTTCTATCTCTTCTTCGAACTCTGTAAACAATGAAGAAGGTCCTGAGTCTTCCTCCCATGGGCTCGTTAAACTTTTTACATGGTTGGATCTATTGAGTTTTCATTCTTTCTTGGACTCATTAAAACAACAAGAAAGGTATTCTTTTATCTAAAAAGAACAAGGGATGGGAAACATGTGTCATATCTTCGATGTCAAAGGCAGTTCAGTCAGTTCTATCTTTGAACACAACACCTACTTGAGTCTATCATGTCGGTTGGGTTTAGTTTTTGACCTCAGGGTGAACCTGATCTCCGAGTTATTTACTCCTCCGGTTGGTTATTCTTCCAACCATATGGAGGGTCTAATAATGTCTCTTACATTTCAGGCTTATCATTTACCCCATTATGTTGGAAACTGCCTGAGTCACTTTGTGCCGTGCTCACTATTCAAGGATATACCCTGTGTCGGCCATTCTGCAGTTTACCTTGACCTCATGTATCCCCCCATCCTAGTGTCAGTCTTGTTACATATTACTCCATATCAACTCATACCAGTTGAGTGTTCCTCGAGTTGGATGATGGAGGATGCCTTAAAGCCTCCCTTCCAACGGACTTCTTCCCATCGACAACAACTCATTTTACTCTGGGAATGAAGTTTAGAGTTTCGATTAGTACCTTGGAGATTGCGGTCACCAGTGGCAATATTCCTCGCTGTTGAATGTCGAGAATACATCAATGTCTCTTCTTTGACAGGATCACCAAGTGTTCGACTCCAAGTCCATCTATTCACACTTGGAAGATCGTACTTGGTACCTTGGGCCCCATCATCATTATCGGTGGAAGCCCTCGCGTTTGTTAACGATATACATCAATGACCGGTAATCAAATGATACCCCCCATGTTCGACTATCAACTCATCTATTCACATGGTTAGGGTTTGTACCTCAGGTTGTTTTGGATGAACTTGGGATTTTGGATGACATTACCTCATTTTGTTATCACCCAAGTTGCGCAAGACTGAGCCTCACTTATATTCGGCTCTCCATGAGACATAGATCCAGTTTGTTGTTATGGCTATGATCTCTCAGTTTGACATGGATCCACGCTTCTATTCCAAGTGGCCATGCTATATATACATCTCCTTGTTATGTATCGAAGATCATGTTGTATCACACTGCACATCTATATGATGTCAAGAATGTAATTGCTCACTGACCTTGATCTTTGTTTCAGGTGTTCTTGTGACTTGTTTTTGCGGTTCCTTGCTCCTCCTCTGGCTTTGGATTATAATGTATTTCGGCCATCGTTTCCCTCTGACCTCAGACATTGGGGGGCATCTGTTATAGGTCAAAAATGCACCTCTCCGTTTGTGATCACCTTGAGCTGTTGATCACACAAAAGGACAACTTGGATGGAGGAGCATGTTGACCTTAGATAAGACTTTGACTTACTCCACCTCCTTGCAAAACTGCCAAAACCCTAAAAAATGTCATTTTGAGACATGAGCGCTACTCTACTTCAATAGACTAGCACCTGTACCCTACTCTAGTGTGCAATAGTAGCACTCAAGCCTCATGAGTGCTACTCCTCTTCAACAGAGTAGCATTCAACATTTAAAAAGTGCTGAGCGCTAGTTTAAAAACACTATAGTAGATCCGTGGGCGCTACTCCACTGAGAAATAGTAGCGTACACCTCAAAAGATGATTAAAAAATAATTAATTTCACGAAGAGGATTAGTTGCAGTTGGTTTCCCAACTTCCCCAACTTCCTCCATAACCATCTCTCGACCTGAACTGCTTTCCTTGTCCTATAAATACAAGGAAGAATAAAGAGAGGGGTTAGAGACATGAATGCTATTGAAATATTTTTAAAAAGAAGCTTGCATTGGAGGAGGTTATGCTGGAAGATATCCGAGCCAGAGAAGAGAAGGAGCCCAGGATCAGGTTGCAGGAGCATGTAACAAAGTCGGGTATACTTTGTATCATCAATTTGCATTTGACAATAAAAGGATGAAGCATTTTTCTTGTCCCAAACTAAGTGTTCATTGAAATTATGTGCTTGTTTGGATCTGTTTTGGTTAATATTTGATGTTTAAATTGCTTTGTCCATTTCATCATTATATATTATCCAATATACGCAGAGAAAGGTACTTGTATTGCAGGTTTATCGAACGGGAGGTTGACTTGAGGATTGAGCGCAAGATCGAATAAGAGCTAGGATCGAACTTCACTCTAAAGGTATGTTCTCAAGACCTATTACCTATTTCTATTCATAAACATCTCTGTAACACAATTAGTATGCTTACCTGTCATCCCCTTTCAGTTGATAGTATCCGTTTCCTTACTATAGGGTATTTTTTCCCGCCAACAGTTCGAAGACATGGGTAGGTGAGATCCCACTTGATAACCTACCCCTAGTGCTTTGCTTCTTTGATTTTTTCCTTATGGGCCCCATTCCTCATTTTGAGGGTTGTGCACCACTTGGGTCATTGAGTGATGCATTTTCAACCTTAGATCTATGGAGATCTAGCCTACCTTGGGGCATGCCACTTAAAACCACTTTGATATTTGCCTTAACTACCCGATCTACAATTTGGCATAATTTGGACTCCATTTTCCCCTCCATCTAAAGGCACTAGTCTCCTTGGGTCAATTCGCACTCCTTGGGGATTGTGTCTTTTGCTAGATCCCATATGTGGGTGTGCCTAAATCCAACTTGGATCCATAGATCCACATCTTCAAACACCCCTTAGTGCCATTTCACCCCTAACTTCACCTTGTGGGTCCCATTTGGGTCATTTCCATACTTTAAGGAATTGGGCCCCACTTGTGTATTTCATGGTACTAGATCTATCCCTTTGATCTCCCTACGTGGCCTAACTCATTCATTGGTTGAAACACTTGTCACTTCTTAAGCCTCTTCAACCACATCATAACTTTTTGGGTCCACCTAAGCTTGCATTGGTTTCCGTAACCCAACTTTCACATCCCCGTAGGAACCTTTGCTTTGGCTAATATTCTGTCGATTGGCTGTAGGGTCTCCTCTTTGATCTTGTCTTGTCTAGATCTAAAGTGAAGAGTGCCTCGGTTTTCGTGACTCCCAGCTTGCATTGGAACCATGGCATCACTTGGGTCACCTCTTTAGTTTTCCATCTCCTCTACCATCCCAGATGGGATACCATTAGGGACAACTACAAGTCGTGTGATAACACTGCCGTAATTAAAGTGTAACACAAAATCTTTCCTTTTTCCCCATCATGACTGATGTAATACCCCATTTTGCCCTTGATGTAAATATTGCTTATGTATAATATGTGTAAATGCCCTAATGTGGAGCTCAAGGCCAAGGCCCCACTAGTGGATGTTTCGGTTTATTGCTTAGGAAAGTATTGATACAGTTTGATTATTCATGGGTTGCTAAGCCATGAAGAATGTAAATGATGTAATTATTGCTGAATGAATAAAATAACCAAGAAGCTGGATAAGGAGGAAACGAACGAGAAGGGGGCCGTGTGTATCCACTAGGGAGAGGTGAGGGGGTTTGGGATTGGTTGACCATGTTTCCACATGTCTGACTGAGAACCCATTTGAACTCCTTGCTGACATTAATGCAATTTCAGAGAGTGGTTGAGAACCAACTACTGAATCTGATGGAGTATGGAGCATGCCTGCGATTTTGTAGGGCAGGGCATGGCTCTGATCACTAGTGCATAAAGGAATCGAACTGCCAAGGACAACTCGCAGAACCTGTTGTGAACCGGGGGGGAAGGATTCAGGATACAAACACACACTCGTCCATTTAGGACTCATGCACTCGATTCCTTGTTTGGAACGCTCGTGCTACCATTGTGGAGACCATGGACCCTCACAGAGGATTCACCTGCGTGTTTTCCTGTAAGTAGCATGCCCCTGTGTGTGAGAACTACCCAAGAACGAGCAGTCGTGACACCCTGTGTGTAGAACCCTGGTACAGCAATGGGTAGAGTCAATAGAGAAGGTTGCAGAGCGGTTTGCGCAGAGCATCCGTGGGAAAACCCCAAGCCGGGATATGTCTCGTTGTAAACTGTGGGAGAAGGGTTGGATTGTTGGGGAAACTCAGTGAAGGCTATAGTCTCAATGAACTAGTGACTGGACCTTTCTATGTCCATCCTGGAATAGCACTGGAAGGGAAGGACCTTGTGAGACTGAACATCAGTGATAGGATCTTCCTTGTGTTGGATGTGGTAGGTATTGTGGGTGCTAGGTCAACTGTGAGTGACTAGACCTTTCTATGCCCATCCTGGAATAGCACTGGAAGGGAAGATGCCTTGAGAGACTGTGTGATTGTGCAGTAGGTCTTCCTTGTGTTGGATGTGGTAGGTATTGTGGGTGCCAGGTCAACTGAGTGCTGAGATGCCTGCAGTTTTGTGGTTGAACTCACTAGTTTAGCAATGCCTCCTTGTTATCCTTGTGTGTTGAAGAACCCCTGTAGGTTGGCTTAGCATGGGTAGGTGCCCTGGAATGCTTGGTAAACCCAACTACAGATTGGTTTATCATGTGAATGGAGCCTTGAATGTGAGAGAACATATTATCCCTCCTTAGTGGATACACTACTCAGTTCGGGGGTGATCTCTTAGCCGAAAGAGTATAGGCTGGACAGAGATCTAAGGTTGGGTGGAACGTTGCTCTCACTTAGCCAGTTGCTTCGGAATTCAAAGATAAGTATTATGTTATAGTAAATGATGTGGTTTCATTATTATGATGAATGCTTGTATAATCATGGAATTGTTGTATGTATGGTTATATGAATGGTTGACATGAAGTCATGTACAGGCCTGAGTAATAGGTTGAATCCATTGTGTGTGTTTATCTTGTATTGCAGGAACTAATGCTTGTAATTCTTGCATATGATAGATGTCTGAGTTAAGTTTGTGGATGCATTTTATATATAATGATGTATGATAGAGCTCCATTTTTTTGGTAATGAATGTGATGTGTACTAACCCTGTGAAGGAAAGGTATATTTATATTTGATCCTTGAGAAGTTAGAGAAGCCCTGGAAGTGGTTTCAGGATCCTCTATGGGTCAGATAGCAAGAAGGGACATTGGCAGGTTGAAGGTTGGAATGTTCAGGTGTGGATAGGAACAAAACTTTAGAGAAGGAAATGAGAAGGTTAGATGCCTTACCTAGTCATGAGGATGTCATCATTGGATAGAGCTCTCCAAGATATTTCCAAAAGTACCGACCTTAACCCATTTGGACACTAGAGGGAGGAGTTATGACCCTTGGAAGATTGGTGAGGTTTCCCTCATAGAAGCAGGATCCAGCAATTCATGAACCCGCAGTGTCGGGTTGCGGGTTACAGGGTCGGCGACTTGCGGGTTGCAGGCATGCCAAAATTCACATTGGGAGTTTTGGGATTTCCGCACCCCTGGACCCGAAATTGCGGGTGTTGGGTTTCGGGATCGCTGGGTACACAATTTCGCATTGGTATTTCTGTAATCCCGAATACGCAACTGCGGGTTGCGGGTTTTGGGATGTGGATTGCGGATTTGAGTTTTCTTTTCCAACTGTGTGTATGGGTGCGTAGTCATGGTTTTTGGAGAAAAAAAAAAGGATCATGGTCTCCAGTGACCAGGGAGGTCTGAGGGGACGTGACAGCTGATGAGTGTCTCACTTGTTTTTTAACGAGCTTGAGGAGGGTAAATAGATGCCTGGTATAGCTCATCTCATAGATGATTCCAATCCCAAATGTTTTACGAACCTAGGAAAGGAGGGGTTCGTCCCATGACAGGCCCTTCAATGTTGAATTTTAACGATTCCATAGAAGGTAAACGCGGCGTCATTTCATGTTTAGAGAGTCTGAAAATAACTAAAGAAGACTCCAAAATCCCTTTTTCGTAAGGTTAGTCCCTTCACCCCTAAAAGGGTAAACCAACGCGAGAGAGAACTCTTCTAGTCATGATTGGCTGGAGTATTCCTTTTTCCGTTAATAGTGCCTCCTGGTCTGAAAAAGGGGTAAACTATAACCAGAATGATGACCTTTCAAATGCGTTTACAAGAGTGAAAGAATCAAGTTCGCTTGGCGATCTTTTCCCATTTAGAGAGTCTGAAAAGAGCTTAAAGAGGAATCCATGAACAACTTAGTCATGGTTGGTGACCGAGTATGACAAAGGAAAAAGTAAACTCGGCACAGTTCCTATTCTGTAAATAGTCTAGCGAGGCCAAATAAAGTGATAAACCTATACTTGTTAGACACACCTTTTTACTCAAATTTTTAATGAGCACTAAAATTGTATCAAAAGCACTCGGAATCTTTTTCATATTGAACCAGAGCACAAAAAAGTAAAAAATAAGTTCAAACCACTTTTCATGTTTCAACCAGAGCACGAAAAAAGTGAAAAGTAAGCTCAATACCATCTTACTATTTTTAACGAGCTCGAAGATAGGAGAAAAAAATGCTCAACACCATCTTACTATTTTTAACGAGCTCGAAGACAGGTGAAAAGAATGCTCATGATGTTTGCTTCATTTTTTAACGAGGTTGTAACAGAAAATGAACTATGCTCTGGATTATTTTCATGGTTTAGCAAGCTCGAAACCAAAAATAAAGTATGCTCGAAAATATTCCCATTGGTAGATTCGAAAATATTCCCATTGGTGGATTATTTCCCATCATGATATCCAAAGTTTGGTACATGCCCCTGCATGATTGCTAGAAGTAAGTGACTTAACTACAACATGGTTTGGAGAGGCGATCAAGTTGATTTCAACATAATGTTCAGAGGTTGAATACATGCCCCCCAAGCTTCATTTCATTCTCCTAATCTATATCTTCACTCGATTAAACTTATGGTTACTAATATGAAGATGTTCACCAGAGACGAACGAAGATCAAAATGACATAGGAGGATGGAAAGAAGGTTCAGGTACTAAGTCTATGGGAAGACTCCACTCAAAGGAAAAGGATCTGTTTCATTTTTTAACGAGCTTGACACAGGAATAGAAAATTGCTCATGGGAACCTATTTCATTTTTTAACGAGCTTGACATAGAAAGGGAACTATGCTCATGGGTAAAACTTGGTTTCATTTTTATGCAAGCTTGAAACCAAAGGTAAAATATGATTGGGATTGGTTCCTACCGAAGATGATGTCCAGAGGTTGGTAGTGTGCCCCCAACATGATTGTTGACGGTACGACATGCCCTCCAAGCTTCATTTCGTCTGAAAATGCTCCCAACTACAAGCCTGGCTACTAATATGAAAATGTTCACTAGGGGGGGAACGAGAATCAGATGAAATGAAGGTTCAAGTTCGAACTCTAGCGATAGACTCGAACTAATGAGAGGAAGATCTATTTCATTTTTAATCAAGCTTGAAACTAGAAGGGAAACTTTGCTTGAACATCATCCCTACCCAACATGATTTCCAAAGGTTGGTAGGGTGCCCCCCAGCATAATAATATAGGGGTTCAAGTTCGAACTCTAGCGAGAGACTCGAACTAACGAGAGGAAGATCTATTTCATTTTTAAACAGGATTGAAACCAGAAGGCAGACTCTGCTTGAAGATCAGCCTTACCCAACATGATGTCCAAGGTTGGTAGGGTGACCCCCAGCATAGTAAGATAGGGGAACAAATCCAACATGATGCCCACAGGATGTAGACCTGTCCCCCATCACGAGGGAGAGGAAACCACTAAAATATGCAGAACATTTAAGGAAGTCAGATGACTAGGAGTCATGCGATGAGTGGGTGTTACAAAGGAAAGCTGATCAATGGTCACCATATTCCCATAATGAGGAAAACACATCACTCGAAAGAGTGAGGACACTACAGCTTTCATAGCATAGGCATAATCACGTCCAAGGAGTAGATTAAAATCTAAAGTATCTTGGACTACCATAACTTCAATACAGACAATTTTCCCTCCTAAAGTGATAGGTAACTGAGGAAGGATCCCTAAAGGTCCAGTAGGCCTTCTCTGAAAAGACAAAACCTGGTCAGTGACTGGTACAAGATGAGGGGAACTTATAGCTTGCCAAGCAGTTGAGGATAAAATACTAACAGAGGCTCCCTCATCAACTATCGTACGAAATATTTCCTTATCAGAAACTCCTACAGATACTTGAAAAGGAACACTCGAAGGAAGACGAGGCTATGTTATCCCATTCCAATCAGAGGAAATGACCTCAGTATTTGGAGGGGTTCCTATGGAAATGGACAGGATCTCCTCTGAGCCGACTAGGAAAACATCGGCGGTATCCAATTCACTCTCACTTGGAAGATAAGAATGAGATGGAGATTGTGTCATGGTGACTATTTCAGTCTAGAATTTCTCCAATGAAAGAGTGGGACCGAGTGGAGGTGAGGCCGACTCGACCACTTCATTTTCACTTTCAGAAGAGAGAGTGGGATCAACTACAATTGAAACTGAATCGACCACTTTATATTCACTCTTGGAAGGAAGAGTGGGATCAGACAGGGATGAAACCAAATCGACCACTTGTTCAACCAATGGGGGGTCAATAGGAAACCTATGATAACCTGTTAGAAGCCATTGAAAAGGAACAATAATATCTTCCAACAACTTTGAAGCTTCATCCATGCGAGGAAAAAGGTAAGTACGGTGCATTTCCTTACATAATAAGCAAGGATTCTTGACTTTACCTTTTCGACTCTTCACAACAGATTCACTGGTCAAGGGAGCATCATTGGCATGATGACCAAAGACTGATGACATAGGTGGTTAAGAATTTTGCGACCACAATTCTAAGACTGTGGAAATACCAGGATAGTCCTTATGGAAATGGGGCCCTTTATAAATCCTGCAAGGGCACTTAGGTTTATGCAAAATCGAAACAGGTACATCAATACTCCCAGCATGATGATCAACGAATGGTGGGTTCCCAACATGATGGTCAGAGGTTGGAACTGTTACCTTCTGCTTAGTGTTCTTCTTCTTAGCCTTCCATTTCAACTTTTTCTTCTCCACCCGTTTACTAACATCATAGTTTTCAATAGGTGAAGAGGAAGAAAGGGAATCCGATTCAACATTCGACTAAGAAGGAGAAGGATCGACACTAGGTTGATGCTCATGTAGTGAAGGAACTTAATCCGATGCAAATGTTGCATTTGGTATAACGGGATTGGAGAATAACCACATAGGTAATCCTATAGTCAATCCAGGAAGAATCAGTGTGGCCATAAAGGGAGGACCAACACTTCCACAAGGGGGAGCTACAAAAGACATACCTTGGAAAGGGGTCTCTTGGTTGATAGTCCCAGGAGGGTCTTCCATATTTAAGAGTCTCTGAAGTACCACACAAATCAAACATTGCTCAAGTCTAAAATCAACAAGCAAACTGTGTGAATAGGAGTGGATGAAAAGTCAGGATCCTCACAGGATTGTCAAGGCGCCACAACTCTCTATATACCGCAGGGTCCAACAGTAAAATGCGACAAGGATTGGGACTGTACCCTTTCCTGAATACTCGATTACCTGGATGACACATGCGTAGTAATATCCTCGAGTGTTGTTATCGGTGTATTGTGATGCCAAGATGGCTAAATGGTTAACTCAGTTGGTTTCAGGAATCCTAAGGGTGTCTTCCGATATACTCTAGGTATGTGGGAGCTCAAATCCGTAGTGGTGTTGTCTAATGCACAACCGTACGACAAGAGCCTTTTGATATACTACTGAGTACGTGAAACACCTTTCGATATATGCCGAGTACGTGAAGTGCCTTTCGATATACCCTAAGGTACGTGAAAGAGCCTTCGATATACCGGTTGGTACGTGAAAGAGCTTCGATATACCGGTTCGTAAGTGGAAGAACTACAGTTCCCCCGGAATGTAATGAAGGAAAATAACGACAGCTGCCACATTTTACGACGCCGGAACATGTCTCTAACTTACACACAGTTATTAAATGATTTTAACCTAAGATAGCATTAATTTTATCTTATGCAGTTAAGTGGATGCATGAGGTGTAGACAAGAAATGTAAAAAGAATGCAAATCCTAGCTACATGACGATGCACATTTTCCTTTCCTTTTCAATGAAAACTACTTAAGGTAAGGAGATATTTTTCTTTCTTTCAAACCAAAAAGTACTTAAGTAGCAACGAAAAGAAGAATTCCTTCCTAGAGTGCAATAACTCTAACTTTCTGCAATAATAAGCCAAAAAGCGCAAAGAAAATGAAAGATGCGACAAACCTTAACAATGTATAAGACAAAATAATGAAGCACTTTCAATTTTCAAATCCATGTATCAAAAATGGAACTTGATAACTAAATGTTTTTCATATCTATATGCAGAAAATGAGAGAATATCTACAACACTCTAATCATTCAGAAATTCCCAAATAAAAACGACAAGCACCCAAACAACTCAAAGGCACTCAAGAAAGGCTCAAAATCTACCAAATGCAATCAAAACTGAATGATTGAGTGGAGGAAGGGTTTGGAGATCAGATCTAATGATCTAAACAGATCTAAAAAGATAAGGTAAGGTGATCAAGGATGGCAAGATCGAACCAACCAGTGGGGGATTGAAATTCCCTCGACAACCATGTCACTTCATTGACTACTGAAACATCCAAAATCAACAAAAACACTTCCAAACACAAACAATGTTGGATCTAGGGGGTGTGTGACTGTAATACACAACCTACAAACCACAATTAATGAGACCAAAATCCCAAAAAGAAGGAAATCCCAGCTAAAAACTAGGCTTGAAGGGGCCGGCACACCCTAGGAACCCAAACCAGAGCACCTGAGAAGGAATGGCTCACCCTGTACACATGCAAGGAGTGCCAGAGAGGGGTTGACACACTCTATACATTAGAAAAGAGCACTGGTGGTGCACTTTCTCTTAAGGCAAAGAGAGTCGACCACACAGGAGCGCTCTGTATGCACAACCCAGGTGCGTCGGGCGAATAACAAGTAACAGAAAAGCTAGATTTCCTAAGGTAAAAGGGGAAAGAGGCCTAAAACTGATCCCAAAGAGAATCAGGGGGACCCAAGAAACCATTTAAAGACAAAATATAAGGGTAGGAGGACCTCGAGAAGCTAAAAAAAGGATTGATAAAGAGGCATGAAATCAAAGACAAATGAAATTGAATCTATGAAATCAAATCTATGTTCTTTCCCCAGTACGGTCACCAAAATTGTTGTTGGACAATCCACCCAAGCGGACGTAGGCCAAATATACCTATCCTAATTAGGTATAGAACAATTGAAGTACAAAATACAACCTTCTTTCCTAGATCAATAAATATGCAAGTTAACAGATAGATCACTTACCCGAAGTCTGCGAATGCCTTTCCTCTTTGTTGATCCAAGATTGAGAGCCTTCAAATATTGAGCTGCAAAACCCTGTAGAGAAAATGGAAACAAACAAACGATACAAGCATATTTGATCTAAACCAACGGTTAAGGAAGAAATTTATAAACATTATCAACACAACGATGTTTATGGAAAGAACTCGTATTACTGTAATGAATGGAAATACATAGAGAAAGAATGTTACAACCTAGGCCTCAACGTTGCAACCTTCCATCCAACAATCCATGCCAAGCCTCCAAAGAATGATGCCTCCCAAGGGATGATAGGGATCACCTAGAAATTCACCAACATAAGAGTACCATAGACCTTTCTCCCATCTCAATGGAGAGGAGGGTTGCATTTATAGGGATAAAGGGGATATAATATGTTGAGGATTAGGGGAAGAGGTATAAGGGATCCTCCCATTAGGTTAGGAACCGAAATGCCACCTCACCTAGAAGTTAGGGATGACCCTCCACCTCATCAAGCTTTGATAAGGGCCTCGAAGCTTCGATTTTTCTCCTTTAAACACCCTCGGCACACCTTGCATGAAGAAACAGAGTACCACTGAGGGTTGGTGCACCTTGCATGAAGGAAAGGAGCACCAGTGGAGCACCTTGTCAGTGTGCAAAGTGTGTCGGTGCACCTTGTCTGAAGAGAAAGAGCGTCGGTGTACTTAGAGAAGGAAAAACCCTAGGGAAAGCCCCAAACTCAATGCTTTTTAGCTAAGGGAACTTTAGGGATTAGGCACAAAGTTGACACATGGCTCATGGTGATGAGATTTTGGTGTAACATAAAGAAAGTATATCAAACCAAGTAGCAGTTATTAAAACATTACATAAATGAGGTATGTGATCTAATTGAAAATTTCTTCTAAGCTTTTAATATTACTTACATTCCTAGAAGTGCTAATCAAAGGGATGCTTCTTTAGCATTAGCATCAAGTGGCTTTAGCACTCCTTTTGATTTGCAGTTGAGATATGAAGTTGAAATGAGGTATAGGCCCTCAATTCTAGATAACATCAAACATTTGCGTGTGTTTCATGATGATCAAGAGATCAAAATATTCTTGTAATTGACGGATGAATTTTCCACTTCTCAGATTGACCAAGATGAAGAATTACAATGTAATCCTAAGGGATATTTTCAGAATATGATTGCAAATCATAATGTTGTGGAATTAAAGAGTAATTTTATCCCAAGGGGTCTGGTGCCTCTTAAAAGGCTCTTTTCAAAAGATGATACACATTTGAAGCTTACTGTTCATTCCTCAGAAGAAGATACTGTCAGTTGTGATATTGGAAGTGAAGGAAGTTCTAAAATGGTCAGATTGTCCAAATCTTTACCTGCAAAATTGAAAGAAAGGTATGCATCCTTGCTAAAGGAATTTGTGGATATATTTGATTGGTCCTACTAGTATCTTAGAACATATGATATTAGTATTATCCAACATAAAATACCTCTAAAACTTGGTACTAAACCCTTCAGGAAAAAAATTAGGCATATTAATCCAGTTTTATTTCCAGTCATAGAGAAGGATTTGTCAATTAATTCAGGTTCAATAGGTCAGAGATTCATTAAGTGATAAGGCTTAGGCATATCAGGATAAAGTTAAGGCTATTTTTGACAAGAGGTCAAAAGAAGATAGTTTTCAAGTTGGATATTGTTGGTTGTGGAGCCTAATCTTCCAGTCTCATAGACGATGATTCAGTCGTGTTTGTACCCCATGTTTGATTATGATCCCGGCATGCGCAACTTGATTTTTCGCCAACAGATTACAGGCCCATGGTTTTGGGTAACCGTGTTATTTTCCCATTGTATTTCCCCTTTATAAACAAGACATTGTAATACGGCTAGGGTTGATGTATTGGGTATTATGCATTGTAAAGATCTCTTAGATCGTGAAAGAGAGACTGTGAGACAGTGAAGAGGAAGTGAAGCAGATGTGCTACAAGTTGTATCCATTCATTTGCTAGATGGTATAATAATAAGGACTGGCAATTTCAATGTGGACATATCCCATCTTGGGTGAACCACGATATATTGGTGTCACTCTTGTAATATGTTTGTGTGATTTTATTTGCATCTTGTTTATTGTTATTGCTCTGCGATCCTGTTTTTCTAATAGAGATCTTGTGCTACGTTGGGATGCAAGAAGAGAGGACAAGTCTAAACATGGAAATTTTGATCATTTATGGTTTGGTCCTTTCCAGATTGCAAGGGTATTGGACAATAATAGTTTCATTCTTCAGAACTTAGAGGTTATAGAGTTTGATGACAACCCAGTTAATGGGCATTTCCTGAAACACTTATTCATTTGATAGGGTGCTGGTGGTAGTCTCATTGTATATACCAATGTGGAATTTAATAAGACTCCATGACCCAATGGAAAATGTGTGCTTTCAACAAGGAAGAATATGGATTATATTTAATGATCAGGGAATGGAACATGGTCTGCAGTTCTTGGAGCCTCACCAGGAGGAATCCATCCACAAACGGAGCCACATGTTAGTCTTGGGTTTTCTTATCCAAATTTATTCCCGATTTCATATTCCCTTGCCCCTTTAAATAATTTTCTTAGTTAAGTGTTTTTGTTTCTCTCCTTTGTTCGTTCTTCTTTTGGATTGATTTTAATGATATCATATTTTATGGTAATAAGTAGAGTCTAGATTATTAAGCTATATGGTTTCAATTTCATTATGTTGTGCTACTAATATTGATTGTGAGATGATTACAGTACCATCATAAATGGTCCATTTCCGGTAGTACTTCGCAAATATAATTTAAATATCATTACGGGAACTGGCCCATCTTCTGACATGTCAATGATTCGACAACTCATTGCACAATTGTGATTTTATAAGGAGAACAAGGAATGGTTCACAGTTCAAAATGTACTTACGACAAAACCGCTTGGATCATGCTCAACTTTGAAGAATGATTATTCCTAAGTATAAATGTTGGTCACAATAGTCTTTATAAGTTCGTTTTATTCCTGAAGGCCGCAGTTTTCCTAGATTCCTTCCACCATTGTTCCCTATTTGATATTGAATGTATTTACAACCATGAGAAAGAAGGGAGGTGTGGTTTGCATATATGAACCTTTCCATATTAGCTATTTAGATGTTGTTCTAGACCGTTCTCAAGGATTTAAGGATGTCAGTTGGTATGTTTTTTTTCAGAAGTTGCAGGGGTCAAATGATCGGGTTTGTTGAAGAGTTTGCTAATACCTTTGATGGATGCACTGTTCATTTTGTAAATTTCAAGTTTGTAGTCATAGAGCATTCGATAGAAAACACAATATGGATTCCTTTAAAAGGAGATAAACGGTTTGAAAATCAAATATTCTCACCTAATTTTAATTCATTCCTCAAGCAAAGAATCCTAATTGGCATAAGGGAATACACATATTTTATCTTAAGTCAGAATGGACAGAGATTCTTAGGATGATACAACTTTATGTGACCTGCTAAGGTAGATTTTTTGCAACCTTACTTAAATCAGATTTCTATTGCATTTTTATGGTGATAGGTAACTAAGCCTTCCCTACTATTTTCCGAGAAGTCTCACCAAAATGTCTATGAGGATATAGAGCCATCACGACCATTCAAAGCTCAACATTTTTTATTTTGGTCTTATTAAGCTTCTTGTGTTAGTTGAGTTAGAAAAATTAGGGCAAACATGGCCGAATTTTTTGCTTTCATCTAGGTTCCCTCTCGAAGAGGAGCATGCCTCTCAAGAGTTAGACTCTAATTTCAATGAAGAAATCCCAATTTCTGACACTAATGGCTTAGAAAACCCTATTCCTGATTCAAGCGTGATAGAAACTCCTTCCTCAAATGATCCTTCTTCTAGGATTTCTAAGCACCGCACTAGGGTATCTTGATGTTCAAAATCTACTAAAGAAATACCAATTACGGTGGCTCAAATCCAAAAGTGGAAGTCTCAGTCACAATCAAAGTTGTCAAGTGGTAGGAATATTATTTCAGATAAGGTACAGTCTAGTATAAAGGGAGGAGAGATTGCAATGGATATAGAGCCTAAATTATCCCAGAAGGAATCTAAAATATCAGTGGCCAAACCTGCAGGTGATTAGCCTACTTCAAAAAGGGCTAGGAAGTCATCCAGATATCCTCATACAAGCAAATTATTTGCCAAACAACCTCGTACTTGCCCTACCAATCAACTCATACTTAATGTAAGGGATTCCATGGATCCATCAATTAAAAAGGATGATGTTGTATTTGTAGATGATGGGTCTGAAGAAGTTGATACGAGGATCACTTTCTTAGAAGAGAAAATCACTCATACGCTAACTCAGGCGGAACAGGGATTGAAGGCTATTCCAGAATTACCCGGGGGTATTAATGCTGAGCAGATTCACTCTAAGAAAGAAAAAGAGACCGAATAAATTATCACAGGTCTAAAGGTCAAAATGAAACAATGAGGTTTCATGATGTCGAACAACAACAATCGCAAATGCTTGATGAAGATGAGCTTATTAAAGAAATTCTTGCTGAATATTTTATAGTTAAAGAAACACTGGAGGGAAAACAAAGGTAAATAGTTCAACTTCAGGAAAAGATATCAACCATTGAAATATTGAATGAAAATTTGAAACGGGCCAACATTGCTCCGAAGAATGAAAAGGAGATAGTTATCAAAGATTATGATGAGTTGACTAGCATATATAACCAACTCTGTGAGTTAGCAGAAAAGTTCGTTGACAAGAAGAAAAAGTTGCGTTTGAAGAATAAGGAGCTTTAGAAATATAATGCTAGGTTGCACAAGAAATCCAGAGTATTGAAGATAAATCTTTATAGGCGAAGGAATCTGAGCAATTGAATACACTCTTGAAATCATAAAATACTAAGCAGTATGTTCCCAGTTCGCTACAGAATATTTTCTAGTTCCAATATCATTTTTGCATATTCCTCCAAATGTGGTTTTGATAGAATTCACGAAGAATTTTCACAAATTGACAAGTGTTTTTCATTTGGTATCATCATCGGCTAGGCGAATTATAGATTTTAGTCAAAGATGTTGATGTAACAAAGACTTGAAACCTATACTTTGTAACTAGATTTTCTTTAAATTAGGATCAAGATAGTTTTGTTTTATATTTAGTATTCTCAATCCACATTTTTTGGGTCTGACTGTTATGCGATGTAATTATAAAAGAAACTTTGAGACTCATTAGAGAGGGATCTACTAGAGAGGATCGCGAATGAGACTTATATTTTTGTAACAGGAAGTTGTTTCTCTCAAGGGATTATGATCAAATCTTCCTATTTTGATAGATGAAACTTATGTATTGTAAGTTAGAATTTATTATTATTTGAATATGATATGATCCTTTTGTATAAAATCTTTTCATTTCTTGAATTATAGATTCTTTTGCAATAAAGTTTCTATTGTTGATACCTGTAATTTTCAAAGGACATATTCAGTATATGATTTTATTCTGGAATCATATGAATTGTTAGTGGAAGATAAGCGGTAAACTATTTGTATATTGTATATTCTCATTTTATTTAAAGTTTACTTATCTTTTTGCTAAATTCATCGACCGAAAGATAGGCGTTTTGATACCCTATACCCCTTGAGTTCTGATGTTATCATTTTTTTTAACCTCTTGAACATAACACTCACTCATCTCACCTTTTATCTTAAAATTGCAACCTTCCAAATATCTTAAGGTGCCTAAGATTTACAATTTGATAGTCGATTGTAAACTTTAGGACTAACATTTTGTCTATGGTATTTCAAAGGTATTTTTGAATTTTTTTATAATTTGGAATGGTGTTTGATTTGTATGGTTTTTTTTGGTTAAAAACATAATTGTATATACTAAATTGATTGCTAGATCTCTTTTCATTTATATTATCACATGCCTTTTGTCATCATTATAATAAACACATCACATATTTTCACAATTATTGATGTAAATTAACTTTATATCATTTTCAAAACCTTGTACCTTTCATGGGATCTGATATCATATTTGTTGGTATTTGTTTGTTAAGCATACACTATATTTTTCTATAAAGCTACTTGGGTAGTGAAATTTTGTGTTTTGCACCCTATTTAGGCCAATTAGGAACTTCATTATGACACAGGTAGGACAAGTTGGCAAGAAGGGTGACAACACTAGTCAAACTAACAAAGGCAAAGCACAAAAAAGAGAAAGAAAAAAGCATGGGAGATGATAAAGCACAAAAGAACAAAGAAACAAGCATTGGGAACAACACTAGCCAAGGCTAGTGAAGGAAAGGTGTCATCTCTCAAATGAGAGATGAAAAGGACTAAATAAGAGAGAACCAAGGAGCAGGTGAGGTTTCCCAAGGGAAGGGAAATTAGTGGAGGATTTCCCGACCAAAGTAGTGTTGGAATATTCTCACTATCATTTATGTATTTTCATGCATACTACATGCATCCAGACCCTCGAAAGGGGGAGTAGTGTTGATGATATGATGATGCAGGTGGGATTGATCATCCCTAGACAGTGATCCTGAGTTTCGAAAGGAAGGATTTTCCATGATCCCTAGTTCTAAAAGGAAGGATCACCAATGTTGTTGGACTGAATCTCTGGTTCCGAAAGGAAGGATTGTCCATGATCCCTAGTTCTGAAAGGAAGGATCACCGGGGTTGTTTGGACTAAATCCCTGGTTCTGAAAGGAAGGATTTTCCATGATCCCTAGTTTTGAAAGGAAGGATCACCAATGTTGTTGGACTGAATCCTTAGTTCTGAAAGGAAGGATTGTCCACAATACCTAGTTCCGAAAGGAAGGATCAGCAGAATTGTTTGGACTGAATCCTTGGTTCCAAAATAAAGGATTGTCCATGATCCCTATTTTCGAAAGGAATGATCACCATATTTGTTTGGAATGAATCCCTGGTTCTGAAAGGAAGGATTTTCCATGATCCCTAGCTCCGAAAGGAAGGATCACCAATGTTGTTGGACTGAATCCCTGGTTCCGAAAGGAAGGATTCTCCATGATCCCTAGTTCCAAAAGGAAGGATCATGAGAGTTGTTTGGACTTAATCCCTGGTTCTGAAAAGAAGGATTTTCCATGATCCCTACTTCCGAAAGGAAGGATCACCAGAGTTGTTTGGACTGAATCCCTAGTTCCAAAAGGAAGGATTGTCCATGATCCCTAGTTCTGATAGTAAGGATCATCAGTGTTGTTGGATTGAATCCCTGGTTCCGAAAGGAAGGATTTGTTGATGTATATGTAACTTTGGAATGTATTTCATATATGTATATTGTACTCCTATAGAGATGGTATTATTCCTCTCTACGGAAGTGTTTGTATTCCTATAGAGATGTTATTATTCCTCTATATGGAAGTGTCGTCATTTATATTGTAAGTGTCGAACTTATACTTGATGGGTTATTAGACCACCTTGTTGGGGTCAGCCCTGTATAAGTCATGTGGGTCGAAGGGTTATTAGACCACACTATTGGAGGTCAGCCATGTGGGTCAAAGGGTTATTAGACAACCCTATTGGGTGTCGACCCAGTCAACATTATGTTATGTGGTTAAGTTAAGGCTGACCTAGTAAAGGTTATTAGGCAAGTCAAGTCAAGTATAAATAGAGTGCGGGAGGCACTCTATTTCATCATTCTATTCTCTCTCACACTCTCAGGAGAGTGGCACACTTGTGGAGGAGGAGAAGCTACTGCTAGGAGATGTCTATCTCTTATGCTTGGGTTGTATCATTGCTCTATCTATCTCTAAGGAAGTTATTGGGGTTTTTCACCTTTATGGTTTTCCCAAGTAAACTCTATGTCTCTTGTGTGCTTGCATTATTGTGTCCATGATTGATATGCTACAGATATGTTGTACATATTGTTCTCTCAGTTAATATCCTAGATTAGATTGAAGTAAATTCTAAAAAATTAACATGGTGTCAGAGCTAGCCTGAAAGAAGGCATGGTATGGCATGTATGACACTTGTTGCAATTGCGAAGCTAGGGCTTTACATAGCAAAAACCAATCATTGTAGAAATTTCACTATAAATAAATTTTGGAGAGGTTCCAGGGTCTAAAAATAGTACATGGAAAAGCTAAGATCCCCATGTACCTTGTGTGCAAAGGACAACCTCTAATTCATTGTACTTTGTGATTTATGAACTGTACAATATAGGATTTCTGCCTCTTCCAGATCTCAATCATAAATAGGTGACCTTGGGAAAAAGGTCATAACCTGGGCTAGGAAGCTCCAAATGAAATTTCGTAAAACGTGACAGGTATTGCACACACTTTACTTTCTCAGGTAACGTTTTCAGAGGCCGAAACTGAACCAGTGACACGTGGCACGCCATACACGTTCGCTCTCCTATTTTATCCCATAAACAAGTCACGTTGCGACACTTGGCATAACTCTCTCTCAGAGAATCCATTTGAGGTTAGAACTATGGGGTTAGAAAGATGATAGGTCAGGCTATCACAAGAAATGTTTCCAGACCCTATGGATCAAAAATTTTGGAGTTACACTAGAAACAATCAGGTACATATTTTTGTCAAAACATAATTATTTTTTAGCACCTTCATTCATGGCTTCCGGAATTTAGGGTTTCGGAGAAAGTTGGAATTTTTGTAATCGAAGACTATGGATGAATGATACTCATTAAAATAGAAATTTAGAGACAAAGATCAGAATTTTTGGTTGGGAAGAAGGCTGGGCTTGATCAGACCCTAGTTCGGGACTTTGATCTCAAAAGTGGAAAATTAGGGCTTCTGCAAAAATGAAAATTTTTGAAATCTGTGACCACGGCTGGAAGCTCCTCAAAAAAATAGAAGCTTAGAGATTTGGATTGAATCTTTTGATTGGGAAAAAGGGTGGGATTTATCAAACCCTAGTTCGGGGTCATGTCCAGTGAATCCAAAAGTTTCAAAGGCAAATTTGAGGGGTGAAACTTTGTAGTTTTCAAATTATGAGTATACCAGCTTGATCAGCTAATCAAGGCGCATATTTCTATCTTTTCGGAAGTTTGAAATTCAAAGTTTGAATTTTTAGGGTTTCTCTAACAAACCCTAATCCAGCTCCAAATCCAGTTCCTGCAAATCAAGTGGATTGGGTTAATCCTAGAAGAGAATGGATTGGTCACCTGCATAAGTGAAGAAGTTCCTGTTTCAGAGGGATATGAAACTAAGGCCTTACATAACAAGATTACAAGCAATATCGACAGGTATGACTCATCCAGGTATGCTTCGAGATTTGTTCATGATTAAGTTTATGGTATGTTTGTCTTCATTAAATTTAGACTTGTCGTATCACCTTAATAAAATTATGAATGCATGATAGAAGATATTCATTGATTAGGGTGTTGACACTTATGATTGTACTAATGCATTATGGTGTTGTATGAGGTTTATGTTGTCCACTAACATGAAAGGTACACCAAGAAAGACAAATCATGTTCTAGTTCAAGAAGATATGATCATGATGACATGAGGACAAATATTCATCCATTGTCATGAATCACTGTTACACCAAAATGTCGTCACCCTTGTGCAAGTGTCGCAAGTGTTGCAAATGTCGTCGCCATGACCTAGTATCATCATCATGACCGTTGCAAGTACCGTCATTATGACCAAGTGTTGTCATCATGACTGTTGTGATAATGTCGTCATCTTGACCATTGTGTATACATCCCTGAAGTCATATGTACCAAGTATTCATTTGAGAGGATTTGTACTCAGTTTGTACAACCTTTTGAGAGATCGTCGCAGGTTGCACACTAGCAACATGCAACGTCGCAAGTTGCTCCATAGCAAGGTGCGACAAGGTCTGTTAATGGGAAAAAATAGCCATTTCGAGATCTTTCTCGAAGCTTTCCCATTTGGGGGCTTATCCTTGATCTCTTGGAGAGTTGGTACTCAACCCTTAACTCATTGGGAAGATCCCCTATCTCTCTCCTACCATCTCTCAACCTATCCTATCCATAATCTCATCCACTTAGTCCTATATGTACGAGGCTCACTCCCATACCAAAGGGAGGAAGACTATGGTATCTACATGCTGGTAAAATCTCTCTTGGACACTTTCCCTCGCCTCTTGGAGACTCTCATGCTTCCTTGGAAGGGCTTGGCAATTGGCTTGTGTGGAGAAGGGCTGCTACATTAAGTCATTGGTTGTAGTTCTATATCTCTATCATGTACTCCTCTATTTGCAGTAATACAAATGCTTTCCACCAATATTGTCTCTTATGTATGATGATGTTGTGTTGTTTACCTGCTTAACTATTTACATAGATCTCTTATTGTATAGATGCTCTTTACTTGTTTCTCTTTTTTGTGTCTTGACAGGTCTTGCAGCTTGGATCTGACGACCGTGGGACATGGAACAACATAGCGGGAGAAAGAATAACGAATCAAAGAGGTAAGACATCTAGCACTTGATCCTTAAGTAGATCTAGGAAACACATTTGTAGTCTGTTTTATTTGTTCTAGACTCGCATTGAGCTAGGGAGATCCGGCTCGCCTCCGGTTGAGTGGATTGTCCGTTAAAAATCACTTAGAAGATCTATTTGCGAGGTATGTATAACTTGGTTCTATAATGGTTAACCTATGAGATATGCAGGTTACTAGCACAAGTCATTGAAGAGAACAAGAAGACATCATGTAGGTATGTTAGACATAACTAGCTAACATACCAATCCAGGTATGTTTTTCCTATATCAAGTTAGAATCCTACCTTATGTTAGGATCCCTTATATAAGTATACTTGGTATGATTGGTTATGTTTATTCATAAAGTTAGAAATGTAAGTAATCAAGGGTTTATGCATTTTATGTCTCTTATCTTGATTGATGATTTAACTAACCAAAAGAGTCCTATGATCAAATAAGAATATGCATGAGTAAAAGAAGACTTCCCTGAAACCTTGAATACTAATGTTTATTATCTGTGTTTGAAATGATCATGACTATACATGTTTAAGATTATTGTGTTTTGATAGTATTAATATTATACTAATGAATGTGTGATAATGTATGAGACCTCGAGGATAACACAATGATGATACTAATAAGCATGCATAGTGATGGATATAAGTTCAAGGACAGGTAATCCAGGAAGCAAATATCAAGAGGGAGCACACTCCAGTTGTTCCTGCAAGGAAGCAAAGATCAAGAGGGAGCACACTCCAGTTGTTCCTGCGAGGAAGCAAAGATCAAGAGGGAGCACACTCTAGTTGTTCCTGCAAGGAAGCAAAGATCAAGAAGGAGCACACTTCAGTAGTTTCTGCAAGGATGCAGATATTCAGAGGGAGTTGACCACTTCTCACAATCCACATTAGAATGGAGTTGCAGAAAAGAAGCAAAGACTGAGAGGGATTCAACCCTACAAACAAACAAAGATAAGTATTTGAATTATCATTCCTTGCATATTTTATTGTTTAAATAATACTGTTCAATAATGTATATACTCATGTTCCTAGAATTAGGTTGTGTATTATGCATATTAGAATAGTTGCATTGATGAATAGTATACTACTAATATACATGGGTAAGTGGCCTATGGCACTGTGCAACATTCCATTGCTACTTATCTAGAATGAAACCTCTTTGCTGACATGTTGGGAATTGTGCACACTCTTAACAATGTTTTGGTAGAGATTGGAAGGCATCTAGAAAGTTATGGGATATGGATAAATGTTGTATTGAAGCATCGGCTAAGATAATTGCATGACTGTATGACATATTTATTTATGTGTAAGAATTTGTTCTGAAAACTATGAGATGTTTTCTAATCATGCAATTTAACTTGTTGTGTAGGAAAGATTTTATACCATCACCTACAAAAGAAGGACTACAACATTTGTTTCAGCAAGAAAGTTATCTATTGAAAATATTGAAGATATTGAAGTTCCCAGGATCTGGGAAGAATGCCATGATCGAGGAGTACCAGTCGATCATGAAGATGTTTGGGATGCAGTCCCAAGACCTGAAGGGGAGTCTGTAGTGAATTCCAAGAGGATCTACAAGATCAAGCATGCTGTAGGTGGTAGCATAGAGACTTTTGCTCCTGTAGCCAGATACACTTCCATTAGATCCGTATTGGCTCTGGTTGCAGCGATGAAATGGAAGATACGCTAAATGGATGTCAAGACTGATTTCTTGAATGGTGTAGTTGAAGAGGAAGTGTATGTGGAGCAGCCACTCGATTTTGAAACAATGACAGGGAGTCATATGTGTGCAGATTGAAGAAAGCCTTGTATGGCTTGAAGCAAGCTCCCAGAACTTGGTATGGTAGGATGGACAGTTTCCTATGTAGTTTGGGCTTTACCAAGAGTAATGCGGATTCCAACCTTTACTACAAGTTTGAGGAAGGAAATCCTGTGATACTACTCCTATATGTGGATGACCTATTTGTAACAGGAGATGATAGAATGATTGTCGATACAAAGAGGAAGCCTGCTACCGAGTTCGATATGAAGTACTTGGGGATGATGCACTATTTTCTAGGTATGGAGGTGTGGTAGAGTACAGATGGGATCTTCCTTGGACAAGGGAAGTATGCAGTAGATATCCTGAAGAGGTTCGGGATGATGGACTGTAAGGCCATAGCCACACCTATGGCATCAAACCTGAAGCTTCTGTGTGATGCTTTATCTGAGCCGGTTGATGTCTCTATGTATCGTCAGATGATTGAGTCCTTGATGTACCTGACGAACATGAGACCAAATATTTGCTTTGCGGTGAACACATTGAGTCAGTTCCTGATGGATCGGAGGATTTTTCACCTTATTGCTGTAAAGTATATTCTGAGGTACCTGAAGGGTACAATTGATTATGGGCTCAAGTATGATGCGAATCAAAAGTTTAACCTACAGGGTTATGTTGATTCAGATTGGGCAAGCAGTGATACAGATAGGAAGAGCACTTCTGGGTGCTGCTTTAGTATGGGATCAGGTGTGATCTCTTGGTTTAGCAGCAAGCAGTCCTGTGTAGCACTAAGTATAGCCGAGGCAGAGTATGTTGCAGCCTGTGCGGCTAGTTGTGAGGTAGTATGGCTGCGGAAGCTACTGTCAGAGTTATTAGATCTCCCGCTGGAGGCTACTGGTATCTTTTGTGACAACCAGAGTTGTGTGAAGTTGTCTGAGAACTTGGTTTTCCACGACAGGTCGAAACACATAGAAATCAAATACCACTATATCAGGGATATGGTACAGAGAGGAGCAGTGAAGCTCCTGTATGTTGCGACCGATGAGCAGATTGCAGATGTATTGACGAAGCCACTAGCCAAAGTGAAGTTTGAGTACTTCAGAGAGAGGCTTGGAGTTCTTCAGATTGATGACACTTCGAGGAAGAAATGATGGACACATTTGCTAAAGCCATTCCAAGCATGTTGGAAGGAGGATCCTTCACATGGCTGTGGATGTAAGCGCTGGATGATGAGCATCAGAGCGATGCTCCAATTACTGCTCTGTATATGCATCAGGATGATGCTGGATATGATCAGTTGGATCACTTGTATGTACACATCATGTTGGATGCTGGATATGATCAGTTGGATCATTTATATGTATGTACACATCATGTTGGATGCTGGATATGATCAGTTGGATCATTTATATGTATATGTATGTACGCATCATGTTGGATGTTGGATATGATCAATTGGATCATTTATATGTATATGTATGTACGCATCATGTTGGATGCTGGATATGATTAGTTGGATCATTTATATGTATTTGTATATGCATCATGTTGGATGCTTGGACCATGTATCTGTATATGTATCAGGTGGATACTGTGTATGATCAGGTAGATCATGTATGTTGATATATATCAGGTGGATACATTGTATGATCAGGTGGATCATGTATGGTGATATGTATCAGGTAGATACTTGGTATGCATCAGGTAGATGCATTGTATGATCAGGATGATCATGTGTACATCAGGATGATGTATGGTGAGTATCATATTGATACTCTGTGGCCATGGACAGGTTGTGCAAAGGAAATCCTAGATTTGTTCTAGGTCACATCCACTATGAAAAAGGATTGGCACTGTGTATCACATGTAAGACCTGGGAGATCTGATAGGTTGGGCTGTGTGCCTGTAATAAGTCATGGGATGCTCTTTCGAGGGTTTGTGATAGTGGGCCACATGTAAGACCTGGGAGATCCGATAGGTTGGGATGTGTGCCTGTAATAAGTCCTGGGATGCTCTTTCGAGGGTTTGTGGTGGGTTGGTACAAGTAAGACCTGGGAAATCCTATAAGTTGGGTTGTGTGCCCATAATAAGTCCTGGGGTGCTCTTCGAGGGTTTGTAGCAGAGGTCACATGTAATCAGTCCTGGAGATCTTGTCGGTCGTGCTTAGGCACATAAATGTTCCTGGGATGCTCTTTAGAGTTCTTTCCGGTCATGCTATGCACATAAACGTTCCTGGGACACTCTTTTAAGTTTTTGTGACAGTCACATGTAATAAGTCTTGGAGATATGGACAGGATGAAAAAGGCCTCATATGCTCTTTAGGGTTCTTTCTAGTCAAGAGACTCTTTTAAGGTTTTGTGATGCACGTAATAAGTCCTGAGGATTCCATAGTATGGCCAGTAATGATGAAGACCTGCAGGTGGTGGGCCTACATCCAGTATGAAAAAAGACTGGCTCTGTAGAACTTCCTATGACGAGTAGATTCAAAGATTGATTGAGATAGCAGTAGCAGTGACGATGACGATGAATCGATGATGATTATGCAGTGACGATGATCCAGAGAAGAAGACTTGTGCTAGAAGACCTGTGTCGAGAAATACCTTCCTAGTTAAGAGGGAGTGTTGATGTATATGTAACTTCGAAATGTATTTCATATATGTATATTGTACTCCTATAGAGATGGTATTATTCCTCTATACATAAGTGTTCGTATTCCTATAGAGATGTTATTATTCCTCTAAACGGAAGTGTCGTCATTTATATTGTAAGTGTCGTAACTTATACTTGATGGGTTATTAGACCACCTTGTTGGGGTCGGCCCTTTATAAGTCATGTGGGTTGAAGGGTTATTAGACCACCCTATTGGGGGTCATCCATGTGGGTCAAAGGGTTATTAGACCACCCTATTGGGTGTCGGCTCAGTCAACATTATGTTATGTGGTTAAGTTAAGGCCGACCTAGTAAAGGTTATTAGGCAAGTCAATTCAAGTATAAATAGAGTGCGGGAGGCACTCTATTTCATCATTCTATTCTCTCTCACACTCTCAGGAGAGTGGCACACTTGTGGAGTAGGAGAAGTTGCTGCTAGGAGATGTCTATCTCTTATGCTTGGGTTGTATCATTGCTCTATCTATCTCTGAGGAAGTTATTGGGTTTTTTCACCTTTATGGTTTTCCCAAGTAAACTCTGTGTCTCTTGTGTGCTTGCATTATTGTGTCCATGATTGATATGTTGTACATGTTGTTCTCTCAGTTGAGATCCTAGATCAGATTGAAGTAAATTCTGAAAAATTAACAGGATTGTCCATGATACCTAGTTCTGAAAGGAAGGATCACTGGAGTTGTTAGACTAAATCCCGAGTTCTGAAAGGAAGGATTGTCCACGATCCCTAGTTCTGAAAGGAAGTATCATGTCTGCTACAGGTGATGATGCTCCTGATGATGTTCCAGTACTGTAGATGAGGATGCTCCAGTGTTGTAGATGATGATGTTCCAGGATGCTCCAGTGCTGCAGATGATAGTGTTCTAGTATTGTAAACGAGGATGCTCCAGTGTTGCAGATGATGATACGTCAGCTCTGTACTAAAGATGATGATGAGGTTCCAGCTCTGTGCTGCAAATGTTGATGATGTTACAACAACTATTCCAGTTGCTAATGTTGATGTTGAATAACTTCCAATTATTTATAGATGTGCCAATCAATGTTCGAGATGATGTTGTTGATGATGCCTATGTTAGTTTTTAATCATTTAATTCAATATGATCTAGGATCTTAACTGAGAGAACAACATGTACAGCATATCAAACACAAGAAACAAGAGACATAAAGCATTTCACCGGGAAAAACCAAGAAGGTGAAAAACCCTTGCAAATTCCTCAAATATATAATGAGCACCAATACAAAGATCACAAAACAATAGATAGTCTCCTAATAGCTTCTCCTCCTCCACTTTTGCGCACTCCTCCTCTCTCTCACTAATGCGAAGTGAGTGAGTGAATGAATGGATAAATAGAGAGGTGCTCCTCTCTATTTATACTTTACCTTTACTTGCCTTTTACTCTAACTGGGCCGACCTCCCTTAGGAGAGTCTAATAACCCATTAGGACTTGTCATTGGGCCGATCCCACTAGGGTGGTCTAATAACCCTTTAACCCATACTGGACCAACCCCTCTAAGGTGGTCTAATAACCCATCAAGTATAAGTTACGACACTTACAATGTAACTTGCCACACTTGCAAATACAAATGACGACACTTCCAATCAGAGGAATAATACATCTCCGTTGGGGATACAATAAAGTACAAATGTAATACATACAATATACAAGTGAATATCTTCCGAAGTTACAAATACATCAACACTCCCTCTTAACTAGGAAGGTACTCTCTTGACACAAGTCATCAATACATGTAGGCACAAGTCTTCAATACTGGAGCTGGATCATCGTCACTAGATCACTGGAGCATCATCGTCACTGTTGTTGTACTCATCATCTGATCACTGGTTCTATCTCTCAATTCTTCTCGTCATAGGAAGTTCTACAGAGCCAACCCTTTTTCATGTTGGATGTAGGCCTAGCCTCGATGTAGGTCTTCATCATCTATGTGAGCAAGCCATCTAGTATGTACATATCAGGACTTATTATATGCCTCTGCAAAACCTATCTACCATATGGTCACCCCATCATCAGCAATCATCCTCTTGCTGGAACATCATCTGCTGGAATATCCTCACCAACAACATCATCAGTTGGAATATCTTCTGCTGTCAGCAACCTCATCAATTGGAACACCATCTACTGGAATATCCTCATCAGCAGCACCATCAGCTGGAACAACATCATCGTCAGATGGAACACCATCTGCTGGAACATCCTCATCAGTAGCGCCATCAGCTGGAACACCTGTAACAAACATCAGTAACTAAATACTGATACTATCAGTCAACCAGTACTGATCTACCCTCACCCTTGGAGAGGAATCCATCCCTACGGATAGGAATCAGTTCGTGAGAATTTGAACTATTAGTCAGCCAGTACGTATCTACCCTCACCCTTGGAGAGGCATCCATCCCTATGGATAGGCATCAACTCGTGAGAACTAGAACCATTAGTCATCCAATATTGATCTACCCTCACTCTTGGAGAGACATCCATCCCAACGGATAGGCATCAGTTCATGAGAACTGGAACTATCAGTCCGCTAGTACTAATCTACCCTCACCCTTGGAGAGGCATCCATCCCTGCGGATAAGCATCAGTTCGTGAGAATTGGAACTATCAATCAACCAGTATTGATCTAGCCTCACCCTTGGAGAGGCATCCATCCCTACGGATAGGCATCAGCTCGTGAGAGCTGGAACTATCAGTCAGCAAGTACTGATCTTCTGTCCCTCCTGGACAGGCATCTATCCCTTCGGATAGGATCTCCATCAATCTCTCTTTCTAGAGGCTTAGTCAGCACATCAGCAACTTGTTCATCTGTAGGAACATACTCAAGCTTCACAGCTCCCTTCTGCACCATATCCCGGATATAGTGGAACTTAATCTCGATGTGCTTCGATCTATCATGAAACACAGGATTTTCTGTCAACTTGATGCAACTCTGGTTGTCACAGAGTATCTCCGTAACATCAATCTATGCATCAAGCAATCTTGTCAACATCTTGCGAAGCCACACTGCTTCACCACAAGATGAACAAGCTGCTACATATTCAACTTCGTCTATACTCTATTCCATGTAGGATTGCTTCCTGCTAAACCAAGAGATCACACCTGATCCCATACTGAAGCAACACCCCGAAGTGATTTTCCTATCAATGGCATTGCCTGCCCAATCCGAATCAACATAACCCTTCAGGTTAATCAGAATATGCTTTGCAACATGTCTCGGATCCATCAAGAACTGGCTCAATGTGTTTACAACAAAGCAAATCTCTGGTCTCGTATTTTTCAAGTACATCAAGGACCGAATCATCTAAAGATACATCGTGGCATCAATCGACTCTGATGAAGCATCACTCAATAGCTTCAGGCTCGATGCCATAAGTGTGGCCATGGCCTTGCAGTCCATCATCTTGAACCGCTTCAGGATCTCTACTGCATACTTCCCTTGTTCAAGGAAGATTTCATCTGCACTCTGCCACACCTCCATGCCTAGAAAATAGTGCATCATCCCCAAGTCCTTCATCTCGAACTTGGCAGCAAGCTTCCTCTTCATATCAACAATCAATCCATCCTCACCTGTCATAAACAGGTCATCCACATATAGTAGGAGTATGTATTTCCTTCCTCAACCTTGTAGTAAAGTTTGGAATCCACTTTACTCTTGGTAAAGCCCAAACTAGTCAGGAAGCTGTCAATCCCGCCATACCATGTCATGGGTGCTTGTTTCAAACCGTACCAGGCCTTCTTCAATTTGCACACATATGAATCCCTGTCATGTGTCTCAAAACCGAGTGGCTGCTCCACATACACTTCCTCTTTGAATACACCATTCAAGAAAGCTATCTTGACATCCATCTGGAGTATCTTCCACTTCATCACTGCATCCAAAGTAAGTACTGTTCTGATGGAAGTGTATCTGGCTACAGGTGCAAAGGTCTCTTCATTATCTCTCCCTTCTTTCTGGGAGAATCCACGAGCCACAAACCTTGCCTTGTATTTCTCTATGATAACATCTGCAGCATGCTTGATCTTGTAGATCCACTTGGAAGTCACAATAGACTTCCCTATTGGTCTCGGGACCACATCCCAAACATCATTCTTCATGATCGACTGGTACTCCTCGATCATGGCATCCTTCCATTACTGCATCCCAGATCCTGGGAACTTCAAATTCTTCAATATCTTCAATAGGTAGTGTTCTTGAATTCCGTTGCTGGAACAAATGTCGTTGTCCTTCTTTTGTAGGTGATTGTACACAATCTTTCCTACAAGTCAAATTCAATTGCATGATTAGAAACATCTCACAGATTTCAGAACAAATTCTTACACATAAAGACATATGTCATACAGTCATGCAATTATCTTAGACAATGCTTCAATACAACATTTATCCATATTCCGTAACTTTCTAGATGCCTTCCATCTCTACCAGAACATTGTTAAGAGTGTGCACTACTCCAACATGTCAGCAAAGAGGTTTCATTCTAGATAAGTAGCAATGGAGTGTTGTACAGTACCAAAGGCCACTTACCCATTACTATATTAGTAGTATCTTGTTCATTAATGCAACTTTTATAAAATGCATAATGTACATCCTAAATCTAGGAACATAAGTATGTACATGAATGAACAACATCATTTAAGTAATAAGAAATGACAATTCAAATACTTATCTTTGTTTGTTTGTTGGGTGGACTCCCTCTCAATCTTTGCTTCCTTATAGGAATTAATGGAGTGTGCTCCCTCTTGATCTTTGCTTCCTTGCAGGAACTACTGGAGTGTGCTCCCTCTTGATCTTTGCTTCCTGGATTATCTGTCTTTGAACTTATATCCATCTTAGACCACTATGCATGCTTAAGTGTGCACTAGTGTCATCATTGTGTCATCCTCAATATCTCATACATAATCATACATGCATTAGTATAATCTCAATACTATCAAAACATGTATGGTCATGATCATTTCATACACATGTAATTTATCACAAGCGTTAGTATTCAAGGTTTCAGGGAGTACTTCTTTTACTCATGTATATTCTTATTTGACCATAGGACTCTTCTAGTTTGTCATATCACTAATCAAACTAAGAAGCATAATATGCATAAACTCAAACTTATAACTTCATGAATAATCATTATCAATCATACAAAAGTATACTTATATGAGACCCTAAAACAAGGTAGGATTCTAACTTGATATAATAAAAACATACCTGGATTATCATGTTTGTGAGTTATGTCTAACATACCCAAACAATGTCTTGTTTGTTCTCTTCAATGATTTAGAGACCTTGTGCTAGTAACATGCATATCTCATAAGTTAAGCATTGTAGAACCAAATTATACATACCTCATAAGTAGAGCTTCTATGTGATCAATGGCTATGGATGAGTCTTTGTCTCCATGTCACCATGGTCATATGTTCTTCATATAGAACTTGAATTGTCTTTCTTGATGTACCTTTCATGTTAGCAGACAACATCATCTTCATACAACACCGCAGTGCATTAGTACAATCATAAGTATCATAACCCTAATAAATGAATGTCTTCTATCATTGATATGCATTCAAAATTTTACTAAGGTGATAAGACAAGTATAAAATTAATCAATATTGTACTAACCTCAATAATATGAAGACAAACCTATAAACTTAATCATGAACGGATTTCAAAACATACCTGTATCTCCTCAAGTCATACCTGTCGGGATTGCTTGTAGTCTTCTTATGTAATGCCTTAGCCTCATCTCCCTTTGGAATTGGAACTTCTTCACTTATGTAGGAGTCCAATTCATTCTCTTCTAGGATTAACCCAATCCTATACACTTTGATTTGTTGAAACTGGATCTGGAGCTGGCTAGGGTTTGGCAGAGAAACCCTAAAAATCCAAACGTCGAATTTCAAACTTCTTTATAGATAGGGAGATGCATTTGACTGAGGCGATCAAGATGGTGTGCTCAGATTTTGAAAACTTCAAAAATTGACGCTTTAAAAATGACCTACGAATTTCGAATCTGCAACTTCTGTCAAAATCTGGTTTTCTGGTTTTTCTGGTCCAAAACCCGAACTAGGGTTTGATATATCCTGAGGTTCTACCCAACAAAAAACTTTGATCTTGGTCTCTAAATTTCAATTTTTCTGAGGAGAGAAATCTTGTGCTGAGAGAACTCCAAAATTCCACTTCTGTCAAAAGCCCTAATTCCCCACAATAGTGACAAGCCAAAAATGAAAATGCTCAGAATCCAATTTTGTTTGGACAGAAATATATGCCATATTGTTCCTAGTGCATCTCTGAAATTTCGGATCCTCAGGGTCTGAAACTTCGTCCTGTGGTAGACTGACCTGTCATCTTTCCAACCCCACATATCTGACCTCAAATGGATTCTCTATGAGAGAGATATGCTAAGTGTCGCAACATGACCTGTTTATTAGATGAAACAACATAGTGAACTTGTATGGAGTTCCACGTGGCATTTTTCAACTTCGACGTTTGAAACTCGGACCTGTGAAACTATAGTCTGTGCCCTAACTAACACTCTTTATGAAATTCCATTTGGAGCTTCCTAGCCTGAGATATGACCTTTGTGCCTAGGTCACTTGTTTAGGGCTGAATTCTGGAAGAGGCAAAAACCCTAATATGGGGTTAAACTTTCCTGCCCCCAGGGGTTCTTTAGCTTGGTCATACAAGAGGACCAAGTCACCTTCAGCATATTGTCGGGGATGAACAGACCTATCATACTGAACCTTGATACGACGTTTATTGGCATCTCGACGTTGCTCTTCAAGTTTCTCAAGGTGGATTAAACGTTGCTCAATACCCGACGTATCAGGGAGGAGCTCTATATCTAGTTTCAACGAAGGGATTTCGCATTCAATTGGTAAGGTCGACTCCACACTGTGTACCAGCTGAAATGGTGAGAACCCGGTGGCAGTCTTGACTGCGGTTCGATACACCCACAAAGCATGATATAACATGATGTGCCAATTGTTCTTGCTTGTTGGATGGTACATTGGAGAATGGTCCTTAAAGACTTGTGTACCTGCTTCAACCTGACCATTCGCTTGGGGATAGTAAGAACATGAGTGTTATTGACGAAACCCAAGCTTAAGTGATAAATCCTCCATCATTTTGTTCTGAAAGTGACTGCCATGGTCAGTGACAATCTCTTTCAGAATACCGAACTGAGTGATAATCTGATTGAATACGAAGTGGGATGCTGTAGAACCATCGAATTTAATGGTAGGCATGGCCTCAGCCCATTTGGAAAAGTAGTCCACGGACACTATGATATGGTGATGCCCCCTAGCCGAAGCTAGTTTTCAATCCATGAAATCCACCCCCCACTTGGTGAAGGGACAGACGGTGATGACCAGATGAAGGGGCGCTGGATGCGAGCGTACATTTCGAGAAAACACCTGGCAAGGATGACATCTCTTTACAACGTTGACACAATCTTTAAAGACCGACGGCCAGAAGTAACCCGCTCGCATGATACGTTGAGCTGTAGCAAGCCTGGATAAGTGACTGCCACATGCCCCAGCGTGGCAATCATTAAGCACACACTCAGCTTCTTCATGAGTCAAGCAACGACGGAGAATAGAATCCTTTCCTCGACGATACAAAGTGTAGCCGACGATAGTATAATCTTTGGCATGATGTTTCACACGTCGTTGCTCATCTCGTGAATAATGCGAAGGAAGCTTCAGAGTTTGGAGATATACAATGATATCCCCATAACAAGGGTCCTCTGACGAGATAAGAAATAAGTGTTCATCCACAAAGGAATCTTCATGGACGACATCCTCATCAAGTCGCGGAAGGTCCGACATAAGATCAGCAAAAACCAAGGATTTCCATGACTTCGCCGAAGGAAAATTGAGATCAAACTCTTGAAGGATCACAATCCATTTATTGTACTCCCCCCTATAAGACGTCGCGATAACATGAACTGAAATGGATTGATATGCGCAATAACTGTGGTTTTCCTAAGCATGGTATAGTGTCATAACCATTGGATTGCATGAACAGTCGCAAGTGCTTACTTCTCCATGTGAGTATATCTCAGCTCAACGTCTACTAGGTTTCGACTAAGGTAATAGATCACATACTCCACGAGCACATCATCAACCTGAACCAAGACCATGCCAATCGTCTCTTAAGACGCAGCCATTGTTGGTGTCCATTTTGTCACCATTTTTTATCATCGAATCTACTCTGAATGGTGTTATTTTCATTATTCTTGCTATATTAAGTTATTATTTTCTCCATTTAGCCCATCAAACAAACCAGGTATGCATATATTTATTTATTACACAAATCTTGTTCACATCTTGCTATATTATGATTTATTTATGTTTAAATGACATTTTCTAGGCATACTTGACATTTAAGTTTTGATTTATAGGTTGTGTTTTTCAAACGATCCTTCATTCAAACCACATGTTTATGTTGCTTAAGCTTAGCCATGTTCAGCTCGTCTTTCAGCCTTGCATTCAGCTCGCGAAATCCACGGTTAGCATGCTTCGGGATATTAAAGTAAAAAATGGGCACGTGGGTTCTGTTAGCCACACGGTGGTCATGGTTAATGAGCCGTTGTTCTGGAAGATTCATCCCTATGCTCTCCAAGCTCAACAGCACATCCCACGTCCACGTCAACACTCCAACACGTCGATTCTCGTCCATTCAACCTGGAATCTCGCATTCCCATTCACGTCGGTGTTCTGGAAGAAGCCCGTCTATCCATGCTCATCCTTCCAACACAATGCTTCACCCACGTCAATGCTCCAGTAGTCCTCTCCTCCATTCGTTCAGTTCTCCAGCGCACTACCTCTTTTCCCACATCAAAGGAAGATCAATGCTGAAACTACCTTGTAAGGAATCAACCCTGTGAAGCCTGGAAGATGCTCCCTACACTGTCGCGCACCATTCAAAGCATCCGGTTACATTCATAAACGCCTCTGTTATCAGAGAGTTTGACTTTGTCAACCCTCTCATCCATTGTAAATTTATAAATAGACGCTTTCATAGAGATACAGAGTTAGTTCATAGCTGTGGAGAAGTTAGTCTGTAGACAAAGTTAGAGTTAGAGAATATCAAGAGCAGATAGCAGACATTTTGTAATTCTCTCAAGTTAATGGAAGTTCCAATTTGTTGATGTTTTGAGTGGCTAAATCAATTTATTTTCCATCTCTGATTGCTGGGAAGGGCCCCTCATCAACCGGAGGTTTTGTTCTTGTTTTCTGCATTTTCTTTTCTGCAAATAGTTAGTTTATTTTCCTGTATATGTAATTAGTTTTGTTTTTCTATATATGATATTTATTTCTTCTCTATAATTTATGTTATGCTACTAACTTAATTTGTGTTTACATATTTAGTAAATGGTCGACCAAGCTTAATAGTTTGTAGTTTGCTTTCAGTTTTCTTCCATCACCCGTAGTTGGATATTGCTTCAAATTCTTCCATCGTTAGCATTAGTTTCCTTAGTTTCTCTCTGTTAGTTTTTCTTCCTGTAGATGTAATTTAACCCTATCTTCCATGCTAAATCTTTTTTTCACATATCATAGAAATAGTTTATCTCCTTTAGACAATGATTAGAATAGGTTGCTTTCTATTAACATAGCTTCTCAACAAGTCTTCTCACCGATTTCTCTGCATTGTAGGTCCATCTGTATTCGCCAGCTGACGTTAAGATCATCAAAACTACTCCTTTTCCTTAGTTTAGTTCATTTTTCCTCATTCGGAATGGCATTCAGACTGTCATTCGGACAGGCATTCAGATCTTCATTCGGACCTTTACCCTTTATGCACTAGTTTTATGCTTTTTCAGAATCTAGTTTCTTCTACCTATTAACTATAATGCTTCTTGCTTCTAATTAACAGTTTTAGATGTAATTCAAATCTTGTTTTATGTTACATAGAGTTTTTAATTAATTTTTATTATTATTTCCTCCTTCCATATTTTCTTCCTTTATCTTCTTTCAACCTTCTTCCAAAGTGAAAGTTCTTTATATCTTATTTGATAGTTAGTTACTGTTTCAGAATTTATCAGTTTGTTTCTAGGTAGTTTATTTCCAAATCATAGGTAATAATTCCATTCCTTAAGTTGTTTTAGTTTGTTAATCATAAGATTAGTTTCCATTCATGCAGATAATGAAGATGTTCTTGATTTAAGATTTGGATCAAAAATAAGTATCTTTATCAAGTTTTCTACTTGCTTCTATATTAATATCTTTATCAAGTTTTCTACTTGATTCTATATTAATATCTTTATCAAGTTTTCTACTTGCTTCCAAATCAAGTTTAGAAGTAAATATCTTTATCAAGTTTTCTACTTGCTTCTAGTCTGCTCATGGATAGTAGATAGATCAACATGTTTAAAGTTAATTGTAATTGGTCTCTGTGTAGTTTACATCTCTTTGTCGAGGTTAGATTAGATTTACTTCCATTATGTTTTTCTATTACATTTGAAAGTCATTACGATACATTCACTCCAATTCTTGTTACATGGGAATAGATGCTTTTTCTTGAATTAGTTGTTGAAATAATTTAGTTTGTAATTTTCCTTGATTAACATAGTTTCTATTTATGTAATTTATCATCGAATTCAGTCATCTCATAGATAGATCTCTCATTTATTTACAGTTGTTTTCTAATTCCTAGGTTAGAATTTGAAATTAGGTAGTTCAGTTTACAATAATTTACATTTACAAGTTCTCCCTAACAATTATAATTTAGTTATCAGTTCTTTTCCTAGATTAGTTGTGAATTAATCATTTCATATCTTTAGTTCTGATTTTGCTCATAATTGTAATCTGGAAGTTTAAATTCAATAGTTTCTCATTTGTTCAGAAGTAGTTGCTTCTTAGTATTTATTTTTATCCCTTTCCATTGTTTAAACATAGAGTAGAGTAGTATAATCTATACTATTCTGATCTGTTGGTTCAGTTAAATTTAATTAATTCAATAGTTGTATCTTTTTGAAGTTTGACTTGGTTTTTCATTTTGAAAGATCTTTCGATCTTTTCTTTATTAAATATTTTTAAGGTCTGACAAGCCGGAAAAATTAGGTACCATTCTACCTTAGCATAGATTTTGCCTCAATTCTAAGATTACCAACCCCGGTCGATAATTAAATATTAGTTGTTTTCTTTGAGATAGCTCACACACCCAACATCCACATAAAGTATAAAATCTCTCGCGAAGTCGAGTGGACTAAGCAGAGGGGCCGATACCAAAGCTTTCTTAAGGGCATCGAAAGACTGCTGGGCTCGCTCATCCCAGATAAACGGTGTGTCTTTCTTCAATAAGCGGGCGAAACCTTTGGTAAGACTAGCATAATTCACTACAAATCGGCGTAGAAAAGTAGCTCTCCCTTGGAGGCTCTGAAGTTGTAACAAGTTGCGCGGAGGAGGCAACCGAAGTATTGCCTCAACTTTGAGAGGATCGACTCTGATACCCTCCTTCGAAACTATAAAACCTAAAAGGCGACCTGTCCTCACAGCAAAGATGCATTTATTGGGATTCAATCGAATCTTGTAGCATATACATAGTTCGAGAATCAAACGGAGGTGCTTGGGGTGGTCCACTCTCTTGCGAGAATGGCCAGCAAGATCATCCAAGAAAACCTCCATTATACGTTTGAGGTCGTGAAAGGCATAGGTCATTGCATGCTGAAATGTAGCTCCGACGTTTTTAAGGCCGAAGGGCATTTTCCGGTACACAAATGTACCCCAAGGACAAATGAATGCCGTCTTATGTTGGTCCTCGGGTTTGATTTGAATCTTATTATACCCCGAAAAGCCGTCCATGAACGAAAAAAGTTCACTCCCTGCACAAGCATCCAAGATCTGATCAATGAATGGAGTGGGGAAATTGTCCTTCGGACATGCACGGTTCAGGTGTTTAAAATCAGTGCATACTCGGATAGTTCCCTGCTTCTTATCCACAAGAATGTGATTTGACACCCATTCGGTAAGGGGAACAAGGTAGATGAAACCAGCCTCAAGCAGTTCCTCCACCTCTTCCTTGATAGCGGCTGCCTTCCTAGGGTTAATAGCACAAATACGTTGTCAAACAGGTTTAGTGTATGGATACGTTCTAATCTCATGTTCAACAATACTAGGGTCTATTCCTAGCATCTCCTCATATGACCAGGAGAAAGCTTCCCGAAGTTTCGTAAACAACTTCGTGTAAATGGCAACCTATTCCGAAAAGAAATTGTCACCGATGTAAACGTTCTCAATCTTTCTGGGAGTACAAGAGATGTTGATCAGTGTAGTGGGGGAAATATTATCCATGTTCCCCTCTGCATAAATCCCATGTGAAACCAGAGGAACCACAGGGTGACCAACCATCTCGGCAAGAGTCATCCTAAACTCTTCTTGCTCAGCGAGATCGAAGTTTGGAAGAAAATAAGAGTGATGATGCATGTCCTCCCAAGGTCTCTCACGACCACACATGGCCTCAATAATATATTCATCTGAAGGTAAAGTACCATCAAGGAAATCGTACGAACAAGATGAGTCGGCTACCCAAACCGACAGCATAACGGGATCTTCCTCATCTGTCCAAGAAAAGGGGGGATCCGGATCTACAGTGGCTTGTTGAATATCTTGATATGCAAGCTCAACAGCAGATAGTGGCATAGTCATCCCGACATGCGCAATGTCTCCAGACGTGGGATTCATGGATGGTAAGGTCCATGGATCATCCAAATACGAGGTCCGGAATGGAACATTAATTAGTGGAGGAGGCGCATTATCAGAGATGGTTCCAATAATATTAATGGGTGTAGGGAAATCAAAAGATCCCAACAATGAGGGGTATAATCTGACACCCATGTTCCCAATTGCCGGCTGAGAATCTGTAACTTGAGGGACCACTGATCCCATGGATGCTATGGAACCAGGACTAACGAAATCCAACTGGTCGATTGTCACAATCTTGCCTTCATGTGGAAAGCAAATAACTCTGAATACATTGGATGCGACAGCTTTCATAGCGTACATCCAGTTCCGGACCAGGAGAAGGTTGTAGTCGATGGGCGCATCAACCACCTCGACTTCAACAGGCATGGTTTTCCCACCCAAGCAAATAAAAAGGGAAGGGATAATCCTATGCGGCTTAAACGAGCGACCGTCAAAAGCAGTGAGCATGGTCACAGATTTGGCTAAGGGAGGAGAGCCAAGAGATTTCCAACAGGATAAGGACATTACTGATGTAGATGCGCCTTCATCAACCACCATTCTTCTAAAGAAATTCTGAAGGCACTCCACTTGGATCTGAAAATCCACGTGGTAAGGTAAGCGAGGTTGGACATCAGTAGTGTCAAACTTGATAACGTTAGGACTACCCCCATCCTGAACTCCTAACGCACTCAAAAGGGCATTCCTTTGAGAAGGACACACTTGTAAAACTTCAAGAGCCGACATAGCACACAAAGTCTGACCCAAATCTTCTACAATGGAATAGTTATGGGCGGCTCGAGCATTGGGATTATGCGTGGAGTGCTTGAGAACACCTTTCGGTATCTGCGGCATAGTAGAAGGCTTCTCGATATGCAAGGAGTTATCGGGAGGAGGAGGAGGCTCATTCCCCATATTCGGTTGTGGTGCTCCATAACCACGTTGGCGAGTAGCAACACTAACCTCTGATTTGACCATATTCATGCACCCATAACCACTAGTATTGGAAGAGGACGTTGTAGTCTCATTAGGTCCATAACCAGTAGCGGGAGAATGCGAAGCCATGTTCTGATGATGAGGAAGGGATCTTTAACACAGCTCAGCTCTGTGCCAGATGCTTCGATGCTTCTTCAATACGAGGACACAAGTGAGTAAGATGATCTTCCCCACAAAGCTTGCAAGGGAATTTCACTTTATGTCTAGGCTTATGGTCCCCACCAGCATTGTCGTTGTCCCGAGGAGAGCTGGCGTTCTCTTTTCAAGGAGTATTACGATTACTGTTATTGTTCCCATTGTTTCCACCCTTATGGTTGTTTCTCCCCTTCTTCTTACCACCAGGCTGTTGGTTACCTAATGGGGTCGTCGTTTTCATAGCATGTACATCGAACGACGGGGTGGAAGTGGACAAGGTGTGAACCTGTCCGGGAGTAGATTGGTTAAGCGACAAATTTTGCATTTGATTGGTAACCAAATCTATAGGTCAAGTACTTGCGGATCCCATGATGTCATCGGCATGTGGTCCAAGAACTGTCTTGGGCTCATGTCGTGTTCGCGGTGCGTCAGGAATAATGTCATACAAAATGCCAGACATAGAATATAATAAATCTAACTGCTGGACTTTTAAGATGGCTTGTTCCTCAGTCACAATGCCGGACATCGAAACATCCTTAGCAATATATGGGAGTAAAGACTTGAGGAACCATTCCAACAGAAACTCTGGAGGAATGTTAGCTTCACCTAACCTCTTCCGTCGACGCCACTCTTGAACGTGATAAGAAATGTGCGTGGCCTTGTTCTGGCGGAAGGTAGACAAAATTTCAGTACTAGTATCGTAATGAACTGGCAGCTGGAAATGATCCAAGAAAACCAAAGCTATCTCATTGAAACCCCTATAAGTTCCCCCAGGAAACTCAACATACCACTTCACGGCTGCCCCCGTGAGGGTGCGTTGAAATAGTCTCAAACAGACAGAATCGTGATTCAACGAGTTGGATGAGCACCAAAGGTGAAAGGTCATGACATGGTCACTCGGATCCTCACCAATCTTCCCCTCAAACTTGGGAATGTCCGAAGGGAGCTTGGTAGGGATCGGAGGCCAATTGGGATCGTGACAGACCGGATCATTCGTGAGCTTCAAAATATCCAGAAGGTTCAGTCGAGCAAGGAATGGGAGTTGAGGCTGTAAAGCTTGATTGTAAGCTCCCATAAAAGGTTGATTGTAAGGACCCGAAGGATAAGAAGGACCATAGGCTTGACCATGACCATTAAAATGTTGATTATACGGACCAGACGGACCATAATATTGACCATGGCCATAAGGTTGATAACCTCCTCCAATTTGACCCATATGAGGGTAAGCAGGTATATATGCGTTTTGAGAACCATATTGAGGTGGGTTGTACTGAGAGCTAGCACCGACTGTATTGTAGTAAGGGTTACCACCATAATTATGGGGCATATACATGCTATTCGTAGCAGGAACCGTGTTGTAATGACCATGATGGTAGGATATGTTCCCACCCCCTATGTAAGCATTATTAGTAGCATGAGCAGTCATGTGGTGACCATAAGTATGAGATGTATTCCCAACCCCAACATTGGCATTACTAGTAGCAGGAATGGTGGCGTTGTGACCGTGAGTATAAGGTATATTCCCACCTCCTACATTAGCATTACTAGTAGTGGCAGCAGACGTAAAAGTATGTGGTATGTGTCCACCCCCATGATTGGGAGGAATGTTAACATTCGCAAAAGTGGTCCTAGGATGTCGTGTATGGGCATGTGTATTATTATGTGGATGGCAAGTCATATTCCGAACAGTGTTCCTATTAGGATGGGTAGTCCCAGGAGGCGGTCGTCCTCCAACATTTGCATTGTTAGGAGGGATGTGACCGGTCCCCATACTGTGTGTGTGAGTGGAAAACGTGGTGCCCCCGGCGAGGGTATTTCCCCCAGTCGTTGCAGTGTTGCTAACACCATGACTAGTGTCAGCATGACTACCAAACTGTTGATGCCTCAGATATCGTAGCATCAATCAGAAAGGGATTCTCCCCGAGAGATGGTCCCAATTAGACTATCTCCCGTTTGGTGTAGGGAATCCGTCCGGTTAGCGGTTCCGGCAACCGTGGGTGTGGAGTTTAAATCCAATTCTACCGGTTATGGCCCGATCCACCTTTCTTTTGGGTTTTATGTATTTTAAATGAGATGCAAGTGCCTAAATTATACGATCTAGATGCAACTAAAACAGATCTACGACTAGGAATCTAAACAAATCATTGCAGGGAACACGCTTAAGGGATGAGCAATCAGCCGTAACAAATATGTAAATAAAGAACAGGTAGCTGCTATTTCTCACAATTAAAGCTACAGCAAGATAAAGATCTTGAGAAGATAGCTTCTCATTCAACATGGAACGCATCAATTGCTCATAAAACAGAAAAGGTAAAAAGTTTATTTAATCTACGTAGAAAGGATAAAGAAACAAATCTAAATATAACAAAACTGGAATTAAACTTAAAGATCCCTGCAAGGAGCAATTTAAAGGCATGAACAATGAGCCACATGAGTTATCCTGAAGAAAGAACAGTTAGCCATTCGATCTAGACAAAGAAATCTACAGCAATGCATTTCATTGTTCACAAAATAGAGAAAACGCATGCCCAGGGAGGAGCAAAATCATTAATACAAAGAAATAATTCAGGTGATAAGAACGATCTCACATTATAGAACAGCAGCCATTAGAATAGTCCAACATACAGCCGCCTAACATCCCAGGCAAAACGTCCATCTCCCGTGGCTTCTATTAGAAAAATCAATTTACAGACCCGACATAAGATAGCTCATATCGTTTGCCCCAAATTTCATTCCCTGCCAAAAGTCCTCTCTAATCTTTCCTAGCTTCTATTTATATCTACACATTTTCCCTTTGGGCTGACACCTAGCATCCTCCACCTGTCATTTACAGGAATTTCCTCTATAATCGACTACCAAAATGATTATTCTTTTACAAAATTGTTCTGACAGAAATAGGGACAGCTGTCCCATGGCTTACGCCTTACATATTCAAAATATACATAGCAGAAAATTGGCTAATACCAAAGCTTTCCCTGCTGGGCACGTGTTTGGCTGAAGAGAGTGGTTCAACTGAATTCAGTTTGCTTCATTCCTGTGCGTGAGCTTCTGTTGGCAGAGGGTCGCCCAAGTTAATTGTCACTGATGCTGCCTGGGAAGAGGCCCTCGAATCCCCTGCTGATGCTGCTCCTAATTGGAAAGGGGGAATTGAACTGGCCAAACTTTCTGCCATTGCTGGGGAAGAGGCTGCTGGGAGAGAGGCTGCTAGATCTACTGATGCTCCTGCTGCTGCTGCAGCTTTCCTGTCCTCCTCTGCTATGTAGCTGTACCACACACCTGTGTCCCTTATGACCATGTTTGCTGCAGCAGGGAACAAGATTTTCTGAGAAGTCACATTCTTCCCGAGCTCAGCTTTAATGCTTTGAACTTCTGCTACTGCAGCTTGATGCACTTCCTTCAGCAGATGGTTGTGGAGTGATGATGAACCAATATAATGTTGGAGATCATCCATGGCCAGGACATCAATCCTTTTCACATACTCCATCTGGACGCCTAGCTCTTCTTTTAGCTGAGACAACTGCTGCTCCTTTTCCGGGAAGTCTTCTAGGGTCTGAGGGAAACTCAATGTGCAGTTGTCATGGACTCCTTTGAGCTTTTGGTATAGGCTGTTAATTTTTTCTGTAGTTCTCTGCACACTGGTTATTAGCTTATTGGCACAGTTCCTGCCGAACTCCAGCAAGGCTATGTCTTCATTAAAATCGTCTACAGTTTTAAATGGAAGATGCGGGGGGAAACCCCCTTTCCCTTCTCTCCATGCCATCTGACTTAAGAGATTTGCTTTGACACGGGTATTCTTAGCTTTGAGCCTGTGGGCCTCCGCATTAATTTCTTTCAATCTGACTATCATGGCCTTGAGCTTGCAAACCTCGTCAGTGATTAGCTCCTGCGTGTCATTTATTTGCTTCAGGATGCTACAGGACAGCTCATGGAAGGGAGACATGTCCATCCTTTTGCTCTCAGCCTGCTCTAACCGCTCAGCTAATGTCTGCTTGTCTGCTTCTAGATGAGAAGCCTTTTCTTCTGCTCCATTCTTCTCTGCTTCTACAATCATTATTTGGAGTGTTAGCTGGTCCTTTTCCTCCTCCAGCTGGCGGTACTTGTTTGACAGCTCCTTATGTTCGGCGTACAAGCAATTATACTTATTCACTGCCAGGTCTCTTTGGGATTTCTCATTAGCCACAGTTTGTTGTAGCGTGCGAGCTTTCTTCCTTGTCAATTCACTATCTCTTACCATCACGCCTACATTGGCCAGGGATGCTTTTGCCGTTGCTACGGCTGCGGTTGCCATAGCAAAGGGATCTTTATCCATATTCTGCATTATAGTGACCTCTCGGTGGGTAACAATGTCTTCATGGAAGGGACTTTTGATCCTCTCTTCTGATTTGAGGACCATTGCTTTTCTTTTCTTGTCATAGACAAACTCATTCCACTTGGACACCGTACGCTTTCTCGATGGAGTGTACGGGACAATTGGTCGGTTTATGATGTCTATGTCTTCCTCTGCAGGTGGGGTCCGGACTTCCTGAGCAGGGTCTTCTCCTTTATTTTGGGCACAAGAGCCCCCTGCTTGAGAGGTGTCTATTTCCATGTCCTGTATACCGGATCCACCTGCCTCGGCATCTTCCCTTGCCTTCGATTCTTCTTTCGCCCTCTTTTCTGCCTCAGCCTGCTCAGCTTCAGCCTCTTTCTGCTTTTGGGCTTCCTCAACCTCTTTCCGCAGTCTTTCCGCTTCCTGCTGCTCTCTTGCTTCCTCAGCTTCCCGCTGTAACCTTGCTTCCTCTCTCAATCTAAGCTCTTCCTGAGCTTGGGCATCCTCAGCTTCTTTCTCTTTTTGCTGGCTGGTCTTCTGGGCCTTATTTGAGCTAGAGCTTGCTCCAGTGCCTTGGCGACAGATTCGTAGCTCGGTCATGTTGTTGATGCCTCTGAATGCCTCTTCTTCGGCATCAAGGTAGTGGGAGTACTCGAAGTGGGCATAGATATCCTTGCAATGCTCGGCCACTTTACCCTTTCTGTCGTTCCTGTGGAAGATAACCTCACCGAAGTGGAAGGCCTTCAACTCTTGAACAAATTTGTCGGCAGAGGCAACCCCTGAAAACTTATAAGCACCTATGCAGAAAGGTAGGGGGGGAAAGGAAGCCTTATGTTGCTTGTGGAGCATTGCTCCAATCCCATCCAAGAAGAGTTGCCTTACTGCTTCTTTGAGAACCACATAGTCTGTGGCATACTGCGGCAAGATGTATGGGGGCTTAGTCCCTCCAAACATTCTTAGGTAGGTACCTTGCTCCGAAAAGTAAAAGTCCCCATAATCCTCAAGGACTTCCAAAGCATTTTCTGACAGGCAGTTAGGTTCTTCTTTGAACATTTTCTCGTATAGGGGCATGATGAACCCCTCACAGATGAGTTTGTAGCTGGGCTTGTAATTCTGATCCCACAACATCTTGAATGCGATATAGACTGGGGCGGTGGCCCTATCCCATGTACAACCCAATTTGGGGAACTCTATCTTAGCCAAAATACAATCTATCAGATATGAAGACATGAAGAATTCAGCCTACTTCAAGGCTAGTCCTGGCTTAGCAGCAATTATCATCGAGGCCAGACTATCTGACAGGATAGTGGCCCAGTCAAACACCGTTCCATTGAATGCTACGTAATGGATGATAGGGATCCATTGGATTTTGTATACTGTGCCATCGGGCATGACGAATATTCTGCACAGCATCAGGGCAATCAATCTAAAAGGAGCTCTTAGATTCTGTACGTCATACTCATCATTCCCCTTTTTTCTCAAATTTTTGCCCGCTATTAGCAGCTTCTTGGCCATCTCGATGTTGTTCATCTGGCTTAACCATTCATCAGTCAGAGCTTGTTGGACACGGGGAAATCTGTAGGCTGCCGCAAGATATGCGGGTTGAAATGAGGCGATAGCCACTTTCCCGCTATCATTTATCACTCTTCCTTCAGCATCGGCATGTTGGAGTATCCATCCGATCACTTCAGCACAGGGGAACAGCTCAGGGCGGGTAGCGGCTCTAGTTATGCCTGAGGCTCTGATATTGAGATAGATTGGTGCTTCCTCTAGCAACATATCTGGGATTTCTTGGTCCCGGATCATTATGTAGATGTCACCCCATCTGATTTCTGGAGGGACACCAGTGGTGCACCTAGTGTCTTGGAGTGAAGTTTCAGTCTTAAGAGGGGCAGGCTTCTTTTCTGTCATCTTCGCCTTCTTCTTACCGGTTTTCGGCATCTTGACTTATCCCTGATAGCACCCATATACAAGTCATCATGATTTTGAGCAACATACTATGAGATTTTAACAGAGAGCATTATTGCTTTGATACATGAACGAGATAAAGAGTAATGTGAAGTTGTGTACTTAGGAGGCACAATTCATCATTTCAATTATGCAATACAAATTTAAACATTTGATTCTTTTAAAAGGGGGAAGCTTTGGGGTGTTCCTGAGAGGATAGGTGTGTCGCGGGGACAGTTTTCTCTCGGCTCGGCCCAAGGAGACATGATGATCTTCGTTTTAGCAGGGACATGATTATAAAATTTGGCCATCCTCGTTCTTTAGAGGGGCAGGTTTGGGATGTTTCTGTGGAGATAAGCGCGTTGCGGAAGCAACATGCTTTCAGTTTAGCTCTGGGGAAAGGATAGCTTTCGCCTATGCTGCGGTTTGAACGGTCAATGGCGGGTAAGCTCGGGGGCAGTTGTGACGAAAGGGAAACCCCTTTCGCACTTACGACTCGGCGAGGGCATTCGAATGCTAATGTCATTTGTGTCATTTGCCGGAGTGTTCCATGGGAAGTATTAGCTCGAGCGAGGGCCACGGCGCCGAAGACACACGGACGAAAAAGGTTTGAGCGGCTATAGTCTCGGGTCCTGGCTGGCGTAGCTTAAGTGTTCACGGGGTTTGAACAGGGGCCATGGCGCTGGTTCTAAGACTTAAAAAGGGTAGAGGTTACGTTAGAACCGACGTTTTCGAAAAGGCCCGGGGTTTTATGGCTTAATCTTTCGGCCGGGGACATGCAACGTCCATGGGGCTTCGGTATTTTCCATAGATGACGAGGCATGCGGCCTGGGAGAATAGAAAATGGAACACGTTTAACCGTCTACCTACCAATTTTATCCTATTTCTACCTTATAGACGAGAAGAGCTTGATTCGACCGTATTTGACAGGCAAAATCACCCGTGACGGGCGTTTTGCTTGTCAAAACCCCACCTATGCCCATCATTCAAAAGAAAGCTAACCCAATAGTAAAAAAACGACGTGTAGGGGACAGATTTACAGTTGAGATCCTACCTGGCACCGATGAAAACGCTAACTGAGGTGGCCGTGAACGTGGTTGAGCAATCCGAGCTGGAGCGGTTCGCACGGCGTCCAACAAATCGTCCAGATTGGAAAATTAACAATGCGTTGGCTCGTACCCCCACCGCCTATTTAAATCGAACCGGCACGTGCGAGCATTCAATTTGGTAGGTGGCGCAATTAAATTGCGGCTTAAATTCATCGCTCGTAGCGGTCACGTCCAAAGGTCTCGATTTTCGTGCAACCGTCATTCGCGGGGCCACCTTGCGAATCATATCCGCCGTTGCGGAAGGGTTCAAGGAAAGTTTCCGCTGTTTCGGGGCGCATCGTGGGAGGGAAACTCGAAGCCTTCCGCAAAAGAGCCCCGTGCTGCGGATATGTATAATGTCAAGGCTTCCGTCGTTTCAGAAAGCTTTTGTGAATGGCTTCCGCGGTTTCGGAAGGAAAGCCCGAAGGCTTCCGCAATTTTTCTTTCGATGTTTTCTAAGTCTCTTTTCGGAAAGCTTATGTGAACGGCTTCCGACGCTTCGGGCCACTTTGCTGAATTTTTTCCGCCGTTTCGGAAGGATTTCATCAAAACCTTCCGTGATTTTAACAAACCAATCCGACTTTTTCGTGCGTCTTTCCCAAGTTCCTCCGCTGTTTCGGAGGGTCTTCCGCAAGTTTTTTGATGTAAGCCTCTAAGTTCTTTTCCGAGTTTCGGAAGGGTTTCACGAACTGTTCCCGCCGTTTCGGAATGAAAACTCCAATCTTTCCGTGAACGGTCAAAAAATGTTCTAAGTCTTCTTTCGGGAGAGTTATGTAAAAGACTTCCGTCGTTTCGGAAAAACAACCGGAATCTTTCCGCGGCATAGTTTCCTCGAGCGAAGGATTCTGCCGTTTCGGGGCATTGCCCAATGGCTTCCGCAGTTTTTTCGATCGAAGAAATTCTAAGTCCTTTTCGGGAGAGTAAGACGAATGAGTCCCGCCATTTCGGGAGGCATACCGGAACCTTTCCGCGGTTGCGGAAGGCTTGAGCGAAGGGCTCCGCCATTTCGGGAGCAGAGTCATTTCGGGAGGAGAACTTGAACTACTCCGCAGACGATCGAGAAAAATTTCCAAGTTTTTTACTTCGGAAGGCTTAGACGGGCGGTTTTAAGAGATTGGCCTCCGTCGTTTCGGAAGGGTAGCCCGAAAGCTTCCGCGGCGTCGGGGACATAGGCTGAATGATTCTGCATGATTTCCCTGGGGCGTTCCGCAACCTTTTCGAAAAAGAATCTAAGTCACTTTCACAGTTTCGGAAGAAGCTCGTGAATCTCTCCGTGATATTTTCGGAAAGCTTTTGTGAATGGCTTCCGCCGTTTCGGGAGTCATTGCCCAATGGCTTCTGCGGCTTTCAAAAATTCTAAGTCTTTCGGGCGTCTCTCCCACGTTCTCCCGCCGTTTCGGGAGTCATCCCGAGAGATCCCAAAACGTTAAAAAAAACTTAAGTTTCCTTTTGGCCCTTTGGGGAAAAAATGGAAGGATTGATGGCAAGATGTTCAGTTGGGAAACAAGATTTTATGTTGAAAACACAGCTGACGGCTGGGATGGCTTCTTAGGCAAACTTTCTACAAAAATGAAAGGAGGGGCCCCAATATGTACAAAAATTTTGGGGAGGGGTGTTGCTGCAACAACACAAACATAGCAGAGGGATCAACTATGTTGTAACCAGGCATACCAAAAGAGAACAGGGTATCGTTGGTCATGGACCTGTGTGATCATGTAACTCTGGCATCCCATATCGGAAATCATGTGGATTTAAAGGATCGAACGGGTTGTCCTTGGGTGGATCTGGACCAAACAAACTAGGTTGTGTCTCAGGAGAATCCAGACCAAACAAACTAGGTTGGGTCTCGGGCGGATCACCCCCCCATGCCTCTCTAGGAGTAGGGGTGTTTGAAGTGCATTCGGCTCCACCCGATGGAAACGTAGGGATTTCTCCTGTGCCAGAATGTGCAATCATAATGTCGGCGCAATACCCTTCAAAAGAATCCGAAGACTCGGAGGGGGGCCTTCCAGTGTCCCTGATCAATACGACGTGTAAGCTCGGCAGTTGGTAAACCAGCCAACTGACAAGATCGACGGAGAGCAGGACTCCACGCCATGATATCTCTGGAGAGACTACAAAATCAAAGCGTCCCCTAAGGGCTAAACTATCGATCAAAAACAGAAAATCAGAAGAACACACCTAGAGAAACTACAGCCAAGAGCAGACAAACAGAGTGGCTAAATGAGCTCCCGACACTACAGCCGGTATGTCTCGCTGTTATAGGTCAAATTTTCACTTCTCTGTCCGTGGTCACCTTTAGCTGTCGACCACACAAAAGGACAACTTGGATTGAAGAGCATGATGACCTTGGATGATACTTTGACCTGACTTACCCTTCTGCAAGCTAGTAAAACCCTGAAAAATATCATGTTTTAACCTGTGCGCTACTCTACTTCAGCATACTAGCGCTCATGCCCTACTCCAGTGGCTCAATAGTAGCGCACATGTCCTAGTATGTGCTACTCCACTTCAGCATACTAGCACAGGCCCTCCAAAAATTGCAAACGCTGGTTGTTAAACATTGAAGTTGCATATTGTGCGCTACTCCACTGTGAAAAATTCGCGCACATATTAAAATATGATAAAAAATATATTAATTTGATGAATTGGGATTAGTTGTAGTTGGTTCTGCAACTTCCCCAACTTCCCATTCAACCACCTCTCGATCTAAACTGCCTACCTTGTCCTATAAATACAAGGAGGATTGAGGAGAGGGGTTAGACATATGGAGACTCTCATTCACAAGAGGAGAAACTTGCATTAAGGGTTGTTATGCTGGAAGAATTCCAAAGTTAGAGAAGAGCAGGAGCCCAAAGTCCAGTTGCACAAGAATGCTGCATGATCAGGTATAATTTGTACTGATTATTTGCTTTTGACAATAAAGGTTGAAACATCCTTCCTATCCCAATCAAATGCCTAATGGATTGTGTGTTTGTTTGGTTAAAATGCTTGATTGTTCTTGATGTTTAAATTGTATTTCAATTTCATCATTGTTATATCAATCAAGATACGTTGAGGAAGGTATCTTTGTGTTGCAGGTCTATTGAGCAAAAGATCAAGTTGAATATTGAGCGCAAGATCAAGCAAAGCTAGGATCAAATGTCGTTAATAAGGTATGTCTTCAAGATCTTTGATCTCTTTCCCTTTATAGATGCTTATGTAATACGATCAATGTGTTTACCTGTCACCCCAGAAGTTGATAGTGTCTCTTTCCTCGCTATAGGGTGAATTTCCCGAACAACAGACTGGCGACTCCACTGGGGAGCCGGTTGTTGTTCTGCTCTAGGAAACCCATTTTGTTGTCTTCCCAGTACTTTTTGATCCCTTTAATCGTCTAAGAGGCCTTGTAGGTCATCCCTACCTGCTTTCCTTTGCCTAACTTAGCTTTTTAAACCTCTGCAAAGCTAGTTTTTAACCTTTCCTGACTTGTGCGCTACTCCTCTATACAGACAGTAGCGCATACCTAAGCTTGTACACTACTTTCCCTACTGCATAGTAGGGCACACCTTCCAGAGTGCGCTAATTTTCCTACTACACAGTAGAGCACGTTCCTGTAACTCTCTGTTTGAGGTAGGGTTTTTATTTCCCGCTTGTTTGGTTTGGTTTCTAACTTTGTTATTGGCCTTCTTAACTGGTTTTTGAGGTTTGTAATCCTTCTTTGAGTCTCTTTGGCCTCTTTGGAGTCCCTTAAGTCATATTTTGGTTACTTGATTACTTTTGAAGTGTCTTGTTTGTTAGTGAATCTTTTTGGAGACCATGCATTGTTCCTTAACGGACATAGCTGCTCGTCCTTACCCTAGTAGTGTCTTACAGGTATACAAACCTTTGTGTTTAACACTTGTTGTTTGTTGCGACACTAGTATGCTCTTTGGGTGCCTCATCCTTTGATTTAGGGTTTGGCCCATCTTTTGGAGTCTTTGGGGTGTTTTCAAAAGCTCTTTGAGTCCCGACACTTCTTGATCTCGCTATCATTTTCAGTATCAAGTAAGTTTGAAGTACCTTAGTTTGCTTCCCATTTGAGTCTTTGTGCTAGTAAGTTTGTCTTTAGTCGCTTGCCTACCTGCTACTTGGCTTAGTGTTCTTGTTTAGGGTTTGGTGCTTTGGAGCAATATTCTAAGTTTGTTTTCCGGTTATAAGCATCTCTCATCCCTGTTTTCTTTCCACTCTATTTCCAAGTTTAAAGCTTTTTTCCTTTAAAAAAAAACTTTGTAGGACAAGTCTTTGTCGAATCATTGATTTGACTGTTGTGAACTTTAGAGTCATTTTTCCTTACTTGCATATCTTTTGTAGGTCTTACTTGCTTCCGCTTTCAAGTTCTTTTTCGTTTATATAACAGGAAAAGCAAAATAAGTTTGGTAGTTTAGAGTAGTAAGGTTTATAATCTTCGCAGAGTAGCATAGTTTACTTTGTTATGAATTTGAAAAGAAAAAGGAAAAAGAAAGCTTTGTTTAGGTTTGCTTAATCTTCATTTTGGAAAGAATATAAAACAAAAAAATAAAAGAGTCTTTTTGTTGTTGAAAGTTGTTTCATTTCATGCACTTTACTTTCTGTTGCAACCACACCACACAATGCACTACCCCACTGAGTAAAAAGTAACCTTAAAAAGAATCTTAATAAAATCAATTAGAAACGATTTTCTTTCTAGGGATACACGACACCAACTAGCTTAGGCTAGAGTTTCGAGCTTAAAACACCTTAAACTGCTCAAAGCTTGTTTCATTACTCAAAAATCGTAGTGCGACTTTCATATAGGTAAATCCATCTGTATCAAATATTCCCGGGAAACTCTACTAAAACCAGAGCTAAGAACGAGGCCGTGGAAGATCGGATTTGTTGAGGATATCCCCTCACTTTCCCTTCAACCATAAACTAGGGTCAATTCGCGTACAGGGGTCCATCTAGACTTCGGGCTTTGCTACCCTGCCCACGCGTTTTGATCAGGCTGACGACTATCCCTCTAGGATATTTCATACTTATGGTAGCCTTAGTATCAGACCTATAGGATCATACACAGGTGACAGTAGAGGATTATAGCTGTTGTACCTAGGACAGACGTGGGAGGAAATCCCTTGCATGTCTTTGGGAGGGTGGTTGGGTGATTCCAGCACTTGCACCCTTAGTCATTGTATTGTGGACCCCGGGTAGCTGTTCTTCTTCCTTCGTTGATATGTTCTGGGCCCTCATCATCCCACACTCTTCTCCGGAAGGCATCTTGTTTGCCTGGTTTGTATACTTAGGATTTTTTAGTGGTATGTTGTTTTCCCCTTAATCTTAGTGGCCACTAGGTTTTTACTTAGTTTTATTTTTATATATAATCATGGAAGACCAACAGCTTCGTAGTTGTCGAAGGTTGCAAAACCTTCTCCCACTTAGAGTGGAACCACTACCATCACCAAGACAACAAAGGACATACTCCAGTGGTTCTTTTGAAACTACTAGTGAAATAGAGGTTCCTGGTGAACCACAACCTAGGACTCCAAATCAGCAAGCTTTTAATACAGTCAAGATTGAGGATCTCACTTCTGGTGAGTTTAATACTCCTTTTAATCCTCCTTTGACCAGACTTTAACAATCCGCTTCTGGTACCTATGGGTTTCCAGCAACCTGATTATAGTGCATATTTGTTCACACCTGGGCATATTATGACTAACCCGGGAGGCGAACAGGGAGTTCCACAGACTCCCACAATAGGTATGAACACAAATACTGTAAATCCGCCTTCCAATGTTAGACCGAGTTCGACTCAGTCAGTTGTTGTTTCAACTCCGTCCTTCAGTTTTAATGCTGGTGCGTTAGGCATGCCAAGCTCAATAGCTTTGACATCCGCCTCTACCCCTACTTTTGGACCCAGTAATACAGTGAATATCGGTACACCTCCTGCAACTCAACAGTCATACCATATACCTAGTACTTGGATTTCCACACCCAATGTAGGGCTAAACACCTCTACAACTATGCCTGTCATGAGTACCATGACTGCATCGTCCACCTTGACTACCCTTGGTTTTAACACCTTTGTAGGTTACAACATGAATCAAAATAATGTACCTGCAGGAAACACCCATTTTTCTCTATTTTCGGGAGGAGGGGGGTAACATCCTTAATCAACAATATGACAGGGCTAATGCCCAGCCTCAGTGGACAAACGTTCAGAGTACCAACCCACTTTCATTTGGATGGGGGAATTTCAACAACACTTTCACACAACAACAGATGGCTGGGGGCAACCCCTACCAGCAGATGGTTGGGGGAAACCCCTACCAGCAGATGGCTAGGGGCAACCCCTACCAGCAAATGGTTGGGGGAAACCCCTACCAGCAGATGGCTGGGGGCAACCCCAACCAGCAGTTCATGGGTCAGACTATGGGTGGTTTCCCCTTTATGACCCCAGCTTATCAAATGCCATCTTATAGACCTCGTTTACTGTTTCTGGCAACTCTGAATTTACCAGATATTTCCAAGTTAACGAATGATCCAATGTACCATAACGCGACGTGGCCACCAGTTCCTACTAAGTTACCTTCAGACATTCCAAAATTTGAAGGAAAAACTGGTGAGGACCCTGGTGATCATGTTACCACTTTCCATTTATGGTGTTCTTCGAACTCGTTGAACGAAGATTCCGTTAGGTTGAGACTTTTCCAAAGAACCTTAACCGACGTTGCGTCCAAATGGTACATTGAGTTACCGGCAGCTACATTTTTTAATTTTTGGGATCTCGCGACAGTTTTTCTGAACCACTTCTAGCTTCCTGTTCGGTACGATGCCAGGACGGATCTTTTGTCTACATTTAGAAAGAATAAGGCCACTCACTTATCTGATCACATTCAGGTGTGGCGAAGATGAAAGAGGCTCATTAAAGCCAATATACCTCCAGAATTTCTTCTTGAGTGGTATCTGAAATCACTCCTTCCTTACATTTCTAAGGAAGTAACTACTTCTAGAGTGTCCTCAGAGAAAGAAGCCATTTTACGGACCCATCAGCTAGACCTTGTTTATGCACAGTCTGGGATACTTTATGAGATTATACCAGAAGCATCACGATCAAACACTGATCTTGGCAGACCTAAACCTGGACCACATGTTGATGGCATAGTGGGTTCAGTAGATTCTGCAGCTTTCGAAGCATTGACTAAGCAGGTTCATGCTTTATCTGTCAAACAATCGACTGCATAAGTGACCTCCGTCACAACCTCTCCTTCTACTTCTGAATCTGTAAACTAGGTTCAGAATAATCAAAAGGGCCCTCGACAGCCCAACAACAAAAAGAAGGGCAAGAAAGGAGAGGCTTAAGACTCCCAAACTATAGCCGGAGGTAACAGAATCAGTTATAAAGGCCCCCAGACTTCACTGCATGCACAGGGTCAAGTCCCTATACAACAGGAAACTGTGTTGTCCGACCTCTATCTGACTCAGAACACTCGCAGTATAACCACTACGAATACCTTATGTGATACCTAGGTAAGGAAACTAAGGTCACCACGATATAACCAATGCTCAGGGGGACAGTCATAGGTGGGATCCATCGTATGAGAAGGGTAGCTAAGCCTGAAGCACAAGAGGACGAACCTCCGGTACCCCCATATACGAACAAATCCTAGATATATCTCCCACGTTCAGCCAGTATCAGAGGGTTGTCTCCTCAACCAACCTCCCGTGACCTCGTGCTTAACTCTGGTCTGAGTAGAGCTTCTTGAGAACACCGATGTATACAATGGATTTCACCACTCCCTGGTCAGACACATAATGTTACATCTAGTAGTCTTGGATTGTTAACTCACAATGATCTATTCCAAGACCCTAAACCTATGCCAGTTGGTGTACCCTATAAATAAAAATTGTTCTAATCAATTTTAAGATTAAGCATTAATTTTAATGGCTGTGGTTACTCAAAGGATATGGTCGTGAAACTAATGGTGTATATGACTCAATAGTATGCACCATCAACAAACTCTAGACTCTTTTATCCAATAAAAACAATGCCACTAGAATGACAATCAATCCAACGGTTTCGAAATAAAAATGCAACTCTTTTGTATTTGCAATGCACAAGCAGAACCTAAATGAAAGCACAAGCACTCTGATGCAAAATGTAGTACATAAAAGTATTTTTTTTGTATTTTCACTTATAAGCAAAAGGAAAATGCAAAACTATGTTTTTGTATTTTTCAACATATTGAAATGAAAAATGCAAGCGAAATCTACCTATCTGGTTACAGACATGCAGAGCAGATCACTAAGGAAACCCAGCACATCCCAAACAGTGAGACTCAGCCAATGTAATGAGCTAAAAAACCAAAAATGGTGGCAAACTAACTAGACTCAAAACAAAGAGAAAGAAGAGCTTCTGGTCACAAACAAGGCATGGAACAGTTAGGAACAAGGCCAAAGAAGACTCAGGAACACTCAGAAGCAACCCAACAACAACACAAGGGCATAAAACAATCAAAGCTGGAGTTGTACGCTATTGTCGAAGGAATAACAGCGGGTACCCGCGGGCTATAATGCAGACAGAGGCGGGTAGATGCGGGAAAAACAAGCTTGACCCGCGTACAAGGAAAGGCAAATGAGCAGTAAAAGAGTCCAATGGCTCAGAAAAACCTATTTTCTATAAGGTATCCTAACGGCCAATGAATGACACAGAGACTCGACACACAACAACACTAAATAGCGACTAAAGCCTAAAAATCCCCAAAAATGGATGTTCTCCCCAGCGGAGTCTCCATTTCTATTACGGAGAAAACTTCCTATGGCTTGGGGTAAACCACAACAGACAGCTGACTACCATAGAATAACTCAATACCCAATGCAATGCTATAAAATTGACAATGTGGAGATAACGGAGAATATAACCAACCTCGATTCGGACGTTTGATGTAGATCCCCGTTGAAGCTTTCAATCCATGCACTTGAACCTGCAAATTAGTCTTGACAGCCAATACAAAACAAGTGCATATAATATATGAAAGACATTAACATAATCAATAGCAATGGTCCATGATATCATAAGTAAATACAACCCAATGTAATATAAACAACATTCACAACATTAATGGACGAGAATATGAGTATTTCTATTAATAAATAACAAGTACAATGTGATACGACCTCTTACCGGCAACCAATCTGAACCAAGAACTGGGTCTCTCCACTTGTGCCTCCACCACTTCAATCCTCCATGCAATGGAAAACTCAAACTATCGAAGGAGTTTGGAAGGTGAAAATAAGGGGTTCACAACAACAGGGATCAATGAGTGTAGACTCAAGATGAGGCAAAAATCCACTAGAGTTATCTTGCTCTCTCTTTCTCCTCCCTTCCATATGCCATAAGAGCTCAATATATAGCCTTCCAAAGGTAAGTGAAAGGACATATCGAAGCGTTACTGGGCAAATGGAGGGCCAAAGGTCACCCTAAGACCACTTCTTGTGAGTAAAAGTAATTTTCTAGTGACTTTTACCATTTTACATGCTACCCACAGGCTATAGTGATGCAGCTTGTGGGCACGCCCACTAAATTGATACAACTAGCGTACATGGAGAAAAAATAGGGAAAAAGTGTGTCTGGAGGACATAAAGTACATCTAAGTCAGTAAAATGGATCCTGAAGGCCAAAGAGTGCCGATGCTCACAGGGTGGAAAATTACGTTGTAACATTGAGGAAGTTCTTGCTCGTTTTTCTTCCCCTTGAGGGTTTCCCAGGATATATTGTTTTGTGCTTTGTGATTGTGCATCTTTCAAAGATCCTTATTATGCTGCTATTGTGAATAATGTATTGAAAGCTAATAAATTTGGAATCTAGTCTATAGTAGCATATCATCTTAACACAAACATCCTTTACCCTTTCACAATTTAGGAAAATGCCATACTACACATTTTATTTTTCTAAACACGTTATATAATTTGACAAACTTGTATTTATAAATTACACCAAGTAACTTATTTTCCATGACTAATTTTGCCACCCCTTACATGTAAAAGGGAGTGGGAAGAAAGAGTTAGGAGACTTCCCATTTACCATAGTTGCAGACATCCTATGCACTATAGTTGTAGTCATCGATATTGAAAAAAAATAAAAATTAATAATTTACCACCTTATCTTGAGGAATCAAAATATGAGTATTCTAAAACTATAATCTTAATGATTCAAAACTATCTTGAGGAGTCAAAATATGAGTACTCTAAAACCACAATCTTAATGATTCAAAACTATAATTTTAACATTTTCAAGGGTCTTGCAATCTAATCTATTTGATTATTTCAACAAATTATTGTTTGATGCATTCCCAAGAAGTCATTCGAAAATATGTTATTTATGTGTTAGTTGCTAGAAGTGAAGAGCAATGCACTCATGAAAACATGTTATTTATGTGTTAGTTGCTAGAAGTGAAGAGCAAGGCACTCATGACTAAAGTTTTAAATTATAAAATTATTCTCCCTTTATATTACTAGAAGTGAAGAGCAAGGTGCTCATGACTAGTGTTTTAAATTATAAAAGTAGTCTCCCTTTTTATATTATTGTTTCATGCACTCCAAGGAGGTCATTCAAAAATATGTTATTTATGTGCCAGTTACTAGTTGCTGGAAGTGAAGAGATAGGCGCTCAGGATAATTGTTTTTCATTATAAAATTAGTTTCACATTGTATAAGTGGGGTACATATCTCATGGGATGAAATAAATATTTAGTCTCCCTTTATATAAGTGGGGTACATATCTCATGAGATTAAATAGATATAAAGTGAGGAGATTAACCATTTTATTAAAATCTTAGTAGTAAATAATAAGGGTATATAAGGAATCGGTTTAGAATTGTTGTGTAGTGATTAGTATATTCATTGAATATTTTATTGCTATCTAAATATCTTAGTGTTAGTGAACGTCATTGAAAATTTAATAGATAACTACCAAACCAAATAAATATAATTATGTAAAAGGAGTATCAAACACAATAAGGAAGTATGTGAAATAACTATGTAACTTTTTATCAAACCTAATTGATTTATAAATGTAATTCGTTTTAATAATTTACTAAACTATTATAGATTTTAATGATTTTCCTATGCAAAATTGTAGTTAAAATTTTTTAATATTACATTGGGGGTTATATATGACAAGGTAAATTTTTTTGGTAAGGCAAAGTTTCATTTTGGTTTTCATTATCTTAAAATGAACCAAAACTCTTTTGGCAATATTCTATGATCAAGGTTTCCAATAATAGAGTGGAACTTTGACTTCTATCGGATAAAGCCAATCATATGAATACACGCATTATATTATCAATTTTTAAAAGTATATCAGATATATCCTACTTATCCTATCAATATATGGTAGTTTTTTTGTTTAATAATAATAATTACCATTTTTATGAAAAATATTATCATTAGTTTCAAAACAATATCTTTATCATTATAAAAAAATAAAAAAATTCATTACTTTATTTTAAACATTTTATTTGCAAAGCACTTCCAAATAATAATAATAATAATTACTATTTTTACATAATCTTGATAATATAAAATAATTGATTTAAATGTAAACTAAAATCTCTAAATTAATAATCAGCTTGAAAAATATGACACGTAAAGAAAAAAAGTCCAACCATTCTTTCTTTATTAATAAAACTAGCAATTGCCCCAAAAAGGTGCAATAATACGCCGATAAGTTGTTGTTGGAGGGTAAAATGGCTAAAAGGGAAGCTAAAATTGAATTGGTGTTTTGGAAAAAAACCCAAAAAAAAGTGCATGGACTAAAGTTTTTCCATGTTGTAATACCATCACAAATCAACTACTAGTTTTCAGGAAAGGTCAAGGAAGGATCAACAATAAAAATATCCCTCAAGATAGCACAAATATGCTCTTGAATATTAAATGTAAACAAAGTTAGCAATAAACTTAACATAGTTAGCATTCTCATAGCACTTATGTCACCCAAATTTGGAAAAACCTCTTTCATTCTTATTTTTTAGTCATCAAGGAATGGTAATAGGTAATCGACAAATTGATTCACCCCTTTTAAATGTGTTTCATATTTTCCCAACAATTTAGAAAGAAATTAGCTCATGCTTCCAGGTCCTGTAAGGATTTTCCTCGTATTCTCCCAATGAAGATGAAGCAAATTCTGCATACTTGTGAAGAGTATATCAATATGTGGTAAAACAATGCATGCAACAGAATATTATCTTAATCTTCATGATTTCCATGCTCCAAATTTAGAAGATTCTCAATGAAACTCATAATTGATGAAACCATGGCTACTGAAACACTTTTAACATACAAGATTGGAAAAATATTGGGGACAAGCTATTTATCTCTTGAAAAATGAAGCAAGCTTTAAATGGTTGCTTATTTCTTAAAAACAAGTAAACAATGAGCTAGGTGTTTCACTGCTCCCACTTTCTTCCATAAATTCCTCAATTGATGGTTTTATTGCCATAAACAATATATTCCATAAATTTGTATCATAATCAATTGAATCATACTTATTTAGCACAATGGAAATAACCTCAAGACATAATGATCTCTCTTTCATTCCACTAAGAAATAATGGTAGGCTCTTATCTTTTCCTTCATGACACGGTGGTAATTCTCATCGGAATCCAACATGGGTGATGCCAATATATTCTCAACAACATTGTAGCAAGTCCTTTTCAAAACTAAATGAAGCACCAAAATTTTGAGATTGGTTAAATTCCTTCCATTCCTTAACAGCATACACATAAAAAAAAATATAAAGCATTATACTTTAAAGAGTATCAACCAAAGAAAGTTCATGAACCATTTCCTTAATCTAACAAATAATCATACAATCAACACCAACAAAGAATTTCAAAGGAGTTTTCTTTTCACACTGGATCGTATATTATGTATAAAATTTTGAAAGGAAACCATAAAGGTGAATATAATAAATAATCATGAGCAACTAATAGTGTGACACATATGCTAAAATAATTTATGGCTTTATAATTGACAAAGCCCATGTTATTTATTAGTAAAACAATTCAGTTGAGTAACCTTGCAATTGAAATGATTTTACTAAATAAATTTATGTAATGGGTATGTAGAACTAGCTTTCCACCTGAAGTTCACTTAACAGGTTGTAGATCACAAATTGCGCTAAGAAGAAATGGTGGATGAAAGTATTTACCACTGAGAATTTTATATAAAAAATTGTAGCACGGTGTTGTGAATTCCATTCCACTATTCACTTAATTTGATAGATTAATATGCCCGTGGGGGGCAGCTCAAGTGGTAAATATAATAAATTGTAATCAGTTGTAAATGGAAGGTCACGTGTTCGAATCCCCCAATCTTACCCGTGCGCCATGGTTCAGGCCCTGTGGATGCACCTAGGGGTATAGTGGTAGCGAGATTGGATCCCTCGACCCCATGTCACGCGAGTACTAGCCTAACTCCAGTTGTTGATTTCCCTAGTACCAAAAAAAATGATGGATTAATACAAGACAAAGTTGGGACATCAATACTATTAAATTTATTACTTTGGCCACATAAACCTTGTGGACTAAAATATTAAAATGCAATGGCCTCTGGTGTTGCAACAATTATGTGTGTTACATACTTGAATCCTGCATGTAATCAAATTGGATGTCATGCATTTGTGTTTATTAAGCTAGAAATAGCAAAGGAATGAGAAAGGTGGTTTTAGGGCTTAAAAATTACCATCTTACTTTGTATCTAATACTATGTTTACTCTATATTTTGAGATTTTACTATCTCTAAGGATTTATGTCAACAAAACAAGTTTTTCCAGATGCTTTACTTACTTAAGATGATGTTCCAAGAATGCAAATTTTACATGCACTAAAAATACACCAAATTGAGGCAACACTAAATAGAAATTGGCTCTTATGCAGCCATCTAACAACTAACCCATTGATTTCGTCAAGAGAGTGAACCCAAAGTTATATATATATATATATATATTTATATATATATATATATATTTATATATATATATATATAGTAAGTATCCAGAGAGTGCTTCTAGGATTGCAAACCTAAATGAAGTTAGTACTTTTCTTAAGGATGGTATAGTAGCTGAAGGTTAACCTGATATAATCTTGTTAGGTATTTCACGCTTATCCTCGAGTTGGCTATTATAGATCATCAATACACTATTGTTTGAAATCATACATCCATATAATTGTGTAGATCAAACTAATCAAGAGGAAGTTTTGTAAAAAAATGAAGGCAACCTTCGGTACAAGAGTTGTGTCCTTTCTTATTCTCCATACAATGCCCACTTGAATGTAGAAACCATAATGATTAACTAACTCACCCCTTATCCCTATGTTGTGTCCTTTCTTATTCTCCATACAATGCCCACTTGAATGTAGAAACCATAATGATTAACTAACTCACCCCTTATCCCTATCTACACTCAGTGAAACGGTTTGTAGTCAAGAACTTACCTCATGTGTTTCACTAATCTAAGAAGCTACCTGTCTATCAAATGTTATAGGAAGTTTTGATTTGAAATCATTATACTTGATATTAAATGTTATTGATCATTGTTTAATACCTCTAGGTTAGTATATTCTCCAATTATTTTCCTAATATGATAGAAACATAATATTTGACTTCAAAATGAAAGTCTTCTCTAACTACCCATTGATATTTCCTCACACGTGATTGTGAGTTTGGTCTTTGTGGAGTGTAATTATATTCACGGACACATTGGCTTCACAATAAGTGGTAAGACATACCTGAATTTAAATTGACCTTAATGCTTTGGGATCCCTAGTTTCTTTTCTAATTCAAAGCAATGTGCCATCATAGGAGAGAGCCAAAGGGCACTCAACACTCTCCAGCCATACAATTGGGGTTGCTATGATGCCTCCACTGTGCCAACTAAAGAAATAAAGGATCCATAATGGCACTCAAGGTCGTTGGTTTGATTTTTGTGGATAAACGATGGTTGTAAAATAAATTAAATATAACTCAGTTTATAAATATATTGATCTAAATGAACTTGTTATGGTATGCAAATTTATGGATGCCCAATAAATAAGTTTCAATAATACCAAGCAAAATCACCACAATGGAATGTATATTTATGCAAATCTGGAAAATTAACCGGGCACATCATTCCAATTCACAGCATCCACATGCATAATTATATAAACCTAGAAAACATGAATAGAGGAGTTAGTAGTGTTAATGTAGTAGATGAAAACCTAGAATCTCTCAACAACTCTTACTAAACAAATAGAAGTCCATACTTCAGCAAAATCCAATGTAAAAATATGTTAATCAAGCACAACTAAATGTACATGCATGTAAAGTCAATAGTAAATACAACAACATATGTGAAAATTTTCAAAATAGCCGAATCCAATTCTGAAGATCCATCATAAACCCATACTCTGCCATTAACAAAGAAATAGAAATTAATAAATGCCCAATCTGTAAATCTTCAATCCAATGCAACTCCACAAGTAAATTTGTGTTTCCATCACAACCCGATCCATCTGAGAAAATTGGCATAACACGAGATTTTGCATAATTTAATGGTTTTTTTTCATGTTTTACTGAGCTAAATTTTAAAGGGCATTTCAACTTTTGATTCAACTTAAATATTTACATTCCATAGGAATTCATAAAAATGTATTCCCATAACAAACTTAAAAATCAAATAGTCATGAAAAACAACTAAATGAACTGAAATTCATCTTGATCTTTGAATCAAGGCCACAGTCATGCATATCAATAAAAGCTATCAATATGTCCTTATAATATGTAGTACTAGGTTTACATTGAAAACACAAATTTTAATATTTTAAAAAATGCTCCAAAAGCCATAAAAGAGGAACAAAAAATGTGTGAAGGTCTAGAAAAATAATTGAAACTCGTTATCTCTATAAAATCATTGATATCTTTGATAGTGTTTAAAGAAGTAAAATTGAAGTCTACCTTTTTTAGGGCCTCATAGGTTTACTTTTTACAAACACATAGCTCTCCATGGAAAAATTATCAAGATGAATTGTTTAAAGGACAAGATAAGAGGGATTTTGGAAACCCTCATTAAAATAAGATATTTATTTCGGATATCTAGCTATTCGAGCATATAGAATCTGTAATTGAATGTTTTGTGCCTTATCATTGCAAAATAAATCAAAGCTATAAAATTTAAAATACTACAGTTGAATAATTAGAAAAGAGAAATTGCAAATGGAGGGATTATGGAACCCTCAAAGTTGAAAAGTGCAAAGATTGTTATATCCATTGGGAAAGAATTTCTCAACCTCCAAAGAATACAAGAAAATGAAATTACAAAAGAAAAATGAAATGATGTTAAATTCCAAATAAGCGGAGCAATTGAAACGTGTGATTACCTCAAATAAAAACATTGCAATGCCACCTACAAATGGCTAGGATTTCATATTTCTCCATGCCCAAGTTGTCCGGCCCTGTTTTTCTTTTTCCAGTGCATATCTCAGAGTAATAAATCCCCCAAAGGAGACATTTAATGTCTTGATTAGAAGTTGGTTATGAAGCCACTAAGTCAGAACTTCTGGGTCATCTCTAAAAGCTCAATATGATATCACAGTGGATTCAGAGAAATCAAATACATGTATCCTACATTAAATCAACTGATGGAAATAATGACAAATTGGTCAAGAAGCATGAGGTAAACAGCTATAATTTCAAGAAATGGTATCTTCCACGGGCATAGATTCATGGGTATGCTTCAACCAAGAATTTAAGAACATCAAACATAGGAATGAAAAATATTATAAATTAAAATTCTAAACTCTAATGCTTTTCAAATAGAGTATATAAAAGAATGGGCAAATAATATAAAAATAAAAGCTTTAAAATAACTAGATTTCAAACATATCCCATTTCTAACTTGCATATTTTTTCCAGAAGTTATGTAGTGAAAATTTAAAACTAAATATTAGCCTAGCCACTAAAACTATCCTTGAAGGTGGTACTGACATCTAAAAACATTGAATTCCTATTTGAATAGAAACCCAACAAACAGCTTGACAGTACATACTGTACGATCGGTTGGAATCAAAAGCCTTCATATCCTCTACAATCAAAGTAACAGGAAAGTAACTAGCAGCATGGTAGCATATAAAGTTATAAACCTGCAAATTTAAAATCATTAATACTCGGGCATCAATCCATTCATATCCTGGCATAGTGAGTGGTACCTACAAGTAATGAGGTTGAGTGTTTGGTGGGAATAATAAAAAGGGTAGTTGGAGTATGGTTGGTAACAGGGACTAACAAGAAAGGGAAAATAGGGATATCCTCTAATGAATCAAACTGGTCTATTCTCTCAATGCTAACTGGGATCCAGCCATCAATTGTATCTGGGGTTTAATCATCCCGTCCCGGCCCAACAATAAGTCTAGTGGTACAAAATTAAGAATATTTCATCAATTGTTATCGAACAAAATCCCAAAGAACAAAATGGAGTAAGTTAACGATGTATGTGGAAGTTAAAAGTTCTTATTTTCTCTTTTGTAAGTGTATTATGAGCGGGTATTGCTGATAAACAAGACACTTATTAAATTGTATTCATATATGTAATTTTGTGTCCCGTAGGACATGACCTTGAAAATGTAGATTTTCTGCCCTCTGTGCCTGCTGGTTTAATGCCAAGTTATAGGTGGTTTTCACCTACAGCCCTGTTGTGCATTGGCTGTAGGCTACTTAATGCCAAAATAAAATGAACAGTAAACACACACTGAAAGCAAATTACAGGCTGCAAGCTAATTTACAAACATTCACACACAAATTAGACACGGTAGTTTTTGGCCAAATCGAGCCCTGGAAAAACCCCCACGGGGAAAACCAGTTGAGTGAGAGAGAGAGTTTTATTATTTCACCAGCAAGGTAATGCTACAGCAGAAAAAACAAATACAACTTATCTCCATTAACTACACCCCATTCAGTCTCGGTTTCTGTGCAATTATGGTGATGTATCCTCCTCGAATTTTGTGCTGAAGACTCTCAAAACTCTGCTGACCTGTGACTGGAAATGTGCCTGTAATGATCCCAGAACAGAGACAGAAATATGACTGCTGTACAGACCCCTCCTGTAGCAATCACATCTCATCAAACTCGTGCAGGCTGATCTTTATCCTTCACGTGACAGAGAACTCGGGATAGAAGGTACAGGGTTCAATATCACTGAATACTATGCCTCAAATGTATGAAGCTGGCTCGGGATATGAGCCCAGAATTTACCTTCACGCTGCTAGTTGCTGCTGTACGAGGAAGGTACCATCACACCTGCGTGCTACTGCTGTACAGGAATGGTACCACGATTCAATGCTGAGATGTGGGCTGATATCACTGTTCACATGCTGAATAATAAATGCCTGGAGATGACCTCGATATCTGAGCCAAGACTGGAGACCAAGTCTGGAAACTCGTGCCTGGAGATTTCCCTTCACGCTGGTGTCCTTCAGCTCTGTCTCAATTTCCTCCTTCTCCTGCTCTCTCGTGCTCTCTCCTCATAACCTTCTCATAATAATGAATAGGTATTGCCTCCCTCTACCTTTTATTCAACCCTAAAAGGAATCTTTAAATCAAAGGCTGAGATTAGATCTAATCAATGGCCCAGATTAGATGTGAGTACACTTTATTAATTAAATCACTTAAGTAATAATTTCTCATTCACTTTTAGACTTAGGATAAAAGGTGACATTAAAGTCTCATTAATTAAACACTTAATGTGAGGGTCCCACCACCCCATGCTTAGTGACTTAGGCTTAGTCACTAGGGGAACTCGACCAAGGTATAAAAACTAACAGAAAACAGGTTTAGGAAGAATAGTTTTTAAAAAAAAATTATACTACAAATGCACAAGATGAGCCAGTATCGTTGATAAACAAGACACTTATTAAATTGTATTCATATATGTAATTTTGTGTCCCGTAGGACATGACCTTGAAAACAGGTTTAGGAAGAATAGTTTTTAAAAAACAATTATACTACAAATGCCAAAGTCTTTGGGAAAGGAGGTTTCATTTGTTGGCGATAGATTTTGCAGACCATTAATGATTTAATCATTAATCTGTCTTCCATAGAGCAACAACTTATAGTGTGTACAACACCAATACCTTATGCTCACTCTACAACTTACAGTGTGTACAACACCAAGACCTTATCCTCACTCTAGAATAAAACAAGTTATTTTGGCAGGCAGTCAAAATGAGCATTTCAAGTTCCATCCAAAGTGATTCACAAGATCTTTAGATGGTTCTTTCATATTAAAGAATAAACAACATCACGTAAATATTTCATGTTTGAAATGCATTTTGTGAAACGTTCATTTTTTTTCTGCAAATTTGTCAAATTTTTAGTCACATAAAGATTTCATGTTTGAACTGCATTCTGTGAAACATTCATTTTTCTGCACATTTGTCAAATTTGAAAGACAAAATATTGCTAATTCCAATAAAATTCTTGGTGCAACGAGTGGTATGATTGGCAATGGCATTATGGTTTTCTAGGTGAATGAGAGTTGTCCTTGGCAATTTGCACCAAAGATTCATGTTAAAAAGCATGTGTTCAAACTTCAGATTACTCATCCAGCTGTAAGCACTGGGAAGCATTCTCTTGGTTTGAAAATTCTAAATTGGATACTTGCCCAAGCTCTTTTTATATTTGATAAGACTTTTTTTACATGGTCTAAGGGGTTAGCTCCATTGGTTATTGCCAATTTCATTGAGCATTTTTCTAGTTCCATGCCAGCAAGTGCCCTACTCAAATCCCCCAGGAAAAGTGCACCATGCACTAGTCTACACCAATTAGTTTACTATACAAATGTGGGGATTCGGACTTATGTGAGTATGATTGGATATCGAGGCTAGATGAAAAGCACTAATTTACTCAACTACAAAAACTCAATTTTTCTCCAAAACCAATAGTAAACTTCCTATCAAAATTCCATCTTAATCTTCAAAATAAAAATCCCACCCTAGCTCAATTCTTCACCTGCCTATCCAATATCCAAATTGACAGAAAAATAATTTCAAGTTTGACACAATGAAGCATTTAGCAAAATGCAAATAAAACAACTATAGCATGCAAAGAGAATGTGATTTTCCAAGCTTATCTTTACCGTGGAAGAGGCAAGTCTGATTCCATCATCTGCTATGCTATTTGATTTGCTTCACACAGGTGCTGGATTTAAGAACTAGGATATGCTTACAAAGCATAGTGGGTGTCTTGACTTCACATAGAAAAAGGAAGGAGCTTAGCAATATCCAAGAAACACAGAGGAAAGAAGACTGGACAATTGTTGAAGGAGCGCTACAAAATTTTAGGGTCCATCTGAATACGTATTTCCTATCGCCTTGTAGGTTTGCTTTGTGTATCCATGGCAATTTTTCAATGTTAACAAGAATGATTAACAAGCATGCTTTCAATGACTTTCTGCACTCACAGTTAGTTAGCTAGCATTCCAATGATATGGTTCATCATATGTACATTAGCATATTTCACTGTGAATGAATTTCCTGCCTAAACAATTTGAATGCAAATTTAAACAACAACAATTCCCCAATACAAAAGAAGATTCTTGGGCATGATGAAAAGGAATAGAAACATGCAACTCAGATTCAAAGTTCAAACAATCTCCTATGAACAATCTATGAGAGAAGTGTCAAATACAAGCACTAAACAAACAGTCAAATGTACGCAAAGTACCTTGGCTGAAATTCCCAAACTTCAACCAGCTCATTTCCTTAGCTGTCATTCGAGCTCACTTCCCATCTACCATTTAGGTCTTGCTCTTGCTCTGTAATGTCATAAGGAACCCTATTTCATCCTCTAAATGAAAGCATGGAGTCATTCAAATCCATCTCTATTCTACCATCTACAACTTGTTGCGCCATTGTTGTTGTCCTGCTAAGAGTTATTTATCAACAAAAGAAGTGTGAAAGGGAACCTATTATAATATTAACTTAAGAAACCCTCAGCTCAACGAAAAATTTACCTGTGTGGTCAAATGCACTCTATTGAAGTTCAATAGAAATGCCATTAACATTTAAACCCGTGGAACTAAATCCCTGAGTAATGATAAACAACTCTCTCTGAAGCAAATGAGTTACAGTAAGAGCCGACAACGGCAATGTGCTCTGAAGCAAATGAGTTACAGTAGGAGCCAACAATGGCAATGTGCCTTGAGAGCCGAAAATGTTAACACCCCAACGGAGTCGAGTAACAATACAGGAGGAAATCCAAGCCACACAGTTCCAGTTCCAGTCCGAGGAACCTGTCGCCCACGACATTTGGCCTGCAACCCCAGAATCTACAAATACATGCTCTCAAGTTTTGGATCCCTTGCAGTCGGCACAACTATTTGCAGTACGCATGTACCAAAATCCCTCTCTGCACTCGAGGAAAACCTCAACGCAAGCTATCTGCCACTCCAGCTTTAATGTCAGCAGGACAACGACCATGAAGGCGAAGAGAATACACCGGACGATGACTAGGAGGGCGAGGAGAGTCCACCGGATGAGAACATAAACCGTGGGGTCACAGGAAACATAGTGGACATTCTAGGTGCATGAAGAGGACACGGGGCAAAGAGGTAGGAGGACACAGGGGAGCAAATCATTGGCCAGAGGGACGACGAAAAAGCTACAGTGCTTTTCAAAACGCCCTCCGGAAAAAAACGCCTATCAACGTAAAAATAAAACACTTCCAAATAATAAAAATAAAAATTACTATTTTTACATGATCTTGATAATATAAAATAATTGATTTAAATATAAACTACAATCTCTAAATTAATAATCACCTTGAAAAATATGACACGTAAAGAAAAAAGTCCAACTTTGCTTTATGCTTTCTTTCTTAATAAAAAAATAAAACACTTCCAAATAATAAAAATAAAAATTACTATTTTTACATAATCTTGATAATATAAAATAATTGATTTAAAAACTTTCACTTAATTGGTTCTCTGTACTTTACCTCCAACTATCATTTGGATAATAATTTAGCTTCGTCTATGCCAATTTGCAGGGCACAGGTGAGTTCCTTCCATTCGGGATTTACCAAACAGGTCTCATACATTGGCTCTGGTAAATGGTAAGTATGCCAGCCGAGCTCCTGCTTGATAAATTTCTCAGAAGGAATGCAAGACCATAGCAAACGTCGATATATCAATTGTAAACACACACCATCTTACTTTTTCTGCCCTCCATGTATACTAGAATATAGATACCTAATAAGTGTCATATGCTTGTCTGAACCTTGAATCTAACCAACAGAAATTAAAAATCATAAGAAACCCCTTGTTAATGGGCACAACATTCTTAATACCCTTTGTAATCTCAGTTTGATCTGTAAAACTTGGTATCAAAAAACAACATGCTAAAATAGAAGAGAAAAATTCTTGGTTTTCAGATTGATATCAGGTAGTCTTTTTATTTTGCCTCTAGTGGTATCTCAAGCTTCTACTTAAGAAAAAATTCTCAGTTACATTGGATGTTTTTCCTAGTTTGTCCATCTTTTTATTCACTTCTTCTCATCTCAGATCCCTCCCTTTTTAGTCTTGTTGGTTCTTTAGATTAATGCTCCTGCTTCTTTGGTTCAGATTAATGCTTCTTCTGTTGTCCCTTTGTGTAGGGTTTACCTGTTTGTATTCTTTATTTTTACTCCTACTCATTTTTGCATCTAGAAGATGCCTTTGCCACTCCATCAGTGCCACTATGCCATGATGTATTTTCTAGTCCTATTATCTATTTTGGTCGTTTGTGGACATTTGTCCTATTATCTATTTTGGGCACTTGTGGACATTGATACAATTTCTCATTTCTTCTTCTTTATTTCACATGCTTTGTAATACTAATTACTTTTCCTGACTATCAGCGGAAATCATGAACTTCGGTGCGTGCAAAGGAGTGTGCTTCTTGAAACCCTTGCAAACGAATTGTCTCCAGGAACAAATCAAATTCAACGCCAAAGTTGTTTCCATTCAACAGTCTACAAATTCTTCTTTAACTACAGTAAAGCTTGGAGATGGAGCACTTATCAAAGGCTAAGGTAGAATCTGAAATCCAAACTTCCAACCTCCATTTAAAGTAATGAAACTAGGGTGTAAATTTAGTAATGAAATGAGTCACCCTTTGCTAAACAAACGTAATATTAATGATCCATATGCACTGGTTTCTATCAGACAGGAATCTCTGTAGTGGGCTCCTCACACACAAGTAGTACATGTCTTTTTGTATTTGTGGCAAAACCACAGGGGTCTGTTCATTCGAGATTGATTATTAAATCTATCTAGTGTTTTTTCATGTTGGTTTCAACCATTTGGAATGTTTTTCTACTGACAGATATTAATGGGGTGTGATGGAGGAAATTCTGTAGTTGCCAATTGGTTGGGGCTTCAAGCCCCTAGTCTTTCTGGGAGATCTGCCATTAGGGGATTGGCAACATACCCTGAAGGACATAAGTTTGAGCCAATGGTGCAGCACTTTTGGGGAGAACATTTGAGGGCAGGTTTTGTTCCGTGCAACAAGAAGGATATTTACTGGTTCACAACTCAGAATTCGCTTCCTTCTGGTATAATATTATAACACCCTTTGTTAGAATTGCTCTGTGAATCATGAAGAAGAGGCGCAGGATATCATCATCTTAAACTAAATTCTTTAAAATTATTGAGAACTTCTATTATATTCCTTTCAGATAATTTTGAACAATTGCATTGCGTTTGAAATCATTGCTTGACATTGTCATCCTCAAATAGTAGTCACAAGCCTTGTGAACTATTTTAAAGCAAATGACAAGAGTACAAGGCATAACTAATAGAATGTGTTACAGATTCAGAAATTGGACGTGATCCAAAGTGTATATTGGAAAAAGCATTGGAAGGACTTGGTGATTATCCAGAGCAGATTCTAGACGTAGTAAAGAAAACTCAGATAGACACTTTAACATTAACGCCACTCAGCTTGAGGTGGCCATGGGCAGTGTTATTTGGAAAACTATGTAAGGGAAATGTGTGTGTTGCAGGGGATGCAATGCATCCTATGACTCCAGATTTAGGACAAGGTGGATCTTCCACACTCGAGGATGCAGTGGTGCTTGGAAGGTGCTTAGGAGAAGCAATGTCAGTCATGAATGGTCTAGAAGAAGAAAAAGGGATTGAAGAAGCATTGAAAAAATATGTGGAGGAGAGGAGATGGAGAGCATCTGGGCTGATAACTGGAGCATATATAACAGGAATAGTGCAACTAGGATCTGGTGGCTTTATGACAAGATTCCTACGAGATAAGATTTTGTCTAGGAAGTTGACCGAAAATCTTTTAAATCAGGCAGACTTTGACTGTGGAACACTTTCTTCTTGTAATCGCTTCTAATAGCCTGTACATCTTTTTTATCCCTTTTTGCCTAACTTAATTTTTCATGTTCCAGAGCTCTTTTTTCCTCCAAATTTTTATCACATATACTTTAGTGTATTCTCTATCTAATCACATTAATTTTGAGGTGTGACAAATCCAAATTGATGCCATGTTGGCCACACAGTTCCAAGTTGTCTAGTCCTAATGTGTTTTAGTGTATTTTTTATTGGGAGCAATGGGTGAACATTGATGTGACTTAAAATTGGTAGTAACTTAAAATGAAATTTTAAATTTCAAATATTCATTTATTTCAAAATGTAGGAGAAATTTTTTTGATAAATAATTTTATAAGCATGAAAAATATTGACAATGATTTGTACATAAAGTACTTTTATGAACCACTTATGGTAGCTAGTATTTCCAAGATTGAGGTTAGCCAACACCATTTCTATCTCCTCCACTTCTGGTGGTTCCCTGTGCAACTACTGGCTCCTCTCCCCCTACTTCCTTCCATACTCATGTTTCACCAGTAAACATGGCTATTTCAGATTAATAAAACCGATCGATACTTATGTATTGAAGTTGACGTCTACTACGACATTAATGCAAAATCAGATTCAATTTTTTTATTTATGATAAGTTTTTTTCGTTTCAAGTAGTATCTAATCTCGATATTATAATATAATCACCTATTTATATATCAGTAAAGAACAAGGAGCAAAGATTTTCAGCACAACTGAGATTACAGGGCTGTTGCTCCTTGCAAACATAACAGCGTCCAACATACCCAAGTAGTTAGATTCCATCGAGGCTATGAGCATTGGTCATTTGTTTTAAATGTTAGCTTATAAAAATCTAGAAAAATGGGACAGGGGAAGTAGGGTTCCCCTACAGACAATTCGGGTTAGGATTGATTATTGTTATTATCTGGTTCAAACCATCTATGGAGCTTTAGGGATAAAAATTTGGATCTTAGAGGATTAGGAATAATTGGTCTTTTTCCCAATCTGCCCGATCATAGATCATCAATTTTATCAAATCAAATCCATTTGCAACTCCTTTGGAGATATTGCCCGAATGGTATCTTTTCCCTGTATTCCAAATACTTCGTACAGTACCTAACAAATGATTAAGTGTCCTTTTAATGGCCTCAGTACCTGCAGGATCATTGATGGTACCTTTTCTAGAGAATGTGAATCAATTTCAAAATCCATTTCGTCGTCCAGTAGCTACAACAATATCCTTGATCGGTACTGTAGTAGCCCTTTGGTTAGGTATTGGGCCAGCATTGCTTATTCATGAATCTTTAACTTTAGGTCTTTTCCAATTTGATCCAACATCTAATAAGATGACATAGAATGCAAAATATATAATTAATTGTAGTATTGATGACTGAAAGAAAATTACAAGATATAGACCTCATATCTTACAATTCAGGTATACTTCAATGGGAGAAGGTTCTTACATATTGTATTTGGATCAAATTGGGATCATTGACAGTACCTTTTCTAGAGAATGTGAATCAATTTCATAATCCATTTTGTCGTCTAGTAGCTACAACAATATCCTTGATCGGTACTGTAGTAGCCCTTTGGTTAGGTATTGGGGCAGCGTTGAATATTGATGAATCTTTAACTTTAGGTCTTTTCCAATTTGATCCAACATCTAATAAGATGACAAAGAATACAAAATATATAATTAATTGTAGTATTGATGATTGAAAGAAAATTACAAGATATAAACCTCATATCTTACAATTCAGGTATACTTCAATGGGAGAAGGTTCTTACATATTGTATTTGGATCAAATTGGTATCATTGACGGTACCTTTTCTAGAGAATGTGAATCAATTTCAGAATCCATTTCGTCGTCCAATAGCTACAACAATATCCTTGATCGGTACTGTAGTAGCCCTTTGGTTAGGTATTGGGGCAGCGTTGCCTATTGATGAATCTTTAACTTTAGGTCTTTTCCAATTTGATCCAACATCTAATAAGATGGCAAAGAATACAAAATATATAATTAATTGTAGTATTGATGACTGAAAGAAAATTACAAGATATAGACCTCATATCTTACAATTCAGGTATACTTCAATGGGAGAAGGTTCTTACATATTGTATTTGGATCAAATTTTAAAATCCTAATCAAAAGGAAATTATTTGAGGGAAATTAGAGAAGGTTTAAATAATCCATGTTTTGGATATCTTATTCATAGTGAACTCTAAATTGTTGTTTATATTCGAAATCATAAATAGTTGCATTCTTATTTATAAATAAGCTTGTAAACAATCGTAAAATGAAAGAGCCCACTGTTAGAATATATCATGGGCATCTTATAGAGTAAAAAATAATTATAAAAAGTAATTATATAATTAGAATATTTTTTTGCTAGGGGAATCATCAACCTGTAAGGTACACTCTATGGCTACTTGGTCTACACCCTTGGAGTCTTATCAATTAAAATGCTTATGCATTAGAAGATAAGTAGAATTTTTGAAGGGTTAAAGATTTATCCTTATTTTGAGCAACCAAATTTAAAACAAATTTTGTACTTTAAATTCATGTTATTATGTACTTTAAATACACTACTTTTTTTCCTTTTCGTGTTTTCTTGTATTGTGCATTTGTGCTTTGAAATCTGTGCTTTGAAATCTGACAATACTAGAGCAAAATAAATAAACAACAATTAACAACAAATTTGAAGAAAAAGTCAGCAAATAAACAACAATCAACAATAAATTTGAAGAGAATTATAGCTAAAGATGACATAAAATAAATAAAGATGACATAAAATAAATAACTAGAATGAGCACCTTTTTTTTCATAGCAAAATACATACATCAAGCTTCAACTATGTGAGCAAGGTACATATATTGGCTCTTATAGAAGAAAATAGAGTACAATACCATGGGATAATACCATGGGTTGTCTAGAATACCATGGCATATAGACATCTTTGGCTTATTAACCAAGTCATTATCATTATCAATATATTTTATTATTCTATTAAGTCTTATATACAACAATCTCCCACTTGATACCAAATTGAAGCTTGGGTAAATACTCTTGCTATTGTGTATATCTCCTTGCTACATATCTAGTCCCTAAACACCTTTTATCATGTTTGCATGACGCCATCCAAGGTTCTACAAAGCTCCTGCTTATCCCTTGACAAATTTTTTGTCAACTTTTGGCAAGATGGATTGCACTTTTGCTATCACAATTTAGTACATACTTTTCTTGCTACAGACCTAGTTCCTCCAAGAACCTCCTCAGCCAAAGCATCTCCTTGCATGCATTAGTTGCTGCAATATACTCATCCTCTGTAGTAGAGAGAGCCACCACCTTTTGTAATTTGGATGCCCATGAGATTGCAGCTCTGTAAGAACTCTAAAGCAATGTAGGAACTTACGCCAAGATTTTATTTTTTTAAAATCTTGTCACAATCCCTCTATGGTACTAAGCTATTGAGTTTTACAATTACATCATTCATAAGCATAGTTACATCCCAGTTGATTTACTAGAGGTATATGAGTACCTAGTGGTCCACCACATAGCCCATGATTGTCACCTAAATCCTCAACTTGCGTGTGTATGATTATGATCATCAGGTTGTGTTAACGATACATATATACTTATAAGTGATTCCAATAACTATTTGCACTCTTTTAAAACATAAGTCATCGTCATAGTCCTTAACGGTGTGTTAGTATCAGATAGATATAATTGACGTTCTAAAAAATTGTATTCATGAAAGTAAATACCGATTTAATTCCATAAGTAACAACAATTTCATATATAAGAGCGTCTACAATTTTTAAGTTTGAACAACCATTTACTCCACGTAATTAGGTATTATAATTTCTATTTCATACTTGTAGTTACATTTACCGTTGTAATTGTTATCCATTAAAAGGATATGAGAATACCAAATAACCCTAATTCCACCATTATAATATCTTATTATCTGCAAAAGTATTAATCATATATGATGTTTAACAACTACACAATCGATGTAATTAAGTATTGAATGACATTCTTAAAGATAACATTATTAATCCCAATATATATATGTGTTACAACGCATAATATAATCATCATAAATGTCAAATAAGAAAAAGGGTGTGAACATAAACCAATTCTAATCTGTAATGTCCCTTATAAGGAATTTTATTAAAATTGCAATTTTCCACTTTTTTCCTTGGTTCGTCCTTTGACTAGTTTTGATCTCTAGGTCCCAAATTTGCCCCAAATGATTTCAAATCTTCTGAGAAGGTATATGAATGAGATTAGAGCATAAATATGTGTTTTAAGGATGCCTTTGGACCTTTAAAATACTTCTGCAAATACTCTTTCAATTCTGGCCAATGTAGGGAACTTTACTAGTAATTTGCCTTTGACTAGTATTGGTCTCTATGTCTCGAATTGACTCCAAAGGCCTTCAAATCTTCAAGGAAGGTGTATGAATGATATTAAGACTTGAATATGATGTTCAGGGATGATATATGGCCACCAAAATACCTCTGCAAACTCTCTTAAGATTCTGGACCAAGTATGCAATTTTACTAGTAATTTGGGGTTCAAATCCCCCTGGGGTAAGTATTGAAAATGGCTTCCCAAATGCCTCCAAAGCCACTCAAATTTCTGAACAGAGGTAGGGAATGTATTAAGGATGTTATTAAGGTCTCATGTGCACCATTAATTTATTATTATATCTGTTCCAACCCTCTCCCATTCAACTGCAAAAATCACCAATTCGACCCTTGGGGAAATGGCACTATTTCTTCTCCCAGTGCAATTAAACTAAGTAAAAATACTTCAAATGCTCAAGTACAGTACATGAAACTTGTAAAATACATCCATGGAAGTCCATTAATCACAAATTCATCAGAGAATCATCCATTCATTCGAAATCATCATCAATACATTGGTTCACAACAAGGTAGTGGGGAAATGGCATTGTTCTTCCATTAAAAATGAGATTTATACATTTCTACTTGGAATTTCGACCTGAAAATTTTTGGAGATGAAGAACAGAGTATTTACTTCATATTACAAAATAAATGGGGCATTAAAAGCTTCCCCAAAGAGTACAATAGCTCACCAAAAACGCCCTCCCTCAAGGATCAAGAATATGCCATCAAAACCGGAAATGGTTGAAGGAGTGAGATGCAATAGAAGAAACCATGAGCTGCCCTGTAGCTTACACCTGCAAATAAAGACTCCATTAAAGCTCCAAATGAAAGGTCTGAATGGCCTTTCCAATTACCAACTTGGATGGGAATCTTTCACCCTCGAAATTGGCTAAGGCAAGAAACTAGTCATCCACTAGCTCTCCCTCTTCACAAATGCAATTGCAAATTCTACAAATGATCAAAAGCTGGTTTCATTATTTGTTATTGACATTTATAAACTTCTAATGTCCTCCATGGGTCGAATTCCTTCCAAGAGACTCATGCCAACTCATGTTGGGAAGAGATTCCAAAGAACGCCACTTGTACAACAATTCCTAGTCTCCCACTTCCACCAAATCACATATGGAAGCATCTTAGCTGCCCTAACACCCTTGAGAGCCCTCTTGGAGTCTATTTTTAGCCCTGACATGTCATATATGTCATATGTCAGCCTTCAGGTCTGATTTGTGTCATAGGTGTCATAGCATCTTCATTATTGTTGTCATAGAGCTAGGGAATCTAGCCCAAGTGTCTCACTAGCTCCAAATTGCCTCTTCCTCTTCCATGGGAGTTACTCTTCCTCTATATTTCGACCTTGGATGAGTCATGCAATGAATAATACCTTTTGGACTCCCCCAAGTATGTTACCATTCACCTTGAATTCGAATTGGTGAGAGAATGATGCCAAATGTAGTGGGGGAATCTAGCCATATGTGGGTCCCACTTCCTCCATGTGTCTTCATGATGAAATGCCACTTCGATTTTCACTTGTATATATTTATTTAGATCCTTTATTAAATATTTATGCCATTCTAATGTTCAAACATCATTTATTATCCCCATTATTCCAAATCCCAAAGCTTCCACCCCAAACCTAGGAAACTAGTAATTTTCCTCCTTGGCAATTATTTAACCTTTAGCATCAATTTGACAAACTCTAATGAATAGAGCCAATGTGATTAGGCCATTGTGAACCAATACCAAATTTGGGACATGACAAATCCTCCCTTCCCAATATTGCTTGTCCTCAAGCAATTTTAAATGTGGGTGTTGAAGAACCTGCTTTCTGTATAATTCTTTGAAGTTGCCATTGAATTGCCCAACCTCGAGTCTTTGAGTTTCCATGAAGATTTTAGAGAGGAACCACCATGCTTGCTGCTGCACTACTCTGATTAAAATCACTTTATTAAGTGGGGAATCCATCTCCCATACTGCTTGCTTCCCCAAAAAAATATGAAACCAATGAGATAAAAATTATTCCAGGGTCCCATTGCTTGTATTGCACCCCAACAATGAAGAGTGCTCTCCAACCCATACCCTCAGATAAGATGATTCCTGGATCCCATTTTCTTGTATGCATTCTTCCAAACATCATGAGTACAAAATATATATCATCAAAGTACATAACTACATAATGAATATGTACATCAAGGAGGTGCTTCATCAAAGAATCATGAAAGTGCTTGTACCTCCAAGCAAGTAGACCACGATTTTCCAAGTGCATACAATCTTCAAGTGACCAATCAAATCTGCTCCAATGACATAGGTGAGGATCCCATGCCCTATAATGCTGCTCCAAAAGGATGTTATATGCATCAAAATATTCAACCATGTATTCTTTCATCCAAGAAGTGAATGAAGAATCTCCACTAAAATCTGAACCAAATAATGAGCAGAAAAAACAAGGAGACTTCAAATGACTCAAAGAAGTCTCACCCATACATCCATGAATGTGAGAATCATAAAGATGTAACAAAGTATGTGGCTGCCAATAAAAATGTTCTTCCATCATAAATCTATTCACCCAAGTGTTGGATGAAGTTCCTCTAACATCGAATGAACCCAGTGTTGAGCAAGAAAAATCATGAGTCTTCAAGTGACTCAAATCCATATCATAGGTGCATCCATGTAGATGTGAATCATCATAAAGTGACAAATTATGCTGCTGCAAATGTGAATAAGAATGTGCTCCAACCATGTCATCATGAAAGTTAAATCTAGGAGTTCCATACTCCTCATGTGGCACCATCAAAAAGAACCCTTTCACCCATACTTCATTGAGACTAATGTTGCAAAACATGGAATTGTAGGATGTAGGAGAATGAACTAAATCACCCAAATGATCAAAAAGTGCAGAAGTTTCATCATGGAAAGGATCCATGTGGGTAGTATCATGCAGCTCCTTCAAAAGTGGGAAACCTTTGTCATAGATTGGTTCCAATGTAGAGGAATCATGCTCTTCTTTAAAAATTGCATAAGCTTCATCAAGAGACAATTCAAGTTCCTCTTCCACCACATCAAGTGTTTGGATCTCTTCAAGTTCATCTTCAAACACATTAAGCACATTCAAATTTCCACATTTCTCATAATCCACCATGTCATGAGAATCCTCCAAACAATCTACCATTTGACAATCTGAAACATAGGAGGAAAAACAAGTATCTTGCAACTTTTCAAGAAGTTGCTCATTTTGAATTGTGAGCTTATGATTATCCTCATTATTCTTCAAGTATGCATCATGTAACAATTCATTAAGCTCAAACAAATGGTTTCTATCGAAAAGCAAAGACATGAAATTACCTTTAATGTGGCACATTGCTCTTTGAATCTTCTCCATGTCTTCAAGGAAGGATGTTTCCTCCAATGAAGTAGCTCTCCAACAAGAATTTGACACCAATGCTTGAGTGTCATGGAGAATGTTGAGGGACTCTTGGATCTTATTTTCATTCATCTTTAAGGACCCTTCAAGAAAATGAGGCTCTTGCAAATGAACCTCCTCATCTTCTTCATTTTTGCTTGGACCAACTTCATGAAGCTCAAGTGGTGATGGGGAAGTTGATCTTGATTCTTCTTCAACTGCTACAAGGTATTCATTATCATGCTTAATGGAACTTGGGCTTGCAGCAACACTTTCAAAATTGATCTCTATGTCACCAACATAGAGGTGTGAGCACCCATCAGTAGGTACTCCTTCATAGTTTAAGCATCCATCAGTAGATGCTCTTTGGTTCATGTCTAAGCTAGAAGGTGTCTCGAAATGATCTTCCATATTTTCAATAGAATCTTCTTCATGCTCTTGTGATGTCTCTTCATTTTTCTCCTTCAAGCAAGCTGATTCATTTTGCCCCTTGTTTTCCTTAGGATCGATATATTTGGAATCCCTTCTTGAATAAATCTCAAAAGCTCTCCTCAAGGAGGACATCATTTCATGCACACATATATGATACTCGCTCCAAGGGTTCTTACAAGAAGGGCATAAACCTTTCTTCACTAACTCCACATCTTCATTTTTGGGCCTATTTTCAAAAACATGTTCAGCATAGTACTTAAAAGACATGGCATTTTGTGTATTTTTGCTAAAAGCAAGATATTCTTGATATTTTTGATATTGTTGGGGCAAGGTTTTATATTTTGCTCTCCATCTTTGGAACTCACTCATAGAATTATCCTTGGTTGGTGTGACACAATCATATTCATCAGATTTAAAGTCATAAGAATAATCTTCATTTCTCTTGAAATTGTAAGAAGTGTTGCATGATGGCACCTCTTCCTCATACCATTCACATTCTGCTTCATATTGCTCATAAGCATCTGCATATTCCTCATAAGAATTGTACTCATAGGATTCATCATAATAGTAAGACATGGCTGCCAATTATTCTTGAATTTATGTACCTAATACACACGTGCAAGGACCATGCTCTGATACCACTGTAATGTCCCTTATAAGGAATTTTATTAAAATTGCAATTTTTCACTTTTTTCCTTGGTTCGTCCTTTGACTAGTTTTGATCTCTAGGTCCCAAATTTGCCCCAAATGATTTCAAATCTTCTGAGAAGGTATATGAATGAGATTAGAGCATAAATATGTGTTTTAAGGATGCCTTTGGACCTTTAAAATACTTCTGCAAATACTCTTTCAATTCTGGCCAATGTAGGGAACTTTACTAGTAATTTGCCTTTGACTAGTATTGGTCTCTATGTCTCGAATTGACTCCAAAGGCCTTCAAATATTCAAGGAAGGTGTATGAATGATATTAAGACTTGAATATGATGTTCAGGGATGATATATTGCCACCAAAATACCTCTGCAAACTCTCTTAAGATTCTGGACCAAGTATGCAATTTTACTAGTAATTTGGGGTTCAAATCCCCCTGGGGTAAGTATTGAAAATGGCTTCCCAAATGCCTCCAAAGCCACTCAAATTTCTGAACAGAGGTAGGGAATGTATTAATTATGTTATTAAGGTCTCATGTGCACCATTAATTTATTATTATATCTGTTCCAACCCTCTCCCATTCAACTGCAAAAATCACCAATTCGACCCTTGGGGAAATGGCACTATTTCTTCTCCCAGTGCAATTAAACTAAGTAAAAATACTTCAAATGCTCAAGTACAGTACATGAAACTTGTAAAATACATCCATGGCAGTCCATTAATAACAAATTCATCAGAGAATCATCCATTCATTCGAAATCATCATCAATACATTGGTTCACAACAAGGTAGTGGGGAAATGGCATTGTTCTTCCATTAAAAATGAGATTTATACATTTCTACTTGGAATTTCGACCTGAAACTTTTTGGAGATGAAGAACAGAGTATTTACCTCATATTACAAAATAAATGGGGCATTAAAAGCTTCCCCAAAGAGTACAATAGCTCACCAAAAACGCCCTCCCTCAAGGATCAAGAATATGCCATCAAAACCGGAAATGGTTGAAGGAGTGAGATGCAATAGAAGAAACCATGAGCTGCCCTGTATCTTACACCTGCAAATAAAGACTCCATTAAATCTCCAAATGAAAGGTCTGAATGGCCTTTCCAATTACCAACTTGGATGGGAATCTTTCACCCTCGAAATTGGCTAAGGCAAGAAACTAGTCATCCACTAGCTCTCCCTCTTCACAAATGCAATTGCAAATTCTACAAATGATCAAAAGCTGGTTTCATTATTTGTTATTGACATTTATAAACTTCTAATGTCCTACATGGGTCGAATTCCTTCCAAGAGACTCATGCCAACTCATGTTGGGAAGAGATTCCAAAGAACGCCACTTGTACAACAATTCATAGTCTCCCACTTCCACCAAATCACATATGGAAGCATCTTAGCTGCCCTAACACCCTTGAGAGCCCTCTTGGAGTCTATTTTTAGCCCTGACATGTCATATATGTCATATGTCAGCCTTCAGGTCTGATTTGTGTCATAGGTGTCATAGCATCTTCATTATTGTTGTCATAGAGCTAGGGAATCTAGCCCAAGTGTTTCACTAGCTCCAAATTGCCTCTTCCTCTTCCATGGGAGTTACTCTTCCTCTATATTTCGACCTTGGATGAGTCATGCAATGAATAATACCTTTTGGACTCCCCCAAGTATGTTACCATTCACCTTGAATTCGAATTGGTGAGAGAATGATGCCAAATGTAGTGGGGGAATCTAGCCATATGTGGGTCCCACTTCCTCCATGTGTCTTCATGATGAAATGCCACTTCGATTTTCACTTGTATATATTTATTTAGATCCTTTATTAAATATTTATGCCATTCTAATGTTCAAACATCATTTATTATCCCCATTATTCCAAATCCCAAAGCTTCCACCCCAAACCTAGGAAACTAGTAATTTTCCTCCTTGGCAATTATTTAACCTTTAGCATCAATTTGACAAACTCTAATGAATAGAGCCAATGTGATTAGGCCATTGTGAACCAATACCAAATTTGGGACATGACATAATCCTACCATTATAATATTTTGTTCTCTACGAAAGCATCAACCCTATCTAAATTTAAACAACTTGTTGAGGCCCTGAAATTCGCAGCACCAACAGTTAGGGATTCTCTCCAGTAAGCAAGTCCAAATAGATCGCTCACCGTTTGGTGTGGGGAATCCGTCTGGTTAACGGCCCGGCTACCATATGTGATTTAAAGTTTAGTTTTACCGGTTGCGGCCCGATCCACCGTTTATGTATTTTATATTTAAAGATGAGATGCAAGTGCCCTAATTAAAAGCATGTAATCTAACCTGATCTAACTAAACTATCAAAACTATCCCTGCAGGGAGCAAATCTGAATTAAGAGTAATAACTGGAAATGCACATAAAAGCCTCACAAATAGTTGTTTCAACATAATAAACACATTTACAGCAGAAAGGAAAGATACCAAAGATAACTCTGATATGATATTCTATTACTCATTAAGCACATTAACATTTACACAGGAAAAAGAAATCATTCACAACCATGAAGTAATTCAAAACAGTTTAGAACGATCTCACAGTATGCATATGAATGTATGAAGAAATAGTTCCACAATGGCATTCCACATATTCCAAGCAAAAATCTCTGTGCTAGTTTTCCCCAGGCAACAGATCCTTCTTTATTAAGCAGAAAAGTAGTTCTCTTACAAAATAGTCCAGCTCTATTGTACCTGCCAAAAGTCCTTAAATTCTATTCTCTTCTTCTATTTATAGCTCTAGGGATTTGTCTTCCAGTGACTTATCCTTCTAACCTAACCCTAAGGTTCTCCAAAATTGTCTTTAATTTTTTTTATACAATAGAAAATACAAAATTAGCTCCCAACTGTCTTTTAATTTTATACAATAGAAAATACAAAATTAGCTCCCAACTGTCTTTTAATTTTATACAATAGAAAATACAAAATCAGCTTCAGGCTGGATTTTCCACCTCAGCGATGTAACTGGTCCACATGCCAGTTTCTCTTGTAATAATGTTACTTCGTATAGGGGTCATCATCTTTAGAGAGATCTCATGGGCATACAAATCTTCTTCTATACTTTTTACTCCTGCTGCTGCTGCCTGGTAGCTGTCCTCCAGAAAGTAGGCATGAATGGAGGCTTTTCCCATGAACTGATGGAGGTCCTCTGTTGTTAGTATGTCTAGCTTCTTTATGTAGTCCATATCTGTGCTCAAATCGTTCTGCAATTCTTCCAAGCGCTGGTCTCTGTCAGGAAAATATTTTATGGTCGGAGGTATGACCATCTGACACTTCTCGTGGATTTCATGGATCTTTTGGTAGAAGCCGATACACTGCTCAATGGTTTTAGGGATTCTAATATCTATTCTCATACCAGACTTTCTACAGAACTCAATGAGACCTAAATCCAACTGTAAATCCGCCATGGGTTTGAGAGGTAGGTTCCTAGGGAATCCTGATTTCCCTTCTCTCCATTCAATTTGTTTCTTGATCTCCTCCATGCTGCGTACAAACTTCTTCTTGAGCCTCAGAGATTCAGCATCGATTTCCTTCATCCTGGAAATCATCACCTTCATCCTGGAAATCATCATTGATAAGTTCCTGTGACCTATAAATTTTCTTTTGTATGTCACAAGCCTGCTCATGGAAAGGAGTTAAGTCATGCTTCCTGCTGTTTGCAAGTTCTAGTTGTTCTGTCATAAGCTCCTTTCCCTTTTCCAACTCCTCTACTTCAACTTTTAGTTCTTCAACCTGTTGGTTGGCAACTGACTCGCCAGATTCTAGTTGAGTGGCTCGGGCTTCAATGTCGTTCTTCTCACCTTTTAATATCATTAGTTGTACAGTTAATGCTTCCTTTTATTCATCTAAACTTTGGTACTCATTTGTTATTCTTTCTTGCTTTGATAAAAGGGTGTCATATTTCTTTTTCCAGTTTACTCCATCTGCTCGTTCCTTCACCGGATTAGCTTTTAACTTGTGCACCTTCTGTTTGCCTAGCTCGATATCAATTATCAGTTTGTTAATGTTATCTTCACTTGCTTGGGCAGTAGCTACGTTGATGGATGCTATAAACTAGGGATCCCTGTGCATACCCTCCATGACAGTGCTTTCCTACCTAATGACGATGTCTGGTTGGGACACCATTTTCAGTCTTTTTTCTATCAACCTTACGATAGATTTTCTCTTATGGTCGAAGACGATTGTGTCCAATTGGGCCACATCGTGCTCCTTTGACGGGGTAAAAAGTGTGAGCATGAGCTCTTCCAAAGCGAAGTGTCCTCTCGTGGTTATTTCTTGAGATACTTGGGGTGGGTCTATGTCCATGTTCTGCATGCTTGGACTTCCCATTTCCACAGCCTTCTTGGACTTATCTTCTTCCTCTGTTTTCCTTTCCTGTTCAGCAGCTTCCTTTGCTGCTTTTTCTTTTATTTCTTGTAGCTTCTCGGCTTCTTCTCTTCTTATTCTTTCAGCTTCCTCTTTCCTCTCCCTGACGGCCTGTTCCTTCTGAACTCTTTCAGCTGCTTCTCTCTGAACCCTGTCAACCTCTTTTCTCTGGGCCTTTTCAGTCTCTTCTTTTAGACTTTGTTCCTCCTTTGCTAGAGCTTCAGCTTCGTCCTTTTTCCTCTGTAATTCCTCCTGCTTAACAACTTGGGTAGCAGTGCTGGAACTAGATCCGCTTTTGGGACGAAAGCATTTGTTGAGCTCAGTCATATTGCTAGCGCTCCTAAAAACTGCTTCATCTTTGTCAAAGTAATTTGCATATTCAAAATGTACTTTGATTGCTACACAATGCTCTGCAACTTTTCCGTAGTTGCCATTTCGGTGAAAAATCTTCTCTCCAAAATGGAAAGCTTCCAATTCCTGAACAAAAGCATTAGCAGTTTTAACCTTGGAGAATTTATATGACCCGATGCAGAAAGGCAATGTTGGGAATGAGGCCTTTTTCTGATCATGCAAGAAGTCACTAATCCCATCTATAAAGACTTGCATCACTGCTTCTTTGTGAACTACATAATCCGTTGCATATCTTGGCAAGAGAGGTGGTGGTTTGGAACCTCCATACATCCTGAGATACATGCCCTCCTACGAAAAATAGTAATCCCCATATTGTTCTACGACTGCCATGGAATTCTCCGACAAGCAGTTTCACTCTTTGTTGAAGATAAGCTCGTACAGAGGTATGATAAGTTCTTCACATATTGTCTTGTAAGAACTTTTGTATTTATGGGCCCACAAAATCTTGTAAGCAACATAGATTGGGGAATCAACCTTGTTTTAGATGCAGCCCAACTTGGGGAAAGGATGCCTTGATAAAATGCAGTCTAAAAGGTACAAGGACATGTAGAATTCTGCTCTTTTCTGGGTTAGTCCTCCTTTTGCAGCTGCTATTGTTGATGACTTGTCTGAGATGATGTCTGCCCAGTTAAAGATTGTACCATTGAAGGATACGTGGTGAATCAGAGGTATCCAATTCAGCTTATAGATGGTCCCATTTGCTTTGTCGAAAATCCTGCTTAGCATTAGGGCTATGATCTTGAAAGGAGGCCTTAGACTTTGGATTTCATACTCTTCGCTTGCTCTTTGCCTCAGCTGCTTTCCTGGTATTAACAACTTATTGGCAAACTCGAGGGTGTCCATGTTAAGACTTTCAAGCCAAGCTATGGTCAGCAAGGTTTGAGCGTGTGGTAACTTGTAAGTTGTTGATATGTGGGCTGGATGGAACGAGACGAATGCCTCTCCTTTGTTGTCAGACAAAATCCTTGACATGGAGTCAGCTTGCGACATAATCCACCCAATGACCTCTGAGCAAGGAAAAAGATCTGGGCGTGTAGCTGCTTTTGCTATGCCAGATTTCCTGATGTTTTGATATAGGACCATTTCCTCCAGAACTGCACCAAGGACATTCTAGTCCCGGATCATCTGATACAGTTCCCCCACTTGAATTCAAGGGTAATCCCTGTCACTGGTTTGGTATCCTCGTACACAGTTTCTACCTTGGTTTTCAGAACGATCTCGACATCTGACTCCAGCTCAGCTACCTTGGGTTTCTTCTTGACTCCTTTCTTAGTCATTGTTTAAATTCTGATAAAACAAAGCCATGTATAAGCATAAATCCAACATTATTTCATCATTTTAATTCATATTAAGAGGTGTGCAGGGTTGAACAAAACACTATTAATATGCTTGTTAAGTTTTGTGTTTTTTTTCATTAACGCGCATGTGAGCCACCGTGGGTCCATTTTGGTCTCAAAGCTGTGGAGGTTCAACTCGCGCAATTGGAAGCATGTGTAATACACAATGCTCAACAAATCTACGATTTTTGAAACAGGAAAAAGCTCAGCAAGGTCGCCAAAAGGCTTGACGAAAGTTTGAAAACGAGGCAAGGCGATGGTTGGGGATGGGTAAAGTTTAAACCCCTTCTATTGACAAAAAAATATAACCCCAACTAGTTTACCTACTTGTGGTTTAGGATAGCGTGGGCCAACCGGCGGTAAGGAAGGAAAACAATTATAAACCCCCTTTTCCTAACTACCAATCAGGAATGAAAGAAAACGAGAAGGGTATCCTACCTGTCAAATGCTAATTGGTTGTAAAGCTCCAATGGAGTTGGGGCACCCGGTACTCTGCGAGTGATGGATACGAAAGAAACTCGAACGACGTTCTCCCTTTTGCAATGTTAAAATAAACAAAGAAAAACCTAAACCCCTATATATAAATTTTATAATCAAAGGGAAATTAATGCCGCACAAACATGGTTGGTGAAACTTTAAAACGCAATTAGTGGGGAGGGACCCAACATCATTTTGGCGCCAAAAATCACTCAACTTCACCACCACTAAAAGTTCATCGCCCACTGTTTTGGCGGAACCCGTCAAGTTGCTGCGACGTGTATTGACGGGACTTGTCAAGTTTCTGCGACACAAAACAGCAGATGAAACCTTACCACGTTGATGCCGACTTCTCATCGATCTTTCTCCAGAATTCCTTCTTTGTCAGCGAACGTTTCGGCTGGTATTTTCGAGTTCAGCCGACGGTTCTTTCTTCTAAAAAAAATGGCGTACCTTAGCCACCGTCGGCGATCACTTCGGCGCAAAAAATCTAGTCCTCCAGAAATGGTCGCGGCGAGAAAATTTCTCTGCCGGCCTAAAAACCTTACGCCAAAACAAAAGATTCTCCGACCATTTCGGCGGGTTTAACCAAGTTTGATTGTTTCGACAAAGTTGGGCGAGTTCCGTCGAAAGGAAAGGCCTCCAAAGTCAAAAGAAACCTCCGACTGTTTCGGCAGATCTTTCTAAGTTTCTTTGAACGCGTCGGCCGGGCTCGTCAAGTTTCTCCGAAAAAAACAAAAACGACCAAGCTTAACCGATAACCTCGACCGCTTCGGCTTGACTAAGCGAGTAACGCCGATCGTTTCGGTTGGACTTGTCGAGTTCCGACGAAACTCAAAAGACTAAGTGAAAGTGTGCGACCGTTTTGGTGAATATAATCGAGTTCTGTCGGCCGTTTCAACTCAACTTGGTGAGTCATGCCAAAACAAAAGAACACTTCAAAAATTTACAAAAAGGAGTCGACCGTTTCGGCTCAACTTGTTGAGTTATGCCAACCGTTTCAGTTGGAAAAGGTTGAGTGTTACTTAGTGAGAAAAAGTTTCCATGCTTGACTCTTTGGAAAAAACTAAGTTTGGAGGCAACTTTTTCTAGAAAGACTTAAAATTCTAAAGACTCTCTTAAGAGAAAAGGAGGGGCCCCATTATTTACAAAAAAAAATGGGGATCAAGTTGTAGCAACAACAATTGGCGATTCACTGGTGAACACAGATCTCTGAACAATATCTTATTAAGGTCAGAAAAATTCCATGTTAGTGATCCCATGAACAACATAGTGCTTTTCAAAACAAATTCTATACAGGGAAAAAAAAACCATGTTTATCACATTGGTCCTTGGGGAAGAAGGGTAACTTTGAATCAGACTTCTTAACCACTCTCCTGAGGCCAAGATACGGAGTTCATTTTAAATCCATCTTTCAAATGCCATCTAAATAGGACCCCACGAGATCGTAACGAAATCCCATGGACATATTCGTTTGTTCCTCATTCTCATGATGTTAGCATTTCTTTAGATGCTTTCTTTATTGACGAATTTGTCGTCTAATTCTTCCATGTTAGCTTTCTTCAATCTTCAACATTCGACTTAGTGTTAAGTTTAAACCAAATAGACTAGCAAGATCACTGAAAGAAACATAATCACAAGATAGACACAGAATTTACCCTGGGAAACCCTCATGGGGTAGAAAACCCAGCAAAGCTTTCCTCAATAAGATGATCAACCAAAATACAAGATGTGCTCCCTCCTTCTCTACCTCCTTAGCAGACCTCCCAGACAAGTGTGCTACTTTTCTGAGTTGTACAAGTGTGTCTAATGAGGAGCTCACCTCCTCTATTTATATTAGTTCCTGACTGACTAAAAAACCTAATGGGGCCGACCTCTCCTGGAGAAGTCTAATAACCCCTAAAATATAAGATCAGGGGCGACCCCTACATGGTGGGTCTAATAACCCTAGTTACCACAACCCATCGGAAGAATAATCATATCTGGATACATAATAGGGTTACCTCAGAGGGATGAAACATCTCCGGAATAATAATGTACAAATATAATATTCTTAGAAGTTACAATATTCAACACTCCCCCTTAACGAGAAGGATATTATAACAACGTCTGCAGGAGCAAGGAGTCATCGACTACATCATACATGATACATCTATAAATCATCGGAAGCTTTCTTCAATTCATCATCATCAATAACTTAACCAGTTACTGGAACATCAATGTCATCAGCATCGTCATCACACGATCATCAGCATCGTCATCACATGATCATCAGCATCGTCGTCACACGATCATCAGCATCATCGTCACACGATCATCAGCATCGTCATCACACGATCATCAACATCGTCATCACACGATCATCAGCATCGTCGTCACATGATCATCAGCATTGTCATCACACGATCATCAGCATTGTCGTCACACAATCATCAGCATCATCATCACACGATCATCAGCATCGTTGTCACACGATCATCAGCATCGTCATCACACGATCATTTTATAGGATGATCAATCCTGCTCTCTTTAGGACATAGGTCCATGGATGATACAATCCAGATCAAGTTCCAGGATGATCAGTCCTTATCACTTTAAGACAAGTCTCATGTCTAGGGACGATGCAATCCCATCACGTACGTTTTGAACCCAGTTCATGGACGATGCAGTCCTCACACGTACCTTTAAGACAAGTCTCATGTCTAGGGATGATGCAATCCCGATCAAGTTCCAGGATGATCAGTCCTTATCACTTTAAGACAAGTCTCATGTCTAGGGACGATGCAATCCCGATCAAGTTCCAGGATGATCAGTCCTTATCACTTTAAGACAAGTCTCATGTCTAGGGACAATGCAATCCCGATCAAGTTCCAGGATGATCAGTCCTTATCACTTTAAGACAAGTATCATGTCTAGGGATGATGCAATCCCGATCAAGTTCCAGGATGATCAGTCCTTATCACTTTAAGACAAGTCTCATGTCTAGGGACGATGCAATCCCGATCAAGTTCCAGGATGATCAGTCCTTATCACTTTAAGACAAGTATCATGTCTAGGGACGATGCAATCCCGATCAAGTTCCAGGATGATCAGTCCTTATCACTTTAAGACAAGTCTCATGTCTATGGATGATGCAATCCCGATCAAGTTCCAGGATGATCAGTCCTTATCAATTTGAGACAAGTCTCATGTCTAGGGACGATGCAATCCCATCACGTACATTTTGAACCTAGTTCAGGGACGATGCAGTCCTATCTTCAATTCTCGGAGACATCATGTCTACGGCTCACTTTTAGGACTGAAGTCCAGGGATGATCCAATCCTCTTTCTTTCTCGGAGACACCTATCTACGGCTCACTTTAGAACTTGAGTTCAAGGATGATGCAATCCTTTCATGTCCACCAAGGACTTCATTCTTGGAGACATCATGTCTACGGCTCTCTTTAGGACAGAAGTCCAGGGATGATCCAATCCTCTTTCTTTCTCGGAGACACCTGTCTACGGCTCACTTTAGAACTTGAGTTTAAGGATGATGCAATCCTCACATGTATTCTTATCAATACAAGTACAAGTATCCTCAACCATACAAGTACCTTAATCAATACATGTATAATCAAAAGTATGTATTCTCACCAATACATCTATCATCAAAAGCATGTGTTCTCACCAATACATCTATCATCAAAAGCATGTGTTCTCACCAATACATCTAACATCAAAAGCATGTATTCTCACCAATACATCTAACATCAACAGCATGTATTCTCACTAATACATCTAACATCAACAGCATGTATTCTCACTAATACATCTAACATCAAAAGCATGTATAAGTAAAAACTAAGTATTCTAAGCATAAGAGTCCTAAATCTAAATATTTCTAAGTATCTAGGTGTAGTGAACAGGTAACCTTATCATCAACCTTGTTGTTCGATGAGACAATCTCACCATCAGTGACTATACTACTCCCCCTTTCGAGGAGGGTCCTTTTGAACTACACCAAGCTTGTCTCGGAAGTATTCAAATTTCACTCGAGACAGAGGTTTAGTCAAGATATCAGCAATTTGATCCTCAGTGTTCACATACTCGAGCTTGATAGCTCTTCTCTGCACCATATCTCGTATATAAAAGTATTGGATCTCTATGTGTTTTGACTTATCATGGAATACAGGATTTTCTGTCATATTAATGCAGCTTTAATTGTCACACATAATCATAGTGGGATCCATTTCTAAGCCAAACACTCCAGATAATAACTTCCGAAGCCACACTGCTTCACAGCTGGCAGAGCAGGCAACTATATATTCTACTTCAGTAGTACTGAGGGCCACACTAGATTGTTTCTTGCTGAACCATGAGATCATGGAAGATCCGAGACCATAGCATCCACCTGAAGTACTCTTTCTGTATGAGACACTTCCTGCCCAATCAGAATCTGAGTAACCATGTAATCGGAGTTCATGACCTCCAAGATAATATAGACCAAAATCTAATGTACCTTTTAGGTACCTCATCACATGCTTTGCAGCTATTAAGTGAACCTTTCTAGGTTCTACTAGATACTGACTCAGGGTATTTACAGCAAAGCATATATCTGGCATATTATTTGTTAAATACATCAATGACCCAATGATTTGTCTATATAAAGTTAGGTCTACTAATTCCGATGAGTCATTAACTAATAACTTCAAGTTGGAGTCCATGGGAGTGGCCATGGATTTACACTCCAACATATCAAATCTTTTTAGAATCTCCACAGCATACTTACCTTGATTTAGAAAGATTCCTTTTGGTTCTTGCCATACTTCTAGACCCAAGAAGTAGTGCATTAATCCGAGATCTTTCATCTCGAATTTTGAAGAAAGCTTCTTCTTGCTTTCAATAATCAGTTTCTCATTTCCGGTTAGAAATAGATCATCTACATATAACAACAGTATAACTGGTTCATCATACATCACTTTAAGATAAAGATTTGGATCATCTTTACTCTTGGTAAAGTCCATGTTTGTTAAGAAATTGTCAATCCTTCCGTACCAAGCCCTGGGAGCTTGCTTCAAACCATATAATGCCTTTTTCAGCTTGCATACATGAGTCCTCTCGTCTTTAACCTCAAACCCTTGTGGTTGCTCTATGTATACTTCTTCTTCAATTACACCATTCAGAAAAGTTGTCTTAACATCCATTTGGTGTAATTTCCACTTCATCATAGATGCAAGTGCCATGATAGTTCTAATTGAAGTATACCTAGCAACTGGTGCAAATGTTTCTTCATAGTCAATTCCCTCCTTATGAGAGAATCCTCTGGCTACAAATCTTTCCTTGTATTTTTCAATGCTACCATCTGCAACATGTTTTATCTTGAAAATCCATTTGGAGGAAACCACACTTTTATCTTTTGGTTTGGGAACTACATCCCAAACATCATTTTTCATTATTGACTGATATTCTTCTGTCATTACTTCTACCCATTCTTTCTTCTGGGCTGCTTCTTCATAACTAGTAGGTTGTTGATCTACAAGATCACACATCAAGGCCATATAGTTGGACACTAGCTTAGGTTTCTTTCTTTCTCTAGTGGAGCCTTCAGGAGCTCCATATCTTTCAACTCCTTGAATAACATCTCTAGCCCATGCTGGCCTTCTTTTCTTAGATGAATCTGTGATAGAAGGTTCTTGTGGTTCCAACATGTCATGATCTTCTGGTGAATCATCTTCAGGGATGTGCACAGCCTCTGTGATTCTAGTAGGTGTATCTTCTTCATAGATTTCTTCAAGTTGACACTTCCTGGATTTCTTGAGAGTTGTTTCTTCATCAAATGTTACATCTCTACTTATTTCTATATGATGAAAACCTGGTATGTAGATTCTGAAGGCTTTGGATGATTCACAATATCCGACAAATATTCCCTTCTTACCAGAAGGATCCAACTTGGTTCTCTTTTCTTTTGGAATGTGGATGTACACAGGACACCCAAATATTTTGAGATGACTTACCTCGGGCTTCTTTCCTGTAAACACTTCTTCTGGAGTTTTGAATTCAAGAGCACTATGGGATAGTCTATTTTGCACATAGACTGCTGTCCTAGATTCTTCAGCCCATAGATACATGGGTAGATCTTGATCATGTATCATAGTCTTTACAACTTCCATGATGGTTCTATTTTTCCTCTCAGCAACCCCATTTGGTTGGGGATTGTAGGGAGTGGTTAGTTCCCTCTTAATTCTGGCTTCTTTACAAAAGTATTCAAATTCCTTTGAAGTATATTCTCCGCCATTATCTATTCTAAGAATCTTGATTTTCTTTTCTGAGAGATTTTCTATTAGGGCCTTGAATTCTTTGAATTTTCCAAAGACTTCATTCTTACCTTTTAGAAAGTATATCCAAGTCTTCCTTGAATAGTCATCAATGAATGAGAGATAATACTCAAATTCACTTAGGGAAGTAGTGGGCATTGGTCCACATACATCTGAGTGTATTAGCTCCAGAATGTTCTTAGTCTTTGTTTCACTCTTTGGAAAAGGGTTCTTGACATTCTTCCCTTTCTTACAACCTTTACATGAGCCATTATGATCACCCTTCAGATCTGGTAATCCTATGACCACCTTGCTTACATAGGGTAAGGCTTTGTAGTTAATGTGAGCTAGTCTTCTATGCCATAGCTCACTGGGGCTAGAGGTTTCATGAGCAAGGGAAACTTCTGGATGACCCTTGAGCTTATAGAGACCTCCTTCTTCTTCACCAATGATAACTGCATCTTTAATTGATTTTCCTTTCGACCACATGAGTACCTGTCCATCTATGAAAGCCACTCTAAAACCTTTCTTATCTAGTGATGAGATAGAGAGTAGGTTCTTCTTTAAACCTGGAACGTATAAAACTTCTTTCATTTTCAAGGGTGTTCCAGAATCAAGCTTGTAGCTTGCTTCACCAATTCCCTTGATGGGATATTGATAATCATCTCCTAGAGATACCTTTTGAGGTGAAGATTTTTCTTCAAGTCTTGAGAGAGATTTCTTTTGACCTATCATGTGCTTTGAAGCATCACTATCAATAAGCCATGTATCTTCTCCAGGAGACACAGATCCAGAGAGTGCAGAAAATATGACATATTCTTCTGGATCTTCTTTCTTTACTTTAAATCTTTTCCTTTGAGGCCTTTCCTCTTCTTCTTCTTCTTCTTCTTCTTCCCCTACTTCTTCTTCACTATCATCTTTTGCCATATGTGCATGATGTCTTTTGTGAACAAAATTCTTCTTCTTCTTTCCTGAAAAAGTACAGTCTTTAGCATAGTGTCCTAGTTTAAGACAATTATAACATTGGACTGTGGAGAGGTCTCTTTCTAAGTTTGTTCCTCTTTTGAATTTATGAGAGGGTTGAGACCTTTTGTAGTTCACTTTCTTGAAGTGGCCTCTCTTTCCTCTTTTAGTGTGGGTGGCCAAATCTTGGTCATCCTCTTTGAGAAGAGCTTCTCTGTTGGCTACCCTAGCCTCTTCTTGAACACAATCCTCCCATACTACATCAAACTTCATGCTTTATTTTATGGCACACATAGTTTGTATGAATGATTCCCAAGGTCTAGTGAGACCATTTAGGGCAGTCATCACAAGTTCATCTTCATCAAGAGTATCACCAATGGCATCTAGTTGCTCCTTGATTTGGGAGACCCTTGAGAATTAGTCTTGAATGGATTCTCCTTTGTGCATATTGGTACTTTTCAACTGAGTCCTTAGGTTCATCTTCCTATTGATGTTCTTTCCTTCATACATTCTTCCTAGGGCATCATACATTTCCTTTGGAGTCTTCTTGGAGGCCACTTGGGGAATCAAGTGGTCTTTAATAGAATCAGCTATGATTCTATTTGCCCTAATCAAATCCTTCCTATGCTTCTCTTTGGCTTCATCTCCTTCCGGTTCTGCAACTTCATCCTTGACATAATGAGCAAGATCATTCTCTTCAAGAATGAGACCAATTCTGTATTTCCATGCTCGGAAATTCTCTATACCTTCTAGCTTGTCTTCAAGCTTAGTGTTTGGAGCCATCTTCTCTTGGGGGAGTCCAAGAGATAAGGGACAGAGTAGTACTTACCCAGAAATATTACCTTTTTACTTTTCCGGATCCTGGGACAGAATTTCTGGTTTTATCGCACTTTTGGTAAAACTAGGGTTTGACATTCCCGGAGTTCTACCCAACCAAAAAGTTCGATCTAGGGCTCAAAAGATTGGTTTTGAGAAGGGCTATCCAGCCATGTAATCAGAATTCAACAATACCAACTTTTTGCTGAAACCAATTTCTGGTTTATCACACTTTTGGTAAAACTAGGGTTTGACTTTCCCGGAGTTCTACCCAACCAAAAAGTTCGATCTAGGGCTCAAAAGATTGGTTTTGAGAAGGGCTATCCAGCCATGTAATCATAATTAAACAATACCAACTTTTTGCTGAAACCCTAATTTTCACTAGAGAGAGAGAGAGATATTCTTACCTTGTGAAAGATGTCCTATTCAGGCTAGCTCTGATACCATGTTAAGTTTAAACCAAATAGACTAGAAAGATCACTGAAAGAAATATAATCACAAGATAGACACAGAATTTACCCTGGGAAACCCTCATGGGGTAGAAAACCCAGCAAAGCTTTCCTCAATAAGATGATCAACCAAAATACAATATGTGCTCCCTCCTTCTCTACCTCCTTAGCAGACCTCCCAGACAAGTGTGCTACTTTTTTGAGTTGTACAAGTGTGTCTAATGAGGAGCTCACTTCCTCTATTTATATTAGTTCCCGACTGACTAAAAACCCTAATGGGGCCGACCTCTCCTGGAGAAGTCTAATAACCCCTAAAATATAAGATCAGGGCCGACCCCCACATGGTGGGTCTAATAACCCGGGTTACCAAAACCCATCAGAAGAATAATCATCTCCGGATACATAATAGGGTTACCTCGGAGGGATCAAACATCTCCGGAATAATAATGTACAAATATAATATTCTTAGAAGTTACAATATTCAACACTTAGGTTCTTCCATCCATAATGTCCTTTTGTGTGAGCAAGAAATTTATTTGATTGCCATGCTCACAGACGGAAAAGAACCTTGCTGAGCTAACCATTTGAGCAGCTTTCTTGATTGGATGTCTTTGCTTTCTCAACCATGCTTTAATAGAGGTGAGATTTTATGGAAAAATAGAATCTTTGACATAATCTCTTTTGGCTTTTGATTTGCAGCATGGGATCATTTTAAATACCATACATCTGTGAGATCTGCTTCCTCTCCGTGGGTCCATCATAGTGAACTACCTGAGATAGTCGTTAATGTGAGAGTGAATGGAGCCCCAAGACAGTAATACAGAAATCACAAGTCTCAGTTATTTAACAGGGATTATCATGACTAAAGTGTGAAAACGAAAATGATCTTCCCTTTCTAAAAACCAGTCAGCAAAAAGCAAAGTCACATAGAGAAACTTTCTTCTATAAATAGATTTTTCCCTTTAAATTCCTTTGAGATCGCTCAGAGCCCTATCTTTCCATAAATAAAATCAAATAAATGAATTGAATGAGAGTAATCGAAACAAAACAGACTACTCAAAACAAAAAACAAAAAACTGGTAATAACTTAAAAACAAAGTTTATTTATGTACAAAAGTGATCCTAAACCTACGTGAAATACTACTTCAGAGCGAGGCTGTTGGCAAAGAGATTTTCTTCCTCTCCTTGTAGATCTTTCAGTTTGTACGTCGACGGACCAAGCTTATCAGAAATTTGGTAAGGGCCAAGCCATTATTGTTGAAATTTTGTGTGCTTTCCCTTATCATCATGCGGGTGATCCCACTTTAGAACCAAGTCACCTACTTCAAAACACCTTTTGCCAAATTTCTGTTTATCAAACCACCTCTTAACAATATCTTGGTGTTGGTGGAACCTATCTTTGGCTTTCTGTCGAGATTCTTCGAGCTTCAGTAGGGTGTCAATTCGTGACCGTAGGATTTCGCTGCTGGAACCTCACGAGGCTTGAGCTAGTTGTAAGGATGGGAGCAGTATATTAGGCGGGAGGATGGATTCTTTCCCATATACCAATGTGTAAGGGGAAACTAAGGCATTCTTTGGGGTAACCCTATTTTCCCATAAAGCATTTGGAAGGGAGTGCCACCTTATCTGATTCTCAATGACAGTTTTCTTAAGGATTCAAATGAGATTTTTATTTGTGGATTCAGCTAGTCCATTTCCTTCGGATAATAATATGCAGAATAATGCAATTTAATTCCTCTTTCATAAACAAATGCATTTAATTTTACAGATGAAAAATAAGTTGCATTATCAAAAACTAAAAAAAATGGAACGCCAAACCTGGTTATGATATTCTCTTGCAGGAACTTGATAACTGCGTCTTCGTTCACTTTACGCAACGGAATAGATTTTGTCCACCGAGTGAAATAATCCGTAGCATTGAGGATATATCGGTGTTGCAACGAATAGTTCGGATTTATCTCTGCAATAACATCTATGCCCCATTGCTCGAATGGTTCAGAGATAATAACCGGTTGCAATGGTCCTACTGCTTTTGGCAATCTGCCAGCGCTTCTTTGACATACATCACATTTCCTGGAATGAGCATGGGAATCTTTAAAAAGAGTAGGCCAATAGTATCCTGCCCTCAGTATTTTGTGGGTAGTAGTATCTCCGGAATAATGCCCCCCTGAAGGGCCATCGTGTAATTCTTTGACTACCTTCTCTGCATCTTCCTTCTCAAGACACCTAAGAAATATTCCATCATAGTTTTTTCTGAAAAGCACTCCATCGATTATTTGATAGGATGTTGATTTCAAATGGAGTGCCCTTCTCTACTTAGGAATCCAGTGTTCTAGTAGATATCCTTGTTGCAAATAGTGCACTAGATCCCTATACCAAGACTTAGGAGTAGTGAAAATAGGGCATACCTCAGTAAGATTCAATTCAACTTCGTTTTCCCACTCCTGATCTTCACTGACTGGATTTTCAGTGAGTAACCTACACAAGCTTTGACCTTTAATGATGGTAGCTGGCTTAAATTCCAGATCATATTCTTGGAGTGCGGTTACCCAATTTCCTCTTCTTTCACCCAGTTCCTTTTGGACAAACAATGATCTGACAATGGGGTGAGGTACTATGACCTTTGTTCTGTTTTTTAGGATATATGGTCTAAACGGTTTTACCGCTTTAAATACTGCATATGCTTGCTTATCTACAGCTGGTTAATTCAATTCAACACCCTGTAAGCTAGTGCTCATGAAAGATATTGGATATTTGTCTCCTGATTCTCCTTTCTGAGTGAGCAGAGAGTTATCTGAAGCAAAAGTGTACATTATGAAATCCTTTTCAAAATATGGACTTCTTAAAGAAGGTGCATTGGCTATGGAGGCTTTAATGTCCTTAAACGTAATCTTCTCTATGTCCGTCCATTTAAACTTCACACTTTGCTTCACAATTTGTTGCAAAGGTTTAACAATCTGAGCGAAATCAGGCACAAACCTTCGAACAAAATTTATGGTGCCCATAAATGATTGCATAGCTTTTTTGTTATGGGGCATGGGAATCTGACTTATAGCTTGCACTCTCTCTTGATCTATTGAGATTCCCTTCTTTGAGATGTTATGACCTAGAAGTTTACCTTCAAGAGAAACAAAGACACTCTTCTTAGGATTTAAAGATATACTATATTTTCTGCAGTGATAAAAAATATGTTTTAGGTGGAAAACATGGTCTTCCCTTTTCTTGGAAAAAACTATCACATCATCTAAATAAACGACCACGCAGTGGCCAACCAAACCTTGGAACGCGATGTCCATGGCCCTCTGAAATGTAGTTCCAACATTTATTATGCCAAATGGCATTCTTTGATACGCAAACGTTCCCTATTTTGTATGGAAGGTAGTCTTGAGTCGGTCTTCTTCCGCTACTAATAGCTGATTGTATCCAGAAAATCCATCTAATAGGGAGAATAGTTCTAAACCTGATACCATTTGTAAAATATGCTCCATTGGTGGCACAGGGTAGTTGTCTTTATCGGATGCTCTATTCAAATTCTGGAAGTCTACACACAATCTTATTTCTCCCGACTTCTTCTACGCGGGAACTAAATTAGCTATCAACTCGGAGTGTCGGACTTTAAAGATGATCTTAGCGTCCAACAATTTTTTAACTCTTTCTATATCAGTGGTTCGAGTGTTGGGTGTATCCTTCTCAATTGTTACTGAAATGGTTTCACGCCTGGCTTCATGGGTATGACATGCTGTATGATACGTGTGTCATATGTCTTTAGATCTTCATAATTCCATGTTGGAAAAGTTGGATGAACTTACACCTCTCTCCTAGCGAACAACATTTACCCAAATTAACAAATTTGCGTTCAGCTTTTGTTCCCAAATTTACCAACTCATGCTGCATCGAGGAGCTATTAGTTTTGACATTGGATGGCCTCCTGAATTTGTTCTGTAAATCAAATAGTCCTTCAAGAGTCCTTACTCCTCTTGGCATAGATCGTTGTTGAATGTTGCAAAGAAAATTTCGTAAATATCAGAATATAGGTATCTTTGAAACCATTCTTCGTCAGAGAAGCGTGGATGTTTGTTCTCCTTTCTTGCAAACTCCTTCTCTGTATTGTCCACCCAGTCCTGTATTTTTGTCCTCTCGGGGTGCCAATATTCTGAACACATCACCAGTTCAAGCGCGGCAACAGAACCATTTGTTGGCTCTTTATACTGTTCTTTAAATTTTCAAGATAGACCCAGGTTCTGCGCGGTTCAGTGAACCAACAAACCCCTTTTCACCGGCCCTTTTAGCAACAGTCTGCGAGCAGATTGAGGTCTCACCCAAGGCGAAGTTATGGGGAGGTTGCGGAATCAAGTTTCCACAACCGGGTGATGCGCGGTTCGAACTGGCTTGCGACATGGAGATTCTCCTCTTGCGACTCTTCTGATTAGCGAGCAATGCGCTACAGGACTCACGCTGCGGGGATACCAAGTACAAAAGGTAGTTGCGCTACCTAGGACTGCGCGGATGGAAACTTAAACACTTTCAGCATTCGTTAGATATGTGCACTATGTAGATTAGGCCTTTATCCATACACATTACTTATATTATTCTGCAGCAGATGTCTTCTGAAATGAAAGATGCATTCATTCACAAGTATTTACCACTTATATATCTGACTTAGAGCAAGATTACCTAGACTTCAATATTATCATTCACATTCCAGACATATAGACATTAACGTAACCATGGAAGAATAATTGTGCATAAGCAAAATACAACATCATAAGCAACAATCACATTCACCTAAACTTCATCACACAACACAGGATTTAACGTGGTTCACCCCCAGGATGGGAGCTACGCCCACAAGAACTGTTGTTTATTATAAATGGGAAGGGTTCAATAGTTCCGGTCTGCGTAGTTAGCTGCAGACTCTCTTCTATCTTCAATGGGCCTCTGCGCACACAGCTGCAAAGCCTCTTTACAATAGTCTCTCAACAGAGATCAACAAAAATCATTAACCAAAAAAAACAACCCCTTCCCTTACAAAAATGACCTTTTTATATAGATCGTACCCTTAGGTCATGTCTTTACATTCATGGTGGGCTAAAAGCAAAACTTTAAGGTACCCAAAATGGTGCGGTTACCCCACTAACCAAGTCTGTTAGGATACGATAGCGACTCATCGTCGTGGCCATACTTCTGTGTTGTCTTTGGCTTCTGGCATCTTCTGATTGTGCGTGGTCACGTCGCTTTCATCCCCTCTGTTGAGCGCATGCAGACGGGTCACTTTCATCCCGTTGTTCCTTCTCTAACGGTTTCATGTATTTGGTTCCCTTAGTGCTGCCTTTGCTCGTGCGACCGACTGCTTTCCTTCTTCGCCACTCCTTACCCACCTGCCGGGAATCTTGGAGTATATTCCCCAAAATAGATCGCCGATTGATCTTACCGGAACCCATACCGTTTTCCTTCCAAAATTCTGCCATGCTCGATCTTCGTGGTGCTGGCACTTCGCGACGTTGGATCTTCGCAGCGCTGTAACTTTTACTTTGTCGATGCTGCGCTGTGCTATAACTTAGCAGCTCCAAAATTGACTTAACTTGGGCCACGCCCAACAGAGATATACTTGAATATACGCATCAAGTATATATGTTCAGAGGCAAGTCTATGGTATAATAATTTCAACTCCTTAAATTTTGAGGAAAAACTTAAAAGTGAAAATGGTTTCAGGGATCTCTAAGGTCTTTGCACTCACAACAAGAGTAGGGAGCATATGAGCATATATTTATCCAGTAAGAAAGAAATATATTGTTGTACCTCAAATTTTCACCTTTGACTTGATATGCTTCATCACCATGAGAAGCATAGGTTGTGATGTTCCTCAGGTGTGTTAATATCCACCATCTTGTGGTTTATCTAGTCCCTAGTAATGTTTGGGAGGGTCCCTTGACATTTGGAGGTTGAAAAACTACCTTACCAAACCTCAATTTGAACCTTGTTGGAGAGTGTCGCTCCCTCTTAGTTTCCCAACGAGTGGAAATTACAACTATGTCGCTCCTTGCATGCCTTCCAGGGAGCGAAAATTCCATCTTTTTCACTCCGTACTCAACCTTAGGGGAGTGACAATCTTTGTTTGGCCATCTTGCCTTGATTTTTGGGGCAAGATCCAAGCATGATTTAGGTGGATCGTCCTATCCTTTGAATATCTCCTCAATTTCCATTCAAGGTAACCTAATATCCCTTCATCCACCTTATCCTCCCTTGATCCAAATCTTTCTCTCAAGTGGTTTAGCCTCTCCATCCTATAAAGAGGAATTCATGCCTTGGCTCACACAATGGGAAAAAGCTTAGAGAGGTGGTCCTTATGATTTTGTGGTGCTCAAAGGGATTTGGAAGGAGAGTCTGAAGGACATGTTGTTGCAGAGTGAGGTATGCTTTTGTACATGTTGTTCATTCCTTTCTTTCTAATATAAAACCTGGCCTATTCTCTCATTTCATGTCTCTTTTGATGGATGTATGAATATGTCTACTAATTGTTAGTTAGATCTTGTTTACTACACTTGGTGCATTGGAAGGTGTTTTCTTTTGTCTTTATGTGTAGGCTCGTAAGTTTGGATTTGCAAGCTAGAGCTGGATCAAGAAGGAGCAATTAGGACGACCTTCAGGGTAGAGGTAGAACATCTACTCTCTTCCATCTTCCTTGTGCTTGTGTTTGCTTGTGTATGAACTAGATCTAGGAGATGTCAAGAACCATTTGTTTTTCTTCTGTCTTGGTTAGGTGATTAGGGAGCCTTACTATGTACAAGAGATATCTAACCTATCTATAGGGAAGATTTTCTAACACAGATATTCCAATAAGGATATAGAGGATCTCATCGCAAAGCTTACTTGGTTCTAGTAGCAGATCTCATTGCAAAGCTATCCGTAACATATATGGATTCAATTGAGATTGTTCAGGGGTTGACTCCACAACAGGGATTTTGGGCTAATGCCTTTTGTTCTCCCTCAAACATAATATCAGGTATTTGGGATCGTGCTGTAACAAATAATTAATAATATATTAATATTAATAATAAGTAGGAGTAATAGTTAAATGAGAGGATGCGTCCCCTCAAATAGGCAATGCCCAAGCTACTATAAAAGCGGGCCAACAATTGTATATTTATCATCTTATATTATTAATTTATATATCATTTTACATCTACGGATTTGTGGGTTATTTCAGAAATTATGGGTTCATCCCCAGTTTATTGAGAATATCCAACTATGGATATTACATTGGTATCATAGCAGGGCTTGTAGCTACTAATCTAGGACCTTGTCCAAAAAAACCAGGCCCTTGGCCCAAAGAAGTAAAAAAGAAAAAAAAAGAGAAAGAAAAAAAAAGGCAAAAGTAAAAGAAAATAAAAAGAAGAAAAGGAAGACAAGTAAAAAAAAGAAAGAAGTAAAATAAGAGAAAAGAAACGAGAATATAGAAATAAAGAAAAAAGAAGTGAGAAGAAGTAAAAAAGGAAGAAAAAAAAGTAAAAGTAAAGTTTTGCTAAAAAATAGGACCTTGTCCTAAGAAAAATAAAAGAAAAAAGTAAAGTAAAAAAAAAAGTGAAACCGCACGTGGTTTCTTCATAAGTGGTTTTGGTTTTAATCTCCAACAACAAACAAAAAGTGAGATTTGAACCTAGGTGGGGAAGGTAACAATCATTCCTCCCAACCACTCAATCCACACCATTTTTATTATCCTTCAACTCCAAAAACAATTATTATAATAATTAATTAATAACAAGAACATCAAATCAAAATACAAAACAACAAACAAGAAAACCCATCCCACAAAGCGATCAAATAGCTTCGATAAAATTAGATTTGGGATGGAACACATCAGAGACGATGCAGCAATTCTTCTGGGGAATTCGTAACTCGTATCGTCTCGTTTCATCAAATGTCGCAAATACTAAACACAAAAGATCAAGAGATGATAGTTAAAAAAAAAAAAAACAAGCAAACACAAACCTTGTCTTCAATAAAGCTTTGAGGACAAAGCTTCCCTTAAGGGAAAGGCAATGTAACAAATAATTAATAATACATTAATATTAATAATAAGTAGGAGTAATAGTTAAATGAGAGGATACGTCCCCTCAAATAGGCAATGCCCAAGCTACTATAAAAGCGGGCCAACAATTGTATATTTATCATCTTATCTTATCAAATATATTTTACCAATTACCTATTTATGGAGCCACTATCGTATTTACGTTGGAAGTTTATTTAGAAGGCGGATTCCTCCGCTTCACATGCTCTTTGTTGTCCTTCAAAAATAATCTCAAATATGCATAATCAGAGCAGTGTAAAATTCTATTTATTAAGTTGCATGAAGACGTTGTGGCAATGAAGCGGTGATGTGAAGAGGTGGTGGCGCTGGCAGTGGCAATGAAGGGTAAATGCAATCAATAAATGTTTATGCTTTTCCTATTTGTCATAGGCCAGAGCTATGATGAATATTCATTCATCGAGAAAAAACTAATGCCAACCATAGCATTAATCCAACATAAAAATATTCAACACAAATGTATTAGAAAAACTTAGTCTTTCAATGAAGTAACATTGAAATTTTTTCTCAAAAAATGAGAAGTCGGCAATAAGGCCTCAAAGATTCTATCCAATGAGAAAAATGTATGAAGATAATAAAAAAATAATTATTTATTTCCTATGTGAAACTATAAGAATCATGCAAAAATTAAAAGTCAACTGCGAAGTAATTGAATTTCAATACCAAACGATTGCAATAGTACCCTCGCCTTCAATAGAGATTAATAAGACTTTTCAACACTTAACCATGTCCACACATCACAAGTAATCCCATAGTAAATATATAACCAACATTTATTATAGAACTATCAAACATCCTCTATGCATTCACAATTAGAAAATGTGATATTCTCAAAGAAAACTTTCTCAAAGTTATCCATATCCACACATCGAAAGTATGCCCATAAAGTTGTTGGAACATTTTAAAAACTCACTATGTCATTCTAGACTTAGGATAAAATTAATTAATCATTTATGATTAATTTCCTGAGTTTTGACTAGGTAGAATGTGCCAGTTTTGTCTTTTAGTGGACCACATGCTATCCTCATTCACAAAAATGGATTTGGATAGATTCTGGATAAGATTTCCTTAGATTCTGTCTGATTTTATTCCATTCCTGAATTAGAAAGACACTATCTTGATTTAGTTAGCTTTGCCCTGTTTTTTCTACTTTCTAGTGGAAAAGATAAAGCTAGTTTACTTGGAATATTTTTCCACTTCACCAATTCGACCTCCACATCATATCTAACCTTTTAAAGCCATCATTACATTCCATTTACCTCACTCATGAGCTGCCATACCATACTTACTAAATTCGTGAGCCTCTAGGACAGTTTTGGAAACTGCTTTTGCCACGTAGGGGGTTTTCTGCCTTTTCTAAGCCTTTTCTTTTTGCTCTTTCCATATTGCCTCAAAGGAATTCAATTTTCTCCATGGAGGATGCATTATATATTGTTATCATATCAATGAATAAGATACATAGTGATTTCCATAATTTATTCTCTCTATTATTCTTCTCTCATTGTCTGAAATATTCCACGTGAAATTGTCTTATGAATCTAGTTCATAGCAATTGAAAATATCACAAAATTTATCCCTATCCACACATCAAAAGTATTCCCATACCAAGTATAGAACTAGCATTTATTGTAAACCTTGCAAACATCCTTTACCCTTTCACAATTTAGGAAAATGCCATACTACACATTTTATTTTCTAAACACGTTATATAATTTGACAAAATTGCATTTATAAATTACACCAAGTAACTCATTTTCCATGACTAATTTCGCCACCCCTTACATGTAAAAGGGAGAGGGAAGAAAGAGTTAGGAGACATTCTATGCATCATAGTTGCATACATCCTATGCACTATAGTTGTAGTCATCGATATTGAAAAAAAAAAAATATTTAATATTTAATACTTTACCACCTTATCTTGAGGAATCAAAATATGAGTACTCTAAAACCATAATCTTAATGATTCAAAACTATCTTGATGAGTCAAAATATGAGTACTCTAAAACCACAATCTTAATGATTCAAAACTATAATTTTAACATTTTCAAGGATCTTGCAATCTAATCTATTTGATTATTTCAACAAATTATTGTTTGATGCATTCCAAGGAAGTCATTCGAAAATATGTTATTTCTGTGCTAGTTGCTAGAAGTGAAGAGCAAGGCACTCACGACTAGTGTTTTAAATTATAATTTATTCTCCCTTTAGATTAATCCCTTTATATTAATAGAAGTGAAGAACAAGGTGCTCATGATTAGTGTTTTAAATCATAAAAGTATTCTCCCTTTTTATTTTATTGTTTGATGCACTCCAAGGAGACCATTCAAAAATATGTTATTTATGTGACAGTTGCTAGTTGTTGGAAGTGAAGAGAGTTGCTGGTTGCTGGAAGTAAAGAGATAGGCACTCATGATAATTGTTTTTATTATAAAATTAGTCTTACATTATATAAGTGGGTATATATCTCAGGGGATGAAATAAATATTTAGTCTCCCTTTATATAAGTGGGGTACATATCTCATGTCTTAGTGGTAAATAATAATGAATCCGTTTAGAATTGTTGTGTAGTGATTAGTATATTTATTGAATTTTTTATTGTTATTTAAATATCTTAGTGTTAGTGAACATCATAGAAAATTTAATAGATAACTACCAAATCAAATAAATATAATTATGTAAAAGGAGTATCAAACACAATAAGCTAGTCTTTGAAATAACTATGTAACTTTTATGAAACCTAATTAATTTATAAATGTAATTGGTTTTTAAATTATTATAGATTTTAATGATTTTCCTATACAATTCCATAAATGTAATTGGTTTTTAAACTATTATAGATTTTAATGATTTTCATAGTTGAAAATTTTTAATATTATATTGGGTATTGTATATGACTGAGAAATTTTTTTGATGAAGTAAAGTTTCATTTTGTCGAGTGTTTTCATTATCTTAAAATGAATCAAAACTCTCTTCCTAATAATGAAGTGGAACTTTGACTTCTATTGAATAAAACCAATCATATAAATACACCTTATCTTACACCATTATATTGTCAATCTTTAAAAGTATATATATATATATCCTACTTATCTTATCAATATATGGTAGCTTTTTTTTTAAATAATAATAATAATTTCTACCATTTTTATGAAAAATATTATCATTAATTCCAAAACAATATATTATCATCATAAAAAAATCAAATTATTTTATTATTTTATTTTAAGTATCTTATTTGCAAAACACTTTCAAATAATAAAAATAAAAATGACTATTTTTTATATTTTTATAACAATATTTTGATAATATAAAATAATTGATTTAATTGTAAACTACAATCTCTCAATTAATAATCACCTTGAAAAATATGACAGGTAAAGAAAAAGAGTCCAATAATGCTTTCTTTCTTAATAAGAAAATGTATATGAATGATTTTATAGTAATACTTTCTTTCAAATGTATATAATTATTTTAATCAATAATATCTGCTATTTATATAAATATATTCATTTTCGAGATCTTTTTGTATCTTTCATTTTATTCTTGTATACCACATTGTCTAAATGCATCGTACTCGATAAATAAAAATCAGACTGCTATAAATTTATTTTAATAGCATAATAATCGAGGATTGACTTTTGAGTCTATCAAAGGCGGCTCTGAATAATATAAATTTCGCTCCCTCTCTACTCTGCCAGACATTACCTCCTAATTTTAGGACTCTTCAAATCCAGTTATAGAACACTGAATTTTTGCAAACCCGTTTCCTGTCTGTTCTATCCCTTCATGGTATCCTGCCACAGAATAGCTTGAAATCTGATTCAATTCTTCTGTCCTGCCACAGAATAGCTTGAAACCTGAATCAATTCTTCTGTCCTAAGTCTTACTACCCACCTTCGAAACACCCGACTGGATTGAAGCTCGGCGAGAGAAAATGAGCAGCAGCAGCAGCAACGATGAACAATTTGAAGACATAGTAATTGTTGGTGGTGGAATTGCAGGGCTTGCCACTGCAGTTGCCCTCCAGAGGTACTTACTTTCTGCTTTTATTCATCTCCTTGTAACTTTTTATCCATTCAGCTGATATGGATCTATGGAATCATGAAAATAATCAGTAGTGCTCTTAGCTTTGGGATCTCTGATACTGCTATCAGAGTTCCTAAATCCTGATGTAATTGCTGTAGAATAAGTAATAACTATTTCACCTTCCATTAAAAATTTAATTTTGAGATGGCAAAGCTCATTTTTTAAACTTAAACTTCAAGCTGTCTTCATATGCATCAATAAATAGGCAATGAGGTGGTTTTTTAATGCAGAATATTATGTTGTTTTGGTTAAGGATCTATATTCACATGTAAAATTATGAATTCCTTCTCATATATTTTGGTTTTCTTCAACTTAATGTTTTGGTTAAAAATCCACATCCTAAAACACCATGTTTTAGCAGTAAAAAAGCCACTAATTCCATCTCCCCAAAACAATCTTTCTTGGTTAACAACTTCATGCATAAGTTTTGGTTAAAAATCCATGTTCACCAACACCAAACAATCTTTCTTGACTGACAACTGTATACAGGAATAAATATTTAATAAACTGAGTAGTTACTGAACACTAAAGTCTGTGTTACTTAAAACCCATATCTGAGGGTAGCTGTCAATGGTATGGTTGGTTGTTCAGTGGATCGAAGTTTTTACAGATTTGAAAACGAAAAAGCTCCAGCGACATGACTAACAAGCATGGCAGGCACTGAGAGTTTTGAGGGACAATTTTGCTCATAAATCTGTCAGAATTAGTTCTTGTAATGCATTGATCAGTGTTACTGGTTAATTTATTGATCAGTGTTACTGGTTTCTTTGTTGGCTCCACAGTTCAGCTCTGTTCTTTCAGAAAGCCAAGTCAAACCAGCTCATCCAACTCCTACTCGCCATTTTGACTCAGAAATATGGTTCAGACTTGCAAGACAAACACAAATGAGTCAGATTGACTGAGCGAAGCATCATGCCTACAAGACAGAAAACGAAAACATTTATTTTGCTTGTTTTCCTGACCAGATTTCAAATCAGACAAGTGGCAAAGCAGTCAATTGTCCAGAGTCTGTGGAATTTTGTAGTATGTAGTATAGTCAATGTACTTTGAAATCAATTACTATTAAAACATTGTAAATTTTCATATTGATGGATTTTTTTCTCTTAAATCTATGTATATTTTTGTTTTTTAATTTCTTAAGCCAGCTACCAGTCCAAATCAACCCTCACTCTTTGACATCGCTAAGTCTGTTAATGGTAACTTTGGTTTTGATGTTGTACTATGAGCGGGATAGTGTAACAGAGCGCTCTTTTGATTTTCTTTGTTCAACTCCAACTCCATTATTGTTTACACGCCTTTGCATATCCAACTATAAAGTAAGGTGAAGGTTATCTTAGCCGGTTCCTATTTTGTTAATACTTTATTTCAAAAGCAGGACTGTTCATGTAGTCCATTGCCCACTTTTGCATTGAAAAATGTTTGAGTTAGTTCTTATTTTGCTCATATTGACTTCCACTCATTGGGCCTTCATTACCACTCATCATCTAGAATCTAAACATTTGTTGATTTGTCACATTTGTAATTACCTTGTGCAGAGTTGGTTTGAATAGCTTGGTGTTAGAGCGAGCAGAATCATTGAGAGCCACAGGGGCTGCATTGACTCTGATGACCAATGCTTGGAGGGCACTCGATGCTCTCGGTGTCGCACAGTCCCTTCGTCTGAAGCATCCGCAGTTACAGGGGTATGGCCATAATAACTTTCACTTAATTGATTCTCTGTACTTTACCTCCAACTACCATTTGGATAATAATTTAGCTTCTTCTATGCCAATTTGCAGGGCACAGGTGACTTCCTTCCCTTCGGGATTTACCAAACAGGTCTCATACACTGGCTCTGGTAAATGGTAAGTATGCCAGCAGAGCTCCTGGTTGATAAATTTCTCAGAAGGCATGCAAGATCATAGCAAACGTCGATATATCAATTGTAAACACACACCATCTTACTGTTTCTGCCCTCCTGGATTCAGGATTTGATTGCATAAACAATAAGAGCACAATAACCAGCACACCACTTATCTCAAGGCATGTAGAGTTTAAACTAATGGGTTTTTAGTTTTACCATTTAAGGGGGTTGATACAATGACCAGTAGTGCTAACTACAGGTGTCTGCCATAGCATATCGTCCATGTCAAACTAGAATATAGATACCTAATAAGTATCATATGCTTGTCTGAACCTTGAATCTAACCAACAGAAATTAAAAATCATAAGAAACCCCTTGTTAATGGGCACAACATTCTTAACACCATTTGCAATCTCAGTTTGATCTGTAAAACTTGGTACCAAAAAACAACATGCTAAAATTGAAGAGAAAAACTCTCGGTTTCCAGATTTATATCAGGTAGTCTTTTTATTTGCCTCTAGTGGTATCTCAAGCTTCTACTTTAGAAGAAATTCTCACTTACATTGGATGTTTTTCCTAGTTTGTCCGTCGTTTAGTTCACTTCCTCTCATCTCAGATCCCTCCCTTTTTAGTCTTGTTGGTTCTTTAGATTAATGCTCCTGCTTCTTTGGTTCTTCTGCTGTCCCTTTGTGTAGGGTTTACCGGTTTGTATTCTTTATTTTTACTCCTATTCATTTTTGCATCTAGAAGATGCCTTTGGCACTCCATCAGTGCCACTATGACATGATGTATTTTCTAGTCCTTTATATTTATGGACATTGATACAATTTCTCATTTCTTCTTCTTTATTTCACATGCTTTGTAATACTAATTACTTTTCCTGACTATCAGCGGAAATCATGAACTTCGGTGCGTGCAAAGGAGTGTGCTTCTTGAAACCCTTGCAAACGAATTGTCTCCAGGAACAATCAAATTCAACGCCAAAGTTGTTTCCATTCAACAGTCTACAGATTCTTCTTTAACTACAGTAAAGCTCGGAGATGGAGCACTTATCAAAGCTAAGGTAAAATCTGAAATCCAAACTTCTAACCCCATTTAAAGTAATGAAACTACGGTGTAAATTTAGTAATGAAATGAATCACCCTTTGCTAAACAAACGTAATATTAATGATCCATATGCATTGGTTTCTATCGGTCAGGAATCTCTGCCGTGGGCTCCCTCACACACAAGTAGTACATGTCTTTTTGTATTTGTGGCAAAAACCACAGGGGTCTGTTCATTCGAGATTGATTATTAAATCTATCTAGTGTTTTTTCATGTTGGTCTCAACCATTTGGAATGTTTTTCTACTCACAGATATTAATAGGTTGTGATGGAGGAAATTCTGTAGTTGCCCATTGGTTGGGGCTTCAAGCCCCTTCTCTTTCTGGGAGATCTGCCATTAGGGGATTGGCAACATACCCTGAAGGACATAAGTTTGGGCCAATGGTGCAGCAATTTTGGGGAGAACATTTGAGGGCAGGTTTTGTTCCGTGCAACGAGAAGGATATTTACTGGTTCACAACTCAGAATTCGCTTCCTTCTGGTATAATATTATAACACCCTTTGTTACAATTGCTCCGTGGATCATGAAGAGGCGCAGGATATCATCAATCTTAAAAATAAATTCTTTAAAAATTATTGAGAACTTCTATTATATTCATTTCAGATAATTTTGAACAATTGCATTGCGTTTGAATTCATTAGCTTGACATTTTCATCCTCAATAGTAGTCACAAGCCTTGTGAAATATTTTAAAGCAAATGACAAGAGTGCAAGGCATAACTAATAGAATGTGTTACAGATTCAGAAATTGGACGTGATCCAAAGTGTATATTGGAAAAAGCATTGGAAGGACTTGGTGATTATCCAGAGCAGATTCTAGACGTAGTAAAGAAAACTCAGATAGACACTTTAACATTAACGCCACTCAGCTTGAGGTGGCCATGGGCAGTGTTATTTGGAAAACTATGCAAGGGAAATGTGTGTGTTGCAGGGGATGCAATGCATCCTATGACTCCAGACTTAGGACAAGGTGGGTGTTCTACACTTGAGGATGCAGTGGTGCTTGGAAGGTGCTTGGGAGAAGCAATGTCAGTCACGAATGGTCTAGAAGAAGAAAAAGGGATTGAAGAAGCATTGAAAAAATATGTGGAGGAGAGGAGATGGAGAGCATCTGGGCTGATAACTGGAGCATATATAACAGGAATAGTGCAACAAGGATCTGGTGGCTTTATGACAAGATTCTTACGAGATAAGATTTTGTCTAGGAAGTTGTCCGAAAATCTTTTTGATCAGGCAGACTTTGACTGTGGAACACTTTCTTCTTGTAATCGTTTGTAATCGTTTCTAATAGCTTGTAGTGGTTTCTTGTAATCGTTTGTAATCGTTTCTAAGATTTTGTCTAGGAAGTTGTCGGAAAATCTTTTTGATCAGGCAGACTTTGACTGTGGAACACTTTCTTCTTGGAATCGTTTGTAATCGTTTTTAATAGCTTGTAGTGGTGTATCTTTTTTTATTCCTTTTTGCCTAACTTAATTCTCCACTGGAGCTCTTTTTCCTCGAAATTTTTATCACATATACTTTAGTGTATTCTCTATCTAATCATATTAGTCTTCAGGTGTGACAAATCCAAATTGATACCATGTTGGCCACAAAGTTCCAAGTTGTCTAGTCTTAATGTGTTTTAGTGTATTTTTTATTGGGAGTAATGGGTGAACATTGATGTGACTTAAAATTGGTAATGACTTGCAATGAAATTTCAAATACTCATTTATTTTAAAATGTATAAGAAAGTTTTTTGATAAATAATTTTATAAGCATGAAAAAGATTGAAAATGATTTGTACATAAATTACTTTTATGAACCACTTATGCTAGCTAGTATTTTCAAGATTGAAGTTAGCCCACACCATTTCTATCTCCTCCATTTCTAGTGTTTCTCTGTGCAACTACTGGCTCCTTTCCCCTAATTCCTTCCATACTCATGTTTCACGAGTATGATACTTGTGTATTGACGCTGAGGTCTACTAAGACATTAATGCAAAAACAGATTCAATTTTTTATTTATAATAAGTTTTTTTCATTTCAAGTAGTATTTAATCTCGATATTATAATCTAATCACCTATTTATTGCACCAAGAGGTGCTCTACAGCCCAGTCTGGGGGAGATGTTGTAACGTTTGTTCCTAACAAAATAATTAAAAAAATTCATGTCAACTCATAAAATAAAAAATCATGGAAAGTATTTAAAAAAATCCATGTTGGCTCATAAAATAAAATATTTTGAAAAGTAATTAAAAAATCGATGTTCGTCTATAAAATAAAAACTTAAAACTTAAACCCGGATCTATCAATCAAGAAAGATCAAATTTATTGCGTTTAAATTATAAGAAAAAAATACACCTCAAGAAATTGGATCCCTCTCGGTGTTTGATAGATCCGAGTTTAAGATGGATCTATGCTAGTATATCAATAAAGTACAAGGAGCAAAATTTTTCAGCACAACTGAGATTACAGAGCCTGTACTCGTAAACATAACATTGTCCAGCATACCCAAGTAGTTAGATTCCATCGAGACTATGAGCATTGGTCATTTGTTTTAAATATTAGCTTATAAAAATCTAGAAAACACATCCAATAAGATGACAAAGAATACAAAATATATAATTAACTAATAATATTGATGACTGAAAGAAAATTACAAGATATAGACCTCATATATTACAATTCAGGTATACTTCAATGGGAGAAGGTTCTTACATATTGTATTTGGATCAAATTTTAAAATCCTAATCAAAAGGAAATTATAAAAGGAAATTATTTGAGGGAAATTAGAGAAGGTGTAAAGAATCCATGTTTTGGAGATCTTATTCATAGTGAACTCTAAATTGTTGATTATATTCAAAATCAAAGATAGTTGTATTCTTATTTATAAATAAGCTAGTAAACAATTGGGAAATGAAAGAGCCCACTGTTAGAATATATCATGGGCACCTTATATAGTAAAAAATAATTATATAATTAGAATATTTTTTTTCCAGGGGAATCATCAACCTGTAATGTACACTCTATAGCTACATGGTGTACACCCTTGGAGGCTTATCAATTAAAATGCTTATGCATTAGAAGATAAGTAGAATTTTTGAAGGGTTAAAGATTTATCCAATTTTGAGCAGCCAAATTTAAAACAAATTTTGTACTCTAAATTCATGTTATTATGTACTTTAAATACACTACTATTTTTCATTTTCGTGTTTTCTTGTATTGTGCATTTGTACTTTGTACTTTGAAATCTGACAATACTAGAACAAAATAAATAAAAAACAATCAACAACAAATTTGAAGAAAAAGTCGACAAATAAACAACAATCAACAATAAATTTGAAGAGAATTATAGCTAAAGAAATCCATAAATAAATAAAGATGACATAAAATAAATAACTAGAATGGACATCTTTATTTTTTCATAGCAAAATACATACAACAAGCTTCAAGTTTACTCTTTTAGCTCATACCTTTTGTGTGAGCAAGGTACATATATATTGGCTCCTATGGAAGAAAATAGAGTACAATAGTACAATACCATGGGCTAATACCATGGGTTGTCTAGAATACCATGGCATATAGACATTTTTGACTTGTTAACCAAATCATTATCATTATCAATATATTTTATTATTCTATTTGGTCTTATATACAACAATCTCCCACTTGAGACCAAATTGAAGCTTGGGTAAATACTCTTGCTATTGTGCATATCTCCTTGCTACATATCTAGTCCCTAAACACCTTTTATCATGTTTGCATCATGCCATCCAAGGTTCTACAAAGCTCCTGCTTATCCCTTGGAAAAATCTTTGTCAACTTTTGGCAAGATGGATTGCACTTTTGCTCTCACAATTTAGTACATACTTTTCTTGCTACAAACCTAGTTCCTCCAAGAACCTCCTCATCCAAAGCATCTCCTTGCATGCATTAGTTGTTGCAATATACTCAGCCTCTGTAGTAGAGAGAGCCACCACCTTTTGTAATTTGGATTCCCATGAGATTGCAGCTCCTACAAAAGTATAGATGTAGCATATTGTGGATCTTCTGGAATCCACATCATCTGCCATATCAACATCTGTAAATCCTTCCAACAAGGTATCAGTGCCTCGAAAGCACAAGAAACAATCAATTGATCCTAGATAATGTATATTAAAACCCATTTAACCGTATTCCAATGTTCCTTACCTGGATTTGCAAGAAACCTACTTACAACTCCCACTGAATGTGCAATATTAGGGCGAGCGCAAACCATTGCATACATTAGGCTTCCCATTGCTGAAGCATATGGAACTTTGGACATTTTTGTCTTTCCTTCAATACTAGTGGGACTTTATTCAATTGTTAATTTCAGATGAGAAGCAAGTGGTATGCCTACAGATTTTGCATCAGCCATATTAAAATTTTCTAATACTTTTCCAAGGTATTGTTGTTGTGATAACCATAATTTCCTTCTTTTCCTATCATGTATAATTTGCATCCCCAAAATCTGCCTTGTTGGTCCTAAATTTCTCATTGAAAAGGTATTGTTTAATTCATATTTTAACTTGTTTATCATCAACTTGTATTTTCCAATAATCAACATTTCATCAATATATAATAATAAAACAGTAAAATTTCTATGTTCTTCTCTTTTAATGTATACACAATTATCTACATTTAACCTTTTAAAACCATGATCAAGCATACAAGAGTCAAATTTCTATGTCCCTTATCTAATCGATGAACTTTATGATTTTAAGAGTTTTGTGAAACCCCACCTTTTGGATGGAAATGCCAAAATCATCAGTATAAAAAAATGTCATTTTTTTAGATTTCAGCTCATAGATAACATCCACTTCTTCCAAAGGAGAATGTTCCTCCATACATCTGATCAAGTTCACACCTACTTGCGTTTTGGAGCAGTTTATTTTGTTGTATTTCATGTCCATTTTAGAGGGGAGGTTTTATTTCCCATGTGGTTTTCCTCACCTTGGTTACATGGACTAACAAAAATTGTTGTTGTAAGTGGTGACTTGAGCCTTAGTTGCCAAGGCCTCATTTTTATTATTGGCTACATAAGTCTAGCTTATGGGGGGGCATTAGAACATTATTACACCATAGGACCTTATTCATACATTAGTTTGATGATTAACTAGTCCAAAATAAGGTTAATGATGACAATCCAAGGTCGGTTAGAAGTTAGTTGGGGAAATTATGACACAATCCACCACTTTTGGGCAAAAATATAGTCAAACTAGCTATTAGGCGCCCTATTTATTACCACCTCCAACATTTATTGCCACCACTTGAGCAAAGGCGCCCTGTTTCCCTGTTTTAAGGAAACTGTCTTTGACTAGAGGTGCCCATGCAATGTATGTGGACATTTTGACCCCTTCTTGGTTGTTTTGGCCTATCCTTGGCCACCTACACTCCACCAAATCCTAACCACCACATGTGTGACCCTCATTAATGACTTCCCATTCCTGCCCAACGTTCAGATTAAAAATTCGTACATGTTTGGGGTGATATGGGAGCCTATTGGTCAACCTAGGGGGGATTGAGGTCCAATGTAAGCTAGCCACTTGTAGCTGCCTCCAAAGAAAAACGAATTCTCCCAAATGTTATATAAGGGTGTTCACAACTCATCCTGGATTGGACAGTTATAATAAACCTTCTATTTGATCATTTGTGTCTGTTTTTTTATCATTTGTGACTGGTTTTTTACCATTTGTGTGTCCAGAATACTTTTTGCATTATTTTTCTGCATACTTATCCAAATTTCTTGATTGTGAGGTATTATTTAGCTAGTTGGTCCTGCTCTGAGTTAGATTTCACATTGACATCAATATTTATTTCTTGAAATTCCTCAAATAGTTCAACTTACTTCATCTCCATAACATGCTTACAATGCTTATCATACATGCCTTTAGATAAGTACATCCCTACTCAAAATGATTTTGATTTGATATAAGCACAAGAATGGATTTCCTAAAATTCAACTACATTCTCTCTAATTCCTTCTAGAACTCTATCTTGATAGGGTTGCCTACATGATAAGATCTCAACTAGAAACTTCATCATTTTCATCTATACAGGCCACATATTTAGTATGCCTTTACAATGTTCTTCTTTAAAAGAGGAGGAGAAATTTTGACATCATTGTCACCATTCGACTTCTTGAAGTTTGTATGGCAACATCAACTATAATTGCCCTATAAGCATCCCAAATATTGGATTTTCTTGATTTCCCAAAGGAAGAGAATGCTTTAACACATTTTCTGATATATCCTCACGTGCTTTTGCATGTTTAACATCATCTTGAAAACACAAAAAAATTGTTGTTTTTCTTAATTTTGTGTGAATTTTATGAATCCGTGTAATATTTGAGCTTATGTAATCACAACTTTTTTATAAAAAAACAAATTAACTATGTAAATAACATGATCTTTAATTGTCTGATCAAGACTTGTGTCCCCAAACGTTTCTCTTGTGTTTGTACCCAAACTCTCTAAAATGTTTTCATCCCTTTGAAAACCACTACAACTTCCAGTTATTCTTGAAACTTGAGACAACATACTATGATGTTTGGTTAGAATCTACCCTTGTATAGTCTAATCAATTTTGTATGTGTTATATATAAAACATGTGCTAATATAATATAATGTTATTTATAAAATTATAAGTCAAAACTATGAGTATAATATCCATTTGGTGGACATAGTTAGAAATGATTGATATTTCCCTCAGATGCCTTGAAGGCTCTCTAATTAGTCGCACCAAACGTTGGGCAATAGGTTAATTTTGACACTAACCTACATTTTCTTCCTACATGGCATTGCCATGTTCTCTCAATTCATCTTGTCTTTTTCTCATCCTCTATTTATCCTTCTCTCATACTTTTTCATCAAGTCATTGGTCATCATATTTCCTTATGTGTTTTCCCGTATTCCTCATCTTGATCACCAAAATGACCCACGCTACATTTTTTTATAACTACTACAAACTAATATTTGATTAACACATTTTTTTTGTAAGATTCGGGATTATATTACATTAACAAAAATAACTATACATAGCAAAGTATGAGATTCATACTGTAGGATGAGTCCAGATGACAAAGAAAGAGCACCAAAACCATCCAAAGTTTGTCCAAGGGACCATAAATAGAAAGCCTAGAAAGAACAAAGTTTGAGCTAGAAGTTTGAAGGGAAAGTACTGCCAGCATGTCTGAATATCCCCCAAAGGCCAGGGGTTATGACTAAAAATATGATAGGAGAGACTATCTTTGAACACCCTGTGCCAGAATTTAAACCTAATCTTCATCAGAGATAACAATAAGAGAGGGAGCGAAACCTGAATTCTTTGTTTTAACAGTGTGCTTGACTACTTTAGGGCAGTGTCGACACTCAACTGTGGTTTCTCATGGCTGACTTGTGACAACTTGTTGTACCTCCTACTCGTAAGTTCCTGTTCCAAAGCGTCCATTTTGGAATTGATGTGCACATCAGAGATCACTTGGTTTCGAGCGAGCCGCCTCATACCTTCCTCCAACTCCACCAAATGAGATTCCACCTGCAAACCCCCCATATCCTCTTTATCCTTTCCCTTTAGGCCCTCCTCCATGGCCATGCTTAACATCTATTTCATACACCATACTATTTGCAACATTTTGTTGTGTTGTGTCTCTTTGGTTCTTGACGTACCCGCTTATTCCAGAAGCCCCCCAAAGTCATCTTCCAGCTTATCAGCATCCAAGTACCTTCATTCACCTCTCAACCTTCTCTCCAGGCATTTAATGCGGGCTCTTGCAGAGAGATTGACCTTGGTTTGGAAATACCCTTTCGTGTTGTCTAATTCCCGTTGAGCCCATGCCATGCGGGAGCGTTTGGGAGCATCAGTCATCTTCCACCTCATCATCTTGGTGCACCATGTTGATGTTCTCATCCATCCAAAACCCAACCACCTTCCCGCTATTACATAGGTTGAAATCTAGGGGCACTAGTACATGGATAATCTTACTTTGGGGATGTCCCAAGTTGTCACAACGCATAATAGGAAACAAACCGAGGTTTGGTATTGACTTTCCTTAGTTGATGGACCGTCCATTCTCCAAAGTACCATACTTTCATGGCATGAAATCTCACAAATTGCCGTAACCACTCACACAACGGAGATCTCAGGGCCTTGCACGACATACCAAAGTGTAATTAGGGGCAGGTACGTTCCTTTACAATGGTTCAATGTGAAACTCATCGAAGCATGATTTCCAGTTGTGTGAGGATGGCCACTTGCCAACCCATTAATCCATCCCTTCATCATTTTATGCTAGGTGTTTGTCCGTTGTGGTGCTCATCCTTGGATCATAGCATTCGTTGTGGGGAATATTCACACAATTTTATTTTATTCCCCATCTTGACCACCAAAATGACCCACACTGTCATTTTTAATAATCACTACAAATTGATATTTGATTCACATAATTTTCTTTTTTTCTTTTCACCATAAAAAAAAATCATGTGTGAGTTGGTACACCTTTTTGTATTTTGTTTATGTGGTAATTCAACTTTTATTTTCTCATTTTTTTTAACAACAAATCTTTTATCGAGGTTATATCTTGATCAAGCATTTTTGTCAACCCAATAAGACCTCAACTGAGGGTTTAGGAAACCCTTGATCTAGATCCTTTTAAATTGTATCAAAAGTGCTTGATCAAGGCTCTCATGATCCTCAATTGAGGTATAATGTTTTATCAAGGGTTTAAAAATCAGAAATCTTACCCCATTTTTATAATATTTCCCATAGTTGCAACTTCCAAGGGTGAAATCCATTCATCTCTTCCATTTCAAGAGGTGGACTTGATTCCAATGAACTCATCATTGAATCCTTTATCCAAGTTCATATCATTTTCACATTTCTAGTTTCATATTATATTTTTAATTTATTTTGTTCTAAAACTTATATATATATATATATATATATATATATATATATAAAATCTGCAATTATGTAGGCATTGGGAAAAACAATTAGTAGAATAACAATTACACAACCAAAAAATAATAAAAATATATGTGGGATATCGCCAATATTTACTCTTCATAACGTTATTTTTGGTTTTTCAGTTTTACATTATGTAAATAGGAGAAAAAAATTGTTGGGAACATAAAGGTTTATAAAATACGATTCAAATATTAATTTGTCAGCTTAGAAAAATAATGGAAAATATAAATTCCTCCCCAAAAGTGGGATAAACTACATTCAATGTAAATCATGCTTGTATAATGTTTGTATGAAAACTATACATTTAACACAAAAATAGTTATTGGGAACAAAAGTCACTTGTTAACTTTTCCATAAATTTGCAAGGACAAACATATAATTGAATGCAAATTTAACACATTAAATGACATTAATAATTTTTGAAAAAAATATCGTTAGAAAGATAACACAATTCCCTACGAATTGTCTTTTCATTTTACATCAAGATTCACAAGGTGCATATGAGTTTCGAGGGTTTCTATTTAACAAATATGTAAAACGTCAAATTTGTATCGTCACATTTCACTAGAATCTATGACACATGTTCATGGATTCACTTTGGAATTTTCTCAAAGGAGAGATATTTACTATCCCTCTAATGTCTAGGACTAATCCCTTCTAACCTACCCAAGAATAATGGAGTAACATGCTCTCTACTAGGGTTGTACCCCTCTTCAATACCAATAAACCTCCATGTTTATGGACATTTATAATTGGCTTGACATGCTTTGGTCTTAAACTTGTGACCTCTTGGAGCCCCAAATAATTGAATTGAAGGAGGTTGGGAAAACCATCTCATTTACATTTCTAAAGACATGATTGTTATCATCCACATTGTAAGGTCATGATTATTGTCACCCACATCCTTCAAACATTGTTTTGCATAGAAACACTTGTTACCATTAGATTGTAGATACATGACACAATAACTTAATCATATTTTCCCACGATAACTACTATCAATAGTGTAAAACCCCTATCAATAGTGTAAAACCCCTCTCCCTCACATGTATAATTCTTAATCTTCTCATGTCTAATGACACAATAATAATATACTTCATAATATGTTTCCAATAAGGAAAACAAAAACATTACTTGTATGGAGTATAATGGACATACTCCACATATTATTTAGATATCAAAAATAAAAGAGCCATATACTAAAAGAGACACAAAGTACATGGATATTTATGAGCAAATATTCATAAAGCTCATCACACATAATAAGCACAAGGATTTTTTTTTATGAACACATCTTTATAAAGTAACCCAACAAAGACTAATAAGCACATGGATTTTTTTTATGAACACATCTTTATAAAGTAACCCAACAAAGACTCGAAAGCAAACTTTCTAGGAGTCAATTGTCTACACACATCTTAAGTAAGTCCATTCATTTATGGTATACCTAGCAAACATCCTTTATGATTTCAAAATTAGAAAATGTGATACTGTCAAAGAACACTTTCCAAAGGGTTATCCTTATCCACACCACAAATATGTTCATGCCAAATATAAAACTAACATTATTGTAAACATCCTTTACCCAAAATACCATTTTGCACTTTTTAATTTTCTGAACATATTACACAATTTGGCAAACTCATACTTATAAATTACACTAAGCAACTTATTTTCCACATCCACTTCATTTCCCTCTAAAATATTATAAAAGAAACTCATACTTACAAATTATACTAAGTACCTCATTTTCTACATCCATTTCCTTTTCCTCTAAAATCCTATAAGACAAATTCATACTTATAAGTTACTCTAATTACCTCGTTTTCCACATCCAATTCATTTCCCTCTAAAACATTATAAGACATCCTATGCGTCGTAGTTGTAGCATCGAGTACATCCATTTCCTTTTCCTCTAAAATCCTATAAGACAAATTCATACTTATAAGTTACTCTAATTACCTCATTTTCCACATCCAATTCATTTCCCTCTAAAACATTATAAGACATCCTATGCGTCGTAGTTGTAGCATCGAGTACATTGATGTTGCAAAACGCACACACACACACACACACACACACACACACACACCATCTTATCTTGAAGAGTCACACTATGAGTACTCTAAAACTACAATTTCAATAACTCAAAACCACAATTTTGACATTTTAAGTAACATATATAATTGTTTCAACAAATTATTGTTTGATGCATTCCAAGGAGGTCATTCAAAATTAAGCTATTTGTCTGTTGGTTGTTAGAAGTGAAGAGATAGGTGTTAATGAGTGGTGTTTCTAATTATAAAAAGTCTGTCCTTATATTGTTGGGTATGTTATATCTCTTCACATGGTCGTTGGTTGTTTTTGCTTTTTCACGTTTTCGACCCATTGTACTCTATCTAATCCTAGTAAAAGGGATTAGGGTTGTAACCTAATTTCGGGTAAACGAATTAGGGTTTTAGATGCTGCGAAATACCATATATTGTATTGTGAATGGTTGAATAAACATATAATGAAAAGGAGTAGTGCGGCTCTAAGTTTTGTTGGTTTTTTCCCGGTTAAGGGTTTCCAGGTGAAAATCTCTGTGTTATGTGCGTGCCATTGTGTATTTTCTGATAATGCTTAAGAATCAATATAAGTTTGTACTTCACTGTTAAGGTTTAAAACTTACATATATAAGGGGTGTTGCAATACTAAGAGGGGGGCGAGGGCCACTTTTGATCATAATATATAATCATTCACTTTATGAGTAATATCACTTCATTCAATATATCATGAGTAGTATAAATCAACATTGCATAATGAACAACCACATATACATAGTACACCATAATTTACATGGAAACCTGAAAGGGAGAAAACCACAGAATGATTTCTTATATATATATATATAAATACCAATATTACATTCAATTTATTTACCAGCACTTACTGGAAGGAAGCACCAACTCCCTGATTTACCATCACCGACTGGGAGGAGGCTCCAACCCCTTGATTTTTTAGCACCAACTAGAAGGAGGCTTTAACCCCCTGATTTACAGGCACCAACCTAAAGGAAGCTCCAACTCCTTGATTTACCAGCACCGATTGGAAGGAGGATCCAACCCCCTGAGATCATAGGCTCCAACCTATCCTTGCCTCATTCTTCCAACCTAATATGAAATACTAAGAGTATCAATCTATCACTGGCACTGTCTCTATCAATTAGTTTGTTCCAAGATCGACTATGGATTAGATTTTTACTTCACCAAACTCGACTTTGAATTTCTGCGGTGAACGAATCCGTTCACTAGATTAATAGTCGAATCCGACTCTCATTTTGAGTAATAGATAATAATAATATATTTGATTTATGAAATACAATGAATATGGCCGCCTTAAATATGGCTGGGCCATCCACTATTGAAGAGACATTCCTCTTCATAACTATAATAATTAATTACTATTACTAATAGTATATAACCTATTTATTTACTAATTTATTGTTGTAGCATTGCCTTTCCCTTGGGAAAGCTTTGTCCTCAAAGCTGAGTTTCTCATGACGTCTTTTATTCTGGCTCTATGTCGCACTAATGACTTGAGAGATGCGATTTTGATTACGACCATTGCCTCCTTTGGGTTATTTTGTCTTGGTATTTGCATTAAGTATGAACTTGGCGAAGTTTTGTTTACGCTTTTTCTACTTGTGTGATTGCTTCTTTTAACTATGTTTTTCGTCAATTGAACGTGCTCAACATACATTATGACCTTAACTATTTCCGTGTTATTCCCAAAACATTTTGTGTCAGTCCCTTTGAATGGGCTCTTTGTGCTTATAATGCGCATAAGAAAACTGGTCTTATCTTGTGTCTGATAGATATTATAGTTGTTCCAAATGATGTTCTTCATTCTGATCCTTGTGAAGAAATCCGTACTTTGCTCACAAGGTGGGATTTGGTTTGAAAGCCTAACTATATTGATGCTTTGTTTGAAAATTTTACCATCTAGGTGGACACTGGACTCCGTCACTTCTATCCTTGATATTAGTCCAAGCATATTTAGGATGTCATCATGTGTTATTCCCCTTCTACTTGTCTTGTAAGATGAGGTCTCACAATCATCATATAACATTCTTGGATTTGAAATCACCATATAACTTCCATTGAGATTCCTTTGAGGTGAGAGGATAGTTAGGGTATAGGTTGAATCTGGAATATTTACTTTCTTAGACTTGACTTCTTCTGCACATTGTAGGATCAATTCCTTGTCATTGCATTTATTATTTTTATTATTATCAACATCGGCTTGTCTCTTATCACAATCTTGGTCAAGATCATCTTTCTCCTTGTCAAATATTTCGTTGTTGGTTTCTTCATTAATAGGATGTGCTGTATATTTGTCTTGCATATTATCTTGATCAATGCCATTACTTTCATCATGGTTGACATAATAGTCTACTACATCTTCTTCTTTTACCTCAGCTTTAGTGGCTTCTTCTACTGAATTTTCACATACATCTTCATTTTCTATAAGTGTTAAATTGTTAATAGATTTTTTTATTTCATTTATATCCTTACTGATTTGCTCAAAAAGCTTAATCAATTCTTCATTGAATGACGCCATAGGTCTTGTAGAGGGGTTTTTATTTTTATTTTAACTCGTTTTTTTTTTCCAAAAATAATTATTATTTTAAAATAATAATAATAATTATTTCAATGATAATTTTTTTTTTTAAATAATAATAATTATTAATTAATTAATAATATTATTATTAATGTCTTATGTAAACTATATATATAGTTTAATATATAGTTTTTTTTTTTTTTTAAATATTAAACTAATGTAATAATATTATTACAAAGTTTAATTTTTTTTTTTCTTTTTTTTTTTAAATTTAGGGTTTCACTTGTGTGGAGAGGAGGACGAGAGCTGGAGTGGCGGCTTGCAAATGCAGCGCTGAATGGCAGCAAACACTGAATGGGATGGAGTGGGAGATGGAAGTATGTGGTGTGAAGAATTGATTGCGTGGAGGACGAGGGAGGGTTGGACTGGGAGTTGATGCGTGAAGGAGGAGTCGAGCAGGTGGAAGAAAGGAGGATGGAGGGCTTGGTGAAGTGTGAAACGAGGGGCGAACGAGTGAGGTGACGGGGAAGATGAGGGTGGAGAGTCGTGGAGGACTGGGAGGTGGAGAGAGTCGGCGCGAGGGAGCAGGGTGGAGGTTGTAGGCGATAGCTTGGAAGGGAGGGTGTAGCAGCGACAGGGAGCTGCGTGGGGTGGAGCAGCCCGAGGTGGAGATGCGTGGGGGTATAGGGAGTGGGAGCACGGGGGAAAAAGCTGGGTGCTGTGTGTAGGTCGCAGAGCAGGTGGAGGTGTAGCGTGTGGCGATAGGGAGGTCGAGGGGCGAGCAGAAGGTGCTCAACAGGGAGGGAGGGTTCGCAGCAGAGCAGAGGTGGCGTGGGCGTGGGCGTGGGCGTGGGCGTCGAATGGGAAAGGGACGGGGATAAGCTCGCAGGGGAGCGGCGGTTGGGCAGCGTGGAAGGGCGGACGTAGAAGGGTGGCGGGAAGGAGATGGGGAGATGAGGAGGGCGCGGGGAGATGCAGGAGGGCGTTGGGGAACTGGAGGGCACGGGGAGATGTGCAGGCCGTAGAAGGGTGTCGGGAAAGAGATGGGGAGATGGAGGAGGGCGCGGGGAAATGGAGGAGGGCGTTGGCGAACTGGAGGGCACGTGGAGATGTGCAGGCGGCAATGTGGAGGTGTGAAAGGCTGCCGAGAGGAGACCAGCACGTGGGAGATGGAGATGGAAAGTAGGTGGATGAAAAACGTGAGGGATGCAGCGGAATGGTGGTGAGTGGAGCGGTCGGGGTGAGTGCAGCGAACAGGAGAGAGGTAGAATACGCCGAATCCGGCCGAAGGAGCGAGTCCGCTTTGTGAGAGCCGAAACTGAGCTAAGTGCTGGAGACTGCTGCAACCGTATCCGGTTGGATTTGAAGGGAGAGCCGAAACCGAGCTCTAATTGTGAGCCGAATTCGAGCTCAATGGAGGAGCGTTCCGCTCTGATACCAAATGCGGTGAACGAATCCGTTCACTAGATTAATAGTCGAATCCGAATCTCATTTTGAGTAATAGATAATAATAATATATTTGATTTATGAAATACAATGAATATGGCCGCCTTAAATATGGCTGGGCCATCCACTATTGAAGAGACATTCCTCTTCATAACTATAATAATTAATTACTATTACTAATAGTATATAACCTATTTATTTACTAATTTATTGTTGTAGCAATTTCTATACCTTCGACTTATCCACTTGCGATGTGCACCTTGATTCTTTTCTTACTGCATATTCAGTTGCGATATTTCACTTCTTCCAAACTAAAACACACTTCAACTTATCCAATTGTGACATGCGACTTGTTTCTGTGCTTACTTCAAATTTAGGCGTGGTATTTCACTTCTTCTGAACTATATGTGCAACTAATTTCTATTCTTACATCAAATTCAGTTGTAGTCTTTCACTTCGTTTGAAATGTAAAATACTTCAACTTATCCAACTACAACATGCGACTTGTTTCTATGCTTACTTCAAATTCAGTTGTGTCCTTTCACTTCTTCCTTGAATCAATTAGCTATTGATTCCCTTTCAAAACCCCCAAAATCAAAATTTCATACCATCCATAGTCGCACACGCACCGCTCACACCCTTCATACTCACCAAGTGCATTAGTCCTTGTCTACTTATAGCTTTTCTTATGTCCACATGAGGGACGACATGTTTGCTTCATTACCTTAATTTAATCAATTGACCACAATGATGTTATGAAAAATAAGGCTTTGTACCACCATTAGGGGCTTATACCCCATCCTTCTTCAATACTTCGTCGGTTTGTCAATAGTACTCTACGCTTTGGACGGCATACTACTTGCTTGTTATCTTCGAATTATCTATTATATGTGTACTCTGACATGAACACTTCAACACACAATTTGCTTCAACATATTGGCTATGTGCTCACTCTGACTATCTGCATTTGATTCGACATATGTATCATTGTGCGCTTCTGTTGGTAACTATTGCTCCAACTATCTACATCTACTTCGACATATGTACCACATTTCTATATATATACTTCTTCAAACTGGCTTCAAGAGTTCTTATAAACCACCTATTCAGTCCAACAATCTCCCATATGACACCATTGAGTTCAACAATCTCTTATTTGACATCAATGAAAACATTAAGTTCAACAATATCCTTCTTTGTAATTGATTGCAATACCCCTTTGTCATCACACTTCGACAATTATGCTATTATACCCTTCTACTTTCTTGCTCCCCCTTACTGTGGGCTTCTGGTTACTCATTGTTTCCTACCCCTATCTTCATTTCTCCATTGCTACTTCCCCTTTGACATCAATGGAAATGGTCTTCACATTATGATTATGTGTTTTTCAATTCCTACTCTCCCTGCGCAGGTGCTCATTGCTGAAACACCATGTTGTTTACTTCTATTGTTTTTATCTTATTTATTTGTTAGGATGTCGCAAGTACTCTTCCACACTTGCATATTGTAACAAACATAAATGTTATAAATATTAACATTTAATACTAAGTATGTTAATTAGGGTAATTAATTAATTACTCAAGAGGTGACTTGAAAAGTCACCTCCCTTCCCACTTAGGGTATAAAATACCCGACATTAATTCTTGTAAATCATCTTACATCTTACATCTATTCTACTTTACATTATTTACTTGCCTTACATGGCATTTCTACGTTACTTGTATTTACTATTCTATTAGTGGGAACTTTAGTTCATTGGTATCAGAGCTTCGTTTCCGATCTAGCTATTAGCCATCATCTCAGAGATTCTCTGAATCTTGAAAATTTTTCATTAAAAACTAGGGTTTCCCTAAGTACTTGAGATTTTTTATTTTTTATTTTATTTTTGAAAAAAGTAAAAAAGAAGAAGAAGAAGAAGAAAAGAAACAAAGAAGTAAATAAGTAAAAGAAAAGAAACAAATAAAGAAAAGTAAAAGTAAAAATAAAAAGAAAAAGAAAAGGAAGACGTAAAAGAGAAGTAAAAAGAAGAAAGGAGTAAGAAAAGGAAAGTAGAAAAAAAAAGAAGGGAAAGTAAGAAAAGAAAAGTTAAAAAAAAAACAAGAACATAGTTTTATAAAACCATTCTAGTTTTATAAAACTATTCTAGTTTTATTAAAATTCTATTCTTCACAACCTTAATTATATAAATTTATAATAATAATATTTATTATTATAATTTATCCAATTCAATTTTTTATAATAATATTGTTATTATATATAATAATAATTATTGTAAATCATTTTTAAAACCCCATTTTCCTCCCAGCCAAAACAATCATAGTATTATTATTATTGTAAATAATAATAATAATTATTTAATAACTGTATTAAATACAATTATTATTTTATACAAAAAGGGAAAAGAAAAAAAAAATGAAGAAGGTCAAAATGGAAGAGGCAGATTTTATTAAAGCAGAGAAAAGATTCCTCAACGTTCCGACGAAAGTGTCGATGGCCATGCTGAAAGTTAATGGGATATTTGATGAAAGTCCAATTGCCATTGCTATTTGTCCATCCAATAAGGAAAATTTTATAAACATTGATGTCACAAATCAAGTACAAGTTCAAGAATCAGTGAAGAATGAGTCAAATGAAGATCAAATAGAAGTACCATTACAAATCGATAATTATCATTTTGCAGCTCAATTCACTGTCGCAGCTATAGACGACCATCTCATCGACATAATGTTGGGTTATAACTGGTTGGAAACACCAGGAACATTCTTCGTCAATGCAAAAAAGAAGTGCATCACCTTCTTCCATGAGAAGAAGAAAATAACGCTACATGATTTCTCAGTGATAGTTCCCTTATCACAAACTACATATGAAGAATCAACTGATGGACGATATGAAGAGTTAGAAGAACAAATAAAGCTTTTAAACAAACTCATCATGGAAAAATATAGTGAGTTGGAGCACGTCCAGAGAAAGTTAGAAAATAAGGAAACAGAGTTACGTCATCATCAACAGCAAAAAGAAAAACTCCAGCAGCAGTATGACGATAGTACGAAAACACATAAGTTGGAACTGACAAAAGTCAACAAGGTGTTATCAAGCAACACTGAAGAGATTTTTCGACTACGAAATCATAACAAAATACTGATTACAAAGATTAAAAAATTGAAAAACAGTAGAAAGAGGGAACACGCCGGTGAAGAACTCGAAGGAAGAACACTGGAAAAGCAGGAAGAAAACCAGTGTCTAAAGAATCGTAATTAGGAACTAGAGAATCAAATCAAGAAGTTAGAAATTGACAAAAAATCGCAAGATGAAAGAATCGAAAAGATTCAGAATCATAACAATCTACTGGAGAACCAAGAAGCGCAAATCCAGGAAGATGCATCCGAAAATCAAATCGAGGAAGTGAAGGCAGTCCTCGCCGCGGTTCAAAAGAAAGAAAAACAAACAACACATACGCCTTACAGACATCCTAATTATAATCCTCACTTTGACCAACGACAGAGTCAAAACGAGCATTCATAGAAGAATTATGTTGACAATAAAAAATATTGACATACTAAACAACAATTGAAACAACTTGTCCCACAAAATGATCTCATAGCTCCGATAAAAATAGATCTAGGATGGACCACAACAAATACGATGCGACAATTCTCCTTGGGAATTCGTAGCTCGTATCGTCTCATTTCATCAAGAGTCAAAATTACAAAAAGGAAAGGACCCCGAGACGACAGTTCAAGGGAATTCATATATTGTTTTCAATACAACTTTGAGGACAAAGCTTCCCTTAAGGGGAAGACAATGTAACAAACATAAATTTTAGAAATATTAACATTTAATACTAAGTAGGGTAATTAATTAATTACTCAATAGGTGACTTGAAAAGTCACCTCCCTTCCCACTTAGGGTATAAAATACCCGACATTAATTCTTGTAAACCATCTTACATCTTACATCTATTCTACTTTACATTATTTACTTGCCTTACATGGAATTTCTACGTTACTTGTATTTACTATTCTATTAGTGGGAACTTTAGTTCCTTCACATATCTAAATTTAGAGTTGCTCTTCTAGATAACATTAACTTGATTCGTAATTTTTAATATACCCATAAATGCTAAGGATTTGACACGAGTGAAGAATTAACACAAACATGCAATTTTTAGCATTATAAGATAAAGAGGAATCTCTTAAATCATTCATGAATGCAACCTTACTTTGCGTCATTTCAATCTTTCCGGGAGCATGTAATCATAAATCCTTCTGAATACAAACATTATTGGTTATGAGAGGTCATTAAATACAAATCTTGCCAAAGTTAGTAAGTGTATTTGAAATCCTTCAAGATCATGTGATTCTTTCAGATGCATTGACTCTATGGTTCATTCTCTTGGTGTTCCATCCAATCATTCTTTTAATCCTTTACTCGCTTCAATTCCATTGGTGATTGCATTGCAATGTCTGATCCTTTTCAAGTTAATTATGTGTCCAAAATTTTCATGGTTATTCACTCACATCAAACAAAGTTTACAAACCTTAAGAGCAACTTGGAGAGATGGGCATCTCAAGTAAAAGAATTTGATATGAGAGAGTGGTATGCTTAGATGCAAATTAATAAGAGAAATGATGAAGAAATTGAAGTTATGAAGAAACAAATTGATCAGTTGGAAAAATAGCAGGAATAAATTATGGTTCTCTTGAAACAACTTCAAATAATGCCTGACACTTCAAATTTCAAAGAGCAATCATCGTTGGATACTAAAATGTGCCTCTCACTGTCAAATTCTGGACATGACTTGAGTTTTAATTGTTAGTGAATTCTCCTTCAGTGCTATTGTAATTTTAACTAGTTCTCCAAATATTAAAGTTGTAAATGAGAAGAAACTATCAATTTTGTAATGCCATTTGATAGTCTTTCCAATTATAGCAAATTTTGTTGACTTTGACTTCTGTGAAAATAATTTAATAAAATTTGACTGCTACGTATGAATTCAGTCTTATTAATATATGTAGTGTAGCTTAATTTATATTTTTGAAACACTTTCCTATTGAAATGTATGCACTTTCTTAAACAACGACTCCTGTCAAAATTAGCTTAATTTGAATGGATCCATAATAGTTTTCAATTATCTTCTGACTTTGATTTTCCTTCCATATTCTAGGCTCAATATACTCTTTCCTTGAATTCATGCATTATATAAAATATTCTTTTGAACTCAAGGATATTCATATAACATTTCAGAGATTAGCATGAAATGCAACAACCTTTTGTTTCCTTTGCACTAGTGTCGTCTGCTTCAACAATACATACCATTGGATTTTTTCTTATCCACCTTTTAAAGTATGCAGACTTATCTGAATAGGTCTTTTGATGTTGCACAGTATCACTTCTTAGATCTTCATCCACGAATTGTCATTTTTATTTCCAACAGTTTGTGGCATGGTATTTGCTGAATGTCCTGCTGAGCTTCGATAGTTTGGTGCTTTGAGTCCAAATCCATTGCATACATAACATCTTATGGTATGACAATATTTTTCAATGTGTCCATACTGGCTGCAACTTAGACACTTAATTGTATTGTTGAACTATTTTCTACCATAATTCATTCAATCCATTGCTCTATGTCCATATTCATAACAAGAGGAGGAATATCCTCTAAAGAAATTCCCATTCATGGACTGAACCCGCTTTGACATGACCTATTTCGTTCTAGATTGTTTTGATAGGACATAATTTCCCGTTGTAGTTCCTTCTAACTTATTTCTTCATTGCTTTCATTGTTGACTGAATTCTCGGCATGTTTCAGTTATGTTCCTTTGACTATTCCTTTTGTCCATTTCAACATGTTCTTATCATTCCTAGCCTTCTCAATTGTCTTGTCGTATCCAAGACTAGTTTTGACATTTGGCGACCTTTGATTGTTTAATATTTCGTCAAGGATTGATAAGCTATTCTTATGATTTTCATTTCTTTCTTCAATTCCTTTTTTTGAATTCTTCTACTTTTGAGTCAAGATTGTGACATGCAACTTCTTCCTTCATTACATAACTTCTCATAACTTCCTCTCTTTCTTTGAATTTCTCAAGTTGGGATTCCGACCCACTAATATATTTTCTTGAATCTTCCAGAGCTTTTGAATTTTTATTATTTGACTTCTGCCTAATTTTCTCTGTTAGATGAGAAATTTCTTCTTTCAAGTTTATGATTTCATTTTCTTTGGTCCTTAAGACTTGTGCACCTCGACTCTTCAAGTTAATCATTGCTTTTTTACCTTCTTTATGCTCTTCTTGTTCCTTTCTTTTAGACTCCTTATACACTTGCTGTACTAACTCATTTTTCTTCTAAGTTTTTCCATTTCTTTTAAACAACACATAATTTTACTTTCTAGAATGTCCAAGTCACCCCTTGACACCTCAACATATGACTCATAGTCTAATCCTTTGATCTCTTCTAGTGCGGCTAATACATCTATTTTATATCTTGTTCTTCATATGTAATTGAGCACTTTGAATTTATGCAATCTGATTTTAGTATTTGATAGTCCAATTTTAGCTCTTTTAATTCCTTTCTTAACACAACACTTTCAATTTCCAGATCTTCACTCATCTTCTTCCTGCTTTCCAATTGATTTGTCAATGTTTCTTCTACTCTTTTTGCTTCTTCAAATTGGATTTTTAATTTTGTAATGATATTCTCATCTTCCTTTGTTTTTATGATTTCTTCTTTGAACTTGATTATTTTCTCTTTCATTTGCTTGTTCTTTTTCCTAACAATATTCATGTCATTCAATGCACTAACGAGTTCACCTTCAAAATCAACTTCTACTTCTTCGTTAGTATTTTCCTCCTCGGGATTTTGTTCATTATTAGTGTTTGATCTTCATTTGGAGAAATTATTTCCATTAACAACATTTTGCTTTACTTATTGTTGCTATCATATTATTCATCAGATGAACTACTATATTCTTTAGAATAAAAACTCTTCTTTTGTCTTTCATACTATTTGGTTCTAGAACTTCCTATCTTGTATTTCATTTCCTTCCCTTTGTGATAGGACTTATCTTCACCAACACTATTGTTCATTTTTCCATGAGGACATTTTGAAGCATAATGATCGACTTTTCCACAATCAAAACACTTGAAGGGTAGCTTGCCTCTAAATTTTCCCGAACCTCTTTTTAGTTTTCAAACAAAATTTTCTTCTTCAACGTCTAACTCAATTTCACACTTGCTACTTGATTTGCATCTTTTGGTTCTTGTCTTCTTGGTAGCCTTGAATGTTGCTTCATGTCACGTAGTTCCTTTGTCTATCTATTCTCATCTCATATGCCGTAAGTATTCATTTTAATTCCTCTATTGTTAGTGCATTTAGGTCTCAAGCTTCTTCAATGACTAATATATTTTAGTCAAACTTCATTGGAAGGGATCTGACTACCTTTTGTACAACAAATTTTTCTTTCAACTCTTCTCCTAGTCCTCTGATGGAGATTACTACTTCATCAACGTGAATAAAATATGTTGTGATGTTTTCACCTTCATTCATCTGTAGTTTTCGAACTATCCCCTATGTACTTACAACTTTGATTTCTTGACTCCATAATCTCCTTGTTATATGTTCTTGAGCTTATCCCAGATTTCCTTCATGGAGGTGACATTCATGAACTTTACTAGCTATGTTTCTGACAAACCACTGAAGATAGTATTAATGGATTTTGCATTATTATGATACAACTTATTTCTGTCAACATCAGCAGGCAGATCTTCTGGAACTTTGTAGCCATTGACAACGGCGATCAAAACTTCAAGTACTAAAGAAGTTAGATATGCGCACATCCTTATGCTCTAGAATTCGTAATTACTTCCATAAAAAAGTGGAATTCTACTTGATCAAATCCCTTCGTGCCTTTCCATGGATCTTTTTCCCAGTGATTAAACTATAACTTGAATAAACTTGTTCTGATACCAATTGTTGGAATACTGAGATGGGGTTGAATCAGTATTCGTACAATTCCACTTTTGATCACAATATATAATCATTCACTTTATTAGCATTATCACATCATTCAATATATCATGAGCATTATCAATCAATAATGCATAATGAACAACCATAGATACACAATACACAAGAATTTACATGGAAACCCGAATGGGAGAAAACCATGGAATGCTTTCTTATATATATTACATTCAATTTATTTACCAACACTAATTGTAAGGAAGCACCAACTCCCCGATTTACCAGCAGCAGCTGGGAGGAGGCTCCAACCCCATGATTTTTTAGCACCAACTGGAAGGATGCTCCAACCCCATGATTTACAGGTACCAACCTGAAGGAAGCTCACCAAATACTTGATTTACCAACAATGACTGGGAGGAGGCTCCAACCCCCTGATTTTCTAGCACCAACTAGAAGGATGCTCCAACCCCTTGATTTATAGGCACCAACTTGAAGGAAGCTCCAACTCCTTGATTTACCAACACCAACTGGAAGGAGGCTGATCCAGGTGGATATCGGTGGCGGCCCACCTCTTCCAACTGGCTCAAAACAGTCTTCTGGCAATTTTGGTAAATTACTATTTTTAGCAGTTTTTCGGGTCCTAAACTTCCAGAGCCATTTTGAGGCCCTAAACGACATTTTTTGGCGATTTGGGGGACCAATTGGTTGCCAACGGCACACATGTGGGCCCATTCGAAAGTTGTAAATCTCGGATAGACCTTTCCAACGGGCTACCGAGCGCCCCAAACGAAGATCGTATGCAAAAGTTATGACCCCGGGAAGTTGACTGTTCAACTAACCACCTTGGGGCCGCAAACTTTATGACGGTTCATCTTCTAGGGTTAGGTTTTTGGATGTTTGGGATTCTTCCCTCATGCTTATGATAAATAGGCCCTTCCGGCCTCTCTTTGTATTCATCTTGGCACGAATGAGCATAGCGGCCACATCTCTTCTCAGAGATAGCTACCACCATTCTAGCTATTGTATTTTACAGTCTGTTCTATTTCCGCTATTTAATAGAATATGTGTTTACTGTATCACTGTGTTATTTGCAATATATCTTTGTATATGATTCTGTATATGCTATCTTTTGTTTCGTTCCCACATAAATCCGGATCAGTGGTATCAGAGCAGTCTGCTCTTTGATTGTTTCTCGGTGCATGTCCCCGACCAGGTCAGGATACGGAGAGTTGGGTCTCGAACTAGTTTCACTTGGGGAAGACCACTCTCGTGTTGGTTGTGGAGCCAGATCTTCTAGTCTCATATATGATATTGTATCAGCCGTGTTTGTACCCTAGTTCTATATGATATGTAGGTGGACTGTACACTCACCCCAGCGGGGGGGCATCGCCCCCCCACGGGGTTCTAGGGGGGACCATCCCCCCTGGCTGGGGGGTCCGGGGGCCAGCGGTCCCCCGGCGGGTGTTTGGGGGCAGCGCCCCCGAGAAATGGGGGTTCGGGGGCAACGCCCCCGAAGAAAATTTTTGGGGCTGTTTTCGCCAGCTGTTTTGCGGGCCCATGGTTTTGGGTATCCCGTGGTATTTTCCCATTGTATTTCCCTTATAAAAGAAAGACATTGTAATACGGCTAGGGTTGATGTATTAGGTTTTATGCATTGTAAAGATCTTTGAGATCTGGAGAGAGACTGTAAAACAGAGAAGAGGAAGTGCAGCGGTTGCGCTGCAGGTTGTATCCCTTCGACTTGTTGGACGGTAATAATAATAAGGACTGGCAAATTCAGTGTGGACGTATCCCAAGTTGGGTGAACCACGATATATCTGTGTCTCTCTTGAAATGTGTATGTGTGATTATATTTGCATTTCTTTTTATTGTTATTGCTCTGCAATCCTGTTTTTCTAACATCTCGCCGCCCCAAAAGGGCCTCCCATGGCGGAAGAAAAGAGAGACGACGGAGTAGTAGATCCTATCAAGTTGTTGCTCGAGGAAGCCCTCGTGCGACAGAGGAACGAGATGATGTATAATTTCGCCCAGATCCTTCAACGCATGCCAACAGCGGCAAATGCACCCTCAACGAGCAGCCATTTCGGAGATACGACTCCCTTCAAGGTACAAGTTAATTTTGATATCCATTTATTTGAAGGCCAAATCGATGCCGATGCCCTAGATAAATGGTTGAATCTACTAGAAGGGTATTTCTCTGTCCACCAATTTTCCGACAGGGAAAAGATCATCTTTGCGCTCCTTAAGGCCGTCCCCCATGTCAAAAATTGGTGGGAAACTTATTGTGAGCAAAACTCATCAGACGAGTCTGGATTGTTTGAATATTCCAATCCCACTTGGGCCTCTTTTATAGATGCCGTCAAGGAACAATATTACCCTGTTGGAAACTATGATGACCAGTACACAAAATGGACCATTCTGCATCAAGAGAGGGACCAAACGGTGTCGGAGTACACCAACAAATTTCATACCTTGCGCACAAATATAGGTATCAAGGACTTCGAGCGGCACCTAGTACTGAAATATCGCAGTGGCCTACACCGGTACATCCGAACAGAGATGGATTTCCTGGAAATCTCTTCACTCGGATCCGCCTATCGATATGCTGTCAAAATTGAGCAGAAATTTCAGCAAAAGAACAAGCGTGACTTCGGACCTGCGCAGAAGCAGGGCAAGGGAAACTTTGGCTCGCAGAACACGGGGCAGGAAAAGGACAACCAGTCCCAACCACAGGCGAAGAAGGGTAAAGAAAAGACAAAGAAGGACAATGGGAAGTGGTGCGAGTTCCACAAAAGCCCTTGGCACAACACTGATGATTGTCGCTCAAAACAGTCATTGGTGGCTGAGATCAAAGCTTCAGAATCAGATCCGAGTTCCGATTCTGACTCAGAACCTAATTTCACAGCCGCGCGAAAAGGGAAGCAGATCATTGATGCAGAACCCAGTGCCGTTGTTGCCACCACACAGATTCAGCCAGAGGAGCCTGAAGAGTCGGAGGCAGAGGAGCGCCTTTTCCACTCACAGATGTGGGTGAAGGGAATTCCCCTACACTTTGTTGTGGACAGCGGCAGCCAAAAGAACCTGATCTCAGAAGAAGTCATCAAGAGATTGGAGCTACCAATAACACCACACCCACAACCATACACCATTGGATGGCTAAGCCAAGGACGAAGGATCCGTGTCAGCCACCAATGTCGCCTACCATATGGCATCAAGCCCTTCAAAGATGAGGTATTGTGTGATGTGGCCCCACTTGAAGTATGTGATGTTCTCTTAGGACAGCCATATATGTGGAAGCGTCATGCTGTATATGAATCCCGACCTCGCAGTGTCATTGTCACTTTGGGAGGACAACTCTATCGGATACCAGAGACAGTATCACTGTGTTATTTGCAATATATCTTTGTATATGATTCTGTATATGCTATCTTTTGTTTCGTTCCCACATAAATCTGGATCAGAGGCTCCAACCCCATGAGATCACAAGATCCAACCTATCCTTGTCCCATCCTTCCACCCATATATGAAATACTGAGAGTATCAATCTGTCACTATCACTTTCTCTGTCAATTAGTTTGTTCCAATATTGATGTGGCTTATATTTGTACTTCAACAAACTCTACTTTGAATTTCTTTACCTTTGACTTATCCAATTGTGATGTGCATCTTGATTGTGTGCTTACTTCATATTTAGTTGCGATCTTTCACTTCTTCCAAACTGCAAAATACTTCAACTTATCCAACTACGACGTGCAACTTGTTTCTATGCTTACTTCAAATTCACCTATGGTCTTTCACTTCATCTGAAATGTATGTGCGACTCATTTCCGTGCTTACATCCAATTCAGTTGCGGTCTTTCACTTCTTCTGAACTATAAAATACTTCAACTTATCCAACTGCAACGTGACTTGTTTCTTTGCTTATTTCAAATTCAGTTGCGGCCTTTCACTTCTTCCTCGAATCAACTAGATATTGATTCCCTTTCAAAAACCCAAAAAAATTAAAATTTCATACCATCTACAGTTGCAGTCACACACCATTCACACCCTGCATACTCACCAAGTACATTATTCCTTGTCTACTTATAGCTTTTCTTATGTCCACATGACGGCCAACATGTTTGCTTCATTACCTTAATTTAATCAATTGACCACAATGACTTCGTTGGTGTCAATAGTGCTCCGCACTTCAACCGATGTACTACTTGCTTGTTTTCTTTGACTCATCTATTATCTATGTACTCTGACATGAACACTTCACACAACTTGCTTTGACATATCGACTATGTACTCACTCTGACTATCTACATCTGCTTCGACATATGTGTCACACTGTTATCTCTCTCTCTCTCTCTCTCTCTCTCTCTCTATATATATATATATATATATATATATATATATATAGATATATATTCAAACTAGCTTCAATAATTCTCATAGACCACCTCAATATTTAGTCCAACAATATCCCATATGACAACATTGAGTTCAACAATCTCTCGTTTGACATCAATGGCAACATTAAGTCCAACAAAGGGTTAATATTTCATAAGATGAAATGGATATGAAGTGAGGCAAATAACTATTTTTATAGTTATTAAAATTTGGTGATGCATGGAAGGAATTGGTGCAAATATGTCACATAATGATTAGCACATTTATTGAAATTTATTTTGTTTGAATATTTTAGTTTTACTGAACATAATTGAAAAATTTAAAATTTAATAGGTAACTATCAAACAAAATAAACATGATTATGTAAAAAGAGTATCAAATACAAGAAATTGAATCTTCGAACACAATAAGTTGAATCTTTGAAATGACAATGTAGCTTTTTATGAAACTTAATTGATTTGTGAATTTATTTGGTTTTAATGATTGACCAAAGTATTATAGATTTAATGGTTTCTTTATGTGGGATTGTAATTTTTCTAATACTATATTGGGTACTATTGTACTAAAGGTATTCAAATTGCCCCATTTTCGATGATGAGATTTTTTATAGTGAGGTAAAGTTCCATTTTTTCTAGTCATTTAAAAAAAAAAATTGATGATCTCAATTGTCTTAAAATGGGCCAAAACCTTGGGGAAGAGTTTTATAATCAAATCCCAACAATGTGGTGGAACTTTGACTTTTGATAAATTTCCTACCAGATTTGAGGTCAATTTCTGTTGGATAAGAAATTTCTGTTGGATAAGAGGGATGATATAAATGGCCAGGTTAACAACGCCATTATATTATCATCCTTTATATGATAGTTATCATATGATATCCTTTTTGTTGATAGATGCATTAGGACCTAAAACATATACACCCTCTATTGATTTCATGAATTGTGTCTTGAAGATTCAATTAATGCATGGTGAGTTGCAGTGTTATTTCATTTTGATATATTTTATTAATGGTCAAGTTTCTCATTTTTTATATGAACTTCAATTCAAATGTAAAGAAAGTGTTTTCAATAATTTTGTAAATAAAATTTACTTAAACATATTTAATAAAAATAGAAATGATATTTTAAATAAATAATATTACAACATAAAAGGAAAAATATAAATAAATAGATTAATATCAATCTTAATAAACATCGTGATAAAAATAATTTTTTATAATTTTTTCAATTTTTCAATTATATAATTAAAATAGCTGCCACATTATTTTAAAAAACTTTTAATTAAAATAATAACATTTTGACGATTTAAAATAAAAATAAACTTTCAATCAATAAACATAAAAAATATTATTTTTATATAAACTAATAATATTTTGTTGATTTAAAATGATCGTTTTATTTTTAAAGGACGAGCTTTAATTAAACAAGAGTTGCGTGTAACTTGGTCTGTGTCTTATATTATAAAAACAAAAATCAATATTAAATATAAGTAGGACACCAAAAAATTAAATAAAATAATTGATAAATTCAATATAATTTAGTTCATTATCACATTGACATCATAGTAGTTCCATATCACCCACTACTCAAAACACACTTGAAGAGAAAATGCCAAAAATAATCAACCTTCATTGTGTCATAAAAGATTAAAAATCTAGATACACATGAAAATTGAACTAGGAACTTGGAATGAAAGTTTTAGTCTCCTTATTTTTAGTAATGTGTGGATTACAATACTGTAAGGGGAAGGAGGAGTATGTGTTTTTTATGAAATCTAACTTTAATGAAATGTGATACTATAAGAGATAAAAAATCATATATATATATATATATATATCCCAATGTGAAGGGGTAATAGGTATGACTTAAGTATCTGAGAAATATGAGAGAAAATAGACTGGTGCTTTTGAATTTGATAGTGACATCATTGGGTGAGGCACGAGGTGACAATGTCCTTAGACCAATACTAACAACATATGGTCTACTATTGTTATTGTTTCCTTGATTGTTCATTATTTCATTTGCCTCAACAAGCAACATGGGTTTTCTTCCTTTTGCACATGATGAGCTATAACTACAAATTAGATAGATCAAAATTTCCACATAATGGTAATGTTGCTACAAGTTGGATACATCAAAATACCCACATTTAAAGGAGAATTTGACAATATGTTTCCTATATTCGGTTATGGATCTAGCAGTTGCACTTGATCTATCTGATTATTATAATGTCCATGTAAATCTACAACGATAGCGTTTAATGACATATCAAACTTCACAATAAAATTCTTACCAAAATGAAAGAGATTTTAAAATAAATAGTTTAACTAATTAATTAGCAATATAACTTGATTAAAAAATAAATAATATTATTTAAACATTAATCAAATAAATATTTAAAAATAATATAATAAAATTATTATAAAAAATAGCATTCTTATTAAAAAAAAATGTAAAAATGGAAGAATTTTGTTAATATAAACATTTAAATAATTTATAATTTAATTTGAATAACATATATATAATCACATTAAATTAAAACTAATCATTTAATAAATAAAAAATAATATGTTGAAAATTGTTTTTAATTTCTACCATATATATAAATATGTATAACTTCTTCACATTACAAAAAAATATTATATTTTTCTTCAAAATTACAATAAAAAAATTATATTATATTTTATAAATAATATATAAACATGATAAAAATAATGCATACTCCAAGTGAAAATTTTCTCATAAATGTCCTAATAGGTCTTTACACAATTCATAATATTTTTTTTACCAAGTGTGACTCTTTTAGTACAAAGGGAAAATGATCCGAAAATAATTAATTACTTCGTCTCGAAAATATATCCTCTTACGGGGATTGAACTTAAACTTTATAATTACATATAAATGAGAACAAACCATATATTGATATATGTAGCTCATATCTATATCTATAAATCTCTTTCGCTGTGATTTAACGAGTTACCATCAAATCAAATTGGTGTCATAAAAACATACAAACCATGTATTGATATATGTAACTCATAGATCTATATCTATAAATCTCTTTCGCTGCGATTTAACAAGTTACCATCAAATCAAATTGGTGTCATAAAAACATGGTGGACCTATAGAAATATCCTCTTTATATAAATAGTTTAACCTTTTTCATTTACACAAATATATTGATCAATATTTATGGATTGCATTGGCTTCATTTTCTTTTGAGAAATCATAGTGATTTTCTTGTTCATTTTGAAATCTTCTGGTGTCATATTTAATGGTGTCCTTGTACATATAAGAAATTGAAGGGGAAGCCATTCAGATAGATATTTTTTCCTTTGGCCAAGTCTAAAACAATGAACATTGATTTGCAAATATTCGGTTACTTTTTTACAATCATTCACTTTAACAGCTGAAATGTTAGAAATTAAATTCCATGTTTTGGTGGTACATGACTTCGTTAGCTCTTTGGCATCTCTTCAATTTGTAAGTTACTTGCTAAAAAAGAAAAGTTGACACCAAAACTTAATTTCAAAATATTAAGATTTTAAAAAGAAAATAATTTGTTATTTTTGTTTAACTTGTGTCTTGCCTAGTCTCTAATCTCTATGACACAGTGTTAGCAATGATTTCAAATAAAATAAAATCATAAAACAATTTGGAATTAAAAATGTTCGCCCCGAAAAATTGGTGGAGAATCTCGAAAAACTTAAAACACAAAAGTCGTAGCTCTCGTCGATACTTTTCCAATGGTATCAAACACATCAAATTCCAAGTTTGGAGGAGAAAGTTATCACAAAAATAACAAAAGCTTATTTTATCTCTCTCATATTTTTTTTAATTGATTTATTTTTATTTATAATAGATTAATTATATAAATATTTTTACTATTTCAAAATTACTCAACTATCATCTTAATTAATATGATATTTGATTTTAAAAGAGTTAAAAATAGTGATAATATAAAATAAAATAAAAATAAAGAAATATTCGTCTTGTTTATCAAATCATGCCAACACTATTAGAGAAATATTCATTGGTTAATTTTATCCACTTCCACACTTAAGCTTTCCCGACCCCTCCCTCTTCTATCTATATTAGCAACCATCGTTGTTTCATCCACTATTCTGTTTGGGAAGCTACCTCATTACAATGTCATAACATAATGAAGTGGCTCATCACGCTTTTAACTATACAAATTGATTCTCATCTCAACTTGTATATACGAGGTCTCCTTCAATAGCAATTTTCAAAGGAATACTTGCAAGCCGAATTCATTAGCAATTGTGGATGTATTCAAACTTAAATATCTAAATTTATCCCATTGGAAAACTACTCCATAACGATTTTCCTCCTTTCTTAGAGATTTAATAATAAATTCAAAGTCTCGTATGATTTAGCAGGCTATCCACATGTTGTTTTGTTTCCCTAAGACTGGATAATTTTCCACCGAAAGCCATGATGAAACTTTATATTGTGTCATTTTATTGAACCTTGATCAAAGAAAAAACGAGGGTCTTGAATATTTTGATGCGAATGTATGTGTTGCATTTAATGGTGACCAACTTACATAGAGCAGATGAGATAATTATATAAATTACTTTTTAGAATGCAGCAAGAAAAAAGATTGGGTGCTTATGAATGGAAAATATGTGACTCATAATTTGTGTGTGTCTAGTATCTGCTTGTCTTGGTTAAACCAGACAGATATAATCTTGTCAGGGAATTGACAATTTTTGGTTTCAGGGTTTAGTTTGATCTTCTGGTTGTTCATAAAGTGCAATCAGTTAACCAATGCCCCTCACTTAGCGTAAGACTCTTATTTCGATATGCAAATAGATTATCCAAATATCTGGTTACATGGCTGGAACGATATGATGATGCGAAACTGAGCGAGAACGCACAATCTATGTTGATCACTCAAGATGATACGACTCATTTTAACCAGAACTGTCAACGGATGCAACAATTTTGGTGCAGAAAATCAAGAAGGCCGAGTTCTTGATTTCATGGCTATGGATGGAACTCTATAGAGTATACAAAATGCTTCTGGAGAGGGTAGTTTGGTTTTTCAACCGGGGTAAATGTGTCTTTCACAAATCAGAATACCTATATCATGGAAGTAAAAAATAATAATTATGGGCATCCTATGCTATGGGGATTCATCTTGTTGATTAATAAATGGGTTTTTAAATTGTGAAAAATAAGGTCAATATGTCGTAGGTATTTGAGGGCACGGAGTAGAGTATGAGAATTAATAAAAGGATTTCGATATATATTTATTAATATCTAATGAAATTAGGGGTATTCTTTAATATCCCCTGAATGAAGGAGTTATGGCATAGTTTCACTGGGTGAAGAACCCATGCAAATACAATACTCTCAAAGATTTTGGGGCTTGTATGTGATTCTTTTGCAATGGTCAACAACATTACACCCACACTGGCCTAAGTCTATTGATCAAACCCCCCTAGTTCGAAATTTGACTTCCTACCTTGCATGGAATTTTTTTTTATATGACGTTTTAATTTTAACATTGCATTTAATTTGATGTTTAAAACTTAATTTTACCCATCATAATAATTTTTTTTTTTTAAATAACATATATAATAACTATTTAAAACACTGAATTCTCATATTTTGCGTTATATAATACAAAAATAATCAATTTAAAAAATATAATAAACATAATGATTAAACCAATCATCTATAATGACAAATATATTAATTACTATTTTGAATTAGTTATTAATAATTAAATGTATTATTACATTAATTAAATGTAATTAATATTATTGTTGTTGTTGATATTATTATATAGTAATTAATATCACTAATATACAAATTTAATTACTAATAACTAATTAGTATTATATTTACTAATATATTACTAATATACACATTTAATTACTAATAACTAATTAGTGATATATATATATATATATATGCTTGGGATACAATAATTGGAAGGTTGAAGTTTTCAGTTCGCATTTTTCGTAAGTCCCTTCCTCGCACTCCCCATGTCACAACGCGATTTCTTCTTATCCCTTCCTGTTCCCTTACTCTTCTCTCGTTCGGCTCCATCCATACCCGTCCTAAGTACCCTCTCCACCTTATCACTGAAGGACGTCACCCCGCATTACGGATGACCCAGGGTTCATTTTTCACATCATGGTAATAGACGAAGTAGATTATGTTTTTGACACACCTAACGCTCCCATTTTTTGCACGGATAAGGAGGTACGTTGCTCGGAAAAAGTAATGAATTCCCCGCTCCACCTCATTATGCATACGTCAGAGTCCCCTTCTAATCACCCCTGTAACCCCTCTTCTTCCCCCCTCATTGGCCCGAGTTCCAAAACCGTCTCCACGTCACCTCCCCCACCTCATTTCTCTGACCCATCATTAATAGTTCCCACTTCGAACAACCCTTGCAATAATGTTCAACGGTACAGCTTGCCGTTATGCAGACGTCCGGAAAAAAGAAGCATTAAACCAAGAAAAACCAGCCCTGAGTTAGTGGTAGGCAAGGATATATGTCTTTCAAATTTACCGAATTATCTAAAATACGCTCTGGTTGGTCGTTTCTGCGGCAAAACAACTGGTAAGGAAGCCCTCTATTCCTGGATGGAGCATAATTGGCTTCCTACAATTGGACACATCCCATACTTCCACATTCTACCATGAGGCTGGTTTCTCTTCAAAGTCCGCTCAGAACAGAATGCAGCTGATCTACTGAGCCAACAATGGAGATGGGGAACTTCAGGCTTAATTCTGAAAGCTTGGACAGTGGATTTCAATGCGACTAAAGAACCTCATAACTTACAAGAAATTTGGGTCATCCTTCCCGGATTACCAATGGTTTTTTGGCAAGAGCCAATTCTGAGAGCAATTGGCAACAAATTAGGAAAATTCATTGCTCTGGAAGAAGATTGGAATTCAAAAATGGATAGACGATGCGCTCGCATTCTTGTAGAATTGGATTTAAGGGATGGATTGTCTGAGGATATCAAAGTTGAAATGTGGGGGAGCAGATGGATGCAAAGGCTCGAATATTGGAAGTTCCCTTTCCGCTGTTTTAATTGCAAACAAGTCAGGCATTTACAGAATGATTGCACAGCTCTGAAACAAGTCTTCTCTTCCAGACCTCGATATAAGAAATCCTGGGTTAGAAAAATCAAGTTGATAGATGGCGCTGCTGAAGCTCCTATGAAAGACCTAGAAGGTAACATGTCTGAGGCATGCAGGACGACAGATACACCCCCAGAAGCTCCCTTGGTTGAATTAGTGGATAATAAAATTTCGACATGCAAGGTGACAGCTCAAGATCAACATGACGTTGCATGCAAAAAGGTGGCAGTAGAAGCCAACACTTTGGGAGATGAAGTGCTTCCCCCACAAAACAACTTTGAAGGAAGCTCCAGCTCGGATATCGACGTAGCAAAAAAGGTATTCCCTCAAGTCCCGTGTCATTTCCTTCTTTTCCCATTTTGAATTACGTTGCCCCTTCGACAGAGCTCCACTCTGTCCCTTCTTCCTCACAGCAATCCCTGTCCCACTCCCTCAGCCCTGTCACAACAATCTCATCCCCCCCAAAACAGAAATATGACCTCCGCTCCTACTCCACCACATAACCCCTCGTAGCTTCCACAGGTGGTATGGCCTTGGATCCACCTCCAAAAACCAACGTAGGAAGAAGATCCCTTCTTACCAAAGCGTAATTACAGGTTGCTAATGATGTCAAAAATGGAAAACAAAGAACAATCGGTAGGGATCTTAGAGTGGAAAAAGCCCTTTCGAAGGGTTCTTAATGTTAGCGCTCTCTTTTAATATAAGGGGTCTAGGGGGAAGGCCCAAACAACTCTCCCTCAAAAGGTTAGTAGAGTTACAAAATCCAAAAATTCTTCTACTACAGGAAACGATGATGGAAGGCTTTAGAGCTACAGAGGTGATAAAAAACCTTTTCAAGGAATGGAATGTGGAAACTTTGGACACAGACGGTCACTCCGGGGGACTACTCACTGCGTGGAGCCCGGGCGTGAATCTCCTCTCCACTGTCGTGTTCACTTCAGCCCTCAAAACGGAATTGGAAATTCCGGGGCTAAACGAACATTTTTCCTTTCTAAATGTCTACGGTCCCTTCCATGACCACAAATACTACTGGGACACCCTAAGTCTCTCAGGCGTGTTGAATACTCATAAGCTCATTCTCGCAGGTGACCTCAACCTGACTCTTGGTTCCGGAGAAATTTGGGGCAAGAATGCACGTTCGGACTCTCTAACCCCTTTCTTCCTCAAGTTGTTCGAAAGAAATTCCCTAATAGATGTTCATCCGGTCAAAATCACTCCAACTTGGAAGAACAACAGAGGAGGAGATTAGGCAATCTCCAAAAGATTAGACAAATTTCTTATTTCGGAAGACCTTTTTCAGCAAAGGCTTATTTTCTGCTCCTCTGTCGAGGTAGGGGGTTCCTCTGACCACAGGCCAATTTCTCTGTCCATCACTGTGTCGGAAAAGAATCCTCCAACCCCTTTTAGATTCAACCCCTCATAGTTAGAGCATGAAGAATTCTGCAAGCTCGTGAAGAACAATTGGTGTCCTCTTATGCCCTCAACCTTTACCTCCTACATGAAACAGTTTGACTTAAATCTGGTGCGAATCAAAACCCTTGCAAAAGTCTATGGTAGGGAACGAGAGGAAAATGACCGGCGGGATCTAAAGGAAGCTAAATTCAAACTTTTAGATTTGCACAATTCTCAGCCCAATGGGATTTTATCTAGTGAACAATTACTAACCATGAAATCGTTAGAAGATAAGAAGGCTTCTTTACTGGCAAAGGGAGAAGATCTATGGAGATTGAAGAGTAGAGCACTATGGATAAAGGAGGGAGATAAGAACACCAAGTTCTTTCACCGTTTTGCAGCTCATAGGAAGAATACCAATACCATTATAGAGGTCAAAGATGACAATGGAAATCTGGCTCAGACCTTTTTGGAAAAGACCAAAGCAGCGGAGGCACACTTCAGAGCCTGGTTCACGTCCCCTCCAGGATGCCCGATAGAAGAAATCCTAGAGGTAATTAATCTCTTCCCAACCCTAATCACAAATGAAATGAGATGTGATTTAGAAGAGGACGTTAAAGAGGAAGAGATTCATACAGTTCTAAACTCCTTTCACAAAGGGAAGAGCCCGGGGCCGGATGGATTCACAGTTGAATTCTTCCTGGGGTTCTATGAACTGTTGAAAGAGGACTTACTAAAGGTTGTCCAAGAATCTCAGAGCTCCCGTAAAATCCTGTGGTCTTTTAATTCTACCTTCATAACCCTGATCCCCAAAAAACAAAAAGGTGAAACCTTTGACGATTACAAACCCATATCATGCTACAACATCATTTACAAAATAATCTCCAAGGTCATAGCGCAGCGTCTCAAACCCATCCTCAGCAAAACCATCATTGAAGAACAATTTGGTTTCCTCTTTAATCGTCAAATACATGATGCAGTGTCTATTGCCCAGGAAGTCGTCCACACTATCAATAAAAACAAATTACCAACTCTGGCTCTAAATCTAGACCTTTCCAAGTCCTATGATCGGGTCAATTGGACCTTCCTCCAGCTCCTGCTAATCCAGATTGGGATGCCACTGCTCATGGTTGATTGGATAATGGGATACATTAATTCAACTACCTACATTGTACTGATCAATGGCTCCCCTTCCTCCTTCCTTTGTCCTTCCCAAGGAATTAGATAGGGATGTCCTCTGTCCCCTTTCCTCTTCCTGCTTGTAGCAGATGCATTGAGTTGGATGTTACATAAAGCCAGTGCAGAGGGGTCCTTAAAAGGAATCAGTGTGTCCACCTCAGTCATTCTGACCCACACCTTATTTGTCGATGACGTTCTACTGTTTGGAGAAGGCACCCTGTGCACTTTCAATACCATTACAAAAATTATGGACCTCTATAAAAAAGCGATAGGAATGGTAATCAATACAGGGAATTCCAGATTGGCCTACAATAATATTTCAGATTCTGTAAAGGCCAATTTGACTCAATCTTTGCCATTTCCCCTTTCTCCTTTATATGAGGGTTTGAAATATCTAGAATTCTCACTCAAACCCAATGCCTATGCATTCCAGGACTAGCTATGGATTTATAAAAAAATTGAAGATAGAATCCTTATGGGAAAATCGTTTCCTCTCCAGAGGAGGAAGGCTTATCCTTCTGAAATTGGTCCTTCAAAGCATCCCATTCTACTGGGCCTCGATAGCTTACATTCCAAAAGGCATCCTAGTCAAAATAAAAAAAAGTGTTTCTCCTTTCTTTGGACAACCAACAAGCAAAGAGAAGGAATTCCGCTGGTCACCTGGACAACCACTTCTAAACCCAAGTCTATCGGTGGATGGGGGGTCAAAAACCCCGATATCTTCTGCAAAGCTCTAGCTGTGAAAACACTATGGAGATTAGCAGAATCTCCAAGCTCACTTTGGGGAAGAACCCTTCTCTCCAAATATTGTCACCCACTTACCATCACAGAATGGTTCAGGCAACCAAACAAAAGCTTCAAGAACTGCTCCATAGGTTGGAAGGCACTGGTGCTAGCCTTCCCATTAATTGGAAATTGGGTGGCCTGGAAAATAGGAGATGGGAAATGTGTTCGAATTGGAGAGGATCCTTGGGCTGGGGCAGGTGAAAAGTTTAGATTGTCTGCTGACCTCCTTAGAGATCTGCATTCCAAGAATATTTACACACTGTACAATGTTTACAATCATGAACACATAAGTTTTTGTAGAGGAGTGGAAATCCGCCACACATCTGGGTCTGGGAGGAGTTCAGGAAGAAGAATGGACCTGGTACATCAACCTCCTAAAAAAAGATTTCATCTTCGTCAGAGAAGGTGAGCCAGACAAGTTAGCCTGGACCAATAACAACAAGGACGAAGCTTTCTCTGCTAAGATAGGGTATGAAGCTACTACAAACACAGTGGCAAGGGAGGACTTACGACCTTGGTGGAAAAAAATATGGAAAATCGCAGCCCCTCCAAAGTCCATCATCACACTCTGGCTGGCCTTGAGCAATAAACTGCTCACTTGGGACAATCTACAGAAAATAGGTTTTCAAGGTCCTGGTAGATGTGTCCTTTGCAACTTGGCTGATGACTCAATCTCACATATCTTCTACCATTGCTCTTATGCAGATTATGTTTGGAGGACTTCAACCGAGAAGCTCAACTTTGCATCATACCTACAACAGGAATCCGTGGAAAAAAATGTAATGGACTGGTGGAATGATCGCAGGGTATGTTTGTTCCAAGCCTATCCTGCACTTTTCATTTTTACGATTTGGGAAGCCAGAAACAAGTTTATTTTTCAAGACACCCTCATTCCTCCTGATGTCTCTATAATAATTCTAATGCATAAAACAAGAGAATATAAAACACAACCTTCAGAAAAATCTCCAAGAGTCGTGGTTCTCCCCTCCATCAACAAAGATATCTCGTGGGCCTTCTTTGATGGAGCCAGTCAAGGATCCCCCTCCTTGGGAGGTGCCGGTGGAATTATCCACTTTTCAAACATTAAGAAATGGCATATAAATTTTGCGCCAGGTCAAGCTTCCAATAGCAAAGCAGAATTAGCAGCATTATGGGCTACTCTGATGGTTGCAGCAGAGAATCAAATAAAGCAGATTCAACTTTTCGGAGACTCTAAAATGACTATTGACTGGGCAAATGGAAAAATCCAAATAAATGCACCTCATTTTCAGCATCTCCTTCATGCAATCAGAGCTCTAATCTCTAACTTTGATCATATCCAGTTCTTGCATGTTTATCGGGAATTGAACTCTAAAGCAGATTACCTATCCAAGATGGCACTTGCATTACCTCCTGGAAGACTAGAGGTAACAGGCATTCACAACAATCAACCAACTTTCAATCAATTGATGGATATCTAGGTCCAGGCAGTGCCTTATGGGCAGTAAGAAACACAGGAAAGACAGGCATTTTGAATATTGAATTTTTCTATGTAGCCTTAATGGCGTTCAGACTTATGAACTTATGAACAGTATTGTAATACCTTTTGATATATAATGAAGTCCCCAGAGGACATTCCATGATCACTTTTTATTTAAAGTGATGGATATTTTCGTATTGGAAAATATATGCTTGGGATATAGATATTAATGACGTGTAAAAATAAAAATGCACTTCAAAATGACAAATGAAATTAAAATGCACACTTCATTAATGACATTTAATTTTATGAAGTGGCAGTATTTTGACATGTAAAATGACAAATAACATTTATTTACCAGTCAAATTTCAACCCTGCGCCCTACTTTCATTGACAACTAATTATACTTTGTTAAGAATGCTTTCCTGTCATCGATATCCTCGACACATCACGGGCTTCTTTAGGGCATCTTGGACATAATACGAGTGAATGTAGTAGTTTCCGAAAGAAGTAATTACAAGACCATCATCAAAGCAATAAACGTGCTCCCGATTAGGGTTGAAATTTTAGGGGCAAAATGCCTGTCACTAGGAATTTTGCCCGTCTTTAAAGGCCAAAAGAATTTAGTGACCGCAATGCTTGACTGCCAAGTTAGATGTTAAAATGTATTTTAGACGGGTTATTAATTTTTGAAAACGTTATTATAGGGATATTAACCTGTATAAAATATTTGCAATTTTTTTGAAAATTAATGTAATTAATTTTCTTAATTCTTTGTTCTTCTCTAAATTCTTAACCTCTCTTATTTATCGATTATGTTTGGATTTATGGATTCTATTTCAATTTAAATAAAGTTTTGAATTTCTTTTGGATGATAATTTAAATAAGAGAGAACAAAAAATCCATGCCATCAATTCAACATAGTGATTATTTACTGGAGAAAAACTCTTTAAATGTAGAAAAACTCCAGGAGATATATTAATGAAGAGAAACTAATTGCACCGAGTGTAAACGAGGTGCTTACAACCCAGTATGGGGGAGATCCTGTAATGGATGTCACATGTCACATGTAACATTTTCAAAAGTAATAAAATGTAAAATGTAATAGTATGGGGGAGATCCTGTAAAGGATGTCACATGTCACATGTAACGGATGTCACATGTAATGTTTGTTACGTTACGTTACAACCCAGTATGGGGGGGATCATGTAACGAATGCCACATGTAACGGATGTCACATGTAACGTTTGTCATGTTACGTTGCAACCCTTTATGGGGGAGATGTTGTAACGTTTGTCACATTTGTCACGTTACGTTACAACCCAGTGTGGGGGAGATGTTGTAACGTTTGTCACATTTGTCACGTTTGTCATGTTACGTTACAACCCAGTACGGGGGAGATGTTGTAACGTTTGTCACATTTGTCACATTACGTTTCCATGTTGGCTCATAACTTATAAAAAATCAAAAGTAATTAAAAATTTCATGTTCGCTCATAACTTATCAAAAAAAAAAAATAATTAAAAAATTAAAAAAGAGGGATCCAATTTCTTGAGGGGTAATTTTTTTCTTAATGTGGAAAAAATTTAAGATAAAAAAAAAAAATTACACCTCAAGAAATTGGATCCCTCTCGGTGCTTGATAGATTTGGGTTTGAGATGGATCTACATTGGTTTAAAGATAGTTCTTGAGCCATGATACTGGCAAGAAGAATTACATGTCTTGTTGGGTTTGCGTTGTCTTCTCTCCTCATACAACTGTCTTTTCCAAAAAAAGTTCTTTCCAACTGCTTTTGGTGAAACTACTGCTAACAAAGCATGAATTCCCACATGGATTTCATTTTGCATGATTTAATAATTATTTTATTTCGTTTTTGATATTGAATGAGGAACTATATTTTTCTTGGAAGTACATTTTAGCTATTTTGTATAGTTCTCAAAATGGAATTGTGTTGATTTTCCAAGTAATGTTCGTAAATTACCTTACTTTACTTTGCATAATATACATGGTTATCTAAATATACCTTAATTTTTAAGTTTGAAAATAATAATTTTTAATAAAACATTATCAATACGATTATTATAAAAAGAGTATTATTGAAAGTTATGTATTTCAATAAAAAGTTTTGTGACGGGAAGGAAAAAATCCACAACATTAAAAAGCATGAAGATACATAATTTGTGTGAAAGTGTGAGAATGCTCCGAGAGAGTCGAGGTGGTATCATGCTCGGATCTATCTCTAATTTCACTAGTACTGGGAACAAATTCATGGCTCGTGATATGGTGTTCGAAGACATAGATCAGGGTCTAAGAAATCACCAAGTCGTTTCTTTTTGGGTAGGATAATAGATCACTTGGTCTCGTACCGATGCAACATCAAAGGTTACTCGGACACACTTAACGCATATACCCAATGCCAATTTACAGAGAAGGCGATATCTACAACAGCGTAGACTTTATATTCAGCAAAGCGACAAGAATAGTAACATTGATTCTCTCTAAATGACCAGCAAGGGTTATGTTACACGCGGTATAAACAATGGAGGTAACAGTGCCAATGATGGAAAAGGGAAAGGAACATTGACACACGGATAATGACAGTGATGCCCTCGTAACCATGCAATTAGGGAAGACTAAGGAACATTATAAACAAATAGGTGAAAAATTGGGCATTAACAGGAGGAGAACCTACCACAAGTGTCTCGTCTTTCGAGCTCACCAATGCTCGCTTCACACGAATAAAGAACACTTTGTTTGTAGGAAGGTGGTAGCTCGCACATGCACAATAGATTAATAGGTGAATGCTGAGTGATTTTGTTCAGGATGGAAACGTTGGTTAACAAAATCGTTTCAAAAGCAACACGATGGATGCAAGAATATCATGGAAACCTACAAAAAATTATTTCAAAATTCTTGTCGCAAACGATGACATTTCTCCTGTTGCGTTCTACCATCTAGGATATGCCGAAAATATGCACTTCAGTGCTAATGGTATGAGAGATGAACACATTGTCTCTGTCAAATGGTTTGTCATCACGAAGTCGATACAGTAAAAATCATGGTAAATTATGACAATCCTTATCTCGATTGCACATTCGTAAAAGAGATCGACATGTCACCGCATGTCCCACATTTCCGTGTGCCTCCTCTCTATCCGTTCAAACGAAGTCGAGTCATTAATATTAACCAAAACAAACCAGAATCAAAGATAACACCACACAGGTGAGATCAATAGATATCTCGCCAATCAGTTGTCTTATTCGTCCAAACACCATTACATATACATAGCATTATTAGGAAGATGACCACCGTCATCTAGATCCTTCTGACAACCAAAGACAACTAGACACTGCCTCAACATACTGAATCCTAGGACAGCCCACATGAACAACTCACACATGGACATTTATTCATTATTTCCAATTCCTCCCCTTAATGGAGAAATGTAGTTTCAACAACTCCTAACGTAGATCTAAACATTTCAAACTTGACCTTGCCAATTGGCTTAGTAAACATATTAGCAACATTCTCATCAGTTTTGCAATAAGTCAAATCGATTTCTTTGGATTGAAGCTTTTCTTTGACAAAATGATGTTGAGTCTCAATATGTTTTGATCTTGCATGATAGATTGGATTGTTAGCCAACTTGATTGAACCCTGGTTGTCACATTTGATGACAGTTGGACCTTTCTGCTTCTCTCCAACAACTTCAAGAACTCTTCTTAACCATATGGCTTCACAAGTAGAGCTACATAATGCTTTATATTCTTCCTCAGTGGATGATAGGGACACAATAGATTGATTTTTACTGCTCCATGAGATGGCACCTGATCCAAGTTGGAACACATAACCTGTTGTTGATCTCATGTCATCAACATCTCCTGCCCAATCTGAATCTATATATCCTGCCAGCTTAACATCACAATTATTAGTAAATTCAATTCCAAAAATTTATAAGTGCCTTTCAAATATCGAAGAACTCTTTTTGCAGCTATCCAATAACTCTCATGAGGTTTTTCCATCTATTGACTGAGTATGCTGACAAAATATGCAATATATGGTCTGGTATTGGTGAGATAATGGAGTAGAGAAGTAAGCGTAAATGTAGAAAATTTATATTGAATAATGTAGAAGATGAATTACATTGGAAAAATCCCGGAAATATATATCATTATTCAGGAACGGAGGTGACTTTTCCCAAGGTCGCCTTATTTAATAAATTATATTTAATAATCTACTTAATTCTAATTTATTATTAATTAATATATATAACATTGCCTTCGTCTTTTAAAATGCTTTGTTGTCAAAGCAAGGTAATGACGGATATTGCTGAACGAATTTCTCGGTTTCGCATGACGCGTCTTCTTCTGGGAAATTCTTCCATTTAATGAGGTATTCCTTGATCATTCTAGTGCGTAATTTGTGTTCTCTGATGTTGATGATAGCTTCTGGTTCTAAGATAAGTTTCTCTTCTTTGTCTAGAGTGGGAAGTGTTGTTTGAACGGATTGATGTTGACCCAACAATTTTTTTAAATTTGAGACATGGAAGACATTGTGAATTCGACTCAAATCAGGTAACTTCAATTCGTATGATACCGGGATAATCTTTCTGACAATTTGATAGGGTCCATAGAACTTGGGTGCCAATTTGTTTTTTCCTTGTTGCTTTAGTGACAATTGTTTGTATGGTTGAAGCCTTACAAATATCCAATCTGCTAATTCAAACTCTATTTCTATTCTATGTTGATATGCTTGCTGCTTCATACGATTTTGTGCCATAGATAAATTATCCTTCATTACTTGCATTACTCGCTGATTTTCTTCAAGTTGATTTTTACTGCGGGTACTTTTGCATTACCTTGAACGAATTCCTTCCATCTGGGCGGCTCATAGCTATACAATGCTTGAAAGGGTGTCATCTTAGCTGACATGTGATAGGTAGTGTTATACCACCATTCGGCAAGGTGTAACCATTGTAACCATTTGTTCTGTTTGTCAGTGACAAAACTATGAAGGTATGCTTCCAGACATTTGTTGACAACTTCTGTTTGCCCATCTGTCTGTGGATGATAAGCTGAACTCATGTTAAGAGTGATCCCAATTTGTTTACAGAATTCCTTCCAAAAATTGCTTGTGAATTTGGCATCTCTGTCACTAACGATAATTCTTGGGAATCCATGTAATTTGTAAATATTTTTACAAAATACTTCAACGATCTGTTTAGCGGAGTCAGTTTTCTTAATACCCATAAAATGTGCATATTTCGTTAATCGGTCCACTACCACGAAGATTTTGTCCTTACTATTAGATAGGGGTAACCCTTCAATAAAATCCATAGAGATTTCCTCCCACTTTTGCTTAGGAATGTTTAGTGGGTGGAGTAGCCCTAGAGTCATGACATTTTCGCTTTTATTCCTTTAACATGTGTCGCATTCGGCTACATATTTTTGAATGTCTTTATGCATTCCTTTCCAATAGAACGATTGTATGGCATTGTAATATGTCTTGAAAAATCCTACATGTCCTGCGGCGGGTGAATCGTGAGCTTCTATCATCACCTTAGTTTTAAACCTTGATGTTGGGTTTAAATAGATCCTTCCTTTGTACCACAAGATGTCGTTTCGCCACTCAAATTTTGGACCTCTATTCGGATCTTCGATTAAGGCACAAGTGTTTGGGTCTTTAACATATTCTTTTTGTATTTCGCCCAACCACTCCGGAATAACAATTGAAATTGCATATGTTTGGGATTCATCCTTCCTAGATAGAGCATTAGCGACTATATTGTGTTTCCCTTTTTTATGTAATATCTCCAAATCAAAAGTAGCGATTTTTTATATACACTTTTGTTGTTCTGTTGACAATGTCTTTTGTTGAAGGAGATATTGAAGATTGTTATGGTCTATTCTTATCAATATTTTTCTCCCTAGAAGGTACTGTCACCATTTTGTTAAGGCATGTATAATGGCCAACATCTCTTTATCGTAAGTGGACCTCAGACTTTCTCTCTTATTGAGCTTTCTACTTTCGAATGCTATTGGGTGACCTTCTTGCATCAAAACTGCTCCTAGTCTGAAATCTGAGGCATCACATTCGACTACAAAAGGTTTTGTGAAGTCAGGCGTGGCTAATACAGGTGTTGAAGACATCATGCATTTTAACGTTTCAAAACATTTTTCTGCTTCACTATTCCGTTGGAAGGAATTCTTCTTCAATAAATTTGTGAGAGGGGTGGTTTTATGGGCGTAATTTTTTACAAATCTTCAATAGTATCCTGTTAGGCCTAGGAATCCCCTTAATTTTGATATGTTATTGGGTTTGGGCCATTCCACTATTGCCTTGATTTTACTTGGATCGACTTTAACTCCTTCCTTCGATATCTTATGGCCCAGGTAGTCCACTTCCTCTTTTCCAAAGGTGCACTTAGACCTTTTTGCATAGAATTGGTTTTCTTCCAAAATGGTAAGTACTTGACTTAAGTGTTATAGATTCTCCTTCCATGTTCTACTATATACGAGGATGTCATCGAAAAATACTAGTGCGAATTTTCTTAAAAATGGCTGGAACAATTCGTTCATTGCAGCTTGAAACATAGCTGGAGAGTTAGTCAAATTGAAGGGCATTACTTTGAACTCATAATGACCTTCATGAGTGCAAAAAGCAGTTTTTGCTATGTCTTCCACTCTAACTTTGATTTGATAATAGCCAGATCAGAGATCCAATTTTGAGAAATACTTGGCCCCATGAAGTTCATCCAACATCTCATCAATGAACGGAATCATAAATTTATTTTTGATAGTTATTTTGTTTAGTCCTCTATAATCTATGCATAATCTGAACGAACCGTCCTTCTTTCGTACTAACACTATTGGGGCTACATACGAGCTTCTACTTTTTGAAATGACACCACATTTTAGAATATCTTGAGTTAGCCTTTCGATCTCTGTTTTATGTTGATGTGGATATCTGTATGGTTTGCTATTGACAGGTTTTGACCCTGGTTCAATCTCAATTATGTGTTCAATCTTCCTGTTTGGTGAGAGATCCATCAGAAGCTCTTGGAACACCTTGTGATGTTTTTGAATTAGATCTTGTATCTCTGGTTGTATGTCCATATCTCCTTCATATGTTAGAAGCACCATTTCTTGACATTGAAGTATGTACACTGGTGCGCCTTTCCGAAGTAGCTTTTCCATCTGATGTGATGTAACTAACTATGTCGGAGGTGGTTGGAACCCATATAACTTGTATGTCTTCCCGAGCGACTGGAATTCAATAAAATGCTCTTGGAGATTTGCAGAGTATGTACCCACTGTTTGTAACCATTGTATTCCTAATACTACATCAACTCCTCCCAGCGGTACCGCAAAGAAATCTGATTCTAAGTTGTACTCTTGCAATTCTAACTTGACCTTGTGACATTTTCCCACGTTGTCAATCTTCTTGTCATCTGCTACCATAACCTTCATGTTAGGTACTGGAAAGATAAATAGATTAAATACTTTAGCAAGGTTGACATTAACGAAATTATGGGTGCTGCCACTGTCGATGAGAACTATGACATTATTCTTTTTGATATGTCCTTTAATCTTCAATGTTTTTAGTTGGGAGATTCCGGTAATAGTGGCTAATGAAATTTTTGGGGTGTCGTCCTCGATTTCTGTTTGGTAGTCTGTTTGACTATTCATATCATTCTCAATTGGTTCCTCGACTTCCAACTCTGCTTCTTCTGCTTCACAGGCATACAATTTCTTTTGTGAGCATCTGTGCTTAGGATCCCATTTGTCTCCACAGAACTTGCATTTCCCTTCCCTTATTCTTTGGGCCTCTAAACTGGGCTTCATTCCTTCCTTAAGTTGTGGCGGTGTATATCTTGGATTTCCTGTGTATGTTGATTGGAAGGGATTCCTTTTGTATTCGTCCTTATCGAAATTTGTATGAATAGGTTTCTTGAATTTGCTTTCAATGATCCTGGATTTGCGTCGAGCTTCCTCCATGGTTGAGATGTTATGTAACTCTAGTTCATCATTGATGTGTTGTTTAAGACCGTGTATGTAGGTCTATAAGTGTTGGTCATTGGTTAACTCTGTAACTTGAGTCGACAGCGCTTCCCACTCACAGGTGTACTCATTGACACCGCTTTTCTGTTGTAATCTTGTGATTTTGGCAAATAAGTCTTTTTCTTCAATGCCTTGGAATCTTTTAATGAGGTCTTTCTTGAAACTAACCCAGTTGTGAGAACAGATTCTTACAGTTTTCTTCCACCATAAGTACCAGTTGTAAGTGTTTCCTTCTAGATGCATGGCGGCATATTTAACTTTCTCCTCTTCGTAATGGATATTGTGGATGTCTAAGTATTCCTCAGCTTTGTTAATCCATTCTATGCACTGTCGTTCGTCCCCATCATATTTGGTTAGCTCAACTTTCACCCGTATTTGGCGTCCTTGTGTATATGAGAATGATGACGACATGTTGAAAGGATCCGGCCGCTCTGGTGTTCTGGGAGAGTTGGGATCTTTTGGTACTGGTAATCTTTCCAAGATGGCCTTTAAAACTGCCTCATTTTTCTTTTGGTTGTCTTGTAGAGTGAGAACGGTATTCTCTATTCGTGACATGATTTGTGTCCAAGTCGTTGCCAAATTGTCATTGGTTTGATTGATCTTTTCCTGGAGTTCCTCATAGTTCTTGTTAATCTTCTCATTGATTGAATCGAACCGGGCGTTTAATTCACTCATTGATCTGGTGATTGGTGGAATCTTCTCAGCGCTGAACATGGATTTATTTTTATTTGTTGTACAAAGCCAGCCCGCCACATTTTTTTTTTTAACGAATAATAATAATAATAATAATCATTATATAATATAGTTTTTTTTAAATTAATAATAATATTAATAAATATTATTAATATTAAGGTATTAATATTTAAAAAAAAAATCTTGAAAGCCGACCGTGGGCAAATGGTGGCGAATGGAGCTGGGTGAATGGTGGGCAGAAGAAGGAGGATGGCGGGGGTTGCGAGCAGCAACTCAGGGGGATGGCGGAGGTGTGGGAGGGCGCGGGGGAATGGAGGGGGCGTGGAGCACGAGGGGTGGCGGAAGAGGGGATGGCGAGCAGAGGCGCAAGGGTGGACCAGCAGAGAGGTAGAGGATGGGGAGGCGATGGGGAGGTGGCAGCAACGATGTTGCAGCAGAGGAGGGAGGTGTATGAGAGGAGGGAGTGGGGAAGTTGGGAGCAGAGGAGGTGTGGAAGTCGCTAGATGTGGGGTGATGGGGTGATGGAAACGGTGTGGGGTGATGGAAGAGGAGCGGTGAAGTGGGGAAGGGCGTGAAGGAGAAGACAGGGGATGGCAGGGAGGGAAGAGGCGTTGATGGGGAAGGGCGTGAAGAAGAAGGGGGATGGATCAGGTGGCAGAGGAGAAGACGGGGAAGGGGAGGATGGGGAATGGAGTAGGTAGATGGAGAGAGGTGGCAGCTGGTGGTGGGGGCGGCGTGAGTGTGTGAGGGAGGTGGTAGCGGAGGTGGAGGGTGAAATGTGGTGGGTTGGTGCCGAGAGCCGAGAGGCTCTGATACCAATGGAGTAGAGAAGAAAGCGTAAATGTAGAAAAATTATATTGAATAATGTAGAAGATGAATTACATTGGAAAAATCTCGGAAATATATATCATAATTCGGGAACGGAGGTGACTTTTCCCAAGGTCGCCTTATTTAATAAATTATATTTAATAATCTACTTAATTCTAATTTATTATTAATTAATATATATAACAAATAATTGAGACTTCCCACCAATTAACGATACAAAGTGCCATTCACTTGGCTCTTGATTCATCATTGCTGCTAAGTTTTTCATTTTGCATCAATGGAGTAGATATTTCCTTCCACTCATTCATATTGAATCTTTTGAGAATATCCAATGCATATTTTCTCTGGCTGCCAAGAGTCTTTCCTTTGTCCCTCCATACTTCAAGACCCAAACAATAATGCAGTTGCCCCTATTGAGGTGTATTTACTATCTTAAGGAATCACCAAAATATTTAATTATCGACCAGAGTTTGTAATCTTAGAGTTGTGGCACAGTATATACTGAGGTAGAATGGGACCTAAGTTTTGGCTCGACAGACCTTATAAATGTTTAATAAAGAAAATATCGAAAGATCTTTCAAAATGAAAAACCGAGTCAAACTTCAGAAAGACAACAAAGGAACTAATTAAACCTAGCTAAACCAACAGATCAAATTAGTATCAAGCTATACTAGTCTACTATATGGATAATAACTGAAAGATATAAAAACAAAAATATTATTCTAGGAAGCAAAACTAAACCAAAAGAAGACTACTTTGATGAAATGAAAAGTTACTGATAAATTTTAATCTAAGGATTAGAAACAACTGTAAATGAGTTTAGAAACCTATCTATGAGATGATTCAATTTGACAACTAACTATGAAAACAAGAAACTATATAATTAACTTAAAGAAAAACTTCAAATTACTTAATGAATTCAACAATTATTAATGCATTCAATTAAACTAAACTATCTAATTCTAATCTCCTTGATGTTGTACGTCAAATGTAATAGGAACTGGGGTGAATGTATTGTAATGACTTTCGAATGCAACAACAAAACAAAATGGAAGTAAATCTAACCTAATTTCTAATTGGCACTAATGAAATCTAGAAGCAAGTAGAAAAGTTAATAAAGATATTTACTTGAACTTAATTTGATTTGGAAGCAAGTAGAAAACTTGATCAAGATATTTTATTTCTGGACCAAGCCCTATTTCATGAACATCTTCATTATCTATGTGAATGGGAAACTGATCCTATGCTTAACGAAGAAACTATCAAAACTGAGATAACTTGGAGAATGAAATTATTAACTCTAATCCGAAATAAGTCTTATGAACATAAATAAACTACACTAAGAATGAAACTGATAGATTCTAGAACAGTAACATATTGGCTAATCAAACATGAAAGACATAACTTGAAAAACAGTTAAAGCAAAGTTAAGGAAGATGGGATGGAAACTAAGAATGATGACAAAACCTAATTAAAACTCTATGCAGTGTGAAACAAGATCTTAATGACATCTAAGACTGCTAATTAAAAGCAAGAAATATTACAGTTAAAAATCCTAAGAAACTGGATTCTAAATAAGCATAAAAACAATGTAGAAAGTATTGAGGTCTGAATGATGATCCGGATGACTGTCCGAATGACAGTCTGGATGGAAGAAAACGATTTAAACTAAGGAAAGAAGTAGTTTGAATGATCTTAACTACCATTTGGATGATGCATGTGAACCTACAGTGCAAGGAAGCAATGAATAGAGTGTTTAGAAGCTAATATAACAAGAAGTAACCTATTCTAATCATTGTTTAAATAAATAAACTATTTCTATGGCCTAATCAAACAAAACCGAGATATGAATAAAACTGAGATATGAATAAGGTATCTAACGCCTGATCGAAGAAAGGAAAAGGGAAGTAGTCCTTAAGAGTGGCCTTGTTCAATTCTCGAAAGTCAACACAAATACGCCATTCAAAAGTAATGTCTTTGGATTTTTGGACTAATGGAGGGTTGGGAGGTTTTGAAGTTTTATCCTTTTGAGTTTCCTCTTGTCTAGATTTAGTCTCAATATGAGCCTGAGGTTCTTCTAGTGGAATTTTTTTATGAATAGACTGTTCTGATGTCCCTATGGTTTCCAGAAAGGATTTCCTTAGCTTTCCAAGTAGGATTATCCCCTTTAGGTGTCTTTTGATACCTTTCTACTGAGTTAGTAGTTGGGGTGGCACGCCCCCCGTATAGGTTAGTAGGAATTTTAGTAGGAGGGCTAGTTTTAATAAATTTACCTTGTGAGTCTCTAGACCTATTCATGAAAACAAACTATAACTGAAATAAATTCTAACTACATCACGATTATTGCTGGGTTTTGGGGATTCCTGTTATAACAGATGCTCAGGTTCTTACCTCTCGTCTTACCGCTCACCTGCCACCAGCCTATTTCTAAGTTCAAAGGGGAGAATTCAAATCTATTACTAAGTTTTAAAAGAGAATTTTACCTATCTACAACTAGATTCTACCTATCTACAACTCCCCGGCAACAACGCCAAAATGTTGAGGTGTATTTACTATCTTAAGGAATCAACAAAATATTTAATTATCAACCAGGGTTGGTAATCTTAGAGTTGTGGCACAGTATATGCTAAGGTAGAATGGGACCTAAGTTTCAGCTCAACAGACCTTATAAATGTTTATAAAGAAAAGATCGAAAGATCTTTCAAAATGAAAAACCGAGTCAAACTTAAGAAAAACAACGAAGGAACTAATTAAACCTAGCTAAACCAACAGATCCGAATAGTATCAAGCTATACTACTCTACTCTATGGATAAAAACTGAAAGATATAAAAACAACAATATTATTCTAGGAAGCAAAACTAAACCAAAACAAGACTACTTTGATGAAATGAAAAGTTACTGATAAAGTATAATCTACTTTGACTTTCTTTACCTTTGACTTATCCAATTGTGATGTGCTTCTTGATTGTGTGCTTACTTCTTATTTAGTTGCGATCTTTCACTTCTTCCAAATTGCAAAATACTTCAACTTATCCAACTACGACGTGTGACTTGTTTCTATGCTTACTTCAAATTGACCTATGGTCTTTCACTTCTTCTGAAATGTACGTGCAACTCATTTATGTGCTTACATCAAATTCAGTTGTGGTCTTTCACTTCTTCTGAACTATAAAATACTTCAACTTATCCAATCGCAACGTGTGACTCGTTTCTTTGCGTATTTCAAATTCAGTTGCGACCTTTCACTTCTTCCTCGAATCAACTAGCTATTGATTCCCTTTCAAAATCCCGTAAAAATTAAAATCTCATACCATCCACAATTGCAGTCACACACCATTCACACCCTTAATACTCACCAAGTACATTATTCCTTGTCTACTTATAGCTTTTCTTATGTCCACATGAAAGCCAACATGTTTGCTTCATTACCTTAATTTAATGAATTAACCACAATGACTTTATGAAAAATAAGGATTTTTACTACAACTAGGGGCTTATACCACATCCTTCTTCAATACTTCGTTGGTGTCAATAGTGCTCCGCACTTCAATTGATGTACTAATTGCTTGTTATCTTTGACTTATCTATTATCTGTGTACTCCGCCATGAACACTTCGACACACAACTTGCTTTGACATATCGACTGTGTACTCACTCTGACTATCTACATTTGCTTCGACATATGTGTCGCACTGTTTTATATATATATATATATATATATATATATATATATATATATTCAAACTAGCTTCAAGAATTCTCATAGACCACCTCAATATTCAGTCCAACAATCTCCCATATGACAACAATGAGTTCAACAATCTCTCGTTTGACATCAATGGCAACATTAAGTCCAATAAGGGGTTAATATTTCATAAGATGAAATGGATATGAAGTGAGGCAAATAACTATTTTTATAGTTATTAAAATTTGGTGATGAATAGTAGGAAGGTGATGCGTGGAAGGAATTGGTGCAAAAATGTCATGTAATGATTAGCACATTTATTGAATTTTTTTTTTTTTTGAATATTTTAGTTTTAGTGAACATAATTGAAAATTGAAAATTTAATAGATAAATATCAAACAAAATAAATATGATTATGTAAAAAGAGTATCAAACACAAGAAATTAAATCTTCAAACACAATAAGTTGAATCTTCGAAATGACAATGTAGCTTCCTATGAAACTTAATTGATTTGTGATTTTATTTGGTTTTAATGATTGACCAAAGTATTATATATTTAATGGTTTCCTTATGTGGGATTGTAATTTTTCTAATACTATATTGGGTACTATTGTACTAAGGGTATTCAAATTGCCCCATTTTCAATGATGGGATTTTTTTATAGTGAGGTAAAGTTCCACTTTTTCTAGTCATTTTTTTATTAAATTTGATGATCTTGATTGTCTTAGAATGAGCCAAAACCTTGGGGGAAGAGTTTTATAATCAAATCCCATGAATGTGATGGAACTTTGACCTTTGATAAATTTCCTATCAGATTTGGGGTTAATTTCTGTTGGATAAGAGGGATGATATAAATGCTCAGGTTAATAACGCCATTATATTATCATCCTTTATATGATAGTTATCATATCATAACATATTATGATAGCATTTTTGTTGATATATGCATTAGGACCTAAAACATATACACCCTCTATTGATTTCATGAATTGTGTCTTGAAGATTCAATTAATGCATGGTGAGTTGCGGTGTTATTTCATTTTGATATATTTTATTAATGGTCAAGTTTCTCTATTTTTTATATGAACTTCAATTCAAATGTAAAGAAAAAAATTTCAATAATTATGTAAATAAAATTTACTTAAACATATTTAATAAAAATAGAAATGATATTTTAAATAAATAATATTACAACATAAAAGAAAAAATATAAATAAATAGATTAATATCAATCTTAAAAAACATCATGATAAAAATAATTTTTTATAATTTTTTCAAATTTTTAATTATGTAATTAAAATAGCTACCACATTATTTTAAAAAACTTTTAATTAAAATAATAATATTTTGACGATTTAAAATAAAAATTAACTTTCAATCAATAAACATAAAAAAATTATGTTTATATAAACTAATAATATTTTGTTGATTTAAAATAATCGATTTATTTTTAAAGGACAAGCGTTAATTAAACCAAAGTTGCGCGTAACTTAGTCTATGTCTTATATTATAAAAACAAAAATCAACATTAAATATAAGTAGGACACCAAAACATTAAGTAAAATAATTGACAAATTCAATATAATTTAGTTCATTATCACATTTGGCATCATAGTAGTTCCATATCACCCACTACTCAAAACACACTTGAAGAGTAAATGCCAAAAATAATCAACCTTCAATGTGTCATAGAAGATTAAAAATCTAGATACACATGAAAAGTCAACTAGTAGCTTGGAATGAAATTTTTAGTCTCATTTTTAGTAATGTGTGGATTACAATGCTGTAAGGGGAAGGAGGGGTATGTGTTTTTTATGAAATCTAACTTTGGTGAAATGTGATACTATAAGAGATAAAAAAATCATATATATATATATTCCAATGTGAAGGGGTAACAGGTATGACTTAAGTATCTGAGAAATATGAGGGAAAATAGATTGTTCCTTTTGAATTTGATAGTGACATCATTGGGTGAGGCACAAGGTGACAATGTCCTTAGACCAATGCTAACAACATATGGTCTACTATTGTTATTGTTTCCTTGATTGTTCATTATTTCATTTGCCTCAACAAGCAACATGAATTTTCTTCCTTTTGTACATGATGAGCTATAACTACAAATTAGATAGATCAAATTTTTCACATAATGGTAATGTTGCTATAAGTTGGATACATCAAAATACCCACATTTAAAGGAGAATTTGACAATAGGTTTTTTATATTCGCTTATGGATCTAGGAGTTTCACTTGATCTATCTGATTATTATAATGTTTATGTAAATCTACAACGATAGCATTTAATGGCATATCAAACTTCACAATAAAATTTTTACAAGGATGAAAGAGATTTTAAAATAAATAGTTTAACTAATTAATTAGCAATATAACTTAATTAAAAAATAAATAATATTGTTTAAACATTAATCAAATAAATATTTAAAAATAATATAATAGAATTATTATAAAAAATAGTATTCTTATTAAAAGAAAATGTAAAAATAGAAGAATTTTGTTAATATAAACATTTAAATAATTTATAATTTAATTTGAATAACATATATATAATTACATGAAATTAAAATTAATCATTTAATAAATAAAAAATAATATTTTGAAAATTGTTTTTAATTTCTACCATATATATAAATATATATAAATATGTATAATTTCTTCACATTACAATATATATATATTTCTTCAAATTACAATAAAAAATAATATATTATATTTTATAAATAATATATAAACATGATAAAAATAATGCATACCCCAAGTGAAATTTTCTCATAAATGTCCTAATAGGTCTTTATACAATTCATATTTTTTTTTACCAAATTTGACTCTTTCAATACAAAGGGAAAATAATCTAAAAATAATTGCTTCGTCTTGAAAATATATCCTCTTATGGGGATTGAACTTAAAAATTTATAATTACATATAAATGAGAACAAACCATGTGTTGATATATGTAACTCATATCTATATCTATAAATCTCTTTCGTTTTGATTTAACAAGTTACTATCAAATCAAATTGGTGTCGTAAAAATATGGTGAGCCTATATAAATATCCTATTTATATAAATAGCTTAACCTTTCTCATTTACATAAATATATTGATCAATATTTATGGCTTGCATTTGCTTCATTTTCCTGAGAAATCATAGTGATTTTCTGGTTCATTTTGTAATCTTCTGGTGTCATATTTAATGGTGTCCTTGCACATATAAGAAATTGAAGGGGAAGCCATTCAGATAGATGTATTTTCCTTTGGCCAGGTCTAAAACAATGAACATTGATTCGCAAATATTAGGTTACTTTTTTACAACCATTCACTTTAACAACTTAAATGTTAGAAATTAAATTCCATGTTTTGGTGGTACAAGACTCTGCTAGCTCTTTCGCATCTCTTCAATTTGTAAGTTACTTGCTAAAAAAGAAAAGTTGACTCCAAAACCTAATTTCAAAATATTAAGATTTTAAAGAGAAAATAATTTGTTGTTTTTGTTTAACTCGTGTCTTGCCTAGTCTCTACTCTCTACGACACAGTGATAACAATGATTTCAAACAAAAGAAAATCATAAAACAATTTGGAATTAAAAATGTCCACCTCGAAAAATCGGTGAGGAATCTTGGAAAACTTGAAACACAAAAGTTGTAGCTCTCGTCGATACCTTTCCAATGGTATCAAACACGTCAAATTCCAAATTTGGAGGAGAAAGTTATCACAAAAATAACGAAAGCTTATTTTATCTCTCTCATATATTTTTTATGATATTTTTTTTAATTAATTTATTTTTATTTATAAGAGATTGATTATATAAATATTTTTACTATTTCAAAATTACTCAACTATCATCTTAATTAATGTGATATTTGATTTTAAAGGAGTTGGAAATAGTGATAATACAAAATAAAATAGAAATAGTTATTGTTTATTTTTAGTATTATTGCAATTATATTTTGTCATTGTAATTTTAGTTTTTTTTAAGTTTCACATTTTATTAAATATATAAAAAGAAGTAGTGGTACATTTATTAAAAAAAAAAATTATTATATAAATTTAAAAAATTTACCATTATATCATTTATTGTGTATGTACAAGAATCTAAGCCTTTCATTATTATTTTCAACCATCATCTCTTAACTCTACACTAACCCAACATACTTGTCAACTATCATTAATGAGATATTATAGGTTGACATTCACTAGATAACACCTTTAACTTAGTGTGGCATGGCATATTTTTACTGTGACGTGGCTTTTTTTATTATTTTCCTTGGGAGGCCCATTTTAGACCCCAAATTTCCTCTAATCCATAATTTATCTCCTCAACTATCTTAGACTAAGCATACCTAAGGAAAGATTTTCAACCAGGACTATGGTGCCTCTATTCGAGCCCAACAATTCTACCCAACCCTTTGGAATAGGTATATTTTGCAATAATGAGAGAGCCTTTTGATATTAATGCATAGGGAGAGTGCTATGGCCATCATTTATTAATCTATTGGATGGGGTCAAGAAATCTATGACCTTATTTAATGGAGAACTTGAAAGTCCCATGAATACAAAATTTGGTGAAGTAAGATGCATTTCCCCTATAGAATGAGAGCAATCAAATACAGACCTCGAAAGCATCCCACAGGCCATTTCAGACCACCCGGGTGAGATACCTCAGACTCGTCATTGAAGACCTTAGCCCCCAAACTGTCAAATAAATGAGAGTTTGGGGAAGAAATAAACTTACCATAATCTATAATCGTTCCCTTCCAAATTTTTGATTGACCTCTCACCTCATTATAGTCCAGATTCATCTGGTTCTTCTCTAATTCCTTGTTTATGGTTGTTTCTAGTTCCTCCAATTGACCAAGACATCTCTTCTCCAATCCAATCGACGACGCTATACCCAATAGATGTTCTTCACTCTACGAGCTAAATTCTAATTTCGGTCTCGATCTTTTTTCAACGATCATAAGTGAAGAGCTCCTTTTTTCTACTGAACTGATCTTGAAAGGTGACTCCTCCCCAATTACATTATTTGGTATGCCAGGATTATACTTATATGATAGTTTGGTCTGCTTTACCACATTTACAAGAGATTTATATGGTTTTTTCAAGGTTTCCAAATTTTCAATCTCTGCCTCAAGTCTATCAGTACCATTATTGTGGCTTATCACTCAGGGATGTGTTGGATCCATAGTCTTTAAAAGATTTCTTTCTACTGGACCTACATCTGCTAAATGGGAGAGACCTAAATTCCAGTGAGTCCATACTTGCTTCTTGAATCCTCTGATACAATCATCAACTATGTGCCCATAGGAATGGAAACACGTGCACCCAAAAATCACGTTAATATAATCCAGTGTCTAATCAAATACCAAATCCCGGACCTCCACCTTAATGGTCTCTGTGAGTCCCTCTGCAAGATTCCTGAATTTTTTCCACTTTTCTTTGTTGACAATATTTATATGATGGATCCACAAGCATAGTCTTTCCAATATATTTTCCCAAAGCTATCAAGAATTATTCCTTCCAATATTCCATTGGTAGCCCAAGGGCTTTTACCCATACTGGCACTTGTTGAGAGACTTCTCTTCGCAGGTCAAAAAATCCATGCCAAAATTTCAATGATAGTAAACATGTAATCCAAAACCACTATCCTCGTAGGGTCCATACAACGTCTTCCTACATTTGAAACTTAAAACCAAACCACGTAGCTTAATACTGGCTCCCAAACCTTTGTCATCCAACACTTAAATGAATATTTTGATATGAACGAATTCTGAAAAAACAACCAAGAAGGGTTTTCCTTGTCAATTCCATGATATTCCCCACTTTAATGTCCTCCTCTATTGTTAATTTGACATGCCCATCGCATTTCTTTATGACTTTTCACTTCTTTCTTAGCACTTTGACTCCTTCCCCTAATCCAAATTCTGCCCCTAGGCTAGCAACGTTTGTCTTTGATAGTAGTGCTCCATACATACAAACCCGGTCCAAATCCCTACCCATGAATCCCGTGGCCTTTACTTATGTTTCATATACACATGCATTTGGACCATAATCATGTATACAACTTTCAACCCTAGTTTTAATTTCCTTGGCCACATCACTATTCATATGAATCTCACCATACAGACCTTGGGAAATCTTGCCTTCATCACCCACTTGGAACATATATAAATAATTTTCTAAAAATAATTTATTTAAAATAATCATAATAAAATAATAATAATAACTTGAAACGTGCATGCATTTGGACCATAATCATGTATCCATGCATTTGGACCATAATAATTTCCAACATCGGCATGGTTGCGAAGTGTCACAACATGAAGTCGATGCCATGCATGCCCGAGTATGTCGTCTCCTTATGTCGCAACATGCTCTCAATGTCATAACCATGGAGTCACCCCAGACTCTGCCTTATGCCTATTACCAGTTTCACAAGGCGCATCATCCTTTGCCTCTCATGACACTATTGGACCTTTTCAACTTGTCAAGCCAAGGTCGTCTTGCTTATCAAATCATGCAAACACTATTCGAGAAATATTCATACTTAAGCTTTCCACCTCCATACTTAAGCTTTCCCTCCATAGTCCATTTTATCCACCTCCATACTTAAGCTTTCCCGACCCCTCCCTCTTCTGTCTATATTAGCAACCATCGTCGTTTCATCCACTACTGTGTTTGGGAAGCTACATCATTACAACGTCATGACTCATAACATAATGAAGTGGCTCATCGTGCTTTTACCTATACAAATTGATTCTCATCTCAACATGTATATACGAGGTCTCCTTCATTAGCAATTTTCAAAGGAATACATGCAAGCCGAATTCAAAGGTCAGATACATGGAGCATACATCGGGGTACCTCTACGCATGACATGTTTGGTCTATTCATTTGATGCAAGGAGGTTGTGGATGTATTCAAACTTAAATATCTAAATTTATCCCATTAGAAAACTACTCCATAACGATTTTCCTCCTTTCTTAGAGATTTAATAATAAATTCAAAGTCTCGTATGATTTAGCAGGCTATCCACATGTTGTTTTCTTTCCCTAAGACTTGATAATTTTCCACCGAAAGCCATGATGAAACTTTATATTGTGTCATTTTATTGAACCTTGATCAAAGAAAAAACGAGGGTCTTGAATATTTTGATGCGAATGTATGTGTTGCATTTAATGGTGACCAACTTACATAGAGCAGATGAGATAATTATATAAATTACTTTTTAGAATGCAGCAAGAAAAAAGATTGGGTGTTTATGAATGGAAAATATGTGACTCATAATTTGTGTGTGTCTAGTATCTGCTTGTCTCGGCTAAACCAGGCAGATATAATCTTGTCAGGGAATTGACAATTTTTGGTTTCAGGGTTTAGTTTGATCTTCTGGTTGTTCATAAAGTGCAATCAATTAACCAATGACCCTCACTTAGCGTAAGACTCTTATTTCGATATGCAAATAGATTCTCCAAATATCTGGTTACATGGCTGGAACGATATGATGATGCGAAACTGAGCGAGAACGCATAATCTATGTTGATCACTCAAGAGGATACCACTCATTTTAACAAGAACTGTCAGTGGATGCAACAATTTTGGTGCAGAAAATCAAGAAGATCGACTTCTTGATTTGATGGCTATGGAGGGAACTTTTGGAGAGGGAAGTTTGGTTTTCAACCGGAAGGGTCTAGCATGGCTGTCAAAGATGTTGGCATCATCATACAAAACTTGTATTCGTAGTTGCCAAAATCAATAACTCATAATAGATAAAGCATGAGGCTAATGACATAGTGAGCGGGGTCAATGTGTCTCTCACAAATCAGAATACCTACATCATAAATGGAAGTAAACAGAAATAATTATGGGGCAGGGAGTAGAGTACGGGGATTTTTATAGGTATTTGGGGTATAAAAAGGGGTATCTAGTAAGAATAGAGAATATCTCATAGAAATAAAGTTACAATGAAAAAGAAGCTTTATCTTGGAAACATTTAAATAGGTTTCTTCACAAGCAATACAACGGACTATTACCATGAGTCACCAAATATCATGGGTCCAAAAAAACCATGACCAAGTCAATTTTACCTAGGAGACAACGAGACCATGACAAAAGTCAAAATTTCCATATTAAAAATATAAATATATATTAGAAATATAAATATAAAGAGAACACGCATACACACATATATTAATTACTATTTCTAATTAGTTATTAGTAATGAAATGTATTATTACATTAATTAAATGTAATTATTATTATTATTTAGCAATTACTATTACTAATATACAGATTTAATTACTAATAACTAATTAGTAATATATATATATATATATATATATATATATATATGCTTGGGATATAGATATTAATGACTTGTAAAAATAAAAATGCACTTCAAAATGATTGGTGAAATTAAAATACACAATTCATTAATGACCTTTAATTTTATGAAGTGACAATATTTTGACATGTAAAATAGCAAATGACTTTTATTTACCCGTCAAATTTCAACCATGTGCCCTACTTCCATTAACAATGAATTATACTTTGTTGAGGATGCTTTCACGTCATCGATATCCTCTACACATCACGAGCTTCTTTAGTTCATCTTGGATGGAATACAAGTGAATGTAGTAGTTTCCGAAGTCAGAAGAAGTAATTACAAGGCCATAATCAAAGCAATAAACGTGCTCCTATTAAAAGCATGAAGATACATATTTGTGTGAAAGTGTGAATATGTCATGTCCCAAATTTTGCATTGGGTCACAATGGCCTAAGCCCATTGGCCATATTCATGAGAGTTTGTCAAATTTATGTTAAGGGTCAAATAATTGCCAAGGAGGAAAATTATTAGTTTCCTAGGTTGAGGGTGGAAGCCTTGGGATTTGAAATAAGGAGGATAATAAATGATATTTAAACATTAGAATGGCATAAATATTTAATAAAGGAGCTAAATAAATAAATACAAGGGAAAATCAAAATGACAATTGATCATGAAGACACATGGAGGATGTGGGACCCACACAAGCTAGATTTGCTTTGCCAAATGGCATCCTACTCTTGTCATTTCGAATCCATAAGAAGCCCAATGTTCTTGGGATGAATTGGAAGGTCAATATACTTGGCACGAGTCATGTAAGGTCGAATTGGAGTGGAAGAATAACTCCCATGGAAGAGGAAGAGGCAATTTGGAGCTACTGAGACACTTGGACTAGATTCCCTAGCCCTATGACAACAATGATGAAGATGCTATGACACAAATCAGACCTGAAGGCTGACATCTGACATATATGACATGTCAGGGCTAAAAATAGTCTCCAAGAGGGTGCTCAAATGAGTTAGGGCAACCAAAGAGACACCAATTCGAATTTGGAGAAGGAGAGGGCTAGAATTGGAAGGACAAGTGGCATACTTGGGAATCTCTTCCCAAATTGAGTTGGCATGAATCTCTTGGAAGGAATTCGACCCATGGAGGACATTAGAAGTTTATAAAATTCATGAACAAAGAATAATAGCAGTTTTTTATCATTTTTGAGAATTTGCATTTGTGAAGAGAGAGAACTAGTGGATGACTAGTTTCTTGCCTTAGCCAATTTCGAGAGTGAAAGATTCCCATCCAAGTTGGTGTTTGGAAAGGCCATTCAGACCTTTCATGGAGTCTTTATTTGCAGGTGTAAGCTACAGGGCAGCTCATGGTTTCTTTTAATGCAGCTCACTCCTTCAACCATTTCCAGTTTTCATTGCATATTCTTGATCCTTGAGGGAGGACGTTTTTGGTGAGCTATTGTAATATTTAGGGGAGATTCTAATGCCCCATTTATTTTGTAATATGAATTAAATACTTTTTTCTTTATCTTCAGAAATTTTCAGGTCAAAATTCCAAGTGGAAATGTATAAATCTTATTTTTAATGAAAGAATGGTGTAATTTTCCCACTAACTTGATGTGTAGCAATGATGTATTGATGTATTCGAATGAAATATCATTACTCTGATGTATTTATGATTAATGGACTGTCATTTATGAGCTGCACAAGTTTCATGTTCGGTACTTAAGCATTTGGAGTCATTTTGATCAATTTAATACCATTTGAAGAAGATTTAATATCATTTTCCCCAAGGTCAAAACTAGTATTTTTGCATCTGATTTAAGGGAGTTATAGAAGACATTAAAAGTTGAATGGTGATGCATATGAGTTCATGTTGATGTACTTTATATGTCCCCTTTTTCCATTCAGAAATTCAATTTGGATTGAGTGCATTTTGAAAGTCATTTTCATCATCTACCCCTAGGGGATTTGAACCACAATTTACTAGTAAAACTCCATACATTGACCAAATAGTTGCATAAGTCATTTGATGGTTAAAATACACCTATAAACACCATTTTTATGTATTAACATCAGTCACATACCTTCTAGTACGATTTGAGAGCATTTGGAGCTATTTGGAGCCATATACCATTGGGGGTTTGAGCCTCAAAATTACTAGTAAATTCTTTGAGTTCTCTTAGATACCTATTCGACCCCAAAGCCAAATTTAATGATTCAAATATAATTTACTTAATGTATTATAATAGGGCCAAGTTTCATACCAACCATTAGTAGAGGTTGTACAGTGTTTGGAAGAGATTTGTTCCAAGACCCGGGGGGGATTTCCACTTCCCAAATTGACTAGTCTTGTCCTGAAACTTCTTCCCTTGCAAATTGAAGACCATGGTTGGGTGTATTAGTTGATTATATGTCTGATAGATGTGTTAATGTGTCCCATCACCCTTCATGACCTTCCTCACCAATTTTGAAAGTAATTGGAGAATTTTGGAATCAGTTGTATCCATATACCTAGAGTTGAAATTTGGTGAATTTGAGCACATTGGGAATTTTATTATAAAGGGAAATTACAGTGGTATCAAAGCATGGTACTTGAACCTGTGAATTAATATCATACATTGAAGAATAAGTTTCAGCCATATCTTACTATTATGATGAGTCCTATGAGTACAATTCCTATGAGGAATATGTCGATGATTGTGAACAATATGAAGGAGAATGTGAATGGTATGAGGAAGAGGTGCCATCATGCAACACTTCTTACAATTTCAGGAGGAATGAAGATTATTATTATGACCATATGAATGATAAATATGAGTATCTCACACCATCAAAGGATAATTCTATGAATGAGTTACAAAGATGGAGAGCAACATATAAAACCTTGCCCCAACAATATAAAAAATATCAAGCATATCTTGCTTCGAAGGAATATACACAAAATGCCATGCCTTTTGAAGACTATGCTGATTGTGTGTTTGCAAATAGGCCCAAAAATGAATATGTGGAGTTAGTGAATAAAGTTTTATGCCCTTCTTGTAAAAGACCTTGGAGAGAAAATCATATGTGTGTGAGTGAAAAGAGAAATGAAAAATATGAAGATTCAAGGAATGCAGGTATTTCCCTCTTGAAGAGACTTTTTGAGTACTCTTCAAAAATAGAATCCAAATGTATTGATATTAAGGAAACAAAGGGGAAAAGTATATCAGATTTCTTGAAGGATAAAGATGAAGATACATCCCAGGAACTTGAAGAAGATCCTATTGAAAATATTGAAGATCCTTTCGAGACACATTCTACCTTGGACATGAGTCAAGGAGCATCTACTGATGGATGCTTGAACTATGAAGGAGTACCTACCTATGGGTGCTCACACCTCTATTTTGGTGACATAGAGATCACTTTTGAAAGTATTGATGCAAGACAAAATTCCCCTAAGCATGAAAATGAATACCTTGTAGCAGTTGAAGAAGAAACGAGATCAACTTCCCCATCAACACTTGAGCTTCATGAAGTTGTTCCAAGAAAAAATGAAGAAGATGAGGAGGTTTATTTGCAAGAGCCTCATTTTCTTGAAGGGTCCTTAAAGATGAATGAAAATAAGATCCAAGATTCCCTCAGCATTCTCCATGACACTCAAGCATTGGTGTCAAATTCTTGTTGGAGAGCTACTTCATTGGAGGAAACATCCTTCCTTCAAGACATAGAGAAGATTCAAAGAACAATGTGCCACATCAAAGGTAATTTTATGTCTTTGATTTTTGATAGAAACCATTTGTTTGAGCTTAATGAATTGTTACATGATGCATACTTGAAGAATAATGAGGATAATCATAAGATCACAATTCAAAATGAGCACCTTCTTGAAAAGTTTCAAGATACTTGTTTTTCCTCCTATGTTTCAGATTGTCAAATGGTAGATTGTTTGGAGGATTCTCATGACATGGTGGATCATGAGAAATGTGGAAATTTGAATGTTCTTGATGTGTTTGAAGATGAACTTGAAGAGATCCAAACACTCGATGTGGTGGAAGAGGAACTTGAATTGTCTCTTGATGAAGGTTATGCAATTTTTAAAGAAGAGCATGATTCCTCTACATTGGAACAAATATATGACAAGGTTTTCACACTTTTGAAGGAGTTGCATGATACTACCCATATGGATCCTTCCCATGATGAAACTTCTTCACTTTTCGATCATTTGGGTGAGTTAGTGCATTCTCCTACATCCTACAATTCCACGTTTTGCAACATTAGTCTCAATGAAGTATGGGTGAAAGGGTTCTTTTTGATGGTGCCACATGAGGAGTATAGAACTCCTAGATTTACCTTTTATGATGACATGGTTGGAGCACATTCTTGTTCACATTTGCATCATCATCATTTGTTACTTTATGATGATGCACATCTACATGGATGCACCTATGATATGCATTTGAGTCACTTGAAGACTCATGGTTTTTCTTGCTCAACACTTGGTTCATTTGATGTTGGAGGAACTTCATCCAACATTAGGGTGAATAGATTTATGATTGAAGAATATTTGTGTTGGAATCCCCATACTTTTTTATATCTTTATGATTCTCACATTCATGGATGTATGGGTGAGACTTCTTTGAGTCATTTGAAGTCTCCTTGTTTTTTCTGCTCATTATTTGGTTCAGATTTTAGTGGAGATTCTTCATTCACTTCTTGGATGAAAGAATACATGGATGAATATTTTGATACATATAGCATGTATCACATCGAAGACATCCTCATCAGATCCAGAAAGCATCATGAGCCCAAAACTGCCCAATGATAGTCAAAATCAAAAGCAATGCACTTACACCTGTAATAGACTACGCTACAATGCATATTATCAGTTTTGTGCTCACGCTATACTAGAGTGAATTTTCCTTTGAAATATATGCGACAATAAAAAATGGTGGGACCATAACTACCCATGGCACATTGAAGGCTCAACAACTCTCCATCACCTCCAAGAATTCGAATTTGGTATCCCTGTGTACTTTGGTTCATTAAACACCCCCCTTTGTGTACTTTGGAGCCAAATCATGGAGTTAATGATTCCACATTTGAATGTATTTGTTTCTTGGCCACTTCTTGGCCTATAAAAGGAGGCCATGGGCATGCATCTAGTAAGGATAAATTAGAGCAATTTTATGCTAGTGGAATTGTATTAGAAATTCTTCCACCTCTTCCCATACCTCCAAACATTCTTCAAGATCCATTGTCACCTTCCTCCAAGGGGAAAGTGTTTCTCCCATTTCTCCCTCTCAAGTTATTTGGCGTTTAGTGTGGACAAAAATTACCTCCCTATGGGAGATTGTTGGCTTCCCTTTGAATCCAACACCTCCCAGGTGACACTTCTTCTAACAATATTGACTACTGGGAAATCTAAATTGGTTCTTTCTTCTCTTTGTCGTGGTTTGCATCCTCTCACCCTTCTTTGTTTTATTTTAAGTTATTTCAAGATTTTGTTTTTATTTTGCTTTCGTTCACTAACAAGGGCTTGTAGGATCAATTTGGGTTCAATCACATTTGCTTTCTGTATTACAATACTCCATGCTCATGATTGTTGGCAGAGTGATTTTGAGGTGATGATTTCATTTGTATTGAGAGAGTGGAGGGCCTAAAGGCCATTTATTCTTGTACTTGAATATGGAGAATATCTTTAATATTCATTTTTTTGTTGTGAAGACTATGTAAAGCTTGTATACCATTTTAAATGTTGTAATCATTTGAACACATTAATGGATTGGTTTCTCTATGGAGAGGGACCCAGAGATGTATCCCATCTTTAGTGAACTCTGTTATCAATCTATTTCCTTTTTGTCTTCTTATTTTTCTATTGTTTAATGATCCTTCTAGTTTGCTTATTTATCCATTACGAGCATTCAAAATTATTCATTAATGCATTTTTATTAATGGACTTAAACATATGACAAATTTCATTCACATTCACTTGCAGAGTTTAGATATTACATACCAAGTTTTGCTATCAAAGTTGGTTTAACTGCAATTCTGCAAGTGTGAATGTTGACCAGGTCCAAATCTAAGGTTGGTGAAGGAAAGATTGTAGAAGGTGATCCTAAATTTGGTACAAGAAGGACCTTTCCATGGATAGAAATGTTGTCACCAATAGGTGAAGGAGAAAAACCTTTGATGTCAGAATCATATTTCCTTGAAGCTTTCATCAGCATGAAGTTCATGATGCAAATTATTTTTGATGAACGACGAGAAAGGAAGAGGCATGAAGGAGAAGGTTCATTGAATCCAAAGAAGCACAAGGACAAAGAAGATAAGGAATACAAGGGTAAAGGAGAAGGAGGTGACAGTGATCCTCCTAAAACACCCCCATCTCCACCTTCACCTTCTAATTCTAGTATCCATTCCACTCCTTTTAAGAATTCAAGTGCACATAATCCTTTAATCAAGTTGGATGTGATGTTCGATCTACATGTTTACAATGAATGTTGATAAATTAGATAATTGGATTAAGTATATTGAATTTTACTATAGGGTTCATTGATTCGCAGTTGATCCTTCCAAGATTTAGTTAGCCACTCTTCGGTTGGGTGAAACATCTTTCACACGGTGGGAGATAAAAACTCAACAGGATCACAAGCGGCATTGTAAGATCACTTCCACTTGGATTGAATTTGTGGAAATTTTAAAGGAATAGTTTTATACTTTGGGTCATATGTAGCAGTTAACCATGAGTTGGAAAACTTTTAGGCAAGCTAAAATACAATCTATTCAAGAATATACACATGAATTTAGGAAGAGATAAATTGTACTTAATATTCCAATAGATTCTATATAAACACTTCCCAAATACATAGGTGTAATGCATTCTTACTTGGACACATATTGATGTTTAAACCTAGTGATTTGGATGATATATGTGCGCAAGCCACACATTTAGAAGTAGGGGTAATAATGCTAATAAATTTTTTGTGAAGAGTCCATCTAAGTTTGAAGGTAAATTCAAAGGAAAAGGAAAGGGAAAGAAGATAGCTACCATCCAGAAGGAGGGTGATAATCCCACATGATCCCACTGTAAGAAGGGGCACGATCAATGATAGTGTTCGAAGCTGAATCTAGAGCTAAGGCCAAAGAAGTATGGAGGGTAAAAAATCAAAGACAAACAAAAAAATGTTGCTACATTGCTACCTGATTTGGGGTCCCAATCTAGTGTTGAGACCAAAGTCATAGCTATTGGAATCCAAGGTAAAGGAAAAGGTATATCTCTTTCTGCTAATGCAAGTTCAAGTACTAGTTCATGTGCAAGTACAAGTTCAAGTATGCAATCTAATCCCATGCAAATTGACAAAAAAAGAAGTGAACTTTTTCATATTCGAGTCATTACAAAGCATACAAAAGTCGATACTTCATTTGATAGTGGGTCCCAAGTCAATATAATTTCTGAAGAAGTGGTAAATAAATTGGGCTTAACTACTATGCCACATGAAAATCCATACCCACTTGGATGGGTAACCAATGATGCACAATTGCAAGTAACAAATAAATGTATTCTTAAGTTTGCAATTACTGCTAATTTTGTAGATGAGGTAGAACTAGATGTAGTTCCACTGGATATATGTGGCATTGTACTTGGAAGTCCTTATTTGTATGATCAAAAGGAGATATTTTATAGGGAGGAGAATAAATACCATCTCTTTAGGAATGTTATAGAATATATCGTATGACCACATCACATTAAAACAAATCTAGCACTAGTCACTGTAGGTCAAACGAACATATTAGTGAATGTTAGTAATAACGGTGTATTGATGATGATAAAGGCTAAAGAGGATGATGCATTCAAAGCTTTTGAAGGGTGTGATCCAAAACATAAAGTTGAATTGGTCAAAATTGTTTCCGAGTATGTTGAGTTATTTCAACAGTTCTTATGCAGGGATGGAAACCAATTTGCTATCATTCTAAAACATTTACATCTGCAGTAAGTAACTATCCAACATATGACACAGAATTAGTTGCATCGGTACAGAGTGTTAAAAGAGGAAACATTATCTAATGGGGAAAGAACCGATAATCCACACTGATCATCAACCCCTTCAATATTTGCACTCACAAACAAATTTACAACAAAGAAGGCATTTTAGGTGGATGATTTTTCTACAACAATTCCACTTAATCATAAAGTATTGTAATGTCCCCATTTTTACCCCCTTTGTATTAAATCATAATGATGTGAATATTGTAATTTAATCATGGTGAGGAGCTCAAGGCCAAGGCCCCACCATTGATTTAGCGTTTTATGTATCGGCAATTAAAGAAATAGATGCCTATGGTTCTTGTGCTAGATAGGCACAATGTAAATAAGACATCATGTAAATACGGATTTTAATAAAATACCCACAACTAGCTATGCAATGCAACAAAGAGATGGGGGCATGATTCTACAAGGAATAGGGAGGGAAATTATTCAAACCCTTGAACCAATGGTGTTAATCCATGTGTCAATGTGAAAACCCATAAACTACCAACTACCAATTTTGGGTTATGGGCCCAATCATTTAATTCTGCCAGAAATTGGTTGAGGTCGTTAATGCCTTGGGAATGAAGAGGTATGGCAGCCAATTTCGTGTATGGGAAGGCCATCAACCTGGGAAATAGTATTTTTTCTCCTTGGGAAAGAAAACACCCACGAAATGGTGCCCAAATCCATTCTGAACCCATAGTTTTCCTCCCTCACACAGTCTGAACTACTGGGCCTTTTCCCATCACGTTTTTTCACCATTTTCCCTGCATTTTCCATGCCTGGGAGCTCGTTTTCCATTTTACAGCAACTGGGAGAGAAGGGCCACCATTTGGGACTGTGATGGAGGTCGTTTTTGGCCCCAAAATGCCATGGACGTTTTTCTAAAAACAATTTCTGCTTCCTGGGGTTTTCCCAAACCTCCATTGTTCATTTTTAGCCTTCCCACGTTTTTTTTTTTTCTGAAGCTTAGGGAATCATTTTCATGCTTATCACTGTACAAACGTTTTTCCTCATGCCCAGCCATTGTGGTTTTGCTGCTATGTTCATCCCTGTTTTGGTTTGAATCTGTGAGCAAGAAACTTGGAGTGGTAGTGGACAGAATTGGCTTGATAAACCTAGTGAAGGGAGTAACCTCTCAAGAAGATCAAGAGGGCTTTGGCTACTTTTCTATGCACACCTTGAGAGCACTAGAAAGGAAGGTATGGCTTTGGGGACTGTGTGGCAGTGAAGAGAATACTTCCTTGTGTTGGGTGTGTAGGCATTGTGAGTGCCAAGCTGAATAGATCTTGTAGAGGTATCCATAGCTCTGTGGTTGAGCACACTAGCTTAGCAATTCTTCCTTCCCATTTCCTAGCAGCCTGATAAACCCAATTTTTAGATTGGCTTGGCTCATCTTGGTGTATGCTTGGCTATGTGTGAGTTTGTTGTTCCCTGGTTCCTTGTAGAGATCATGCCCAGCTCGGGGGTGGCAGTTGTATCAAGAGGTTGTTAAGTACAACTGGCCTATGGTTGGGTGGAACGTTGCAGTTGCATAGCTAGTTGCTTGGGACTACTTTGTTAAGATAAGTATTCTCTTGTGTTAACTTTGCAATTATTATTTGATGGATATCTTGAATGTATGATGGATGTGTTATTGATATTATTTTTGCTGTGTTTTTCTTATAATTACACACTCCATATGTCTTTTATATTATGCGAATGCTTGGTTAAAAGTTTATGGGGCTAGATGCCCGGTTTAGTATCACGATCCTCTCTATCATGCTCGTATGATAGGAGGGGACGTTACATTTTGGTATCAGAGCTGCTGGTTGCAGCATTGGACCTCTATGGGCCAAATCCAATCACAACCACTTGGGAAGGTCCCTTCCTGATCACCACAGGTCTCAGCATTGGGCCTAAACATGCTAAGTTGGATAGATTACAGAGGTAAGATCACCTCTTGCTGAGTAGCACTCATCACTGAAAGAAGGGAAGTTTTCAAAAAATTTCTTAAGAGTTTTGGAAATTTTTGTTTAAGTTTGTTTCGGGAAGAGTTCGGGAAATCGTTCCGAAATTCGCGGAAGAGTTCCACGAACCACCTCGACAATTGCGGAAGGAATTCTCTTCTGAAATTGCGGAAGGATTCCGCGAGTTGTTCCGCAACGCGGAAGAATTCGGTGAACTACTTCGAAATAGTGGAAAAATTTTCTAAGTGTTCAACGTCAAAAGGAAATTTTCGGAAGGAATTCTCTTCCGAAATTGCGGAAGGAATTTTCTTCCAAAACTGCGGAAGGATTCCGCAAGTCATCCCGAAACTGCGGAAGACTTCGGCGAATCGTTCCGCAACTGCGGAAGACTTCGGCGAATCGTTCCGCAACTGCGAAAGACTTCAGTGAATCATTTCGCAATTGCAGAAGACTTCGACGAGTCGTTCCGCAATTGCGGAAGCATTCCGCAAGTCGCTCCACAATTGCGAAAGCATTCCGCAAACCGCCCCGCAATTGCGGAAGCATTCTGCAAAACGCCCCGCAATTGCGGAAGGCTTCAACAAACTGCCCCGAAACCGCGGAAGCGTTCAGTGAATTGCTCCGCAACTACGGAAGCATTCACCGAATTGCTCCGCAACTGCGGAAGCATTCCACGAATGGCTCCGCAACTGCGGAAGCATTCCACGAATGGCTCCGCAACTGCGGAAGCATTCGCCGAATTGCAAAGCCACAAGGGGGCAAGCCCCCTTGACCCCCTTTTTCCCCCTCATATGTCGCTGATCGTGAGAAAATTCAATGATTCGACAAATTGTCAACATGATATTTTCCCATGTGCATGAAGTAATTTATGAATTTCTGAGAATATAATGCAGCTAACAATTGTGTTGATGAACACATTTCGCAGAATCACAGTTACATCAGGGTAGCACTCTAGATAGTACAGTTGGAAAGTTTTGGATCTTGGTTGGGCCAAGAAAATCAACATCATGGATGATGCACAGGATCCCTATGAGCCTTAGACAGATGCCATGGGGGAGAACATACATGTTGAAAATGCTGAAACATAATCTAATGGGAGAAGAAATCAAGAGACCCCTCCAGGTATTTTAGCCACCATGAGAAGCCTAAGGGTGGAGTTACAAAGATCTAGGGAAGATAATGAAAGGATGATTAAAGCTTAGGAAGAACAAAATAAGCTGAATGCAGCTATGCTGCAGAGTTTAATAGACATCCAAAGAAAAATAAACTCTAGGAATCAGACATCAAATCCAGAAAGGGGTGGGAGTAGTTCTAGAAGGAATTCCCGTAAGAGGTCCAGTAGCCCAAGAAGAGTTTCTACAGACAGAACATATATGCCAGAAATCTCTTCTAATGAATCATCTGACTCTGAAGAATCCATTGAGGGTTCAAGCTCTTCGTCTCGTAGGATCAAGAGGAAGAAGCACTACAAGAACAATTCACATGGGGAATTTAAGAAGGCAAAATCTCCTACATTTGATGGAGAGGTAAAGTCCGGTCAAGAAGCTGAAGCTTGGCTTCTTGGAATGAGAAAATATTTCCAAGTCCAAGACTACTCTGGTAATATGAAGGCAAGGGTTTCCATCTTCAACTTGAATGGAAGAGCATCTATATGGTGGGAACACATCAGGAAAGTGAAGAAGATCAACGAAAGGAAGATTGTGTTGAAGCAGTTCAAGAAATACTTCAAGCAGAAGTACCTCTCTAATAGGTACTATGATGATAAGATCAAAGAGTTCCATGAGCTGAGATTGGGACAATTGACCATGGAAGAATATGCAAACAAGTTCTTGGAGCTGCTGAGGTATGTCAAGTACATTCGAGATGATAAGGTGAAAATTCAGTGTTTCCTAAGTGGACTGCCCCAGTCATATAAAGATAGAATTGAGTTTGATGAACCTCGAACTCTAGAGGAGGCCATAAGAAAGGCCAAGTATTGCTTTGATCAAAACAGAAGCAAACCAGAATTACATAAGGCATGGAAGGATAGGAAAAATGAAAAGTTTGATCAAAGGAAGAAGGGGTTCAAGCCTCCTCAATTCCGGAATCAGCAAAGGAAACCATCACAGGTTGTGACTAAGCCAACTAGAATGATGGGAGACAAGCCAAGAGATCCAAAGGAGCCAAGAGAACCACTTCAATGTTGGGGTTGTGGAGGAGACCACATGCTTAGGAACTGTCCACATCAGAATGGGAATGCAAATCAAGTTCACAACATCCAAGGAGTTGGAATTGTGGGTCAAGTGGCGAGGACAATCCCTAGAATCTATGCAGCACTAGACAATCGCCAAGCAGATCATCAGTTAACTGTGGTTGAAGTTGAAGGTAAGATTGCTAAGCAATCTGTTTCTATTTTGATTGATCCTAGATTTACTCACAGTTATGTCACTCCTAGAATTGTTGAGATATGTGCTTTCAAGAAATTAAAGCATAGTAAATCATGGTTAGTTCAACTAGCCACTGGAACCAAGAGAAAAGTTAGTGAAATAGTAGAGAAATGTCCATTAGAGATGGATGGGCTATTCACTTATGCAGATCTGAATATTCTACCACTGGGTTCCTATGATATTCTCATTGGAATGGATTGGTTAGAAGCACACAGGGTTAAACTTGACTGCTACAATAAGACATTTGAATGCATGGACGAAGAAGGAAACCTGAGGGTTGTAAAAGGCATTCCAAAGGTGACTTCTGTTAGATAGGTTTCAGCCATGCAGCTAAAAAAGTTCTGTAGGAAGGGATGCCAATTGTATGCAGGCCACATTTTAGAGGCAGCAGAGAGTGAAACTCTTAAATTGGAGGACTATCATGTATTGCAAGAATTCAGGGATGTTTTTCCTAATGAGATTCCATGACTCCCTCCAAAGAGAGACATTGACTTTACAATTGAACTTGTGCCAGGAGCGGCACCAGTGTCTAAGACACCCTATAGGATGAGTACACCAGAATTGCTAGAATTGAAAACGCAATTACAAGAGTTACTGGAAAAGAAATATATTAGGCCAAGTGTGTCTCCGTGGGGAGCACCGGTTCTATTTGTGAAAAAGAAAGATGGAACACTCAGGTTATGTATTGACTATAGGCAGTTGAACAAAGTCACTATGAAGAACAAATACCCATTGCCCCGAATTGATGACCTTTTTTATCAAATGAGAGGAGCAAAGGTATTCTCAAAGATTGACTTGAGGTCTAGTTACCATCAGGTAAGAATCAAAGAAGAAGATATTCATAAGACAGCCTTTAGAACAAGGTATGGACACTATGAGTTTGTAGTGGCACCATTCGATCTCACAAATGCACCAGCAACATTCATGTGTCTCATGAATAATGTTTTTAGCAAGTATTTGGACAAGTTCGTTCTTGTATTCCTAGACGACATTCTCATCTATTCTAAGAATGAAGAAGAACATGAAGAACATTTGAGAATGACAATGCAATTACTAAGGGAGCATAAGCCGTATGCAAAGTTGAGCAAATGTGACTTTTATAAAGATAGAATTCATTATTTGGGTCACATCATCTCCGACGAAGGAATATCTATAGACCCTGAGAAGATTGAAGCCATTATGAATTGGCCAACTCCAAGGAATGTGACTGATGTGAGATCTTTTATGGGCCTTGCTGGTTACTACAGGAGGTTTATCGAAGGATTCTCCAAGGTTGCAAACCCGATCACTTCTTTGCAAAAGAAGGGGATAAAGTTTGAATGGTCACCAAGATGTGAGGAAAGTTTTCAACGATTGAAAAATCTTCTTACAAGTGCACCAATTTTGAAGATTGTAGACCCAGAAAAATACTTTGTGGTATGTACCAATGCATGCAATCAAGGACTTGGAGGAGTTCTTATGCAATACAACCACGTGATATGCTACGAGTCAAGAAAGTTGAAGGAGCATGAGAAGAACTATGCTACTCATGATATAGAACTTGCAGCCATAGTGCATGCCTTAAAGATGTGGAGGCATTACTTAATGGGAAGAAAATTTGAGTTAAGGACCGACCATTGTGGTCTGAATACTTATTTGATCAGCCAACTTTAAATGCTAGGCAAGCTAGATGGTTGGAATTTTTGTGTGAATTTGATTTTGAGATCAAACACATAAAAGGGAAAGAAAACAAGGTGGCTGATGCACTCAGCAGGAAGGTACATGAAATGTATGTGGCAGCGCTTAGTACTTGCCAACTAGATTTGAAGCAGTAGATTGTTAACCATATGGTTGAGGATGAAGTGTATGAGCAGATAAAGGGAAAATTGCAGCAGCAAAACCTTGAAAAGAAATATGAGGGCTATCATTTGGAAGAAGGTGGACTTCTTACTTATAAGAATAGAGTCTATGTTCCAAATGCGGCAGATTTAAGGAGAATGGTTATGGATGAGATCCATAAAGCTCCATACTCTGGTCACCCAGGATATCAGAAAACAATTGCTACAGCAAGAAAATATTATTTTTTGCCAGGCATGAAGAAGGACGTCGTTGAATACATCTCTAAGTGCATGGAATGTTAGTAGGTGAAGAGTGAACACCAATATCCAGCAGGTTTATTGCTTCCAGTGCCAATTCCAGAATGGAAATGGGAAGTAATATCCATGGACTTTATTACAGGATTGCCAAAAACTGTGAGACAACATGATTCCATCATGGTTGTGGTGGACAAGTTAACAAAAGAAACACATTTTATACCAGTTAAGTCCACACACAAAGCCGATGCCATTGCAAATATTTTCATGAAGGAAATTTTCAGATTACATGGGTTGCCTAAGGCAATAATTTCTGATAGGGATACCAAGTTCACTTCCAATTTTTGGAAAGGTCTCTTTGCAGATTTGGGTACACGGCTAAGCTTCAGTACCACATACCATCCTCAAACAGATGGGAAAACAGAAAGAGTAAATCGGGTGCTTGAAGACATGCTCCGCATGTATGTAATGGACAAACCATCCAAGTGGGAGGATTATCTACACTTGGTAGAATTTGCATATAACAATGGGCAACAAGCATCGTTAGGAATGAGTCCTTATGAGGCTTTGTATGGCAGAAGGTGTAGGACACCAGTGACTTGGGACAATCCAGTGAACAGAATTGTACTTGGGCCAGAATTGCTTAAAGAAATGGAGCAAGAAGTTGTCAAGATCAGACATAATTTAAAAGTAGCCCAGGATAGACAGAAAATCTATGCAGATAAGCATAGGATCCATAGGGAATTTAGTGTTGGGGATCATGTGTATCTTAGAGTGAGATCAAGGAAGAGTTCCTTGAAGCTTGGGAGTTGTGCCAAGCTATCGCCTAGATATTGTGGGCCATTTGAAGTGCTTGAAAGAATAGTGCCAGTTGCATATAGACTTGCATTGCCTGCTAGCACTAAAGCTCATAATGTTTTTCATGTCTCTTTGCTTAAGAAATATGTACATGATCCTAACCATGTGATTAATTGGGATGAGATCCACGTGGAACCCGAGGGAGAATTCCAAACCGACCCATTGCGCATCCTAGACAAGAAGGTAACATTGCTCCGGAACCGATCCATCGAACAGGTAAAGGTGCAATGGAAGCACTACGGTCCCGATGAGGCTACATGGGAGCTGGAGGATGCCATGAGGGTGGCATATCCATTTTTGTTTAATTTTGATGAGCACTGAGGACAGTGCTAATGTAAGGGGAGGGGAATGTAATGTCCCCATTTTTACTCCCTTTGTATTAAATCGTAAAGATGTGAATATTGTAATTTAATCATGGTGAGGAGCTCAAGGCCAAGGCTTCACCATTGATTCAGCATTTTATGTATCGACAATTAAAGAAATAGATGCCTATGGTTCTTGTGCTAGATAGGCACAATGTAAATAAGACATCATGTAAATATGGATTTTAATAAAATACCCACAACTAGCTATGCAATGCAACAAAGAGATGGGGGCATGATTCTACAAAGAATAGGGAGGGAAATTATTCAAACCTTTGAACCAATGGTGTTAATCCATGTGTCAATGAGAAAACCCATAAACTACCAACTACCCATTTTGGGTTATGGACCCAATCATTTAATTCTTCCAGAAATTGGTTGAGGCAGTTAATGCCTTGGGAATGAAGAGGTATGGCAACCAATTTCGTGTATGGGCAGGCCATCAACCTAGGAAATCGTATTTTGTCTCCTTGGGCAAGAAAACACCCACGAAATGGTGCCCAAAGCCATTCTGAACCCATAGTTTTCCTCCCTCACGCAGTCTGAACTACTGGGCCTTTTCCCATCACGTTTTTTCACCATTTTCCCTGCATTTTCCATGCCTAGGAGCTCGTTTTGCATTGTACAGCAGCTGGGAGAGAAGGGCCACCATTTGGGACTATGATGGAGGTCGTTTTTGGCCCCAAAATGCCATGGACGTTTTTCTAAAAACGATTTCTGCTTCCTGGGGTTTTCCCAAACCTCCATTGTTCATTTTTAGCCTTCCCACGTTTTTCTTCTGAAGCTTAGGGAATCATTTTCATGCTTATCATTGTACAAACATTTTTCCTCATGCCCAGCCATTGTGGTTTTGCTGTTATGTGCATCCCTGTTTTGGTTTGAATCTGTGAGCAAGAAACTTGGAGTGGTAGTGGACAGAATTGGCTTGATAAACCTAGTGAAGGGAGTAACCTCTCAAGAAGATCAAGAGGGATTTGGCTACTTTTCTATGCACACCTTGAGAGCACTAAAAAGGAAGGTATGGCTTGAGGGACTGTGTGGCAGTGAAGAGAATACTTCCTTGTGTTGGGTGTGTAGGCATTGTGAGTGCCAAGCTAAATAGATCTTGTAGAGGTATCCATAGCTCTGTGGTTGAGCACACTAGCTTAGCAATTCTTCCTTCCCATTTCCTAGCAGCCTGATAAACCCAATTTGTAGATTGGATTGGCTCATCTTGGTGTATGCTTGGCTATGTGTGAGTTTGTTGTTCCCTGGTTCCTTGTAGAGATCATGCCCAGCTCGGGGGTGGCAGTTGTATCAAGAGGTTGATAAGCACAATTGGCCTATGGTTGGGTGGAATGTTGCAGTTGCATAGCTAGTTGCTTGGGACTACTTTGTTAATATAAGTATTCTCTTGTGTTAACTTTGCAATTATTATTTGATGGATATCTTGAATGTATGATGGATGCGTTATTGATATTATTTCTGCTGTGTTTTTCTTATAATTACACACTCCATATGTCTTTTATATTATGTGAATGCTTGGTTAAAAGTTTATGGGGCTAGATGCTCGGTTTAGTATCACGATCCTCTCCATCATGCTAGTATGATAGGAGGGGACGTTACAAGTATAAAAAAGGAGTTTAGAATAAAGTAGCAGATATGTTATCTAGGCCTCCAACAAATTCAACAATTATTCTTCAAAATAGTTCATTAGCACATGCAAGTTATGTTGAACAATATGCTAAAGATAAATATTTTAAGAATGTGTATGTATCATTAATTCATGGAAAACGAGTAGAAGAGGATAATTATTATGTGCATGGAAAACTACTTTATTATTTGGGAAAACTATGTGTTTCCAGAGAAGGAAAGAATGCATGTAGTTAGAGAAGCACATACATCTCTTATTGCTTGGTCAGTTTGGGGTAGGAAAAACAATGTCACAATTGCAAAAGCATTGTTATTGGACTTATATGCAAGAAATTGTTTCTAAATATATAAGGGGTTGTGTGATCTGTGCAACAAGCAATCCTAGCAATAGGACGTTAGGATTGTACACACCTCTTCAAGTTCCATCCCATCCTTAGGAAAGCATTTCTATGGATTTTTTGGGGGTGATACCTATGTTTCAAAAGGGACATGATTATCTATTTGTAGTAGTGGATAGGTTCAACCAAATGTGTATTTTGATTCCTTGTAAAAAGCAGGTCACAAATGAACAAACATCTCATTTGTTCTTTCGGTTTGTTTGGGTTCATTTGGGGCTTCCTATTTCCATTGTATCTAATAGGGACTCTTTCTTCTTGGGAGAATTTTGGTCAACCTTATGGGGACATATGAACACTAAAATTAAGAAGAGCACAACTTTTCATCCATAGACTGGAGGACAAATAGAGGTAGTGAATAGAACAGTTATTCATCCTCTCCGGGGTTATTGTAGCAAACATCCTAAGCTTTGGGATGAACAATTGCAATATATACATCATGACTACAACCATGAAATACACTCTTCTACTTAGTTATCTCCTTTTGAGACTTGTTTTGGTTATCTACCAAACACACCAATAGATTTTGATTTTGGTAAAAAAGATGTGGTATATGGAAATCACGATGCAAACAAATCCTTGAAGTTCATTCAAAAGATTCAAGTGGTACAATAGGTAGTTCTTTCGTAGCAAGATGTCAATAATGCTAGTTAATTAAAATTGAACATCAACATCTTGCTAGTTAACTTTAGCTCCTACCTGTTTCAGAATGGAAATGGGAGGTAATCAACATGGATTTTATTACAGGTTTTCCTAAGAGCATATAACAGAATGATTCGATAATGGTGGTTGTAGATAAATTATCAAAATTTCCACACTTTATCCTAGTTAAATCAACTCAAAAAACTGTTAATATAGCTGAAATATTTTTTAAAGAGATTTTTATGTTACATGGAATCCCAAAGGCAATCATATCAGATAGAGACTCTAAATTTATAGGTAATTTTTGGAAATCTTTGTTTTTCAGGTTTAAATACTCAACTAAACTTCAATACCTCTTATCATCCACAAACTTACAGACAAACAAAACAAACTAACCAGATTCTCGAAGTCATGTTAAGGATGTATGTTATACAAAACACAACCCAATGGGAAGACTATTTATATTTGGTTGAAGTTTCTTGTAACAATGGATATCAGTAATCTACCAAAATGTCCCCCTTTGAAATTTTGTATGGTAGAAAATGCAGGATAACAATCACATGGGATTACCCAGTAGACAGATTAATGTTAGGGCTATATCTACTAAAATATCTAGAACAACTAGTGGAAAATGTAAAGCAAATTTTGAAAGAAGCTCATGATCGATTTTTTTTTACGCAGATAAGCATCGCAGAGATAAAGAGTATTAGGTGGGTGATCATGTATATCTAAAGGTTAAGGAAAAGAGAAACACTCTCAGATTGGGAAAGTGCAACAAGTTGGCTCCAAGATATTGTGGTCCATTCGACATCTTAGTAAGGATAGGCCCTGTCGCTTATCAACTTTCCTTACCATCTCATATTAAATTTCATGATGTATTCCGTGTATCTCTTTTGAAAAAGTATGTTTATGATCCTAAGCATATCATTGATTGGAATTTATTGCAGGTGGAATCGAAAGGAGATTTCCTACTAGAACCACAATGTATACTGGATTGGAGGGAAACTCGGCTTAAGAAAAGAGTTATTACTTAGGTGAAGGTGCAACAGAAGAACTTTGAACTTGAAGAGGATACTTGGGAAACGGAAGAGGCTATGAAGGAATGCTACCCTTTCTTGTTTCAAAGTTGAACTAAACTGGTCAACATCGGACCAATGTTACTATAAGGGGGGTGGGATGTGATGTCCCAAGACCTTACCCCTAACAAATAAGTTGGAGGACTTGATAATGTTTTCATAAGTCAGAGGACTTAATTATGTTTTGATAGGTCCAAGGAATTTATTATGTTTTGAATTAAGTCAGGAAGACTTGGATCTATGTGTGATTCTAGGCATCATGAACAAAAAGAACATTTTACATGATTAAAGTGATATTTAATTTATAATGTTTTCAACCAACTTGCTATGGGACAACTTTTTAGAGAGACCAAGCTTACTAGGGATATGATTTGTAAGAGTGATTAAAACTTAAGATAAATTTAAGCAAATTTGAGAAAAATAATAATTTATTGAATTAAAGAAATGTGGGGAAATAAAATAAAACCCTAACTACTTTCCCAAATCAAAAATACAAAGTAGAGGAAGTAAAGGGAGAGGCTACTCATTATTTCCCGTTAATAAGTTTTAATTCTGCAAAAGGAATTTAGCCAAAAACAAAGAGGAAGCCATTCTATAAAAAATGGTTAAGCAAGCTAAGAATGAATAGTAGATAAGGGAGATTGTAGGAGGAAAGTCTTCTCATTTCCATAATACATGTCTAGCCTGGTTATCCTATTGAGCGCTCATTATTTAGCCCATATTGATTGAGGCCTGGGATGTGATATTATGGATGAAAGAAGGAAGATTTTATATAGGAGTCACAGAGTTTATTAAAGCGATCGTACTGGCAAGTCTACTTAAGTAAATATTTCACATTATAACAATCCTTAAATCTTTGTCCTTAGTAAGCTTGCTTTGGATTGGGGGATATCTCTGCAAAAGTCCATAGGTTATGAGCTACTGTAGAATCTAAGGTTGGGAGGAACATGCGTGTTCCATAACAAGTTGGATGGAAGTACAGATAAGTTATTTATAGTTGTTTTTTGTTATCTGTTTGAAATTTATTAGTTCTTATTTAATTTCTGAGTATTAATATTTGTATTACAGAAAGCTAGTATCTTGGAACTTTCAATAAGTGTTAGTATTCACTCATATTAAAATGTTTTCTTTATGAATGAATAACCTTATAGGGATGCAAAAGCAGTTAAGAGTTTATTTCTGTAATGTATATTATTTATAAATTATCCTTTTCAAGATAGATTTAGTTATTTTCATGAGTTAATACTTGCGTTTATATTTATGATTAACTGTATTTATCTTGTAAGACTTTAAACAATTCATCTAGCAGAGTTAGGACGTTTATTTTGCATGTTGTTTTGAAAACTATTACTATTATTTAATTTAATTTCCTTATTGATGTAACTTAAATTTCAATAAGTATTAAATTAAGTTGACTAAATTATATTTGATATGGTTAAGGTTTTATAGACTAATTGTCAATTTTAATACTATTAACGTCACCTACCCAAATTCTGAGAATATTATTTTATTTGCAAAAATACTTTATGCTAAATTATAATTACAAAGTTTTGAAATTATGACCAAGTTGGTCAAGGATGATTGTAATTACTGATTATTATTATTTAATAAATTAAAATAGGAGACAAACAATCCAAGGGAACTGTTAAATGAGTGTTCACTGACCCACTAGGAGGAATGGAAGCTGTTAGAAGGCATGGGACAGATGGAAGCATTTGCACTCCACCACTAGCTGTTGGTTATGGGACAACTACTCCTAAATTTGTGGCATTATCCCCCAGGTGGGTGGAGGAGAGAAGGAAGCTCATTAATGACCAGTTAACCACTAAAAGGCTTAGGCATCCTAAAGAAGGCAATTCGAATTGAGCAAGAAGCTCCTAGAATATTTTTTGCAGAAATATTTCCTCAAGTGCATCAGGTGATCACTGAGAGATTTGAATAGGGAGGCTATGTGAGAGTGCAATTGTGAGTCTTCTAATTACTCTAAGAAGGAAACTAGAGGTGCTGGTGCAGGTCTCTTTGACTGCTGAGTCTTGATGACTAGACAATCTACATTCTATTGCAAGTTGATGTACTAAGGCTTCTACAGAATCTTCCCCCTAGTGGTTCAAAGAACAAGCTCGGGGGTCCTAAGGCAAGTAACTTGGCTGTCTTCAGGAATAGGTTGGGTGGAATAGGTTCCTTGGGTTGTTTGTTTCTCCTACAGTCAACCAGGTTTTACTATTCTTAGTTTTGTTTATAGTTAAATGTTTCTGCATAATAGAATTATTAATTATATTCATATAGAAGAAACTATTTTATTTTTCTGATCTAAGTATGATTCTGAATGAAAGAGCTTTATGAAATGATTGAATCGATAACCATCTCTATATTTTTCCTCGTGCTGTTATCTGCATCATACTCCAGTATAGAGAAGTGAATTAAGAAAGATGATTGATAGGCAGAATACCATTGATTATAAAGATGAATACAGTAATGTTCTTGTTAAAATTCTGCCATATATTTAAACATAGTAAACATTACAGTATAGTATAAACAACTGCATAGAATTCATCTAATTCTTGAATAAAAGAAAAATAAATTTTGTTTCTGCACAGTTCTATATATTTCTTTTTAACTCTATCTAGTTCATATAGTAATCACATGCACTTCAATATTATACATTTTCCTGTTTTTCAAAGCATTATATTTTAAGAATTATAGCAGTTGCAAAATTAATCTCTGTACAAGTTTGAATATAAATTTACACATATTATTTCTTCACTAACTATCACTTCTGATTTCATTTATTAAATATCTATACAGTAGTATCAAAACCCTAACTAACATTTTGTGTACCCATACTTTCTTTTAAACATTTCGAGACTACTACCAGACTTTAAGTATCACTTAGCAGAAAGCACGATTCGGTATCCATGTTTAACGATAGCTCACAACCCTAGCAAGAAAACATACCCAACATCGAAACCCTTTGATACACCGGTTAAGTCTCAAGTATAAAAGCTCAGTACAAGCCAAATAGCAAACGAAAGCTTTAGGTAGGTTTTCATTTGTGAAACTATTTTGAACACTATAGCATAGCCCTTCCAAAAACACATAACAGTTTTATAAACAACCCTTCAACCATTACATCAAAACAAAACCCTTCTTTACAAACGAGCCATTGTTTTAGAAGAGCAAGTGAACCCTCGGTTCTTGGTTACACATTCAACATTTATAAATAACAGAGTGTACATATATAACTTGTTAAGGTTCCAACATCACATAGAGGTTTACCCCTTATCAACCAAAACATTAAAACAAGGTCAATATCCACAAACTACATAGGGTTTTACCCTTAACCTTTAGCAGAACAAACAAAAATTCGAAGTTCATTTCAACAATGCAACTAGGCATTATAGAGCCGAATGGCATCTTAAATAACTAAAGATTATCCTCTATACAGCATCTATCGAAATGATACTTTAAAACTTCACTCTTGGCCATCAACGAAACAAGGTCGAGTAGTTCCAACTCTCGGCACACAGTAATCACCATCAAAACGATGCCCAAAGGCACCTACGAGGTTTTGAGAACCACCGGAGCTTACCCAGAAGTAGATGTATCATCTCCATTCCAAAACCTTTGCTAAAAACCTCCTACGAAGTGGGTACCTGCCAAAGACACAGTTCAAAGAGTTACAAAACAAGAAACGCAAGTACAAAAGCAAATAACACAGTAATACTTTCATTTATGAGTACTTACCTTTAGAAATGAAGCTCTGAACATTGGCACACCACACCAGCAAGAATGACGAAGCTTGATGACTTTTGACAGAGACCGCGAACTAAACACAGAGGACCATATCACATTTGGAGGATCGAACTATGATTTCAACAACTGACGAAAGAAAAACCACACACGACCACCATGGTTGTATTGTAGTGCTATGGCACCAGAAGATAAGCCTGTAACTATTAAAAAACATCCCTCACAAGTTCAAGGTTCGAAACCAAGGAAGGAGTCATCCTCTCAACAAACTCTAAAACCCTACATTGCAGCAAACGGTCGGCTCTACGACCTTCCACCAAAACACAACAATGAATGCTAGAAATACCAACTTTCACTACTTACTAACGCGAAAATAGGGTTTCATTCTCAGCCCCAGATCTTGCAGAGATCAACGGTGGATAGTTGCTAGTTAAGGCACATTGATATTCGAGCAACGATTGTAATCAATATTGCATTGATTACTTCATCTACTAATTTCCAAGTAAGCAGACCGAGAGCTAGTGTATGGCACATCTCATATTATTTTGATGCTCTTTACAAACACAAACCACGTGAAGACCTTACAACTAGGCTTCCACATCACTCAACCCTGGAATGACGTTAATGCTAGGCCTGTTAACGCCAGCTTGGAAGGCATGCAAAGTACCAAGCTTTAATCTCCTGTCAAAATAAAAAATCATTATAGTGTTAGTTCCATAGTATATAATTTGTATAGATTCGAAGGTTAGTTTCATGCATCATGACATTAGATTATATGCCATTGTATTTGCACAAATGCATGGGTATTATAAAATGTTTATATTTCATGTCTTGGGTTCGTGTACAGTCATGTAGGGTAAGGCTTATACACTATGTATATTATCCACATATTGTTATTCTTTCGATGAAGGGAAAACTATAGGTGTAGTTTAGGAATTTTATTTATGCATAATATAATGTTAGTTTATGACATAAATAATATGTTCATTATATATTTCATATATTGTTATATATTATTATGTAAATCAAAGATGAATGCGTGACTTAGGATAGTCTTAAGCTCTATTGATGCAAAATTACAATGACAATTCTTTGTTTTAGCATAGATACTACTTCTACAAGCTTGCTAATAGAGTTGCATTTGGACGTTGGTATCATCATTTGATAGAAGGTATAATAATCATATTAAGCTGATATTTCATAAATGATAAATATAGTATTGTAAAAACAAAAACGACGAAGTAATTTTAATAACCCCAGAGAGTTTGTAAGCTAGCACGTAAACTAGAATTGGAATCAATTTATCCATACCTTCAGTTGTTGATGTATATGTAACTTCGGAATGTATTTCATATATGTATATTGTACTCCTATAGAGATGGTATTATTCCTCTATACGGAAGTGGTTGTATTCCTATAGAGATGTTATTATTCCTCTATACAGAAGTGTCATCATTTATATTGTAAGTGTCGTAACTTATACTTGATGGGTTATTACACCACCTTGTTGGGGTCGGCCCTGTATAAGTCATGTGGTTCAAAGGGTTATTAGGCCACCTTATTGGGGGTCGGCCCAGGAAACATTATGTTATGTGGTTAAGTTAAGGCCGACCTAGTAAAGGTTATTAGGCAAGTCAATTCAAGTATAAATAGAGATCAGGAGATCTCTATTTCATCATTCTATTCTCTCTCACACTCTTCGAAGAGTAGCACACTTGTGGAGGAGGAGAAGCTATTGCTAGGAGATGTCTATTTCTTATGCTTGGGTTGTATCATTGCTCTATCTATCTATGAGGATGTTATTGGGGTTTTTCACCTTTATGGTTTTCCCCAAGTAAACTTTGTGTCTCTTGTGTGCTTGCATTATTGTGTCCATGATTGATATGCTGTAGATATGTTGTACATGTTGTTCTCTCAGTTAAGATCCTAGATCAGATTGAAGAAAATTCTGAAAAACTAACATGGTATCATAGCTAGCCTGAAAGAAGGCATGGTATGGCATGTATGACACTTGTTACACTTGCGATGCTAGGGCTTGATATAGAGAAAACCAGTCATTGTAGCACTTTCGCTATAAATCCATTTTGGCGAAGTTTTCGGATCTGAATTTTTTACAGGTCAAAGATAAGATCCCTATGTACCTTGTGTCCAAAGGAAAACTTCTAATTCGTTATACTTTGTATTTTATGATCTGTACGTTCTAGGGTTTCTGCCTCTTCCAGATATGAGTCATAAACAGGTGACCTAGGAAAAAAGGTCATAACTTGGGCTAGGAAGCTCCAAATGAAATTTAGTAAAAAGTGACAGGTAGTGCACGAACTGCACTTTCTTAGGTAACATTTTCAGAGGCCGAAACTGAACCAGTGACACGTGGCACGTTGTACAAGTGCGCTCTCCTATTTTATCCCATTAAAAGGTCACATTGCGTGCTATGAATATTATATGTATGTTAATTAAAGTTATTAGTTATTAAGTGAAAGGGTGTAACCTTTCACTATACACGCTCAAGCCTATAAAAGCGAGCCTCATTGTAATTATTAATCATCCATTATCAATTATATATTATTATTTTATCAAATGGAGTTATTTTCTATTGGAGGATTATTCGCTTGAATAATCACTGAGTATATCCGGACACGGATATAGAAATGGTATCAGAGCCAACCGTTCTCGGCCCTGCTGATTCTGGCTTTTAGCCATCCATCTTGGAGCTTCTCCAAATCCGGCTTTTAGCCATAAGTGTTAGAGTTTCTCTGAATCGGTTTCAAATTTTGAAATTATAGAAGAAAAAAAAAGAAAGAAAGAAAGAGAAAGAGAAAAAAAATTTAGTGCTACTCCTCTCCACCACAGCACTTCACACTATCTTCCACTGCATCAACTATTGGCCAGATCCTCCACGCCGCCCAACTCCATCGCCGTTATCACCTATCCACTGTTCCGCCAGTGTTCGCCGCCATTCCATCCTGCATTCATCTCTGCGATTCTCCCACCACCTTCCATCAGCCTTTGCTTCACCATGCTCCTCCTCTTCCCTTTTCGCTCGCACACCTCTCCCAAACCCTCCTCCTCTCCCACCGCACTCACTCCTTCCTGCCACCGATTCTTCCCCGCTGTTTGGTTTCCCCCCTCGCAAATCCTCCACACGGGCATCACCCTCGTTCCTACCCCAGCCGCCACCTACAGCACCGTCAACAGTCCGCCCTCCTGTGCACCACCCTCCTGTGATTCCCTCCTCTGACCACCAGCTCTGCCTGCGCTGAACTACAACGCCTCCACCCCTTCGCCCTCCTCCCAGCCTCCATCCACATCATCACCCAGCTCACCAGTCCACGCCCACGCCCACGCCCATCTCCACTTCCACCTACTCTCCTCTCATCTTCCCACGCGGCCATTGAAACCCTAATATTTTAAAAATATATATATAGATATTAAAACATTATAATAGTTTTATTATAATTGTTTCAATATTTTAATTTTTGGAAAAAAAATTATATAAAACTATATATATAGTTTATAAAACAATTATTATTATAAATAATAATAATAATTATTATTTTATAATAATTATATCTGGAAAAAAAAAATTATTAAAAAAAAAAACAAAGTCGAAGAACATTTATCTTCGAAGAATCAAGTCAAAAAACGACCAGTCATTGTCGAGGAAGTCGAATTCAAAAGAAGGCTCATTCATTAGAGAAATTTTGAGGTCAAAAAAGGGCCTCAAAACAAAGAAAATGTACTATAAAATACAACCAATCACATTCTAGTAGATGACATCATCCCCCTTGGTGAGGTGGCATTGCATGAGTTAAGAATGCTTATTTGTCAAATTTTCTATGGTGGATGAAAACACATAGTTAACCAAGGTAGTGGTGTAAGTACTTTTAAGTCATAAAGTAAAGTACTCATAATAATAGTTTTTTCAAAAAATAATATTATTGTCATTTTCAAGTAAAGTACTCATAATGAATGCCTTTTCCCACTTTCACATAAAATAATATTATTGTCATTTTCAAGTGAAGTACTCTTAATTCATAAAGAAAATCCTTTCACATTTTATTATAAAATAATATATTATCATTTTTATGTTTTTAATTTTAAATTATATATTCACTCCATTCTATTTAATAACATAATGTCAAACTAATAAAAAATAATAATAAATTTAATAAATAATAATAATAATAATAATACAATGTGGATTATAATAATATTACAATGTGGATTATAATAATATTATTGACATTTTACATGTAAATAAATTCTCAATTAAATTACATTATTAAATTCATGAGAAAAGTACTAAATATAAAAAGTCAACATAAAATTTAAAAAAAAGCTCTTAAAAATGTTTTTTATTATTTAATTTCATTTGCAAGTTCAAGACAAATAAATGTTAAAGGACAATACATTTTTGGGAATTTACAATGAATCTTAGTCACATCAATGTAGACTTATTTTATTAATTTTATTTCTAGTGAATTTTGAAAAGTAACTCAACCATGGTTATTTATATTGTGCATAGAAAATAGTGTGGGAGGTGACTTGTCATATATACCTACCCCATAAAACCCCCAATTCATAATATTTTAATATATCTCATATTTTTGTAGTACATCTCTTAGGAGGCCCTTTTTTGACCTCAAAATCTCTCTAATGAAAGTAGCAAAAGAAGTCAAAGTCAAAGAAGAAATCAAAGTGAAGGACAATCATTTATCGTCGAAGAAATCAAAGAAGATAATTCCACCGTCGAAGAAGACAGAAACCATGGAAGCCGATTTGCGAGAAAAATTAGAATCCAAGTTAAAGCGCTATCGAAAAGACAATGAAGAATTACAAGACATTAATACACGATCAGAAATAAAGATTGAACTACATAATATAAAAGAACGGTTCAATGAACAAACAATGTCCAACCAGAAAAATCACATAGAAAAATTATGTGCACAAATCAAGGAATTAAAAGATGAAAGTGATTTCAATCAGAGATTGAAAAATCAAGATATAAAGAAAGAAATAAATAATTACGAAGCAGAAATAATACGCTTGAACAAAATCGTTAGCGACAAAGATGAATAACTAATGCAGTTACGACATAAATTAGAAAGTCAAGAATCAGAGGTCGGCCAGTGTCGACAACAGATAAAAGTTCTTCAACAACAAAATGACGACTCTAAAAAGACACATAAGTCAGAGATTGCGAAGAGTAATAAAGCATTATCTAACAATACTGAAGAAATTTTTAAACTAAGAAATCATAACAAGATACTAGTCACAAAAATTAAGAAGTTGAAAAATAGCCGAAAGATAGAACAATCTATGGACGACATCGAAGGGAAACTTCTAGACAAATAGGAAGAAAATAGTTGTATCAGAATTCATAATGAATATCTTAAGGAACAACTTAAGACATCTGAAGATGACAGAAAATCGCAAGTCGAATTGATTAAGAAGTTTCAAAATGATAATAGGCAGTTAGAAAACAAGTTGGAAAAGATACAGAACAAAAACTTAAATCCTCAAGAGACGAAAATACAACTTCCAACTCAGATCAATGATCTAAAGGCGACATTCGTAAACGAAAATGACATCGTGAAAGTTCCTTATCGACACCCCAACCATAAAAACTGATATTTGAAAAAGTGGGAAATGTCGAAAAATAATGGTACTAATGTGATCAAATCTCCTGACGACACATCAGTAGGAAATCCCATCAGTCCACAACAAATCAATTTGGGATGGACTGATCCGTCGATGTATCGGAAGTTATGCTCTACACTTAGCAGTTCGTATCGACATGTTTCATCAGCCATGGCATCGTAAAGAACAATGCAACAAAATTATAAGGCTTTGAGGACAAAGCCTTTCTAAGAGAGTGGCAATGCTATGAATATTATATGTATGTTAATTAAAGTTATTAGTTATTAAGTGAAAGGGTGTAACCCTTCACTATACACGATCAAGCCTATAAAAGCGAGCCTCATTGTAATTATTAATCATCCATTATCAATTATATATTATTATTTTATCAAATGGAGTTATTTTCCATTGGAGGATTATTCGCTTGAATAATCACTGACTATATCCGAACACGGATATAGCATTGCGACACTTGGAATAACTCTCTCTCAGAGAATCCATTTGAGGTCAGACCTGTGGGGTTAGAAATATGACAAGTCATGATACCACAGGAAAAAATTTTAGACCCTATGGATTGGAAAGTTCGGTGTTACACCAGAAACAATCAGCGGTATATTTCTATCAAAACATAATTAGTTTTTGAGCACTTTCATTCATGGATCTGGGAATTAGGGTTTCAGAGAAAGTTGATATTTTTGTAATCGGAGACCACGGCTGAATGCTACTCATCAAAATAGAAATTTAGAGACCAAGATCATATTTTTTGGTTGGGCAGAAGGTCGGGCTTGATCAGACCCTAGTTCGGGACTTTGATCAGAAAAGTGGAAAATTAGGGCTTTTGCAAAAATGGGAATTTTTGAAATCTGTGACCACAGCTGGAAGCTCCTCAGAAAAATAGAAGCTTAGAGATTTGGATCGAACCTTTTGATTGGGAAGAAGGGTGGGCTTTATCAAACCTTAGTTCAGGGTCATGTCCAGTGAATCCAGAAGTTTCAAAGGCAAATTTGAGGGGTAAAACTTTGCAGTTTTCAAATTCTGAGTATACCGGCTTGATCAGGTCATCAAGGCGCATCTTTCTATCCTTTCAAAAGTTTGAATTTTTAGGGTTTCTCTGACAAACCCTAATCCAGCTCCAGATCCAGTTTCTGCAAATCAAGTGGATTGGGTTAATCCTAGAAGAGAATGGATTGGTCACCTGCATAAGTGAAGAAGTTCTTGTTTCAGAGGGAGATGAGGCTAAGGCCTTACATAAGAAGATTACAAGCAATTTCGACAGGTATGACTTATCCAGGTATGTTTTGAGATTTGTTCATGATTAATTTTATTGTATGTTTGTCTTCATAATATTACGGTTAGTACAATCTTGATTAAATTTAGACTTGTCGTATCACCTTAATAAAATTATGAATACATGATAGAAGATAGAAGATATTCATTGATTAAGGTTTTGACACTTATGATTGTACTAATACATTGTGATGTTATATGAGGTTTATGTTGTTCGCTAACATGAAAGGTACACCAAGAAAGACAAAACATGTTCTACTTCAAGAACATATGATCATGGTGACAGGAAGACAAAGATTCATTCATTGTCATGGATCATCTACTTACGAGGTATGTATAACTTGGTTCTACAATGGTTAACTTATGAGACATACACGTTACTAGCACAATTCATTGAAGAGAACCATAAGACATCATGTGGGTATGTTAGACATAACTAGCTAACATAGTAATCCAGGTATGTTTTTCCTATATCACGCTAGAATCCTACCTTGCGTTAGGATATTATACTATTGTATTGTTGATAATGATTATTCATGAAGTCATAGGTTTGAATAGTCATGATTGTATGCATATTATGTTTCTTACCGTAATTGATGATATGACTAACCAGAAGAGTCATGAAAGTATAGGTTTGAGTAATCACAGGTTTAGGCATATTATGTTTCTTACTTTAATTTATGATACGACTAACCATAAGAGTCCTATATAAACCTTGAATACTAATGCTTATTATTTCTATTTGAAATAATCATGACTATACATGCCTAAGATTATTGTGTTTTGATAGTATTGAGAATATACTAATGAATGTATGATTATGTATGAGATCTCGAGGATAACACAATAATGATACTAATAAGCATGCATAGTGATTAAGGATGGATATAAGTTCAAGGACAGGTAATCCAGGAAGCAAAGATCAAGAGGGAGCACACTCCAGTTGTTCCTGCAAGGAAGCAAAGATCAAGAGGGAGCACACTTCAGTAGTTTCTGCAAGGATGCAGATATTCAGAGGGAGTTGACCACTTCTCACAATCCACATCAGAATGGAGTTGCAAAAAGAAGCAAAGACTGAGAGGGAGTCAACCCAACAAACAAACAAAGATAAGTATTTGAATTATCATTCCTTGCATATTTTATTGTTCAAATAATATTGTTCAATAATGTATATACCGATGTTCCTAGAATTAGGTTGTGTATTATGCATATTAGAATAGTTTCATTGATGAACAATATACTACTAATATACATGGGTAAGTGGCCTATGGCACTGTACAACATTCCATTGCTACTTATCTAGAATGAAACCTCTTTGCTGACATGTTGGGAGTTGTGCACACTCTTAACAATGTTCTGGTAGAGATTGGAAGGCATCTAGAAAGTTACGGGATATGGATAATGTTGTATTGAAGCATTGGCTAAGATAATTGCATGACTGCATGACACATTTCTTTATGTGTAAGAATTTGTTCTGAAAACTATGAGTTGCTTTCTAATCATGCAATTTAACTTGTTGTGTAGGAAAGATTGTATACCATCACCTACAAAAGAAGGACTACAACATTTGTTCAGCAACAAAGTTATCTATTGAAAATATTAAAGATATTGAAGTTCCCAGGATCTGGGAAGAATGCCATGATCGAGGAGTACTAGTCGATCATGAAGATGTTTGGGATCCAGTCCCAAGACCTGAAGGGGAGTCTGTAGTGACTTCCAAGAGGATCTACAAGATCAAGCATGTTGCAGGTGGTAGCATAGAGACTTTTGCTCCTGTAGCCAGATACACTTCCATTAGATCAGTACTTGCTCTGGCTGCAGTGATGAAGTGGAAGATACACTAGATGGATTTCAAGACAGCTTTCTTGAATGGTGTAATTGAAGAAGTGTATGTGGAGCAACCACTTGGTTCTAAGACACATGACAGGGAGTCATATATGTGCAGAACTTGGTATGGTAGGATAGACAACATTTTATCCAGTTTGGGCTTTACCAAGAGTAAAGCGGATTCCAAACTTTACTACAAGGTTGAGGAAGGCAGTCCAGTGATACTACTTTTGTATGTGGATGACTTGTTTATTACAAGTGAAGATAGATTGATTGCCGACACGCAGCAGAAGCTTGCTGCCAAGTTCGAGATGAAGAACTTGGGGATGATGCACTACTTTCTAGGCATGGAGGTGTGGCAGAGTGCAAATGGAATCTTCCTTGGACAAGGGAAGTATGTAGTAGAGATCCTGAAGAGGTTCGGGATGATGGACTGCAAGGCCATGGCCACACCTACGACATCGAACCTGAAGCTTCTGTGTGATGCTTCATCTGATCCAGTTGATGTCACTATGTATTATCAGATGATTGGGTCCTCCATGTACCTGATGAACATGAGACCAGATATTTGCTTTACGGTGAACACATTGAGCCAGTTCCTGACGGATCCGAGAGATGTTCACCTGGTTGCTGTAAAGCATATTTTGAGGTACCTGAAGGGTACAGTTGATTATGGGCTCAAGTATGATGCGAATCAAAAGTTTAACCTGCAGGGTTATGTTGATTCAGATTGGGCAGGTAGTGCTGCAGATAGAAAGATCACTTCTAGGTGCTACTTCAGTATGGGATCAGGTGTGGTCTCTTGGTTTGGCAGGAAGTAGTCCTGCATAGCACTGAGTACAGCCGAAGCAGAGTATGTTGCAACGGATGAGAAGGTTGCAGATGTATTGACCAAGCCATTGGCCAGAGTGCAGTTTGAGTACTTCAGAGAGAAGCTTGGTGCACTTCAGATTGAGGTTCCTTCCAAAGGGAAGTGATGAGTCCGGAAGATGCAGATGCACATGAGCTTTTCTGACATGGTTGATGTGTTCTCCCATGGTCATGATGTAATTGCTGAGCCATTCTCACATGGTGGTAGATGTGTTCTACCATGGTGTAGATGTAAGGGCTGAAGCCATTTTTCACATGGTGGTATATGTGTTCTCCCATGGTGAAAAAGTAAGGGTTGGAGCCTTCCCCGAATGGTGGTAGATGTGTTCTCCCATGCCGGTGGTGTAAGTGCTAGATGATGTGCATCAGGGCTTTGCTTCGTGGATGATGAGATGATATGAAGAGGACGAGGCCATGGTGATAGGAGGATCCTTCCATAGTTATGGATGTAAGCACTAGATGATGAGCATCAGGACGATATTCGAGTTTCTTCTCTGTATGATCAGTTGGATCATTTATATGTATATGTATGTACGCATAATGTTGGATGCTGGATATGATCAGTTGGATCATTTATGTATGTACGCATCATGTTAGATGCTGGATATGATCAGTTTGATCATTTGTGTATGTATGCATCATGTTGATGCTGGATATGATCGGTTTGATCATTTGTGTATGTATGCATCATGTTGATGCTGGATATGATCGGTTGGATCATTTGTGTATGTATGCATCATGTTGGATGTTGGATATGATCAATTGGATCATTTATATGTATTTGTATATGCATCGTGTTGGATGTTTGGACCATGTATCTGTATATGTATTAGGTGGATACTGTGTATGATCAAGTAGATCATGTATGTTGATATATATCAGATGGATACATTGTGTGTATCATGTATCTATGTATGTATCACGTGGATACATTGTATGATCAGGTGGATCATGTATGATGATATGTATCAGGTAGATACTTGGTATGCATCAGGTAGATGCATTGTATGATCAGGATGATCATGGATGACGAGCTTCAGAATGTTGCTCCAGATGACTTGCATCAAGACGATGTAGTGTTGATGATCAGGATGATCATGTGTACATTAGGATGATGTATGGTGAGTATCAGGTTGATACTCTGTGGCAGTGGAAAGGTTGTGCAAAGGAAATCCTAGATTTGTTCTAGGTCACATCCAGTATGAAAAAGAACTAGCACTGTGTATCACATGTAAGACTTGGGAGATCCGATAGGTTGGGCTGTGTGCCCGTAATAAGTCCTGGGATGCTCTTTCAAGGGTTTGTGATAGTGGGCCACATGTAAGACCTAGGAGATCCAATAGGTTGGGCTGTGTGCCCATAATAAGTCCTGGGATGCTCTTTCGAGGCTTTGTGGTGGGCTGCTACATGTAAGACCTAGGAGATCCGATAGGTTGGGATGTGTGCCCGTAATAAGTCCTAGGATGCTCTTTCGAGGGTTTGTAGCAGAGGTCACATGTAATCAGTCCTGGAGATCTTGTTGGTCGTGCTTAAGCACATAAATGTTCTTGGGATGCTCTTTAGAGTTCTTGCTGGTCGTGCTATGCACATAAACGTTCCTGGGACACTCTTTTAAGGTTTTGTGACAATCACATGTAATAAGTCCTGGAGATCTACACAGGATGAAAAAGGCCTCAGATGCTCTTTAGGGTTCTTGCTAGTCAAGAGACTCTTTTAAGGTTTTGTGACGCACGTAATAAGAGTTCTTGCTAGTCAAGAGACTCTTTTAAGGTTTTGTGACGCACGTAATAAGTCCTGAGGATTCCACAGTATGGCCAGTGCTGATGAAGACCTGTACGTGGTGGGCCTACATCCAATATGAAAAAGGACTGGCTCTGTAGAACTTCCTATGATGAGTAGATTCAGAGATTGATTGAGATAGCAGCAACAATGACGATGATCCAAAGAAGAAGACTTGTGCTAGAAGACCTGTGTCGAGAAATAACTTCCTAGTTAAGAGGGAGTGTTGATGTATATATAACTTCGTAATGTATTTCATATATGTATATGTACTCCTATAGAGATGGTATTATTCCTCTATATGGAAGTGGTTGTATTCCTATAGAGATGTTATTATTCATCTATACGGAAGTGTCATCATTTATATTGTAAGTGTCGTAACTTATATTTGATGGGTCATTAGACCACCTTGTTGGGGTCGGCCCTGTATAAGTCATGTGGGTCAAAGGGTTATTAGACTACCTTAGTGGGGGTTGGCCCAGTCAGCATTATGTTATGTGGTTAAGTTAAGGCCAACCTAGTAAAGGTTATTAGGCAAGTCAAGTCAAGTATAAATAGAGATCGGGAGATCTCTATTTCATCATTATATTCTCTCTCACACTCTTTGGAGAGTGGCGCACTTGTGTAGGAGGAGAAGCTGCTGCTAGGAGATGTTTATCTCTTATGCTTGGGTTGTATCATTGCTCTATCTATCTCTGAGGAAGTTATTGGGGTTTTTCACCTTTATGGTTTTCCCCAAGTAAACTCTGTGTCTCTTGTGTGCTTGCATTATTGTGTCCATGATTGATATGATGTAGATATGATGTACATGTTGTTTCCTCTATTAAGATCCTAGATCAGATTGAAGAAAATTCTGAAAAACTAACATCAATATCTTGTTTTGTAAAGAAGTACTTAGAATTTTCACACATTATTTGAAATCATTTTTGTATTGTGAGAATTTATGACGTGTCATCATTCTTGTTATTTCTAGGTAAGAAATTTAATTATTTTATATATGCCACATTAATGATTTTGTTGATTATTGCTATTTAAAATTTTTAAAATTTTGGTATTTTTCGGGATGTTACAGTTAATGATCTTGGATGAATAATATTATCAATTAATAATATTTTATTAGTCACCATGAATTAGGAGAAAACTCATGTATATAAACAATATAACAATGGGGAAAGGGATTTTACCCCAAACAATACCTTAATCCCCATATTCATGCCATTTTCTCTCTCTCTCTCGATATATATATATATATATCTTAAGACACAATTCAAGGTCAATGCCCTTACAAACGTGCATTAATAAACAATAACGAATACATTGTAAAACAACTAACTTACAAATGCACTATGGAACATAAATTCTAGTATACGTTTTAGGATCAAACCTCAGGGGTTTGAAACCTTGTTTTCATAAATAAACAAGCATCGAATAAAAAAATTATTAATGTTTAATAAAACATTATTAATGTTTAGTCAATAATACAGGATTGAGCCTTACAACCTTCTTATCAATGGACACAAGTATGCATAAATATTGTAATAGAAAATGAAATCGAGTTATCAACAAATAGTGTTAACACTAGTTACACCTTATAGGCTTCAACATAATCCATACATTACTATTATTACGAGATAAACAAGAGAGAAATGAAATAACAAGTATTCCATTCGAATTCAAACCCTATGGGTATCGAATACCTACCCAATAAATTAAACAAAGTACAAATAAAATTAATATATGTTTCAATCAATTAAATGAACATTCCAGCCAGGGTCAAACCCTGTTCATTATATGTTCAATATATAAAACTATAATCATTTAAATAACAATCAAAACTCAGTTCGAGCCCAAGGGCCACCTGTCCCATTGTCTAGAAGAACCATTGTATTAAACAAAAAGCAACTTAGTATAATAACACATTGCCACGACAGTCATGTCTCGAAGGCACATTTATAAATCCAACTATGCATAAGATAGTCTGTACAATTATGCTAGAGCATTATGAAAGAACAAACAGATTTTGTAACTTTACTATCAACCATGCGAATAACACATTGTATTAAACAAAAAACAACTTAGTATAATAACACATTGCCACGACAGTCATGTCTCGAAGGCACATTTATAAATCCAACTATGCATAAGATAGTCTCTACAATTATGCTAGAGCATTATGAAAGAACAAACAGATTTTGTAACTTTACTATAAACCATGCGAATATTCCGCTACAGGTAAAAATGATAGTATTATCATATACATAAAGGATAACTCTTAAGAGGCTCAAAACAGTGAATCCATACAGTCGTCATAACCATAAATACAATAACCTTAATGCATTGTATAAAAGATACAACATGTGTGTGTGCGCAAAAACGACATAGCCGTGTTGGTTTATAAACAAAATAATCACTGAACCGTGCTGGGGTTTAAATACCCATAAGAAGTTTTCCTTTAAAAATTAACAACCCAATAACGAGAATAATACAGGGTGCTAACCTTGAGTGCGGCTTCCTTTTATCAATGAGTGTTACAATAGGTGTCGAGAGGGCTGAGCCATATAACAAAATAGTGACTAACAGTCAAAGCAGAGTATCTCTTGCATAGCATGAACAACCCATTCTCGTCCACAGTAGGGTGGTGATAAGAGCCGAAGGCGATGAGATTACCCGTAAATGAACGACCAGGCCCTTTTTCCTTTGTTGCATTTCAAAATGATGCTCGAAACCCTTCTGTAAGCGAAGCTCCTACGAATAATATTCAAGGTGTCCAGCTCCATGCTCAAATAAGTTAAACATTAATCAAATGACTAGACCGTAAATAAAAATAAAGGGAAGGAAATCACCCATAGTGTTGGGTGGATACACCGAAGTCGTAGACTACCGGTACATTCCATTAACCATAACGAATAACTCAAATTCTTCATAGTAGGATAGAGCACTATAATAATGCTGGCTGTTTAAACAGTCAAAGGGGATGTAAGACATTACCATAGCCTGGAGGTGGAGCTCGAATCCAAAACCCTCTGGTGGAGGAGAGCCCAAAACCAAACAATAAAATGAAAAATGACCAGGCTGAAACTTGTATTGCCATTCTTAAAATAATAGAGCAAGATGGAGGCCGAACAATGGACTGGTCATGTGTCCAAACTATTACTCATGTTGGCAAGTCGATAGAGGTATATAGCAGGTTTGTATCTCATGTTAAACTCTTGTACTGCATGAATCATGAATCAAGTCTTAACCAAGGTATGGGAATGTGAGGTCACAAAGATAGAGTACTATTAGATCATTACAACTGCACATGGACAATGATTAAATATTTACAAAATTGACACAATAAACTATATAGAAAACTTTTCTCTCTCACACACACAATTTAGAGATATGATTTCATATTAAACTTGTCATGATGAAAAACTATCCTATACAAGAGTCTCCTTTGGCCCATAACAAGTCTCCCTACAACTCCGGCATTGATGAGGAGCACAGAGCTAGGATAAAAAAAACTAGTATGTCCATGTGATCTCACTTGACTCTACTCTATTGCATAACCTAAAGTCTCAACCCCTCCCCCACCATGATATGAAGTCCCTCTTATCAAGATAAATAAATGAGTGTGCAATGATGTAGTAAACAATGAGTCAAGGTGGAAATCAAGGTTTGGGTCTAGCTAATGTTATATGAAAATGGTAGGATATTGGGAACGGGGGTTAGGCCTTTACCTAGGTAGAAAAGACACTATAAATGGGTTACAGCTTCACTTTTTTTTGAATGGAACCACAACATAACTAGTAATTCCCCAATGTTCTTGGTGACCTAAATCAAATTCAACCCATAATTTTCTAAGAAAATATAGTGGCACCTCCCTGTCATTGCAAGTAAGACAATGTCTAATACCTTAAACCACTTATCCATCTAGTGGTCTATAAATGGTTGGTATGTGCACCAATCTATATAAATACATTTCTTTGTCATAGGAGGCTGCAAATTATTTTTGGGGTCGATAAACAAGGTCATAAGATCTTGTTTTGAAATTTGTAAATATGTTACTTGGTTTCTATCTAATCCTTATAATATTCAAACATCCTGACCTTTTACTCAAGAATAGCATATAATTTCCATCAAGAATTAGCAATGAAAGGTACAATGGTCTCAAACGATGTAGTGAGTGAAAGATGTGAGGGCTCTTTGGTGTTTCTAAAAGAGACAATTCTAGGTTTCTTAGTGACTCAAGGCCATTGCCAATTTTGGTGTTTGCATTTGGTGGTTGGTAGTTATGGTTGCATCCTTCTTCATTAGGTGATGGTCACATCAAGTTCCGTTCATGTGCAAACTTCATGATAATATAATTTATGTGTTACATTTGAATTTGAGAACAAAATTATTGCTGTTTGTTTCCATAATTTGAAGAATTTATGAAATATAAAAAATGGAGTAAAGCATACGAGCTATAAAAATGTTCCTTGTCCTCATTGCAGTCAAATACACAAATACAATCCTCAATCACATCCCTTCACTTAGAAATGCAATGTGTAATTCAAGCCACAATGCTTGTTTATTAAGAATACATAAAAGAACTCATAGACACTTAGGAACATGCACATGTTTTAACATGTGTGTTCCTAAAATGCACACACCTTCTTTAAGTTATGACTTCGCGAATTTAGTTGGCAACATGCATGGTGGTTTGGAAGGGCCTGTAGCTATAGGAAAAGGAACATGTGCACGTTTTTAAGAACATGCATGGGAACCCCATTGCCACTTTTAGACCATAAACTTCTTGCAAGTATCCTTGTGTAGAATAAAACAAATCAATAGTTGGAGGCCTAGTTGGAGCATTAAGTACATAGAAGATTTTGCAATAGAACAAGGTTAACTACAATGATAGAGCACTATAGATGATCGGGCTTGTATTAATATAGAGACCCTATTCAATTGTAAATATGACCTTTATTTCTTAATAAAAAAACTAAATATGTGTGGTCTTTAACTCAAGTAAATGATGGTCGTGACATTAAACACTCTAGATGGTGCAAAACACTAATTTCATTAAATTGGTCAAACTTATTAAGTTCTTAATGTCCTCTTTAATTGATAATAAATGATTCGAATGATTTCTCAATCTCTACCATCTATAAGTTCTTTGACCTAAAAATGAAAGCATAAAAAAAAACCATGAAATTAGACTTGCATCCCTCCCCTAACTTTCTTTCTATTTTAAGTGCCCTTCCCTTCATATATTATTCAATCACCCCTTGGAGAAAGTATGGTTGATGCTAGGCTAGTGTGCTATCTTTGGACAAAGGACAAAGATATTGTCCAAAGATAATAGTAAGTCCTTTCCTTTAGGCAAGGGATATTGAAAACAGGTAAGTAATAAAGATAAGTTAGTTAAGTCATATACTTCTTCTCCTGGTTACACATTCCCTGAGCTCGGAAATAAGGTTATACGTTTTAGTTGAAAATGGTGATTTGGAAACGGGTTACTTCATTTCTCACAGACAGATTCCCAAGGTTTTCATTGGAAATTGGTCATATTTTTTATCATGTATTGCCCATTTTATATTCAATGAATATCCAATACCTCGCTTTTTCAGGGATAGACAGATCGGCCTCGATTTTATTCAGACCATTTGTCCACCTCCTAGTCGCGATGTTCACCGATTCTGACCAGGCTTATAGAGGTGGAGCTGGCCATAACTGTATACCTGTAGATTCCACTATGTATCAAAAAGCAATTGCCATTAATTTTCCAGGAGACACGGTCATAGCGCATGAGAAGAACTTTGGCATGTGAGCCATTGTTTAATTGCGCTATTAATTATGACAATTCATATAGCGTCGCCTCTAAAATCCAGCGGTACCACCTAAAAGCCGTGTGTTTCAAGAATAATGTTCTTCAAAGTCGCGTGTTTCAAAAATAATTCGTGGCAGTCGGAGAATGTTCTTCCCTGCATGGAAAAATTTGCCGTGATACGTGGTAATTGATTGGCACCTTGAAAATTTCACTGCCACTAAATTCATGCAATTAGTGATACCTGGTAGTTGACAGACACCTTGAAAATTTCACTGTCACGATATTCATCGAATTATTAATTTCCCAGTGAACCTGCGACTGCGACTCTGACAAATGGAGACGAGGAGAAGGACAGGGTGAGTGGCTGAGTGCTATATCAATTCCTTCCGTCTTTGTGTACGTTACAGCACGCCCAATTCACCAAATAGAAGTAAAATTGTCTAGTAATCTCGACGAAGGGATCATCAGGCTCCAGTGAGGCGAGTTTTAGTTTATAAGGGAAAGCATGCTTTTTCCATGTCGATGATTATCTCTATATTTTTTCATTACCAGTCTGCCTAAATATATACTCAACCAGTTTTGTATACCAACCCAGAAATGAAGCGTCTATGTTTAATCTCAAAGCTACAAGAAAATTATTTTTGGGCATGGGTTTTTCTGACTTTCTGACATTTTACTTATAGCGTGAAGGGAACAGTCGAAGCAGTCACGGACAAACTGTTGGATATCTCCCATCAACCGGTCTGTGGGGCACTTAGCTTCTCTGGAAACAACCATCATGCATTTCTGTATGTATTTTCTCTGTCACTTCTAAATATAGTGTGCTTTTAAGGTTTGACGGTCTTTTTAATATTACTAATTGAAAGCCAATTAAAGCCGAAATGTTTTCTACCTCGGTCCGTTTAAACTGCAGGGGAACTGGATTCAAGCTCGGAGGAAAGTATCGATGCCGACATAGAACCCAATCCTGAAACTACCTTCAGTGTTGACAAAGGTGGATTAACGGTATGCAAATTCATGGTCTCTGCATTTCCTGTTTGTCTTTTTGTTATAGGGAATGGGTTTAACCTTTGTATCGCGGCAGACTAATAACCTTGCCGGATTATATTGTTCACCATTACATGGAGGCCCTGGGGGAAGTTTCTGGAACGACGGGACGTACTCCGGCATTCGCCGGATCAGTGTGACAACAACCGAGAGGACATTAACTTCACTACAACTCGATTATGGTATCGAAGGAGATATGAGTGTGAAGGATAGATATATCCGCGGAGTTTGTCATGGAGGTATAGACGGTGAAAAAATAGTGGTAAGTCACAGCTGCATCCTCCTCACGCAGAGTATATATGCATTGTATATCTTACATATCTTAATATTATGTATGAAAAGTAGCTAATTTCTATTGACCTAATGGCCTTCTCGTACTCTGCTTGCAGTACGATCTGAACTATCCAGAAGAAATCGTCACTAAAATCAGTGGATTTTATGGGACTCATAAGTTTAACTGGTTTCAGACTTTTGTTATTGTTAAATCGTTAACCTTCCATACAAATCAAAGGAAACTCGGTCCATGTGGGCCGGAGCATGGAACTTATTTTGAGACCAACCAGGAGGAGGGAAAGATAATAGGTATCCATGGATTTGGGAGTATAGGTTTTGTGGACTCGATAGGAGTCTATATGCTGAAGCCATGAAAAGATTTAAACATGGAAGGAGGTGTCACTCACGAACACTGCTCGTTGTCGTAACGTTCAGGCGTAATGATCTTCAACAAATTTTGATTTGGGTTTTGTAGACCTTGGGCTTTTTTTAGATGTTTAAGTAGCCCATGTTTCGCAGACTCTCGAAACGAAGGATAAGCTACTTATTTTTATCTTCTATAAGCTAAAATACTCAAAAAGTAAAAAATCATCTGTTATTAATGATGGATAAGCTACTTATTTTTATCTTCTATATATCTTCTATATTATTATGCAAAGTGGATTTTTTTTTTTTTTTTACAATAAAATTATAGTTTATACAATAAAAGAATATAATTTAAGCTAAAATACTCAAAAATTAAAAAATCGTCCGCTAACAATACATAATATCCATATTATCAATCATATACCAACTATATTATCAATCTTATCCATATTATCCATCATATATTAAGATTAAATATAGATTAAATGGATTGGTTATATATATATATATATATGGGTATCATATATTAAGATTAAATGGATTGGTTATATATATATGTGGGTATCATATATTAAGATTAAATGGATTGGTTATATATATATGGGTATCATATATTAAGATTAAATGGATTGGTTATATATAGGTTTAATATATCCATATTATCTATCATATATTAAGATTAAATGGATTGGTTATATATATATATATATATATATATGAATTGGTTATCTATTAAAGTTATTTATAGGTTTAATAATTGAATTGGTTATTTATTAATGTGGTTTAAGTCATGTATTCATGTTATGCTATATAAATGTTAGTTAAGATTATCCATCATATAGAGATTAAAAATATTTTTTAAATTTAAGTTTTGTATTATTAAATTTGAATTATGATCTCTAAGGTTTGGAGTGTTATTGTGGGGATAGATTTATGAGATTTATGAAATGAAGAATATGTATAAGGATGTTTCAAATTTAAATAAAAATAATTAACTAAATATAATTGTTTCTTAAATTAATTAATAAAATTACAAGAAATAATTAAATAAATAAATAAAAATATCAAAATTAATATAATATAATTGTTTCTTAAATCAATTAATAATTTAATTAATAAAATTATTAACTAAACTTAAATATAATTGCTTCTTAAATTAATAAATAATTTAATTAATAAAATTAGAGGAAATAATTAAATAAATTTCTTAAATTAATTAATAAAATTACAAGAAATAATTAAATAAATAAATAAAAATATCAAAATTAATATAATATAATTGTTTCTTAAATCAATTAATAATTTAATTAATAAAATTATTAACTAAACTTAAATATAATTGCTTCTTAAATTAATAAATAATTTAATTAATAAAATTAGAGGAAATAATTAAATAAATAAAAATTGAAAAAAATGTATCAAAATTAATATAATATAATTGCTTCTTAAATCAATTAATAATTTAATTAATAAAATTAAAAGAAATAATTGAAAAAATGTATCAAAATTAATATAGAGGTTTTTTTTTTTATAACACCTTCATGAAATCTAGCATTTTGACTTAGATCCAAATTGATAAGACTAATTTTAACAAATGAAGCCGAAGGGACTATCCAAAGTTTCTTGAACTTTTATCTTAAAGTGAACATAAGGAAAGAGTAGAAAGGAGTGGGTGTGCAATCGTGTCAAAATGCAGCATATCAAAAATAACAACCACCATTAAACATGCATCATATCAAAAATAACAACCACCATTAAACATTAGTCGGCCTTCATACACTGACAAAAAGATTACAATGTACCTTGTGACTTGAAGACGTGCCAAATTTGAGCAACCTGTTTTCTAATTTTTATTTATTTTACATTATTAATCATGTTTTCTAATTTTTATTTATTTGATATTATTAATCATTTTATTATGTCTCCGACATATAGTATTTGATCTGGGCATTATATCGGGGGAGGTTTTCAAATTTTTAAAAAACCTATAATTAAAACATAGGGTCCAAATTATTTTATTTAAAAAAAAAAATTAACAATTTTCCTGGTTGTGATTTGTTGTTTGAGGCTGACATCTGCCTCGTAATTTGTTGCCCACCACGGGGCAGCAGGAAGATGTAGTGCAGTCTAAATGCGTTTATTGATGCAGACGTAACCCTCACAAAGCACAGCTGCATGGTGGCGTCAACGTTTCCCGCAGCAGGTGTGTTGCATGCAGGGTTTTAACTTCGTTTTTAATTTGATTGGGACAGGATGCCATGATCCTCGACGCCTAGGACACGGCTGCGGTGCGGTACAATGGTGAAATTGCATGTGGTGTACTAGTTGGGCTAGTGCTGTCACTAGCATTAAACACTCTGCAGTCTAGCAACACTCTTCCCGTACCATTAAACACTCTTCCCGTAGCATTAAACATTCTGTAGTCTCGTAACACTCTGCATATATAGCTCGTCTGGATGAGTGGGTTCTATTTGGAAGGGTTCTTCAGCGTTCTAGACACGTGAGGGTTTGAAAGTTTTCATTTGGGTTGACGCTACGAAAAAGGGGGCTGGAAGTACACATTTAGGAACAAGAAAAAAAACTCAAGCTGTTGTTGCTTCCTGTTTTCTTTTCGCGGTTGTTCCTGGGCGAAAGTGGTGTTCGGTTGGTTTCACTGGATTTTGTTCATTGTGTTTGTTGTGAGGTGTGCAACATGCATGGTTTTAATTTCATTTTTAATTTGAGCGCCCAAGACGCGGCTGCGGTGCAATGCAATGGTGCAATTGCATGTAGTGCACCAGCTGGGCTAGTGTTGTCACTAGCATAAACACTCTGTCGAGTGTCATGGGACTCTTCCTGTACCATTGTGTCATTGGACCTTCGCATGTGTAGCTCATCTGGATGAGTGGGTTGTATTTGGAAGGGTTCTTCAGCATTCTAGACGTGTGAGGGTTTGAGAGTTTTCAGTTGGGTTGATGCTACGAAAAAGAAGGTTGGCAGTGGAGATCTGGGAACAAAAAAAAACTCAGATTGTTGTTGGTTCTCGTTTGCTTTTCGTCGCTGCTCTTGGGAGGAGCTAGTGTCCAGTTGGTTTCGCTGGATTATGTTCGTCGTGTTTGTTGTGCTCATCCGTCTTTTCTTTTTCTGGGTGTTGCTGGGCGAGAGTAGTGTCTTCTTCATTTTGTTAGGTTGTCTTCGTTTGCTATTGTTTTCATGGTGGGTTCCCAGTTGTTAGCCGGTTCGGTGGTTGTTCGAGGTGTGACTGTTGTGGATATTAAAGCGGTTCAAAATTTGTCCATTGAGACTTGGGGGAGTGGGGCTTCAGCCTCTTTCCATAACATTCTGACATTCGGCCTTCACTTGGGTTCTCATGGTCAGAACTGGTGTCCAGCTGGTTTCCCTAAATTCAGTTCGCCATGTTTGTTGTGCTCATCCGTCTTTTCTTTTGGCGGGTGCTGCTAGGCAAAAGTGGTGTCTTGCTCATTTTGTTGGGTTGTGTTCGTTTGCTGCTGTCTGTGTGTAAGCATCCAAGTTTGTCCTTGGTGGCGGCTTCCTGGGTTTTTGTTGGTTCGGTGGCTATTCAAGGTGCGACTGCTGTGGATTTTCAACAAGCTCCTCCTCCGTCGAAAAGGTTAAGGTACTCTTCTTATTAAGGTGGGCGGTGTTTATTTTCCTATGCAACTTCTGGCCTGCAAACTAGTTCTTTAGCTAGATTTATGTTGGGTCAAATTTGATTTCATGTTCAACATTTGATTTCAGTACCATATTTCATGGTTCGATTATATGTTGTTGCAGCTGTTTTTTTTATAAAGACCTGGAAAGCCCTTTAACCGATTGTTTATACAACTGACTTTAATTTTTACTCTCTATTGTATATTGTTATTCAATTTTTGGCCTTGATTAGTTGATATTTATCATCAATTATCTCATTTCAATTTACTATTTTAAATTTAATAGTCTTTTTATATGTGCCTAGGTTTTTTTTACAGCCTTCTGCTTTGAAATGGCATACCGTCTTGTTTTCATTGCATTGTTTTACATTTCTAGTTGGGATTTGTAATAGAAAAGCATTTACTCGATTTCGAGGAAAATCGAATTTAAACCTAATCTATGTTGTGCGTGGAATCAACTTAATATTTGCAAATGTCTTTTCAGTTTGTTGGGGTCTTCGTGTGCATCAAACAACAATGCATTCAGCAATGTATTTCGTTTGGATATGGACTTTTTTTTTTGAACTTGGGATTCTCGTTAAATTCATGGTATGCATTGTCGCAACATACTCATAGATTGATAGCAAACATCTTTCACTGTGCATTGTTTTCATCATTCTTCTCAGAGTTCATTGTCACAATACAAGCAAAATTTATTGCTTGCATTGCATATTGTATGGGGCAGACATTATTCTATGAAAAATGCCATTTCAAATCTGGAAATGCATGCGTTTTGTTGGCTGGGAAATGCCATTTCAACTTTCCTCTTCTTCTTTCTTTTCCCCAAATGGCACATTCAAATGCTACCAACAAATCGTGCCATCCAATCTTTATTCTTCCCTCAACCAACTTGACACTGAATTTCTACCTTTTAAACTTACAGAAACGAAAAATTCAACTCAATTGGGCACATGTCATAGGAGAATATCGTTTTGGTTGCCTCTAAAAATTCTTCCTATAAGTTCAATGAAAGAAAAAAAACTTTATCCTCCTAGAGTGTGTTGAAACTGGTTCAGAGATCTTGGCAATGTCATATGTAGGCCAACTATTCTTCTAACTTATAGCATTTGATGTAGATCAAATGAATCTTTTGGCATGTCTATAAATGTATATGCAATCTCTGATTGCAGAAAAAAAATAGCAGCATGCTTAAAAACATGTCAACAAATCTTGGCCATCCAGTACAGTCTACATGTAACTTTTTAATCATACACAACCTTTTATTGTAGCATGGCTGCTATTTTTTTACACTTTCCATAATGAATTTAAACATTGAATTCTTCCCCGTTGATTTATTTGAAGATGGAAAATGCATTTACTTGAGACTGGTAATACTGGAGCATATTGCCTTGTCATAGAAGCATTTCACATACAACCTCCTTTGTTTGATGTAGCACAAACATAGTGCAATTCCGCGTTGAAATGTCTACTAGGTCACAAGCACTTTGATTGCAACCATGAAAAATATCTCAAATAATTCAACTAATTCTGTGGCTTCTTTAAGCTAGATTGCATGGTTTTTTACCATTTCACATACCTTGTGTAGTTTAAGTGAATATAAAATAGGAATCATTTCTCGACACCAAAAAAACAAACAATGTCTCATATTCTCTGTACTATTTAGTTGAACAATAGTAGTTTATTCTCTACATGTTGTAGTGTAACATTTCCATTGCATATCTTGAACCTGGAAATCAATTGTCCTTGTCAAAGTCCAATAAAGAATTGAATGCGTTTAAAGAAAACATATTTTGTGTTTTTTAGTTGGGAACAACTCATCTAGGGGTATGATTAGTTTTTTTTTCTAGTCTTCTTCTCTATCAACCCATCAAGTTGCACTTAGGATTATATCCTTTCATAGGATAGTTGTCAACTTGCAAAGTCTATGCACTTGCTAATTTCCAAATGCTTTCATTTGCAGGGACAGTTGGCAACGTTGGGTGTAGTTTCTCGTTCCTAATTGCACCTTCGCTTCTATACAACACGGAAAAAACTAAGGGTGTAGAAAGGCATATTGGAAAAGCAATTGACCTTCCAATTAGGCATAGTGCTTCTAGTCAAATTGATGCACATTTGTCTAGAAACCAGTTGTTTCGTCTACAAAAATTTGTTCCTAATTAGGAGATTTCCTTTTCGATGCACTTGCAGTGTTGTATTTTATCTATACACCAATGGAAATAAGAGAGGTAATTGTAAATCACTTTCACTTTTGGATAATTCAAGGAGATCACGCCGCCTTGTTATCTATGCAAACGGACTTGACAATTGAATATTTGTCAGAATTGCATGGCGTACAAAGCATTGAACTATATCTTGAATGAATGTCACAATCTTCTTCACAACCAAATGAGCAGCATGTTTATGGACAATGAGGTGATATCTTTTGTATTAAGTGGTTTGCAAATTGGTTGGATGTCCCTGTTGTTGTCTGGTCATTGACGAGAAGAAAAAAAATCTCTATTTCAATTCTAGACAACTTGGATATTGCTACAATCTGTTGTTTGATGACCACACAACAGCTTCTGGACATTTTGAACCACTATTAACATATAGACGGACACAAGCAGAAGACCATGATTTCAGTGAAATGTCAAAGAACATTGACACAATACAATGTGTAGATTTGCAAATAGAAAACTTCCGCTTCAAACAAGTTCTTTTACAACAAGGATTTCATATAAGTGTAATGTCCCTCAAAATACACCCTAAAAAAAAATTCTTAAGGGTCTCCACATCGTCTTTGAAACACATGTTTACATATATATAGCTTTATACATTTACAACAATATCTTTACTCCAAACTATGAGTAGAATATCCACTTCCATTCGACAACGTATGTCAATTAACTACCTATCATCTTTTCTTTTAAAACATATAAATAAAATACAATGTTATGTATCCAATATTTCATATAAGACATAACATAATAATTTGAATATAAATTTATTTAATAAGTATATATAAATCAATAATAATGTCCAACGTTACCACTTAATGTTAGTTACATTGAAATAATTAAATAAATAATATACACATATTATTACTTACCACTTAATGTCGACTACATTAAAATAAATAAGTAATATAACACATATTATTACTCCACGTACATATTCTCTTTTACAAAAACCAATATTTATTAAAAACTCATGAATGTCTATCCAATTCCCTTTTTATTTTATTTTATTTTTCTTAACATTATAGAAGATAATTACTTCTTAATACCGTAATTACTTCTTAATAATTTCTTCCTCAAAAGCACTTTATATAATTCTTTTTCCACGTATTAATGAACTTTGTATAACCTCTAAATTACTAACATGTTTAAATCTAGTAATTTAGACTAACATATTTAAAAACCATATTTGAAAACACAAGAAGAGCATATGAAAAGCAAATGCACTCAGATCAAGCGAATCCGGTAGGTCTCAGGCAGATCGGAGAGTTTCCAAGGCCGTGGGGCCTGCAACCAATTCGCAGTGATTGACACAAGTGAAAAGCAGAGATCAATTTTTATTCTATACATAACAAGATCTACGTTACACGCAATGAGAACATATCTTCTTATTGTCAGAAAAGTAGCAAACACGTTTTTCAGGGATAAACAATTATACAGAGCAGTTTTTCATTCTCCAACTTGATCTAAAGCTTTAAACCCAGGAATCTATGCTAATTTACCTGAATAGATACAATTCAATTTTAAACAAAGACTTAAACAGTAATTTAAATAAATATCTAAAACTTAATTTTAAAACAACTATTTAAACTTTAGATAATCTAAACTTCAATTTAAACCATCAATTTAGACTTTAATTTGAACTAAATAACTAAACCCTGAGCATTCAAACTACTAACTCTAATTTAGGCAAATAATACGAAATAGCTTGCTTGAACATAAGTAAGAAAAGACACTTTGCTTGAACATAAGTAAGAAAAGACACTTGAGGCCGGGGAGGGAGCTCTGCAACCTAGGGTTTTGAGCCGATCCGAGTTGATCTCGGCGGCCAGGGCTCTTTCCCTGGTCTCTAGACTCCTTCTGCCCTGTGCTCACTGTAATGGTCGACGGCGAGGTGCTGTGCGGAGCTCAAACAGCGGCGATGGCTTCCAACGGTGGCTGCAACGGCTTCCAAAGGCGGCTCCAAGGACGGCTTTCCTACAACATCCGGCGGCTATCCTGACGGAGCGGTCGGCTCTGCTCTTTCCGGGGGCTCCCTCCTTTGAAGGCCGACGGGACTTGTGGAGATTAGGGTTATTCGCTTCTCTGCACAGTCCTTGCATTGCCTGATGATGGAAAGATTCTCGCCAACAGAGAGAACTATGATCTGGGTCTGCCTATGATTGAGAAAGCTGGAGTTGCCCACAAGATTGACTTCAGAGAGGGACCTGCTCTGCCACGTCTAGAGGAAATGATTCAGAATGAGGAGATGCATGGATCGTTCGACTTTGTGTACGTGGATGCCGACAAACTATTGCATACGACAACACCCTGTGGAACGGATCTGTGGTGGCTCCACCCGATGCTCCCCTGATATTACAGAGACTTCGTGATGGAGCTGAACAAGGCCCTTGAACCTCATGATCTGCGGATGAGGGTCAATTTCTGGGCCTCCTGCTGAAGCTTATTAATGCCAAGAACACCATCGTTACAGTCTGCGGAGCCGTTTGGGAGGCTCCTTGTTCGGCGGCTCCGCCTTTGAAGGCCGACGGGACCTGTCTTTACAGCTTCTGCGGCGCCGTTGAGGCTTCTTTTTCTTGGAGGCCGGTGCGGAGACGAGCTGCTGGACGGGTGGCCTGAATACTTCGACGGATGGGTCGATTCGTGGGGAAGCTAGCGGGAAAATTTCAGGAAAAAAATGAACGGCGGCGGCACTCCTGCGAGGGCTTGCATTCGGCGGAGACGGCTGATCCAGGACGACGCGATCAAGGGTTTCTCTTTTGCTTTCTATCTTCAGTGAAACTGGAGCCGGAAAGCACTTTCCCCGCGCCGTATTTGTAGATTTGGAGCCGACTGTTATTGATGAGGTGTGGAGCAAGGAAGATGCGCGTCTTCAACGCAGTCGGTGGAGGAACTGGTTCCGGACTCGGTGCTTCTCCTGGAACGTCTTTCACGGTAAAGACCTGCAGAAACGGACTAGATCCAGGCGGTCAATGCCGTCTCTGGCGTTTTGGCGGATACTTTTGTGGCGACCAGGTCGACTTCTTGCGCTCAAGGGTTGCGATCTTGGAGGCCATGGATCTTCGGTACCCTCATACGACCTGCAGAACGGTCCTTCAATGGCAAAGAGCCTTCTCCAATGGCGGATAACGTTTTTGGCGGATGGTTTCAGCAGCTACGACTCTGCATCAGGCAGATCTGAAGCGGTTTGTGAGAGGGTTCTCGAGGGCTCCAAGAAGTCCAAGATTTCAAATCGAAAACGAAGGTCGACGGAAACCCTGATTGCTTCTTTGGAAAGATGAGTCCGAAATCTCGCCATCTCTCTATGGCTGGGCCTGCGTTTTGCTTTCAGGAGCGTGATGGATATTTCTGAGTATGGAGAGAGGGCGGCGCCTTTGCGCGGCGACCCATTGGGTCTGCACGATCTAGTGGCGGCGGCGGCGGTTTCAGGGACCAAACCTGAAACCGGTGGCCCCAATTTCACCACTGTTCATGATATATCTGTCTTATTTTTGTCTAGTTTTCTCTTTCTTTGGTTCAGCTCATTATAAGCTGATTTTCTGCATATATGAGACAATATGTGAAAATGTAGGGATCCTTGTTGATCTCACTACATCTGCAATATGTAATTTTAATCATCTTTTTGAAATAAAATTACGGACATTTTCCCAGGAAAAAAAAAAAAAAAGTAAGAAAAGACACTTATCTTCTATAGTTAGGATGAGCGACATAAAGCTTGACTTCAACGTTCCTCCCATTCATTGACCTCTGTTCGGGTAATGGTTTTCCCACTGAGAGATCACCCCAAGTTGGGCACGAATCCCACTAGGGGGTCACGTTAATGCACTCTTTCATTTATTAAATCTTGTTATTTTTCTTTCCTTCCCTTCTTGCGTTCGAAGATCCCGCAAGAGAGGCGAACACAATAATGTTCTCTTTATAGTCGAATTTAGGTTTCGGATACCTAACAAGTTCTTGTTTGAACTTGAGTTAATTAAATTTTAGTTAATCTTAACTAATATTTAACTGATTGTAATTAATTTATTTTACATAATTATCTCATCTAAACATAATTAGATATTTGAACTTTATACTTTAAATTAACTAACCTTAATTTAGTTAGATAATCTTTAACTAATTGACTTTTATAGTTAATATTCATTTAATTAGTTTAATTGATATTTTACTTAACTAACATTAACTTAGCTAGCTTTAACTTATTGATTTACTTAGACAATTATTTAATTTACTCCTAACTAGAAATCTGAACTAACTTTAACTTAGATAGCTTTAATCTAGTTAACTTTTAAGATAAATAACTCTTCTTAATGGTAACTCCACCAATTATTTAGTTAACTGGAAATAACTAAATGTTACCCATGCATACCTAAGCATTAGCTACTAGTTAACCTTGTTCACTTTATTTATTTTATTTGCAATAATCATTTAAATACTTATAAATAATTACCAAGATGTTTTCTTAGTAAAAATAAATAATTTTATCTTTATTCCTAATTTATAATTAGGAAAATATTAATCATTTTCCGCTTAGGAATTTTAACAAAATCTTTTGTCGAGGCCAATGTACTAACGTTGTTTGGGATAACTTCTTGTTTTTACTTAATGGTACTCCATATAGGTTAGCTCTATGCAAATAGTTAGGCTAGGGTAGACTATTACTGCCCTTTGGCGATTAGAAGCTTCTCCAACGTCCTTATCTAGGACTAATTATTAACATACTTTTAAACTTAAGTGTTTGCTTAGTGAATGTTATAGTTCTCTTTAAGTGCTTTACGACACTAGGATGACCACTGTCATCAAAACTCAAGGCTATCAAGCCATTCACCCTCTCCCCCTAGTGGATTTTTGTGCCCCAATCGTTTCGTTGTGTCAAGCCTTCAGTCTCCTAAGTCAACAAATTCACTTCACACTTAAGAAAACATAATCATACTTACAAAGTTTTACCTGCGGAGCTCTTTCCATGAGCTCCTTGCTGTTGGCGGGTACACAGTTTGTACTTCCTGCTGCATAAACCCTAAGGGAGAAAGCGAGATATTACAATAAGCCTTTGCATATTAGAAGGAAATTGTCATGATTCCTTGTTTGAATCCATTTCAAAATTGACAATGTTCTCCAATAGTTTGAGTGTTAGAAAATCAATTGCACAAACCTTTTACAATAGCATTGTATCAAATGATAATAGAGCAATAAAATGCTTGCACAAATATCTTTGCAGAGACAAAATACAAGAAAATAGGCTTGTTTCTAATTGGGAAACATTAATTGTTCAATTGGCACAACCATATTCCATTGGTTGGATAGAAGGAAATGACTTTTCTATACAATGGTTGTGTGAACTATTGGATAGTAACATATTTATGTGGAGTGCTGAGTTTTTTGAAATCGTGTCTCGATTCTATTCAACACGTAAGGCATCTAGAACTTTATATCTGTTGCAAGTTGAGATAGATGCAACTCATTCACATTTCCATCCATTATTAGAAACAAGCTCCAATGAAACACCATCAAATTTTCTTTCTTCTACTGCAAGTACAATTGTCTTGACACAATCGACAACTCCATGAATCAAACACAAACCACAATAATAGACAATAGCAATATTAAAGACATTGAAAACAAGCGAAATAAGAAAGCAACAGACAAGCACATTAGCAAAAGGAAAAAGCAAGCCAGGGAATTTGAAGAACCACATAAAAAAAAAAAAACAACAAACATGGACATTGAAACTTCCATTGTCGAAGAGGCATGCTTCGAAGACAAAAAAAACGTTCCAGCCCATTGTCAATGAAACATGCAAAAGCTTGCGCTCCTTGAAGTGTGCCATGCGTAAAGAAGCATTTAAGAAACAACAAGAACAAAGGGAATCTGAAAAGGCAAGAAAAGCAACTGCTTTATACTTGAAAACTATTGAATATACTCCTGTCCACATATGCTCTGTTTGGAGATGCTTGCATTTCAAAAAAGATATTCGTATCATCAATGAAAAAATATATCTGGCATTGAGGTCTTTGACAAACATGGAGGAGATAACATCATTTGCATTAAATGACCAAATTTGTAAACAATGCAAAAAAAGTGTTACCAATGCAGAGTTGCCAGTTTTTGCATCACCATCTCACATTCGACGCAATGCTATATTGCCATCGGTAACTATTTTAACTCCTCTTGAAGAGCGATTGGTTTCGCCAAGAAATGCTTTTGCACAAATATGTCAACTTGGTTATAAAAGAGAGCAACTAGGTCTAAACGGAACCGTTATCAATGTGCCTGCAGATTTGGACAAAGTGTAAAGAGCTTTACCCAATAATTTAGAAGATGGCATGACAATTGCAGTTATGTTAAAACGAAAATTGGAATACAAAAATGCATTCTTGTCTGGGAACATTCTCCATAACATTGTTATGGCTGCATTAAAATAATTAACAAACACTGAACTTTACAAAACAAAAGGCATCGTTATAAATGCTACTTGGGAAGAAATGTTTCAACAAATAGCACACCAAGAACCAAGTGAAGAATCATTTTAGGAAGCGCCAATTGAACATGAAAATGACATGGACATCAAATCAATAGATGAAAACAATGACGAAATAGAAATGGAGCTAGTCTCTGAAACATTGGTCCATGGTTATGGACAAACTCATCTAATAGATGATTTGACGAATAGGATCATAGAAATTGCACCTTCTAAGAACTATCGGCCATTGGGCATTTTTCAGGAGAAATACTGTGAAGAGCTAATCTTCTCAACGCTTTTCTATAGATGTAGCTGTCCCGAAGACATTTACAAATGATACCATTATCAACAAATAGTGTAGTGGGAGCTACAACACGAAAGCACAGACTTTGAAGCACATCCCACAAATATTTTCTTTAAAGCAATAAAGGTCCTTATAAAACAAATCTCTGGTACTGCTTGGATATCGATTCGTATAGGAGAATTAAAAGGAAAAAATTTGTTGGAAAACGATGTTAAATCACAAGCCATTCTTGAAAAAATCATCAAATCTCCAATTGCATATCGCACATTGAAAGCGATAAGAACATCCCCTGATTACTTTCACAATGTGAAGAAGAATATATTCGCAATGATTCGGCAACTAGGTCCACCGGCTTTTTTTGTGAGCTTTACAAGTGCTGAACATCTTTGGAAACCTTTATGAAATTCACTTGAACAAATTGAAAGAAAGAGCCTAGAAAATTCATTGGATAATTGCCTTGAACATACTATTGACTCATTGATAAGAAAACACCCAGTTATTTGTAGTCGTTATTATAGACACAAAATAAATGCAATCAAGCAATTAATTTTTAAAAACCATAGTTTTTTTTAAAGAAGATTACTTTTTCACCAATGAATTCCAACAAAGAGGAAATGAACATGAACATGGACTCCTTTGGATTTAAAATGCACCAATTTATGGAAAAAATACCAATGATGAGATCACTTCTTTTGTCCAGTGTTATATATCGACAGCTTCATCATTGCCTGCACAAGACTTTGTTAAGTTCCAAACACATCATCACACTAAAACATGTAAAAAACATCGACATTCCAAACACAGATTTCATTTCCCAGTACCTCCTATTGATACTACAATAATTTTAGAACCTTTGGACAACAACTCTAAAAATCTAATCGAAAAAGAAAAACAAATATTCTATGTTTTTGAATCTAAACAATATCCCAAGAACATGGCATTTGCATTGCTTTTACAACAATTGCAATTAACTAAGGATGAATATTTTTTGTTGTTGTGCTCGATGGTCACTTGACCTACTTTGATTCTAAAAAGAGATCCTGCAGACTTTTGGATTAATGCATTTTCAAAAGGAATACCAAGTCTGTGGCAAGCAAACATTGATGCATAATTTATACTAGATGCCTATGCTACTGCAATATATTTAAGTTCTTATATAACAAAATTAGATAAACCTATGACAACTGCTTTCAAAAGGATCAAAGAAGAAGCCCTTTCTAACAACAATGGGAAAATTGAAACAATAAGGAAGCTTGGCAATACATTGTTGAACATGCAACAAATGTCTATTCAACAAGCTGTACATATAGCACTTTCGATTCCTTTGCACTCATCTTCAAGAAAGAGAATTTTCATTAATAATGCACCAAATAACAAAAAAATAGTTGTGCTTAAAAAATCATCGCTTTTACAAAAAGAACCTGACAATTCCGAAGACATTATTTCTCCATCAATCTTGGACAAGTACATTGCCCGTCCACCCGAGCTTGAAAATATTTCCTTGGCATAGTATGCAGCTTTCTATTCCTGTATTCAAACAACTACAATACAAATAAATAGACCATCATTCAATATATTCGATACAACAAAGAAAAGGACCCTGAGAACTTTTCTAGGGAGAAGATCTTGCTATCTGTACCTCATGGAAATGATTACAATTTGCTAAAATCGCATTTTGAAACATGGACTGGAGCATATATCAATTACAATGAAGAAACCTCTAAAATTGAGCAATTTTTTATGCTTACCCCAACAACAAAATGGGGAGAGATAGACATTGCAGCTGAAACTATTGACTTGGAACTTGACGAGCCAACTGAAATCTAACAAAGCAAAAAAAGAAATGATGGACGCATCTTCCTTTGAGAAATATGATATTCAACTTGACTTATTCCACAAAAGCTCAGCACATTTTCCAAATTGCAACAAGATTTTCAATTTGTCAAGCAAACCGTTTATCCCAGATATGAACAAGTACTATGCCATTAGAAGAAATCTAAACAAACAACAACATGCAATTGTGAAAGAGATTATTTTAAGGAAAAAACTTGATCCATTTATACCAATTCACTTGTTCTTGATAGGAAGTGCTGTAACAGGAAAAAATCACACTACCAAGGCTCTGTATGATGGTCTAGTCATTATTCATGACAAAGAAATTGGTAGTGACCCATTGAAAAGAAAGGGTCTGATTACTGCATTTATTGGAAAAGCAGCATACCTTGCAAATGGCATTACAGTGCATTCTGCTTTTAAGTTACCGTTGAACTCCATAAGCATGGTCCCGTTAACTTCAAATACACTAGATATTCTAACAAAAGACTATCAACAATTGCGAGTTTTGCTTGTTGATGAAGTGTCTTTGATATAAGGTTCTCGCTTGGCTTACAACATTGACAAACGATTGCATGAGATCATGCATATGCCAATGAAACCATTTGGAAACCTTGATGTCATATTCTGTGGTGATCTTTGCCAAGAAGAACCTGTTCATGACTCTTGGATTTTTGAGTCCCCAAAGTTCTAGCAACAAACATTTCCATATAGCTTTTGGGATGATAATGTAAAATACTATGAGCTAAAATAAGTTGTCAGACAAACAAACAATACATTCATCTCAATATTGAACAGAATCTGAACAGGAAACCAGACAATAGACGATATTGAATACTTAAACCAACATTGCCATAGACAACCACCAATGGATGCAACATTTCCTTATCTTTTTTATCCCAATAAAGACATTCAACAACACAATTGCAAAATGTTGTCACTTGTAGAAATAGAAGCATTCATGCTAATAGCTAATGATAGAAAAGTTGATTCAATTGAAAATAACCTTGATAACCATAAAACAATCCAACTTCCACCTACAATAACATTGAAAAAAAACATGCTTGTTGAACTAGTTGGAGGAAACTACTCAATTGACGATGGCTTGGTGAATGGTGCGGAGGGGGTTTTCAAAGATTATAGTCAAATAAAATTTGACATTGTTTGGATCGAATTTTCAAATCCAAGATTCGGTGCCTTGGCTAGAGCCAAAATGCAACACTTCTATACACCTAATATCATGTGCAATTGGACACCTGTCGAAAGAGTGACAACACAAATATTTCTTGGGAGTAAAAACAATATCATGCGAAAACAATTCCCAATTCAATTGGTATGTGCCTGAACAATCCATAGAGCACAAGGGCTGGCATTGGAGAAGTTGGCATTCGATCCAAAAGGAGTTACAAGACATGGTCTTGTTTATACTGCACTCTCCTGTGTCAAAATCATTGACTGCCTCTACTTGATAAACAAATTAGATATAAAAAACTTTTTCAGTCTCTGCAAAAGTAGCGGCTGAATTAAAAAGATTGCAAAAACATGCAACATTGCAGTTTCAATATGGACTAAATTCAATTCCAATTACTGGACACATACTTGTTTCATCATTAAACACACGTAGTTTGGATTTGCACATTGATGATGTTGCAAATGACATTGAACTAATGCAAGCAGACATTTTATGTTTGCAAGAAAGTCACATGCATATGTCTCCAAAACATGCAATTTTTTTAGAACAATACAATTGTGTTTTGGAATTTTCAGTGCAAGGAATCATTACAATGATAAAAAAAATATATTGTCATCCTGAATACAAAAATTTACACAAGAAAATTTGACAGAGGCAATTGTCATTGATCTCAAACTTGCTAACAACGTTCTGAAACTTGTAAATATTTATAATAGACCAAATTGCATTCTTGACACACTTTTCTATGTATTGAATTGTATTTTTTCTAAAACCACTAACACTACGCAGATTCTAATTGCTGGTGACTTGAACATTGACATGTTCAAGGAAATGCCATGGAAAAAAAAATGGATACATTTATGCAAATGAAAAATCTTCAATTGAAAACAACCAAACCTACAACTAATTATGGTGCAATGCTTGATCACTTTTGGACAAAATTAGATGGAGATGACCTTGCTCTTACTATTTCAGATGCCTATTGGATAGATCATCATGCTACTTTCTTGTCAGTTCCTTTCGATTGCAATTGAACTTTTCCATTTGCACGTTGCAATATCAATGCTATGTTGATTCAAATGCTTTTTTTTCCCCACCATCTAGTTTTACTACAACTACTAAAGGTACATTTCATTAGACATTGCAAATGCAAATGTCAGTGGCATTTGCAATACTGTTGACGTTCAAAAAAAATGCACCGAATGTTGAAGCATTGTTCTTTTGCTCGTTCAAAAAACTATGTCTTTTGTATTGTGCCATTGCAGTTTTACTTTCCATTATATTGCAAAAGTCATCATATATAATGAAAAGGTCCATTGATTCAGCTATCGAAAACAACCATACCAACTTGCAAAAATTTTTTTTTTTCCATTTGCAAGTTCACAATTGCAATTGAAAAAGAAAAATCCCATTAAAGTAATTTGCCTTGTTTCTTGATCTGTACTTTAGCACTAACAATGAACTATGCCTATTTCAACAACAAATACAGTGAAGTGCAACTTCCTTTTCTTCTTGAAATATTGTGCTAGGTTATCTACGATCGAATTTGAGGCTTGGCTTCAACAACATTTCCTTTGCTTTGACAGAGGTTTGTGCTTTGAACTTGCATTGATTTAAGAAAGTTGTTCAGAGTTACTTTTGAAACAAGTCTTCTAGCATGGTTTTCTTTTGCAATTTTTCATATTCATTGTCGTATCTTCTTTTGTTGCTTTCATAGTTCCTTCCTTTGAAAACCAAAAAACTCAAGATATTGATTATGATGCATATAGCACCAAAGTGAAAAATGTTAAATGCTTCTAGCTTAGAATCAATACTGAAAAGAGATAAATGATTCAGCACAACACTAGGGAAAATGTTATATGCTTGTGCCTGTTGCATGTTGTGCCCCATTGTAATTTGACAAAGTCCTTTTTCTTTTTTCGCTCTTTATGCACCTGCCACTCGTATCGTAACCCTATCCATTTTTTAACATAGCATTGCAACTGTAGGTAGTAACAAAAAAGAAACATTTTTTCCAAAAAAAAAGAGCTAGTCGCCATCTTCAAAATGCAAAATACATTGACTGAAACGTTGTCACCCAACAGTCCATCGCCATGGGATTTTTTGCTTCCTTCATAAACTAGTTCATATGCATTGATACTGCAAACAACTTCACCAATAATTGCAGTGCCAACATCTAGCAGCCCAAAAAAGTTGTTTTTTTCTTTACATTTCCAAACATATTTCGAAAAATTGCAAACAATACTAGAAAAAAAACATCTACAAGATGCTTTTGCCATATTGAGAAGTTGTTGTTGTCAAAGGCATTGTCATTGATTGTTGGTTTTTCCTGTTGTTACTTGTTGTTGTTCAATTGCATATGCAGATTAAAAAAGAAAACGATGGAGCCATCTACTATTATACAACTTTGTACTCAAGCACATAACAATGTCTTTGAAGGAGACATTTTGGTAATCTATGGACCTGCAAAGAATCACAGCCAAAACTCCCCTAGGAAAACAAATATCTTGCACGAATAATTGGTGGATAGGCATGGATTAATGACCATTACAATTACCATAAACGATAACTTGATCAATCGCTTTGGTACTTTTTTATTGCCCGAGAAAAGTATCAGGCTCACTGGATTTGAGCTTAAGAAAAAAGGACAATATGACCATGGCGATGCAATATCATCGATAAAAATATTACCAACCATTGTGGTAGAGCCAATCGAGCAAGTCTGCAAAATTTGCTCACTCCCACAAGACCACCACCAGACATGACAATTAATGAGCTTGTGTCATCAGACGAGGGATATGTTGTTGGGTCGGTTGCAACCATTTTTGTAGGTTGTCAATACAAACAACAGGAAATTGGATTTTTATATCAGAGACAGTGAAACAACAAATGATTATGCATATGTAAACTTCATTTTCACTATTTCCAAAGCATTGTTTTGCAATTTGGAGTTTTTTTTTCTCATTTTCTCCTTTTTTTTCCCTGTGAACCAAAAAAAACTCCAAAATTTATGTCCATGCTTAGGTACATTTTTTCTTAGCACCTTGATATTGTTTACTAACGCTTTTCCAGCTGCAGGTAAATCAAACCTACAAAAACTTTTTCTATCGAATACACTAGCAACTTGCAATTGATAAGCCACCTTTTTACTTGTTTAAAAACATTGTCATGCCTGGCGCTAAAGGAACCCATGTCATCAAAACCACACAATCCACATTTATCGACCCATTAAACGATGATTGCGCGATTCAGAACTTGCTTCCAATAATTGAAGCAAAAACACAGGTGAAATAGCAATTTTGCTCCAGTCTCTAGAATTTGATATGAAATTTGCACTATTTGCATTAAATACATGAAGTTACAAAATCATTGTGCATCACACATTCTTGAATGGTCCATGCCAAATTACTTTTTGTTTTTACATTTTCATAGAATTTGGTTCTTCTTATATGATTTACAATACATCTAGGGATTTTAGAAATATTCCTAATCCAAGTTCCCTTAGGAACTTACAAAAACAGTTTTGTTGTAAACTATTATATGGGTCATTTCGATAATAAAAGGATCATTTTTACGGCTCATTAACTTTTTTTTATGTTCTCGCTCTTTCCTGTGACATATTTGTTGTAATGTCACCTGTATTCAAAATATTCACTTAAATCATCATTGCTTTTACTTTTGTTTCTGCAATTTCTTTTTCTTTTCCTTTCATTGCTGGGAATGTTTAATAATTCTATCTTTTTTTTACTTTTATTTCATGAATATAATAATTACAAAATGTTATCAAATAGCTCCATTTATTATATGTTTATGTTCTATTTTGGCAATTAGTTCTACTTCGTATCTATACATTGTCAGTTTCATGTTATATTTTGCATCCTCAATTACCATTTATTTGAGGATGCACTTGCACACACAAATGCAAAATTTATCCCAACCATAATCAAATTGCTACATAATATAGTTCATAGTTTCAAATGAACTAACTACATATATTTGCAACATTAAATTGTTTCAAATGCCATTGTTTCAATTCTTGTTTCTTGTTGTTGTTTGCAATACACATGATAAAAACATTTGAATATAAATAAATTTTTATTTGATCCATAAATATTTCTCTTTATCCAACACATATTCCTTGAGTTTATAAGAATAATTCCATCCATGAGCATTGCTCAACCTCTTTTCCATTGTGCCACTCAACTTTCTTTTCAAAACACAAGTATGCAGTGGTGGCAGTCTTCTTAATTTTTCCCTTTTCCCTTCTTTTAACCATTATAAGAGGCTCCATTTTGGTCTGACTACTTAAATATTTGGATTTTCCCTTTTTATTGTTTGATTAAATGTATTGAGCCTGACCATTGGCTTCAGAAAAGGTCTCGGGATTTAATAGCATAACTTACCTCCTTATATGACTATGAAGACCACCTAGGTGCTTGAAGAGCACATAAAGGTCCCAGAGATTTCTTGCCAACTAAATGGTTTGCTTTGAAACTATTTAGTGTACAAAAGTACACTATGTCCTTTCCTTTGTTAGTAATAATGCCATCGACTTCTCTAGTCCTCTTTGAACATGATAGGATAAAAAATTTCACTAATTTTGGTTAGTATCCCCTAATACTAAAGACCTCGATGTGGCTCTAAACTTTAAACCGTGGCCAATTTTTTGAACATGGAAAATGCTTCTACATTGTCTTTTCCTAAAATCTATTCATGATCCATATTTGTTTTGACAATTTGTTTTATCAGTTTGCATATGTTGTAGATATATGGAACCCTGAAAATCAGAAATGCGTTTGCACCTCCCTTTTTATGCATTTGCAATCATTGCCAACTACCGATGGTTAAAAATACTACTACATGTGCATTTTGCGACCAGCAAATAGAGAAAATGTTTGAACATAATTTTCTTTTCAAATTGGAGACAGAGGATGGCATAATCGAATGCACACTGCGTAGGGAAAAATTAAAAGAATGATGTCCGCCTATTGCAAAAGTCTCATATGAAGAATACTCAAAGTCCGTTTCATCAACAATTTTCAATCTTCACAAACTATGTTTCCAAGGACTTTTTACATTGGCAATGAACAATAGAATCATTGAATTGCAAAAACGTTGAACAATAGGTATGAAAAGATCCAGTGCTTCCATATGTTTTCTTTGTATTACAAATTTGTTACAGAAAAAGACACCTAAAGCTATAAATGAAACAAAAAACCTTTTAACATTTCCATAACATTTTTACAAATTCATTTACCTGCATAGGTGAATAACCATATCACATACATTGAATTTTATTAAAACATTTTTTAAAGATAGAAATGGTTTTTAGCAAAAGCAAATAGTTAATGCACTAGATAGACTTCGCCTGCTACTGCTTCAAGGAACAGTTCTTCTGCACATGGGTGAATACCGACAATTCCAACTACACAGCAAATCCCATTCATTTCGTAGATCGCAAATTACATTTGCATCATCTTAACTAATATATATTGCTAACTTCTCTCAGATAAAGCGTTTTGCAAATCATTTGAAGGCTTAACATTGTTTACCTCACAACTCCTTTGGTTTGGTTGAACCTAGTTTCAATCTCTGACAACCGTTTTTAAACATTATTTGTTCATATTGAACAATGATTTGGAGTGTTGATTTTAAACTTTTTGTTCAAGCTTTATAAACACTTGCACCAGGATTTTGTTTGAGCTCTATAAAGCACTCAGGCCATGATTTTTTTATTGTATACTTTAAGCCTTTAAATGCAAGATTGCTTGGCTATGCAATTGACTATGATACTGCAAAAAAAACTACACTCTCCTATCAAAACCAAAATTATCATTTTTGTATTCACCAAGATTCTTTAAAATTGAAATCAATTATACTTATTTGTGTACTTTATAATGTTTTTTTTAATGTATGTATATGAAGACCATGAAATATGGGGCTCTTGGCTGCCAACTTTTGTTCTAATTTACTTGCCACAAAGTCTCATTGTTTTTTTCACATCACTAATCTTTATATTCTCAACTGAGTACCTATGTTCTTCAAAACAATTACTGAATCTACACACAGATTACTCCACATTTGTACAACTGCTATTGCACATTTACATGTTTATTGCACTAGATTTTGTTCATAGATCTAACAATAATATGTTTCCATCCATAGGAGCAAATGATCACAAAATAAATTGCTAAGATGGCGTCACTTCTTGCATAAATCCTTTTTTTGATATAGACAAAATACAGAGTTTTTTTGTGGTTGTCCACACGGCTTTTGCTTCCACACATTGCATAACTTCATGGAAAATGTTTTTTGGAACCTATCCACTGATCTTTTGACACCAAATATGTCTATATCTAGTAGCATATATATATCAAATAGAGTTGTTTTCCATTTGTATCAATGCAATCAAACAATGTTTCCACAAAAAATATTTCTACAACTGATGGCATATACAAACCAAATATAATTTTTCCTTTACATCTATTATCGAATGCTTTTGCTAGTTGCAATGCTTCCATGTCGATGTCATTATCAAATGCACTTTCCTTTTTCTTAGCATCATATTCCTCGTTGACATCATGCATAAAGCTCCTTTGCTTTCACTGGCCTATGTGATATTGTTTTCATGTACAACACATTCACATTGTTCATGTCTATATATTTACCCTGTTATATCAAACTATTGATTAGCTTTAGTTCATATATATATATATATATATATATATATATATATATATATATATAGTCTCTTATATCAAACTCTTTCCTGCATCATATCAATGTTATATAGTCCAAATTCTTCTGCCAAAAAACCAACCAAAATCAGCCCAAAGCTCCTTTCCTTCTACATTGGTTTTGATTTCAATGTTTTCGTTTATTTTTGAAATATGATCATAGCCTTCACTCAACTATGGGTCAAATGGATGGCACCATTTATTATGCACAAATATGAGAAGACTCCACAGTTTCTACAATGACTGAATGCTTCTTTTAAATTAATTAGTCTTTATGTCTATTTGATAAACCCTTGCAATAAATATTTTGTACTTACACATTTTCAAGTTTATTTTTGGTCTAGAAACTCAGGAAGAACAATTATATTGGCCATTGAACAACATTCTCTGAGAAAATGTAAGGGATATGTAAACTTTGATTATGTTTGTATTGTTGATATCTTATAAAAAAAAGCTATGGCACCATTTATTATGCAAAAATATGGGAATTTATTTTTGGTCTGGAAACTCAACAAAAACGATTATATTTGCCATTGAACAACATTCTCTGAAAATATGTAAAGGATATGTAAACTTTGATTATGTTTGTATTGTTGATATTTTATAAAAAAAAACTATGGCACCATTTATTATGCAGAAATATGGGAAGAGTCCACAGTTTCTTCAAGGGCTGAATGCTTCTTTTAGACTAACTAGTGTTTATGTCTAAGTTATGATTCAAATGGATAACACCATTTATTATGCAGAAATATGTGAAGAATCCATAGTTTCTTCAAGGACTAAATGCTTCTTTTAAATTAACTTGTCTTTATGTCTATTTGGTAGATTTTAGAACTTAAGCATTTTCATGTTTGTTTGATAATAAGCTAAACGACTTGACAATTAGCTAAGATCAAAGCCCATTTATCAATGTTATATAGTCCAACTTCTTCTGCCAGAAAAACATCCAAAATCAAACCAAAGCTCCTTTGCTTCTGCATTGGTTTTGATTTCAATGTTTTCGTTTATTTTCTAAATATGGTCATAGCCTTCACTCGGCTTTTATGGGTCAAATGAATGGCACCATTTATTATGCACAAGTATGGGAAGACTCCACAGTTTCTACAACACCTGAATGTTTCTTTTAAGTTAATTAGTATTTATGTCTATTTGATAAATTTAAGAACTCTTGCAATAAATATTTTGTGCTTACACATTTTCAAGTTTACTTTTGGGTCTAGAAACTCAGCAAGAACAATTATATTGGCCATTGAACAGCATTCTCTGAAAAGATGTAAAGAAAATGTAAACTTTGATTATGTTAGTATTGTTGATATCTTATAAAAAAAGCTATGGCACCATTTATTACACAGAAATATGGGAAGAGTTGAGAGTTTCTTCAAGGGATGAATGCTTCTTTTAAACTAACTAGTATTTATGTCTAAGCTATGGGTCAAATGGATGACACCATTTACTATGCAAAAATATGTGAAGAATCCACAATTTCTTCAAGGGATAAATGCTTCTTTTAAATTAACTTGTCTTTCTTCAAGGGCTAAATGCTCTTTTTAAATTAACTCGTCTTTATGTATGTTTGATAGATTTTAGAACTTAAACATTTTCAAGTTTGCTTGATAATAAAGTAAAGGAAGCACCTGACCAAGTAAACTATTTACTATATCTCCAACTAGCCGATAGGGAATGCCACTTACCAAATATCAATCTTCAGCATAATTAGCTAAGATCAAAGCCCATTTTCCATCTACAAGTGCTAAAACACTTCAACTTGGGCCAGTTGATAATGTCGGAGACATTGCCACCTTGTGGCTCTTGTTTTATTAGCATTTATATCTTTTGAGTTTTATGTCAATTGTACATACATTTTCAAAATTGCAACTACCATAAATGTTTATTTTCAATTGTCACCGATATCCTGTACCTACCCTCATCGGCAATTGCATGGAATAGAAAAGGAAATTGCAACCTGCTAATTCAATGGAACTGTAACCCAGGTTTGTGGTTGTAGTACGAAATAATATTGAATCATTAAAGCCATCTATAATAAAATAAAATGGAATATGTCAAATTATTTTTAATATGTAAAAAAAGTATAAGCTTTGCCCTGCTGGTGAATTGCGATGGTGATCGTCTAGTAAACCACAATTCTTCCACTCTTGCAATGTGTTGGTGGACAATCAAATATTTTAAAATTTGAAGGAGAAGTCGCCTTCGAGTCCATAACGACTATGAAGGTTTCATGTTTACGAAGAAGCAGGTGACGTACTTGTTTAGAAGATCAAATTATTTAAATAAAAACGTTCAGAAAAATAAAAAGCATCGAAATACAAGAAGGTTATCGCATTTACATATGGTTAAAGGAAAACAAAATCAATTTTTTTTCTTTAAAAACATTGAGAAAAATGAAAAGCATTGGAATACAAGAAGGTTATAACATTGAGATATGGTTAAAGGAAGTTGTGGGATATTGTTAGAAAACTATAATTATTTTGGCTATGCAAAAAGTCCAAGAGTCTAGTTAAGTAGTCTTGTTAGAGTCTATCATGTATTTGTTAGTCACTTAAATCTAAGTTTATGTGTCTAGTTTATTGCATGTCATATGTGTTTAAATAGAGGCCTTTTTGTTAATTGTAAGCATCAAGCATGATTGCATCTGATCACATCTCTTATAAATAAAGAGTAAGAGTAGTAGCTCGTTCATTGAATTCGTTCAATTATTTCTATGCCTATGTTCATAATTTCATCATGGTATCAAAGTTGGATTAAGTCTCTTAGAAATCATAAGTTCATCATGGTACATCAAAGTTGTCTTAAGTTTCTTAGAGAGCATACTGATCCAAGAGCAGATCCATTGAAGGAGACCAGTTTCTCTGTCATCAATTGTCTAGCGGCAGCCTACAATTTACGGAAAAGGCTATGACAGACAAGCAAATATTTTCCATGTTGTGAAGTATTCTTCCATTGTGAAGAAGGTCGAGATAGTAAAAGTAATTCGATACAATCTGTGTAGAGCCATCTTTCACCAGTCAAGTGAAAGATCTCATAGACAAGCATTATTCGATTGAAGTGCTCAAGAAAAGGATGAAATGAGTAAATCGCCAGTGGAGCAAAGGAAGATCGAAATTGCTTGTAGATCTACAAATCTGAAGAGGTCACGAGGAAGCAATATACTAGCAACAACCACATTAATATTAATGTGTTTGGTATACGTCGATAGACATATATTTGGAACATTAATAATGTTGTCTAATGTAGAATGTGTCAAATATATGTGTATTGATGTATACTAGACACATTATTATTAATTGTTATGAATAAAATATACATAAATAAATAATAAATAATTACTTCAAATTGATGGCCAAAAGCCAAATTAGAAAAAGTGTATATAATGGCCAAAGGCCATGTTAGAGGCTCTGATATCAATGGAGTAGAGCGAATTTGGTTTACAGTAGTAAAGATATCCAAATGAATAACCTCATAGAAAGTAATTCCATGTCGGAAAAATAAATGATTATGAAATATGAATTGATGATAAATTACAAATAGGAGAGCCCATATATATAGTCTATTAAAGGGCACAAATAAATCTTCATACTAGGAATTATTATTATCTTTATTTACTATCAATTATCAATTATTTGTTTATTTATTATTATTTATGTATTTTTTTATTCATAAAATTTTTTTATTTATCACCATTATTTAAGAAAAAACACATCATTGAAATAAATCCTTGGTGGTATGTCATTGATATGTAAGAAGGTCAACTTTCAGTCTTACCAATGTCTTCAAGTCTTGGGTTTCTTATATTGTTTCTATAATGTACATAGGGAGATAATATTGGGTACCCAAGAGAATATGTAATGTAATTTGGGTAAAAGAATGTAATGTGAATAGGAATTTGCTAGTTGGTGGGTAATAAACATGCCCTCTCGATAGTAATAAAGGGTAGTTGTCATAGGATTAATCAGGAGATAGTATAAATAAACATCAGTATCATAATATTGGGAAAGGTAGATGTTTGATGTAATGGTTCTAACAAGCATGATTTGTAGATTGATTCCTTCCATAATGAATAATTAATGGTTTTTCCCTACCTCAAAGGTCTTCTCAACATTATTGTTCATTATCTTGTTATCTATTGTGTGAATCTTTTGTGTTATCTATATTCTATCTTTAGATGTATTAAGGTATACAACATTTTTTTATTAGATCCCTTTCTTAGGAAAGTGGGAGGTTAATATTTATTTCTTTTGTAGATTGTTTGGAGGAAATAAAAGGGAAACGGTATTTAGATAATATTTTGAAAAAATTAATGCATAATTTGAAGAAACCAATTACATATCTGAGTTATTCTCTAAGAAACACCCCATTTCAAAAATAAAATGTCAAAATTGGAGTTTCGGAAGAGAAGATATCATTGATTAAAATTAAGTTGTTTTGACATTTTTTCTAGTCATGACTATGCGAATTGAAAATCATATATCTTTTGATATCATGCCTAGATTTCTGTCAAACCACCTCTAACCAATGCAAAGTGATCATGGAATTTTATAATTGTAGTCATAATAATGATTCTGAGCAGTATTGATGAAGTTGTGAAAATTTTAATTTGTTTCCTCAAATCACACTGAACAATAAATTATAGTTTTGGTTGTGGGTTTTATTCCAAGAAAATTGCATTTTATAGGAAAATATGATGGCCCTAGTACTCAAGAATACGTTGCATATTATAATCAAAATTTGTCCCTTCGGAAAAGCTACTCTCGTCTAATAGATGATACAACTATAAGGGGTCAAACATTTTTCTTTAAGGAGCAATTGAAACTTTTAGTTGAAGCATATGAATAAGTATTTATAGACATATGATTTCATGATTTGAAGAACGGTGAAAAAAACAAAGGTTTTATTTTTAGGTATAAACTTTATATTACAAGTTCATGGATGTATTCACCGAGAGACGGCCATTATCTTTATAAGCCTATAAAAACTAGTAGAAAACATAATTTAATAATGTTAATGTGGCTAAAATATTGCAAGTCCATGCAAAATAATATTCAAGGGATAAATGTTGAGGGAGAGAATGTTCTATTTTTTTTAACTTGAAGATTACCATGGATAAATATATGTTCTATTCAGATTTTTATGCAAGTAGTTTCATACTTTGTATGAATGACCACCTTACTCACCTTTTCCCCACGATAGAGGAATCCCAATGAATGTTTGCACAATAAGATGCTTGTCAACAACCCATTGTTCTAAAGAACCATTTCCATCCATAAGCTTCATGGATGATTGTTGGAATTCCTAATAACCCTGCACCTCCATAAGGGGGCAACCCATTGAATGCCAACGTATAAAGTGTGAAAAGGGAATAAATGTTCATAACAAAGCTCATAATTATGACGTATTTGATCCTAGATATAAAGGTAAATAAGTGTCCATGGCCCCACTACCACACCATCTCCACATAGAGAAATCAATAGTTTATGCAATGCTAGGCCTTCCAAAATTTGTGTTGAAAAGGTCAACACATAATCCTAATGCTCAAGGAAATCAAAGCTACAACATTGTTGAATATTTGGCATAGGATCCATGTGTTATGTCTTCCTTGTAGGTTCTCCATAGATTATATATGTAGTGCAAAGCCTTGTTATTAGTTATTAGCACTTTTGATCTCGCAAATTATCATCTTATAAAATTCAACCCGGACAATCCAAAGCCATTGCTTCCACAATATGGTTCTTTCTAGATCCAAATTCCTTCTCGTAGGATGAATATATTTTGAATTGTATTGGACAAAGGATCTTCCATTGTTATACCCTTATTTTCCTACATAGAGGATCCTTAAAGACCAAACATGAGTGTTTTTCTGAAAACACTTGCATACACCCTTCTCTTGGCCTATTTCTGACCATCATCACTCCCTGCATGCATATAGGGAGGCAATGATGCAGTTGTCATCTCTCCTTGCATGCTTGCAGGGGGGTGACACTATCCCTCCTTACATGCTTTAGGGGGGCCGATGATGGCTCTTCACATGGATTTTGGATAAGTTTCGAGGGGATCACATGTATGATTGGACTCCACCTCATTTTGGCATGGGAACACACACATCAGGTCAATTCTAGTACCTTTTCTTAGGAGTCTAGATTCATCATCACTTCACTCATCATACACCTATATATTTAGGCCATTCCATGAGAAGGGGGGAATATCTACTTATTATTGTTATGATGTTGGAATCCCTAGTGCATCCCACAACCTTATGATCATCTTGGTTGAGTCAAGGAAAGTTTGGATTTGCAAGCTTGGAGGAGATTTGCATCAACACACTGAAGGTATGATTTGATGTACCTTTTCTTATTCATATGCTATATAGACATATGCTCTTTTTCCCCCTCCATATCATGTTGTTTATGGATGTTTATGCATGATTATGTTTCATATATGTATTTTCTATGTGATGAATGTGGTGCATCTAATCTCCCTTGAGTATATTAGATTAGATCTAGTTTAGATTTCCTTAGATATATATTTTTATATTCATTTCCTTGCATTTTTATATAGTTTAGGAGGATTTGAGGAAGATTTGTTTTTCTCTTCATGTCCAAGGTACTAGCAAGTGGAGCTAGAGCAAATTCCATTAGATCTACAACAACTGGTATTAATATTCACCAAAGGACCTCACATAAGTTAAGGTGTGTTAACCCTTCTTTCCTCTCTTCTCATATCTTATATGTGAATGGATGCTTAGATATAGTGCATGAGTAATTGTATTCAGTGGGAAAAGTCATATTGGTATAGCCTACAGTCTATCTTGGATCGGGGAAAGGATCCAAGAGAGTACTCACATGTCTACAGGAGAGAAAACTCTACGATAAAACTGGTGACTCTAATGGGGAAATATTTGGTTTATGCTTTACCTAGTGTTTTATATTTTGAATTCGATGTTTCTTGAACTTCTTGGGTCTTCCTCTGGAAATTAGAGTCTTCAATCCCCTAGAATCATTCATATATGAGTTGGAATCCATTTTTTGGAGCTAAACTGAGCATTATCAACCCCTCCTTTTGAGGATTAGAGAGAGGTATCCCTCTCAACACCACTATAGGGGGGTGATACTCAAACTGTCATAACCTCGTGTAGGCTTTAGGTGTGGCAGCAATGCCTCAAACTAGGCTATTTTTTATGATATTTCATCCAATTTTGCTTAGATGTGATTTGATCTCTCCCAGACCTGTCTATGAATGTGCATAACCTATGTCTAATCCTCAGATATTGTTTGGTGTCTTTGTTTGAGTGACTTGATTGCTTGCATACAACCTTCCTTAAGTGTTTTGTGTAGGATATTGAATTAGTTATTCCATTTCTAATTGACTACCTTTGGCTTGGTGTTGATCTTGGAAGTATTTTTGGTCTTTGTTGTTATTCATTTGTCCCTATTTGAGTCATTTGCAGCAGGGGTCCTTAATCTTTCAATATCACACACTTTATACCAAGAATTAGATCTTTGCAAGGAGTGCAAGGGGTCGCTAGGTTGATTACTGACCATCACTTTGTCTTGCTTGTTTGGTTGCTATTGTATGCAAATGTAGATTACATGCACATTCTTATTGTTTGATTGTTTTTCATTTGAAAAACAAAAGAAAACAAAAAGAACTCAACTTTTGCATGTCTATTTTGCTTATTTGGGATTGCTTTCTTTCATTTGGATGATAATTTTATGCGAAGATTGTATCAAATTTCATTTTCAAATTAGGATCTTTGGTTGATCTAACATAACTTGGGATTATTAGTGGATGCATTTTTTGCATTTGTAAAATAAAAAAGAGCTCTCTTCCCTCCCATAAGTAGGTGTTCATCGAATTGAAAGGAAAATTTTCATTCTTATGCATCTTTTTGGGTCAAGAGTCTCTCACATCACCAAGTTTCATTCCATTTTCCTTGCTTGAGTAATCAACAACCCGAAAAGAATGCACTTAATTAAAATCAATTAGAAGTTGTTCCTTTGTCTAGCAAACCAACATTAGCTTAGGGTGTAGGACTTTAGATTAGGATTGGAGAGGACAATATCCAAGGCCATTAAAATAAACTAGGGTCATTAAAGAGTGAAAATATATTATTAGCGAGACACGTTTGCTGGGAAATATATTCTAACACAAGAGTCAAGCATGAGGTCAAGCTAGTTGCATTTGAGAGATTCCCCTCTTGGTGTAATTAGTGGTTTCTTACATGTATTGAGGATTGGTTTGTTGGCGATCCTCAGGGTGACACCTTCTGACCAAGATTTGGGTCTTTGACATATGTTGCAAGTTTCCTTCCCACACATCTAAAATTGAATTATGACTTTTCTACACTGGTGACAGCAAATGGGAAGTTCTTGTGGTACCTAAGACAGACGATAATCATCCAATTTCTCTAGCTTGGGGGGTTCCCCATGGGCACTTGGACCTTGGATTTGAGGGAGTAAGAGGGGTTACCATAATTTTTTCTCACCTCTTAATTGGTGACTTGAGACCCCATCTCCGGAAGAGTCCTTTTACCCTATTGGTTTGCTATTGATAGCCTTGATTGTTTTCTAGGGGTGTGATGTGGTCTTACATTATACTTGGCCTTAGGATTGTTATTTTATACTAGATAATTATATTATTTAGCATGGAAAATCTACTGATTTACCAATCTAGATGTATACGAGGCAGTCGAGGAAGAACCACCACTTATTTAAAGGCAAGTCACCTCTCTAGTAGAGGTAAGCGAAACCAATATTTCAAAAATTGATTCAATTCATACCAATCAATTTGAATTTTAGGTTGTGTACAAGGATGTTGTTCCACACTTTGACCCCCTTTTGACCAATCCTTTTGACCCCATACTTATGGAAGTGTGATCTTTACATGATGCTCATTTTTCGCTATTCAGCCACATTATTTTTGGGACTAGTATGTCCTTGTTTATGGACCAAACTGCTCCATCTTCCAAGGGTATCCAAGGAGGGACTTCAGTAAATCCTCCCTAACCACCCAAAAGTGGTGTAACTGCTCCATTTACCTCTCCTAGTACATCTACATTTTCCTTGTGGGGAACACCTCCCATACCTACCATTACATCCATTGGTCATTCCAGTATTCAAAAACTTGTTGCATCTACACAACAAACCACTTCTACCTTTGTTTTCAGTAGGGGGGAATACCATTTCAACACTAGTGGCACTTCTAAACCCATTGCTTGCATTTCTACTGGTAGCCCAAACATTCCTAATGTTGTATTTCCTTTCAAATGAAACACATATATAGGGACGAGCTTGAAACCTCCTTCACAAGGGGGGGGGATATTTGGAAGAAATAAACCCATGGGAGGGTTAAATAACCATTGTCTAATTCCTTTTAATGGGAGAATACCCATGTCTAGTGGTTTACCTTTCTAGAATAGCTGCAATGTTTCTAGTAGTTTCCCATTTGTTGGGGGCAGTAATGTCCCTAGCAAATTCCCATGTCCTGGGGGAAACGCTTATGTAGGAGGATTTCCCTATCCTAGTGGTAGTCGTATTCCATGGGGTAGTTCCGCTTATGGGAACAACACCTTCGTTATGGGAAATCAATCGTATGGAGGGAGAAAATTTGCTAGAGGCAATAATTCCTATGGTGGTAATCAATTTCCTGGGGGTATCCATGCTTTCACAACTTCCTATGCTTCTATAGTTTAATATATGGGAGGACCTTACAATCCAGGCGGTCTTAATGCCCAATTACCTTTGACACAAAATCCATTTTCCAACACACAGTCACCATTCTTAGCTACTCTTGATTTACTATATTTGTCAAGGTTAACGAATCATCCCATTCAGTATAATCCCTTATGGCTAGCAATCCCACATAAAATCCCATCAGATATACCCAAGTTCAATGGTAGAACATGGGATGCTCCATCCACACATATCACAACTTATCATTTGTGGTGTGTCTCTAACTCTATGTTGGATGATAGTGTAAAATTTCGTCTTTTCCCCATACCCTAACCAAAAGTGCTTCCAATGGTGCATTGACTTACCTAACACTTCTTACAAAAGATTCTATGCATTAGAAATGGAATTTCTTAAAAATTTCCAACTACCTATCTATTACGAGACATGAACTGATCTTTTGACCTCATTGTGTCAAAATACCACCACGCATTTTTTTTCCGGAATTGATCTGCAATGGATTTGGATAGATGTAATCTGTGATTTATCAGCTTTCAATAGATATGGACCCCAGGTATGCTTGGCTTCCTAAAGGTTCAGGGGATTCACTTGGATACCAATGTTGTCTAATGGCTTGCATATTGGGGCAGTACCCCTCACTCCATGGCTCAGGTAAAACTGATAACCACTTTGCCACAAATGACAGCTCTTGGTTTACCTCATGGGTGGGAACTAGTTAATAAGTTAGGGCTCATTTCCCTTTTCGTTGGCAGGTCCTCTCAATAGGACAGCTTCTTCGGGGTTCTTGTGGTACTCCTCACAATGAGTTTTAGGGCTATTCCCAAGTACTTCCCACAATTAAGCGGATAGGGATTATTCCCAGATCCGAACCTGCAATTGAAAGGAACAAATACAGATTCAAAGAAAAAAAGTACTGCAATAATCATAGCGCCTGGAAGCCACTGTGAAGAAAACAAATTGGCAGAAATTCCACACAGTGGGCCCAAGAACGTGCTCTGATACCAGATGTGAGGAACCTCGAGGAATTAAATGATGAAAATGCACGATATATTAAAAATAGCATAACACAAAAGAAATTTATTGATCGCAGGCCACTTTGAGGGGGGAAACCTCCTTTGAGCAAGCTCAATACAAATAAATCATGGATGCCTTCATTGGCCTCAACATGTACTTATATACTAAGTAAAAGATAAACAACTATTACTCCCCATGAATGTGGGATAATACAATATACTCACGGGATGACTTACAAAGCATATGCGTCCAACAACAATATACTAACAAAGTAAAGACAAGGGTTGACACAGGTTCCTAACAGAACATTATATTTGAAAAGGAAACACGAAAGACGGTTCATGGAGAAATGATTTTGATGAGGGAAGTTAAAATTGGAACCCTGTACAATGTCTTGGGTAGCACTTTAATGACGGATGTAACAATTTTATTGTTCTTGGGTATAGCAATGAAAAAGACATGACCCCTATTGTCAACTTTAGAAAGATAATGTTGTGGCATCAAAGATGAGGACATATTAGAGAGAACAACCTTTGAGGATTACATGGTGAATGTATGGTTGATGGTATGTCTGATTTCTTATTACATTTTGATTTCTATGAACAATGTATATATGGTAAACAAAATTGGATAAGATTTCCATATAGTGCTACAAGAGAAGAATGAATCTTGGATTCAATACACGGTGATGTGTTTGGACCTATTCCTATTCCATCACTAGTTAAATTGTGTATTATATTTAATTCATTGATTATTTATGAAGGAAAAAATGGGTATATTTCTTGGAGAATTATGTGTAAATGAGTTTGAGGAACTTTGTAAGAAGTGTGGAATATCAAGGAAAATACTACTCCATACACACCTAAACATAATCCAGAGTTTTAGAAAGAATGAATAGGACACAGTCTGATGGAAAATGCAAGAAATATACTCAATGGTACAGTGTTATCACAAGAATTATGGGTGAAGGTATTTGATAGGGCACATTACTAGGTAAATCAATCACTTACATTATAATTGATTGACAAAACTTTGCATGAGGCATGAATTGGTAAAAATACCTCTCTTAAACATCTCATAGTTTTTTGGTTGAGATGCTTATGTGCATGATACAAATGAAAATAAGAGTAAGTTGGATAACAAAGATGAAAAATGTATCTTTATTAGTTAAAAATATGGTATAAAAGGTTATAAACTTTAGAACTTGGTAATTGAGAAGATTGTTTAGACTTAGAATGTTGTATTTAGAGAGATTAAATTTGTTTCGAAACAAGAATTCCAATTAATAGAAGAATAACTAGAGACAATAGAGTTGGAGTTGGAGGTTCAAGAACTTGAATCGATGGAAGATTAATTTTAAGAGGGAGAACCTCATACTCTAGTATTAAGGATATATATTTGGGAAAGAAGGCAAACATAACACTATACTCCACCTTATTTTCATTCTAAATTTGTCGGCTCTATTATTAATGATGATCTTAGAACTATTAGGGAGGCAATGGATTTAGATGATAGTAAACCATGGAAGAATGCCATGGTTGAAGAAATAGATTCATTGGATAAAATTGAGATTTGGCATCTGCTCGAGTTGTCGGATTGAAGGAATCCTATTGATAGAAAATGGGTGTTTAAGAAGAAGTAGAATGCAAAAGGTAAGGCATAGAAGTATAAAGATCACCTAGTAGAAAGGGGATATTCCTAGGTCGAGGGAATTAATTTTGGTGAGAATTTTTCTCTTATTGTTAATGCATCTGAATCTTTTGTTTATTAGATTAATGTTTTTTTGAGTCATAATTATAGGATTTAATAATTATATAAAGTTTTGGATTGTTTATCATAGTATCAAGGTTATTTTTCTTATTCTTTCTGTCTGCAAAATAAACTTGTTGATCTAGGTTACCTACTCTTAAAAGTTTTATACTTGTATTTTATTTCCTTTTATTGTACATATATTATTTTTCAATTTTCTCTTTTGGTGATTGTATGTATGTATCATAGCCATAGGTTTAAGGATAATTTTAGTCTATTTTTTCTATGTTAGAAATAAAATCGGCTAATAGAGCCGTTAAAATGGTTTAGCCGTTAAAATGGTGAGGGTTAGCCATTTTAATGACTTGGGGTTTCCTAAATACCCCCGGCTTGGGTGAACCTCTACTTGTTGACGTGAATTCATGCATTCTAAGTCAACAAATGGCGCTAGAAGGAGGGCCATAAAGCTCTTAATGGATAAACATAATCATAACAAACATTTCCCCACCCATTTCCCGATTATCACTCTTGGATGATCAGCTGCAACTTTGTCATTGGATATCCCTGTTGAAATTGAATCTCGAGCTCATACTACACCTTTACCACAACTTGTTCCCGGTGAACAAGATCAAGGCGTTAACACTCCTTTACATACCAGTTCTGAGCTAGATCCATTGGTTCAGAATTCACAGAATTTGATATCAAGGACACAAGACAAAATCGATCAAAATAGGACCCTTAACAAAATATTGAGTCGACGTACAACTCTCTGTGATAAGATCAATTCACATTCAATTGATTTAAATACTACTATGCATCAATAAGAAAATATGTATCTCACTGATCCAAGTAATACCATGGTAGATTAATCTGAACCACAAGGTGTATCCTCTGATTTTCATATAGTTCAGACATCCCAACTTGATTTAGGGGCAGGTGGTTCTGGACTACCTCCCTCTCCTCTCGATTATCCTTTGGGAAGTTCATTAGGTAGTGAGTCATCAAATCATTCTTCGTTAGAATCAAAATAATCTCAAAAACCATCACATGGATGGAAACCCAAACAATAATCAAAATACTCCTTGGCTAGATCAAGATGATGTAGCTATTCTAGGTCAACAGCATGTTCTACCCAAAAATCCCAAAAAAATGTCTCACAAAGTTTCATCATGATGATAATCATCCAGCTGATGATTATATCAAATGCTTTATTTTGAAAATCAGGTTGAAAAGTGTTTTCCATGAGGATGTAGTTTGTCAATTATTTCCCTTTACCCTGAAGGAAAAGCATCAACCTAGTATTTTTCTCAACCAACAAGGAGTATCACATCATGGGATCAATTCAAAAGATCTTTCCTTGAAAAATTCAAGGATGATAAGACTCCAAAAGTCTTGATCATGGAACTGTCCAAAATACGTATGGATCCAAAGGAAAAAATTAGGGATTTTAACCAAACATTTGTAACCCCGAAAACTAAGATCCCTGTGGAATTTATGCCTGTTGAAAATCTAGTTGTGGCATATTATGTCAAACCTCTACCACCTGATACTGCTATGTGGGTCAAGAGGACCCACAAAGCTACCTTGCATGAAGCATTCAATGAGGCTATTCTTGTCGAAAATGATAAGATAATCTTAAAATATGCTCCTCAGGATGATATTGATCAACCCTCTATTTCCTAGAAAAGAACTGACATCTCTCACAAAGTCCCTATGATTAAGAAAGAATAGTCTGATATAGATTTGGGAAACATTAATAAAACCCTAGGAAATATCTCCAATGAAATTATTGAAGTTTGACATAATGTTGGGGATTCTTACCATCCAGCTTTAGAAGGAGCTTCTCCCCCCATCCTAATAAACAAGTTCATCATGTAGAAGGTATGGCCATGGATGATTTAGTGGATTCCCTAAGATATTTAGTTCTTGGTTCATAATAGTCTTTTGATAGGTAAGGTAAGTCGAAGGAACAAACAAATGAAATAGATGCTAAAAACTTGGATCATGATAATGATAATTCACCACAAGCTATAGGTCATTTATGGGGCGTTACTGGATATGAATATGATTATGAATTATAATCTATTAATACCAATCAACACACTTATAACACAAGGAGCAAAGGTCTGGTTCCATCAGGGACTCCTACTCTGCTTCAACAAGGTCAAAACCCTCCCAGCAGTCATAAAAATCAGACTACGGTAACTAAGTCAATTATGTCTGATATTGATTATGATCCCATAGAGGACATGAAAAAATTAAAGCCCAACGTCTCCGTCTATGATCTTTATAAATTGCTCCCAATAACGGAAATGATATTTCATAAATAGTCTGATGATTTATCCAAAAAGGGGAAGGGTAATGCTTGTAATACCCCTAGTTTTGACTTGGAATGTATTTAACAACAATTATGTAAATGATGTAAATATGCCAGTGCAAATTCATAGTGCGAAGCTCAAGGCCAAGGCCCAACTAGTGAATGGATAGGCATGTATGATGTTTATATTTTATTTGGACTATTTGGTTGGATTTTATGATGATTTAGAACATATGTAAATATTATGTACATGAATAATAAAATGGTACAAAAATGGTTGTGTAAAGAACACCAAAGGGGCTATGATTCCACCAGAGAGGAAGAGAAAAGGGGGTCTATGGGAGACTAACTCCTTGCTTCCAAGTGTCAACCTTAGAACTCACCCAAATTATGTCATGTGCCTTAAATAAGCCAACTATCTCATTTTTTTACTATTTTCCAATCATTAATGAATGTGTGAGGTTGGTGGGAAAATTCACCTCATGCAGTTATTGAAGCATGGGACTGACTGCACTTTTGTGACAGTTCTATCATGGCAGAAATCAATCTGCAGCTGCCAGGAGTCCTTTCTTATACTGTCAGAAGTTATGTCAGTTGTCTTTTCACCATTTTCCCATATGCCTTGGATTCGACCCTCATTCTCTCATTCTGGCATGAATATTTACACTAGGCATAGCTCTCCATTGTTGGCCAAGAACATACCAGACTATTAATAACCCATAAATTTGGATGGAGATGATGGTGCAGATTTGGAAGTGAAAATTGATGGTTGTAGGTGAGTAGAGAGGTTGGGCATGCTAGGAACACTTACCCATTGATTTTTGATGCTCATATGTGCTTGAGAAGCCACAAATTGAAGCTACATGTGGTTCTATAGGAACATATATCAGTTTGGACCTGTTCTATGCACACACTAGAAGCACTAGGCAAGATGGATCACCCAAGAGAACCGTGGATCAATGAAGGAGATTCCTGAGCCAAGAAGGGTGTTGTGTGGGGTGGGTATTGTGGAATACAAAGCTGTGAGGGCCGAGTGAGACCCCCATAGAGATCTGTATGAGCATTTGGCTAATCATAGAGAGCAAAATGGGTTGTGGGCTAAGAGATAAAAGCCCGTAGGTGTTTCTTTCACTCTGGTGGCCTCATATCCCAACTTGGGGGTGGCCTCTCTGAAAAAAGAGTATATTTTGGAAAGGTTTCCTATGGTTGGGTGGAAAATGTAATGTCCCTTTTTAAGGGTTTTATTAAAATGACCAATTTTTCACTTTTTTCCCTATTTCGACCTTTGACTAGTTTTGATGTTTAGGTCTCAAAATTGACCCAAATGCTCCCAAACCTTCTGTGAGGGTATATGAATGATATTAAGACTTGAATATGAGTTTTAGGGATGATTTATGACCCTCCAAATACTTCTACAATTTTTTTTAAGATTCTAGACAAAGTATGGAATTTAACTAGCAATTTGGGGATCAATTTCCCCCAGGATAAGTACTGAAAATGGCTCTCCAAATGACTCCAAACCCGTTAGAAATTCAGAAAATAGGTAGGGGATGTCTGAGGGACATTAATAAGTTCTAATATGCACCAATAATCAGTTATTACATCTGTTCTAACCTTCTCCCAAATTGCAGCAAAAATCCCTAATTTGACCCTTGGGGAAATGGCACCAAATCTCTTCCAAATGCAAATAAACTAAGCAAAATGACTTCAAATGCATAAGTACTGAACATGAAACTTGTAATAATCATCAAAGGTTGTGCATTTATCATAAATATATCAGAGAAACATTCTTTTATTCGAAATAATCAACATTACAATGGCATACATCAATATAGTGGGGAAATGGTCATTGTTTGCTCATTAATCATCACTTTTACATACAACCACTAGGTATTTAGACCTGATACTTTCTGAAGATGAATAAAAGAGTATATTAAGCTTATTACAATAAAAAATGGATCATGAGAAGCTATCCCAAAGATTACAATAGCTCACTAAAAGCGCCCTCCCTCAAGGAGCAAGAATATGCAATGAAAACTGGAAATGGTTGAGTGAATGAGCTGCAATAAAAGAAGACACAAGCTGAACTATAGCTTAAACATGCAAATAAAGACTCCATTAAAGATCCATGAAATACCAGAATGGCCTCTCCACACACCAACTTGGATGGGAATCTTTCACCCTCGAAATTGGCTAAGGCAAGAAACTAGTCATCCACTAGCTCTCTCTCTACACAAATGCAATTTTATCAAATGATCAAAAGCTCTTCTTTTTGACTCAACACCCTTTGACAGGAGTTCACTCTGTCAACAACACCACAATCCCTTATACACCGGCCCAGAAAGGAGTTATCCTTCCCAGCGACACCTGCGAAGCAGGTGAGGTCTCACCCGAGGTGGATAAGGGTGCTGCAGGAACCAAGTTTCCGCAGTGATGAGGAGGATATGAAAAGACACACAATTCACTATCGCACAAACCAAAGATCATCTAAAATCAACTACGCACGACTCATTCACAGATTTAGCAACACACACATATTATTGATTTATCTCATTCAGCAGCATTAAGTCTACTTCATCATAATCATAACATAACAACTCATAATCACAAGAGACAGAAGACAACCATTATATCGTAACCAAACATCTCCATGCATTCATTAAGTTCTGCGGGAAACCCATCACAGAAACCGTTAATACATCATATCGCAAATACAAAATACATCAAAAATCAGGATTAACATCTGAAACTTCAATGCCCTTAGGATTTCAATTGACTTCTACTTATATGCTTCTATCCTATTACCACTTTGGTCCACATGACTGATTTAATCATTAATTATTCAAAACTATTCTTGCGCTTCCTTGGCCGTCGTGCTTCTTCCTTCTTTCGCGGAATTATCCTTTCGTACTTGTTGGCTTCCGCACTTCCTGCGAAACTATCCTGTGCCAACAGGCCCCCAACACAAACCTGTGGCTCATCCTCGAGCCACCGTAACTAGGTACCTCTGGTTTGTACTCTGTCACCACTGGGTCATCCTTCTGAACCTGTTCTTAGCATCTGGAGTGCACTGTATTTTTCATTTTGATACGTTAATTCCCGGCTTGCTGTTGTGTAGTTCTCGACCTCATCCTCCAGTCTCTTGAAACCTTGATCATCTACCTCTCGAGCGGCTACCTCCTTGTCTTGTGCTCGGTCCTAATCCGAGGGAGAGTTCATCCACTTCACCGGGATGGGGAACTGGCCAGCTGTTCCGGTGCAGCTGTTGCTCACGCTGGGCAATCTGCTAGTGAGGTTGTCGGGCCTCTCCTTCTAGAATGCTGGTGGTCCCCAGGACCACGAATCTTCGTACTCCCACCATACACTTAGACATCCTGGATGATACCTCAACAATATTTGCTATGAGTCTCAGCGTTTCCCCCCTTGCTGGTCGTTCATGGACACTCGTTGTCCTAGCTCTCAATGCACCTGATGTGCCGCCGCACGAAATGAAATGAACCATTTCTACAACCTCCTTGGAACTCCTTACTAGCTGATTATCGGATCATTCTGCTGCATGAATCCTCCTAAACTTGCTCTTCCTACTCATTGATACTTTTGTTGGTTGACCATACTCCAATGTTGGTTTTAATGCTTGCACTTCATGTCGTTGGGTCGTGGTAGCATCATCATGACTTTGATTCTCGCCATACTTCTGTGATCCGCTCATCATTTCCCTCCGTTGTCTGCTGACGATGCTTGTCCGCAGTCGCCTGCTTCGGACTTGAGTCTTGCGCGGGATGTCCCTGGGTTGATCTGGTTGTACCTTCGCATGTAGCTAAGAGAGGTTTCGCACTCATTTTCCTCTCTGTCGTACGAGAGTTTAACTGGGCCCGATATTTACTCACGCTTCATTGAAGTCTTTCATCATGTCATCTCTTTTTTTTTCTTTTTTTCTTTTACTACGATGTGGATTGGAGCTGCGCTGGCGACACCTCTTCACCAGGTCTGGTCTTCGCAGTGTGCAATGTATTCTGTAGTTGCCGATTTCTTCTGGTGGCGTAACCATCTTTTTCGAACTCGTCCTTCAGTATGTCGGTTGTCGTTGAAGATCATGTTGGGAACAAATCCTGGAACTCGCGTAGTAGGTCTATTATGTCTACAGTAGTTGATTCGTCCCAATAATCTCCAATGTTCGTAGTCTTCTGGTTTTCTTCCGACCCAATGTTTACCTTTGTAATCTTTAGTGATTGATTGTATTCAACAGGTGGTCGCTCTGGGGTCTTTTTATTACGACTACCGTCCAATTCCGTTGCAGACGTGGTACTTGGCTCTTTATCCTTATGTGGATTCCTTGTGATATGGAGGCAGTGCGTTATCAGTGTCTCAATCCTCCTTGGCTCTGGAAGCTGTTCTATCATTTTGTTCTCACCAACCGTCTTCTAGATTGCTTGGGGTTCATTATGGAAGGAGGGATTTTCATCTGAGAAGGAAAATGTTTGGCTAAAGCCAAGCATTAACTGATCCCAAGAAAGTGTACCTTGTCGTAGTTCTGTTGCAAAATACCAATTTTGTGGTACCCCATCCAGTGTATGCACGAAGGCATGCACCCACTCTTGCTCTGGTCGCCTGGCTCATTGATTCTGACAAGCCTTCACATGTTCGTTCGAGTTACTTTGATCGTCATACTTCTGTCCATTCCATTCCACGTTGTCACCGAAACATACCTCTAGGAGGCGTCGACATAATGGCCAGTTTGATATCCTTGACTTGTGCGCCACCCACCAACGTGCAGGAGTAGCCTTCAAGGCTTCCTCCAAGGCCAAGAGTCTCTGAGGTTCTACTATCTTTTCTTCAAATTCAGTAAGGAAGTTATTTAAATTTGGTAATCCTTCATACGTCGGTAGCGCACATTCCTCAGTAGCTACCCAACGTACCGACTACGTGATTCTCGCACACCTGCGAAATGATACTTCGTGAAGTCTATTTTTCCAATTCTCCAAGGCCTCATCCAAATCTGAGGATGCTGAACTTGAGCTATGCCATCCTAACTCCCCTTCATCAGTTGGGTTGATATAGTCTTCCGAAATATTGTACAGGTTATCCCATCCTTCTGTATATTCATCTCTGGTGGGTTCTACATATCATTGTCCTTTCGCAGGATCCAGAGGTGCCACAACCCATATCTCCCGATCTTCAAACGACATAATCCATTTTTTGAAGCTAAGGATTGCCTGATTTTCCAAGGCCCAGTCGATTCCTAGTAGCGCTGGATATGGACATGTGTTGTCGACTATTTCAATGACATCGAAATCCGCATATGTTCGAAGTCCTTCAATTTCGACGGGAAGTTGACATACTCGACCAAGAGGGGTAACTTTGCTCTAATTTTCCAAACGTAGTTGTACTGGTGACCAGGTCATTTTAGGTTTTCCCATCGTTTCCCACGTTTGTTTGGTCAGAATGTTCACATCTGACCCCAAATCCAAAATGATGGAGTCGACATCAAATGCCTCAATTTGTGCCGACATCTGCATCTCTCTACATGTCCTTCTTTTCTTGTGTATGTGATTGACCCTGGGTTCTTGGCGTCCCTCCCCTTGTTGATGCAATAAGTTGGAGATTTCTTCCAGTGCTTCTGCATCTTTTTCTAGTGCTAAGAAACTCTCCAAGAAGTCCCTTAGTGTGGTAGTCTTCCTTCGGGATTTTGTCCAGTCGAACATTAGTGGCATATCGTAGACTTCTTCTGGGAGTGGTCTATTCCTCATCTGTCGCAGCACTTCTTGTTGTGCTTTTACGAATGTGTCCTTTTCTACTTGTGCATTGAATGTAACATTCTTTTGTCCTGCTAGTCGGACAGTGGGCTGTAGTCTATCGGCTCCTGTTACCGCTCCTCCCCGCATTACTATTCCTACCTTCGCAGACTGTTTCCTTACTTCTGTTGATATCTTCTGCAATGCTGGTTGGTTTTGGTTTGGATTTGGTGGGTTCACAAAATTTTTTGTTTTCCATTTGGCGATGAGCTGATGACAGTCCTCCATCACATGGTCCATTCCACTGTAGTAGGTACACTGTGGGGTCGGATTGGGGTAGTCCCTCGCAAAGTGGCCTTGATTCCCACAATTATAACATGTAGGAGGTCCTTGACCACATCCAGCAGTCCCTCCTCATCCTGCACCACATCCTCCCTAGAATCCTCCACCGAAACCTCCTTGCGGTGGTCCATATTACGGTTGTTGGTACCGCGATTGTTGATACTGTGGGTATGGCTGTTGCTGGTACTCCGACTACGGATACTGATACTGCGGCACACCGTACTGCAGTTGTCTGTATGGTCCTTGATCAAACTGTGATGGTTGTTTTTCTTCTCCTTTTACCAAATACACATCCATATTTCTTTCTTGCAGTAGCTCTTGGGCCCTACAGTCTTTCTCATCATGTCCTACTGATCGACAGAATTTACAATACAAACTTGCTGGTTTCGACACTATCTTTTGTAAGTATATGCAGTCCTCTGGTCGGTGCCCTCTGGTTTGGAAAATGGGACACCATGGAAAACCTTCCTGGCGAAGGGGGTTCAGCGCCCCCGCATCTAAGTATCGCTAAAATGCTGAATAGTTGTCCTTGTGGTGACCCTCCGTCCTACACCTGGTGCACCATACGTTTGCGCTGGCATCCTTGCCTTGCTTCAAGTCCTACAGTTGGAGTGTTAATGTAGCCAACTGCGCTTGTATTTTATCCATTCCAACTCCCATTTCTCCAACTGGTGAAGCTTCCAGTTTCATTGCGATCTCTAATGCTTCAGCTTGGTCCGCAACCTTCTGCTGCATTAATGGTCCCCGGATGTGTGGTACCAACCCCACGATGAACCACTCCTTATGTTGCATTCCATTTATTGGAAAGCTCACTTTCGTAATGAGTGTTTTGTACCTCTGATCAAGTTCCCACACTAGCTCGTTTAGGTACTGCTTAATCTCCTTGAGCTCAGTAATATATTGTGCCTCTGATTTAGTTTTTTTGAATTCCTGTACCATTACTATCTTAATTTCTGCCAACGCCTTCTTTAGCGTTCCCGTCGGAACCTTCGTAAATTTTATAAGCCAATCTAGCGCCCTGCCTCGAAAGGTTGTCACCAATTTTCCCTTCTTAATATTCTCATCCTGGACCTGCTTCACGGTCCACACTACTTTGCACAAAAACCAAAATTGTTCGGGATCCTCTGTCCCGTCTCCTACAAAGCTGGGCATCTTCATGTCGTCTGCCATTGTAATGTTCCTACCGTTGTTATTGACTGAGGTGCCTTTTACCACTGCACATGGGGTAGCTCTGTGAGCTGTTAGTGGTTTTTCCTTTATGGTGATAAGTGGTGTGCGGGGTCGAAGGTATGTGGTAGCTTATGATCTGTCCCTCCTCTGGGGTAGCCTGGTCACCGCCTTCCTCGTAATAAGGGAGCTCTTCCCTCTGTGGCACTGTTTCACAGTCTGCCCTTCCGGTCCTCTCAAGAGACTCTTCCTCAGTCCTCCTTCTCTTCTCAGGATGCCGAAATACCATTCCACTCCTCAAGGTGCCACAGTTTTCTTCAACTTCCCTTAAAAATTTGTCGTCACTCACGTCCATCTACCCAACATATTCTCTAGCAGATCTGCAACTCTGCGATACCTACACCCCCTGCACACCGATCTGTTTACTCATTTGAGGTTGTTTTCAACATTCCCTTTTCGCATGCTAGCATCTTAATCCACAAATTCAACAATAGGACGAACCTTCCCCTTGGTCCCCTGAAAAACCTTCGTTCAGCGTCGTTATATGAGCTGTTGATACCTACTGTGAACTCGGTAATATAGCCTTCTAAAATACTGTCGACCCAAAAGTCAACAGTCCTAGACACCATATTGTTAACTTGTTTCAGGTGTCAAACCAATTCTTGGGTCCACTGATTTGGTCCAATGCTCTGATTGGTGTGTTCCCTGACCGTTAACTATGCGAGCCACTCCTGCAGTATCACTAGGAACTCCGCGAAGAATATTTCATGGATATCGGAGTATATGTGCTTCTGTAACCAACTTTCTATTGTCTGTGCTGAGTTTCATTTTTCGTCTTCCGTAAATTCCTCTACTTTCTGGTCGAACCACTCTTGGATCTCTGGTGTCGTCAGATGCAACAGCATATCCTCTTCTTTTTCCTCAAGGTCCCGGCAACGGAACCATCTGTTGACTCAACACCCTTCGACAGGAGTTCACTCTATCGTCAACAACACCACAACCCCTTATACACCGGCCCAGAAAGGAGTTATCCTTCCCAACAACACCTACGAAGCATGTGAGGTCTCACCCAAGGTGGATAAGGGTACTGCAGGAACCAAGTTTCCGCATTGATGAGGAGGATATGAAAACACACACAATTCACTATCACACGAACCAGAGATCATCTAAAATCAACTACGCACGACTCATTCATAGATTTAGCGACACACACATATTATTGATTTATCTCATTCAGCAACATTAAGTCTACTTCATCCTAATCATAACATAACAACTCATAATCACAAGAGACAGAAGACAACCATTATATTGTAACCGAACATCTCCATGCATTTATTAAGTTCTGCGGGAAACTCGTCGCAGAAACCATCAATACATCATACCGCAAATACAAAATACATCAAAAATCAGGATTAACATCCGAAACTTCGATGCCCTTAGGCTTACAATTGACTTCTACTTATATGATTCTATCCTATTACCACTTTGGTCCACATGACTGATTTAATCATTAATTATTCAAAACTATTCTTGCGCTTCCTTGGCCATCACGCTTCTTCCTTCTTTCGCGGAATTATCCTTTCGCACCTGTCGACTTTTGCACTTCCTGCGAAACTATCCTGTGACAACACTTCTCTTACTTCATTTCTGTATTTTATAAACATCCTTAGTCTTCTAAGGTCCTCCATGGGTTGAATTCCTCCCAAGAGATTCATGCCAACACAAGTTGGGAAGAGATTCCCAAGTATGCCACTTGTCCTTCCAATTCTAGCCCTCTCCTTCTCCAAATTCGAATTGTTGTCTCTTTGGCTGCCCTAACTCACTTGAGCACCTTCTTGGAGGTTATTTTTAGCCCTGACATGTCATATATGTCAGATGTCAGCCTTCAGGTCTAATTTGTGTCATAGGTGTCATAGATTCTTCATCATTGTTGTCATAGGAGTTAGGGAATCTAGCCCAAGTGTCCACAAACCTCTAGTTTGAGTCTTCCTCTTCCATGGAGGTTACCACTCCATCCAAATTTGACCTATGATGCTAAATTCCATGTGTATGAGCCTTCTAACTCATCTCAAGAACCTTAGGCTTTCCATGGATTCGAAATTGCAAGAGGAGAATGTCATTTGGCACATCAATTCTAGCTTGTGTGGGCCCCACAACCTCCATGTGTCTTCATGATCAATTGCCACTTTGATTTTCTCTTGCATTTATTTAATTAGCTCATTTATTAAATATTTATTCCATTCTAATGTCTAAACATCATTTAATAGCTCCCTTATTGCAAATCCCAATGTCTCCATCCAACCTAGGGAACTAGTAGGATTGATGGAATTTCCCTGTTATGAATTTATTTGAATGGGGACATTACAGAAAATTGCTCTTACACAGCTAGTTTCTTGGATCTTCCTTGGATAAAGATAAATCTTCTCATGCATTTGAATTTGAAATGTTTTTATTTGATGCCTATAACGTTTATGCTTGTATTTACATGCTAGATGTGTGTGTATAGATTTTAATTCCATTGCGTATGTTATTTAAGTTTCTACACACATTGTATATGTTGAAATTCGTATTTTGTCTTTGGAGAAAAATTTGAGAGCCCCGAATTTAACTAGCGTCCCCTCCCGATGGTCAGATTGGGTGAGGGGGACGTTACAATGCTCCTGCAAATAATTCGGCTATTGTTGCCCCTAATGTTGAAAACATAAAATATCAATCAATAGTTAATGTTTCCTCGATAGGAAAAAAAGTCTCTCTCAACTACCCCACCTTTCCTTCTTATGTTTGAAATATTCAACAAAATTGTTCACAACTGTATGGTAGATTCAAGCGCATCTTCTAATGCAATGCCCCTTTTAGTTTGCAAAAAACTGAATGCTAAATTCACACTATCTGAACCCCATATCATATAATTAGATCGGTCCAAGGTTAGGGTGCTAGAAGAACTAAAACATGTTTTAATTAGACTTTCTTCCAACCCCTAGGCACATCAAACAATCAATATTGTAGTGGATGATATTCAGATATTTTAATCAAACTTTCTATTGTTATTTCTTCTGACCTTGATATTGAAGAAGAGAAAATGGACGTGAATATAATATTCCTACATTGTAATCTAGTTAAATAAATCTACGTGAAACAACTAGAAGGTTTTGCAGTGAAGGGAACTAAGGAGCTGGTTTGCAATCTGAAAAAAGTCCCCATATAGATTAAAACAATCTCCATAAATTTGGTATTAAAATCTTGATACTTATATATTTGGATTTGTTTTTTCAAGAAGCAAAGTTGATCACCATGTGTTTTCCAGTAGATTGGTGGCCATTTTATTTATGTGGTATTATATGTTGATGATATTTTTCAAAAATCATCAAGGATGTCAAAACTTAGTTGTCTTATTAGTTTGATATGAAAAATATTGATGTTACAAATTTTATTTTAGGCATGGAAATTATATGAAATTAGGAAAACATGAAACCCTTGTTGAATCAAATGAAATTTTAATGGCAAAGATATTTAAAAGATCAATGAAATGAGTATTTGAAAGAACGCATTAATTGATGGAGATGTCAATGTATGATTAAAATAGGGGTTTAAGTTTAAAATATTTGAAATTAAGATTGCTTTGTACAATGAACCTAAGATTATATGTGAAAATCAATTAACTTCTAGCGTGTTTCCCTCACCAAACTTGAGATACATGCCGCCGTCTCACGACGGTGACGGGCAATTTCACAAATCAATGGCAAGCTGATATACTCGGGCGGCACTGGGCAATAATTTTTCAGATTGCGCTCTTATCTTTTTCACGTGAGATAATTCTTATCGAAGTGCTTTACTTTATTTTGCATTGTGTAGTGAGCAGGAATTTATCAAAATGTTTTAAGGATTGATTAAAAAGCTAAATAATTATTTTTGAATTTTTAGAATGGTTTTTAAGGATTGATTAAAAAGCTAAATAATTATTTTTGAATTTTTAAAATGGTTTTTTTTAAGGGAGGGTACTTAACTTTTTATGAATTCAGTCATAATTTGAACTTAAAATTCAAATTTTATAAAAAAAACATGGTTGGATTCCAACCAAAAACATCAAAATATCGCCTAAAAATTAAAATCTTCTCATTTTTAAACTTCTTCAAATTATATGATTTTAAAATCTCATGAAATATTATTTATGAAAAAGATTAATTCTAAAGTTTAGTGAGATTTTATTTATTAGAAACAAATATAAAATAAATAATAAATAATTAATGTTATATTAACTTTTTAAATAATAAATAATTAGTATTATATTAACTTTTTAATAATAAATATAGTTTCAAAATTTAGAATATAATAGAAATTTTATTTGTCTATTCTTATGTAGAAACTAGAATATATGATATATGAAACAAAAGTCACAAGGTGATAATGTGTTTAGATCATTTATAATAAAATATATGGTGAACAATATTAATGTTATTGTTTGGTTGGTTATTATTTTGTTTATTATAAATGAGGTTTAAAATAATATCATAATGACAATCACAATATATCTATGGAATAGTCTGTCCTATTATATACATGGCATTTCTTCTCTGTATATAAATGTTTCTCCCAAAAGAATTTCTAGAAATATAATTACACTTTGTTGAACACGTGAGTTCTTTTTACAATAACTAGTCATGGCAATCGCAATTTGAAATATGTATGCATAGTAACTAAATAAAAATTACAAATAGAAATATACTTTAAATCAATGATTTATTAAAATTTAATAAACACATCTAAATTAAAACAAAATAGGATTCAAACCATACTTACCAAATTCGGCCAAATTGTTTAACAAAAATTTAAAAATACAGTATGTGTTTGCCAAATAAACACAACTAAATCAAAACAAAATATGATTCAATCCAGTTACCAAATTGTTCAACAGAAATTTGTTTAATTGGAATTTGGTACGTGGTCATTTTCTGCCATTTTCAACTCAGATAAGGGAGAACTTTCCAAATGGCAGAAAATCTCCCATAGTTTTATCTCGGTTCTGTTCCATCATATCTGGTCCCATGCTCACTTTCGGCTGCCCGACCACTTGATAGTGTTAGGGTTGTTGCTGGGTTGGTAGATTTTGGGCCCGCAGATATGTAGAGCCCCTTGTTAACGACTTTCTTTAGTTAGTGAAGCTTAATCTTGGTCAACCTAGTTTTATATATTTATTTATTTATTTTACTCTGACTTTGTATATAATTTTCTTATTTAACTTTTTTTTTATTTAATTTTTATTTTTTATTAATTTTTTTTATATTTAATTTTTATTAAGTGTATATTGTAAATTTAAATATATTTTAATTATATTATTTTCTTATTTCAGTGCTTCATCGTAGTTGAAGACAGGCTTATAAGACTTATTATGAATAGATTAAAAAAAATATTTCAAATTTTTTTATATATCTAATCAAATTCGATTTTTTTATATTGAACACTCAAAACATTTTTAGATAAGAGTTTCTGAAATTGCAATTTTCATTATTCAAATTGTGATTTTGACGATTTTTTTATTATTATTTTTAACATAAACGTTTAATTAGCTTTACATAAAATTTGGAAGAGGGGTTACAAAAATGAGATGCAATTGGGCTGCTCTCTAGAAAGAAGCAAAGCCAAGCCTACAGGTTTGGTATCAACTGTGGTAATCTGCTAAAAAAAAGACCCTATTCTAGGAAGCTTGAAGCTCCTTACAAACTAACCTAGCAGTAAAACGAAAGTGCATAACATAGCTTAATAAGTATAAAAACCAGTACTGTTTCTCAAAAAAGGTTCTGGGACTTCACAAGAAATACCAAAAAACAACATGACAACAAGATGCAACAAATTACTCGTGATTGCGTTCCAAATTTCCTTTGGCCTCCTCAGCGAGTTCGCTAATGTCTTTGCTCATCTTTTCAAGCTTGGTTGTCGCCGCCTTGGTAGTGCCATGGATTGCGAGCATTCTAGCATCCAAACTATCGAATTTTGCCTCCACCATCGAGGCTACCTGCTCTGTGATTTTTGCACTGAGACTACGGACATCGATATTTGTTGCATTCACCAGAGCAAAGAGATGGGTGAATGCCTTTTTTAATTCATAGTTTTCATTGCTTATAGTCCGAATCTGAGCCTCCAAGTCCTTCAAATAAGTCCGGAATGCTGTTGACAGATTGTCAAACCCCAGCCCATCCGTTGTCGAACTGAGCCCTTGGCCAAGAAACACAGCTTTTCCTTGATTCTGCACAGAGGGTTGCGCACTACTGACTCCGACACCTGCTGCCATCGATTCCTTCTTATTCAAATTAGCATAGAATGGTCTCCCATGTGCAATCACCTGTTTTCCACAAAGGAACTGAAGCGAAGAGAGGTTCTCTGCCATCTTACACTTACTAATGTGTCGCCTTGCCTTGAAGAGCCTGATACAGAGCCTGAAACAGAGCCTGGACGCATCGTGAAACAGGAGACAGATGAAAGGAAAGCGTCTTCCCCAAGCTTAAGACCCAATCTTCCACAGGGGATGGCCACATTTACGCTCTGCATGGGAGCCATGTGGGTCACTCGTGTGTGCAGATCCTGTATCTTCCAAAGGATGTTGGTCTTGGACGATGTGCTGAAGTTGACGTTAAGGTGCCCACCGTTGGCCAAGAGTGGAGTCGTGCTATTGCCATGGCCAAGAAATTTCGATAGTTAACCATAGGTTTGGGAAAATAAATTGGAACAAGGGGGGGGATTATGGAACTCAAGCAATTCCAAGGTCTTGTTGATTGCTCACCAGGACACCACAAGCAAGCTTAACCCCATTGTTTTCCATCTTGTCTGTGCATTTGTTATTGGATCTAAGAATGTGAAGAAAGTTGATTACTTTGTATTCATGGACGATGTGCTTCAGCAGTTGCTGAGTTTTGGTGGTGGGCTTCTTTCTGCATTTCTCCAAACTCCTAGCTTCCCTTATGATCAGCATCGAGTCGCCAAAAACAACAAGTTCCTCAATTCCCTCACTTCTGGCAAGTTCAAGTCCTTTAATGAGAGCGAGCCATTCAACTCCGTTGTTGGTCTTTTTGCCAATTCCCCATGCATAATCTTTCATTTTGATTCCATCAGAGTCATAGAGAACTCCTCCCGCTCCTGCCAGCCCAGCTGATTTTGACAATTTGGATAGTTCAAATTTTGGCATTTAGTGTAGGACGAGTGAAATTGCATAATTACATAAACTTCAATTTTGCAAGATTTTGGTAAAAAGAGGCATTTTGGTTGCTGATGGAAAAAAATAAACTAACACGTTATTTGAAAACATAACACCTCCCTCATATAAATAAAATGTTTTATCATAGAACTTACCTTAATTCACATTGTAAAATTTAAAATACATTAACTTAGAACTCACCTTACTGTGAGCAACAAAGTCTTTGTCTATGAACAAAATTGAAAAAAAACCAACAAGAAAAAAATAAACCAACACATTATTTGAAAACATAACACCTCCCTCATACAAATAAAATGTTTTATCATAGAACTTACCTTAATTCACATTGTAAAATTTAAAATACATTAACTTAGAACTCACCTTAGTGTGAGCAACAAAGTCTTTGCCTCTGAACAAAATTGAAGAAAAACCAACAAAATTTTGGTCATGTATTATTAAAAGATTATGTAAATTAATTTAATTTTTTTATTATATATTTTTCTTATTTTAAAATATCAATTAGAATGAATTTAACTTCTATCTACAAAATGGCTTTTATTTATAAATTAAGAAAAATTAAAAAATTAAAACAAACATAATTTATTTATTTTAATTAATAATAATTATATACCTTAAACCAAAACAAATAAAAAGATCGCTGATAAATCCTCCAAGAACCAAGCCTTTAATACAAAGGAATTATACTTTACATTACAAATCCTAAGACTCTATATTCCTTTGAAGAAAATATGCCCCACACATAAGTGATAAATAAAGTCAAATTAAAAGAGACTACCATATTTTTATAATGAAGAAAGAGAAATGATATGAGATGGTTGAACAAACAAGGACACAGGGATATGTGTCATGTGCTCTCAAATCTACATTTATCTCACTTATTCAAAATGTGATAAACCTAAAAGCTTCCTAGACTACAGGCTATTTCATTATGCAATCTTGTTTATAAAATCATCACTAAAATTATCTCTGACATATTGAGGCCTAAAATAGCTGAGGTAATGACTAAGGAACAATTTGGATTCTTGGAAAATAGAAATATCCTTGATGTTGTCGTGATCACTCGGGAATGTCTTCATTCTATTAAGTCTAGGAAGTTGGATGCATTAATTCAGAAGATGGACTTAGTCAAAGCATATGATAAGTTAAATTGTTTCTTTTTTAAGACTCTTGTTTCTTCAAATTGGCCTCCCATTGGAAGTAACCAATTGGATTATAGCTTGTGTTTAACATCTGCTTGTTTTGTTGTCCTTATTAATGGCACTCCTACAATTTTTTTCAAGATTTCAATCGGACTCATGCAAGGTTTCCCTCTTTCACCACTTCTGTTCTTGCTAGTTATTGAGGGACTTAGTAGATTGATTGCAGCTACTAAAACTGAGGGCAAGTTGAGGGGTATCAAAATTCTTCATCTCTTTTCATTACACCCTTCATATTTGTAGATGATGTGGTTTTATTTGGTAGAGGAACAAAGGGGGAATAGTATACTTTTGCATAGATTATAACATTATTTTGTGATGCATTTGGTATGGAGGTGAGTACTAAAAAATCTTGTTTTCTCAAGAATAATATTAATGAGAATATGTTAAAACATATTAACTCTATTTTCCCTTACAAAGTGGACGATATTGATGATGGTATCAAATATCTTGGATATTATCTTAAACCTATCAGTTGCAGGGTCAATGATTGGATGTGTCTTGTAAAGAATGTTGAGAAGAGGATTGGGAATTGGTCTTACATGTTTCTATCTTTGGGTGGTAGACTTACTTTAGTAACATTTGATTTGGTTGGGATTCCTGTGTATTGGTTTTCACTAGCTAAGATGCCACTGTTGATTATGCATTTGATTAGAAAAAAAATGTTTAATTTCCTATGGTTTGGTTTAGTGTTGGGGAATAAAATGCATCTGGTTAGTTGGGATAAAATATCTTAGCCAAATTCAATGGGTGGATGGGATATTAAGAACATATATGGGTTCAATCTAGATTTAAGTATGAAAAGCATGTGGAGAGGAATTTTTGGAATAGGTTTATGGTGTGATGCAAAACCAAATATATAAAAAGGAATTATGTATCCAATTGGCTTAGTAGGAACCCTCAAAAATTTGTTCGAGGGGTATCTTACTTTTGGAATGGCTTTGTGAAGACTCTTCCTTGGATTAGTAGAGGGTTATCATGCAAAATTGACAATGGGTCAAAATTTTTGATTGGGGTGGATCCTTATATTGGAGGAGATGAAGATTATGTACTTTCTTATCCTCTCTTAGAGTATCTTGAAAATTTTGGTTTTTGTACTTTAGCACATATCAAAAGACCCAATTGGCTGGAAAAATATGACTCCTACTAATTACTTGTTGGAGATATGGATATGGGTGGAATATGGTCAGAAGAATGGACAACTTACATCGACTCTCTTAATAGAGTTGGGATTAGGTTGAATGAGGAGGAGGATACACTGGTCTAGTCTTGGAATAACACATCTAGGCATATAAATGCTAAATATGCTTATGCTACTATTTCTCAAATGCATTCTCCCTAGGTGAATAAGTGGTGGTACTGTAGACTTTGGAAATGGAAAATTCCATTAAAACTCAAATGTTTCTTTTGGATTTGTATTGAGATTTAAATTTTGATTTGGGATAACCTGTGAAAAGAGGATGGTCTAGGCCTAATATTTGTATTCTACGTAAAAATGATTGTGAATCTGTTAGCCATATATTTGTAGATTGCTTCTTTAGTAAAAGGATATGGTAGGATATTTTTGAAGAACTGCAGATCTCACAAGAATGGGGCTCATCCTCAATTGAAGCAAATTTTGAACAAGGGGTAGGGACAAATTCCTCACACAAAATTTTGCTAGTCTTTATATGTAGGGATATTTGGAAATCCATGAATCTTGCTATACTTGAAGGAAAAACTCCAAATATTTATGTTAGCTACATAAGAATACTTCACTTTTATAATGAATATTTCTATGTGAAGAAAAAAAGAAGATTAAGAGAGCTCAACGATCCCCCTTTTTCCTCCTATGATATGGGTTGTTTTGATGGTGCAGCTCAAAAAGGAGCCTGTGGTGTAGGTATGTACTTAAATATCAATGATGACCATAATTTCAGACCGTGGATAAATTGTGGCATATAATAAAAGACAAGAGTAGAATTACTGGCTCTGTGGGGATTTCTTCAATTTGCTTCCAAAAATGGTATGGCATAGATCCAGGTTCTTTTTGACTTGAATATTGTTGTGAATTGGGCAAACAGATTGTCAAAGTTACAAGTCATATCTCTTGAGTAGTGGTGTGATAGAATCATGACACTTAATGCTTCTTTTGGGGATATCAATATTTTCCATATTTTAAATAGAGAATTCAACTATGTTGTAGATGAATTATTGAAGAAAGCTATTGGTGGGACTGAGGGTCCCTTATATTTTGAAGAATATGTCAAAAATTCTCTCACCGGATCTAGTTTTGTATACTTTGTTTCCTAGTGTGTTTCTTTTTTTTGTGAGATGTATGTTATTTGATGTCTCAGTTTTTTGGGGGATATATTTAGCATTTTGATGGTAGTCAGTAACAGAACTATTTGTACACTTGAGGGAGTGGGCACTATATTGTTTTTGTATAATTCTCCCATGGATATGATATGGGAAAGCTGGAATACTGTAATGTGTAATTGTTCACTTTGATTCAATTGAATATCAAGGAACAAGCTTTTTTCTGCTTGAAAAAAAGAAGAAAACTCATACAAAAATATAATACAAAAAGTTTTATTCCATCCCTTTCTTCTTTTTTTAGTACCCTACCACATTATTGAATTCACCTATCCCACCAGTCCATGTATTCTCTATTTTTCAAGCTTCATGAATGGATACTGCAAAACCTTGAGGGTTGTTTTCATTCGCATATCCTATTATATTATATGAGCATTCTCACTTCTAATCTTTCTCTAAGATGGATGATATAATTTGATTTTGGTAGCTGCCAAATGGAAAATTGTTTAAGGAAATGCCTTGATCCTCCCACTCTCTCTACTCAAGATTTAATTGGTAGCAGATTAATTAATGGAGATGTAACCTTGGGAACGACTAATTTTGGGAAGGTTCATCTCATCTTTGTTTGGGAGAAAACCTATTTTAGTTTTTGGGTTTGGGAAGTAAATGCATCCTCCCATCTTCGAATAGGTTTTGCAAAGACGAAACTAAATGAGTCTACAAAAGGATGACCAGAGCCCAAGGGAGATGTCAATGACCAACATCCAATCACATGGGAGAATATTTTTTACCAAATCCAACCCTCATTCACACTTTAGCTAAATGATAAATTGTTTTCTATACAATCAAAATAATACATTTGTGTGGTCCCTATATGTCCATGAACATATTAGGAAGTATGCAAATTTATATTTATATAATGTTGATATTATTCTTTTAAAGAGGATATCTTAATTTGCAATATATTATTTTTGTGCTTTAAAACATTTATAATATATTTGTATTGGTTTCAATAACTAAAATTTGTTTTAATCGGTAAATTTAATTTACTATATAATCTAATCAAATTTTATATAGAATTGAATATTTTTATTTTATTCATACATAAAAAAATATATTGTTGCATGTTCTTCATCTTCGTTTTTTTTAAACATAGTAATCATCATGTTAATCATAGAACAAAGAGATTGTATTTTATTTTTTAATTACTTGATCTAGGTGGCCACCCACCTATTCCACTGGCTTAAAACAATTTTCCATTTTGGCAATTTTCTAGTAATTTTTCTACAGTTTTTCAGGTCTTGAACTTCTAGGGCCATTTTGAGTCCCTAAAAGATAGTTTTTGGATTTTTTTAGAGGCCAATAATTGTTTATGGCATGCATTGGCCTCTAGTCGAAATTGTTAGAGCTCAAATAGAACTTTCGAATGGGTTACCGAACACCCCAAACAAAGAACGTATGCAAACATTATAACCTCGGGAAGTTGATTGTTCAACTAAACACCTTAGGGCCGCAAACTTTATGACGATTCATCTTCTCGGGTTATGTTTTTGGATGTTTAGGGTTATTGCGTTCATGCTTATGATAAATAGGCCCCTTCGGCCTCTTTTTGTATTCAACTCTTAACAAATGAGCATAGCCACCACATCTCTTCTTAGAGATATAGCTACCACCGTTCTAGCTACTTTCATTTTACAGTTTGTTCTATTTCATTCATTTTAATAGAAACTAATTTTATTGTATCTCTATGTTTCTTGCAATATAGTTGTGTATGCGAATATATTTATGTGCTTTCATTTCGTTCTCACATAAATATGGATCAGTGGTATCAGAGCAATCTGCTCTTGTGGTTTCTCAATGCATGTCCCCTACGAGATCTAAATATCGAGAGTTGGTTCTCAAACTAGTTGAACTTGGGGAAAACCACTCTTGTCGACCCAAGCAACCTGGCATGGTGGAGAAGAAAAAAGAGACGACAGAGCAAGAGATACTATTAAGTTGTTGCTCGAGGAAGCCCTCACGCGACATAAGAATGAGATGATGGATAACTTTTCCTAGATCCTTCGACGAATGTCAACGGTAGCAAATGCACCTTCAACGAGCAGTCATTTTGGAGGTGTGAGTCCCTTCAAGGTACAAGAGAAATTTGGCATTCCCTTATTTGAAGGCAAGATAGATGTTGATGCTTTCGAGAAATGGTTAAATTTTTTAGAAGGTTACTTCTTTGTTCAAAATTTTTCCAACAACGAAAATATTACCTTCATGCTCCTTAAGTGCCTCCCCCAAATCAAAGACTAGTGGGACATGTACTGCAAGAGGCATGCAAGAGATGAGTCTGAAATATTATTACAGGCTAGAACCCACTTGGGCGGCTTTTGTCGATGTTGTCAAGGAGGAATTCTACCTAGTTGGAAACTATGATTACCAATACACCAGGTGGATGACTTTACGACAAGAGAGAGACCAGACAATGTCGGATTTTACCAACATATTCCATACCTTGCGCTCAAAATTTGGTATTAGGTACTCCGAAAGGCACTTGGTCTTAAAGTACCGCAGTGACATACACAGGTACATTCAGACAGAGATGGATTTCCTGCATATATCCTCACTGGGAGCTTCTTATCAATACGTTGTCAAGATTGAGAAAAAGTTTAAGCAAAAGAATTGAACATGAGTTTGGGTTTGAAAATCAACAGCAACAGAAGCCTGGAAAAGATGGCCCTAACTAAGAAAAGGAAAGAGAAAGGTTATCCAAAATCATGACAACAAGCCCAAGCTACGGGTAAATAAAGGTAATGGAAAATCAAAGAAGGACACCAACAAGTAGTGTGAGTTCCACAAAATCCCCTGGCACAATAATGATGATGCCACTCAAAAAAATCATTGTTGGCTGAGACGAAGTCACCAGAGCCAAACTCTGGCTTGGACTCTGATTCAGAGCAAGAAAGGGGAAATAGGATCATTGATGCAGAACCTAGTGCCACCATTGCAACCACAAATATCCAACTAGAAGAGTCATAGGAGCTGGAGGAAGGGGAGCACCTCTTCCATTCACAATTGTGGGTGCAGACGATCCACTACATTTCATTGTTGACAGTGGTGGCCAAAAGAACCTCATATCGATTAAGTTAGTCAAAACACTGAAATTATCGACAATTCCACACCCCCAACCATACACCATCAGTTGGCTGAGCTAGGGAGGAGACATCTGCGTCAGTTAACATTGTCGCATGTCCTACGACACTGAGCCCTTCAAAGATGAGGTAATGTGTGATGTTTCCTCGCTTGAAGTTTGTGATGTTATTTTAGGACAACCATATATGTGGAAACATCATGCTATGTATGAGTCTAGACTTCATAGTGTCATTCTTACTTTGGGAAAGAAACTCTACAAGATACCAAAGACAATTCCCACTACTACAATGTCCCGCATAATAACTAAGTAGTGCAGGAAGGTAATCTCCCAAACAAGGAAATTCGTTCTCTTCGTGATTCGTTCTGAAGGTGAAAAAAACATCACAGCAACATATACCACCTCCACACTGAGTCCCTCTACATAGCAGAAGTAGGAGGAAATTATCGTGGAAGCATACAAAGACATCTTCACCACACCTACTAGGGTTCCAGTACATTTCTAGCTCAAGCATTCGATTGATTTTGTACCCAGGGTTTCTTTACCTAAAATGCCAGTATACAGGTGTTGCCTCATGGAAAATGAGGAAATAAAACATCTGATTCAAGAATTAATCTAGAAAGGGAATATTCGGCCTAGCACCTCGCCTTGTGGGAGTCCAATTATGTTGGCGTAGAAGAAAGATGGGACATGGCCACTCTGCATTGATTACCGAGCTCTAAACAAGATCATGTTAGGAACCCATGTCTTTAATTTGTTAGTATATTGTTGTTGGACGCATATGCTTTGTAAGTCATCCTGTAGTATTTGTTGATCCATAGTTGTGTTATTGTTGTTTGGTGCATATGCTTTGTAAGTCGCCCATAGTATTGTTGATCCATAGTTTGTATTGGCCCATGGTTTTGACCCATAGTATTGGCGCATAGACTTACTATATAAGTGTGTATTGAGGCCTACGAAGGCACCGTGAAGTTATTTGTATTGAGCTTACTCAAAGGAGGTTGCCCCCTCGAAGTGGCCTGCGATCAATAAAAGTGATTATGAGTGTTGATAATGCTGCTATCTCATGTATTTTGACTAATCAATTATTGCAGGTTCTTCACATCTGGTATCAGAGCACTTTCTTAGGCTCGTTGGGTGGAATTTTTCCCAAAAAAAAAAATTCGCATCTGTTGCAAGTTCGGATCTGGGAATAATCCCTATCTGCTTAACTGTGGGAAGTACTTGGGAATAAGCCCTAAAACTCATTGTGAGGAGTACCACAGGAACCCCAAAGTAGCTGGCCCATTGAGAGGACCTGCCAGCGAAATAGGCAACGACCCCTACCTAATTGACTAGTTCCCACCCGTGAGGTAAACCAAGAGCTGTCGTTTGTGGAAAAGCGGTTATCAGTTTTACTTGAGCCATGGAGTGAGGGGTACTGCCCCAATACGAAAGCCGTCAGACAACATTGGTGGCCGAGTGAAATCTTTGAACTGTTAGGAAGCCGCACATACTTGGGGTCCATATCAATTTCAGCTGAACTCTTGCCGATCACTGCCGCGCCGTTTCAGATCCAGCCATTTTAGATTCATTCTGAAAGTCGTTCCAGATCCAATAATTTTAGATCTATTCTAGATCCAGCCGTTTTCGATCCATTCGGTGCCATTTCAGATCCCTCTGAGATCCCTTCCACGTCGTAGCAGCAGGAGAGTTTTTTCTCCATATCTCCCTTGTTTTCACTCCGTTTGCCTTGAAACTTTCCTGGAACCCCTATAATCCCATTCTACATATTTCATTCCTGAGGACCCTATCCAAAATTTCACTTCCCAAAGCCCGAAATCCCACATTTTTCTATTTTTAGGGTTTGCCATAACTTCCTCAGATTTCACCCAATCACCTTCAAATTTTACCACAGCTTTCCTTTCCTAATTCTGCTTCTTTGTCCCTCTCTGCCAAATTTTCCCATTCTTTCACCCCGCTTCTGAAATCCTCCTTTTTTGCTTCCCTATCCATTCGACAGTGTCCAAAACCTAGTCCAACCCCAATTACCCTTCATATTTTTTCCCAAATCCAAATTTTCCTTTACTAAAACAGTTTCTGTTTTTGTTTTTCTACCCACTCAATAAAATAAAAAAAAACTCATGGTTATGGTTGTCACCCGCGCAGGAGCAAAAACCATGGAAGAAGCACTTGAAGCCATCCAATCCAAACTCCAGGATCTTGATGAAAAATTTCTTGGCCTCCATCTTGAGCATTCATCCATGAACAACAAACGATAGTCCGAGTCTTCATCAGACAATGGGTTCTCTTCTTCCAGCAATTTCCGTGGTCCGAAGCTTGATTTTCCTCGCTTCAATGGTACTGATCCGACTAGATGGATTTATCTTGCAGAACAGTATTTCAGTCTGCATAATACTTTTGATGTCAACAAAGTTCCACTTGCATCCTTTAATTTGGAACAGGAAGCTCTTCAATGGTATCGTTGGTACATCAAGGCTCATGAAGAGCCAAAATGGACAGATTTTTGCGAGCTCCTTTTGCAACGATTTGGTCCCAGTACTTTTGATGACTTCACAGGAGCCCTCACTAAACTTAATCAAATTGGCACTGTGAGAGAGTACCAAACCGAATTTGAGAAACTAGCCAACCACACTGAAGGATTGCCTGATGACTTCTACCGGAGTTGTTTTATCAGTGGTCTAAAGGATGTAATCCGCTCTGAGGTCAAAATGTTCTGTCCCAACACAATGATGGAAGCCCTAGGGTTGGCTAAGTTGGAAGAAGACAAGATTGCATCCCAACAGTGCTCCAAACCCCCTTTTATTCCCTTCTGAAATATGGGATCTCAACGACCTCCCATTTCGCCAGCTCCTCGACCAACTCCTATCAAGCATTTGTCTGAAACTGAGATGCAGGCACGCAGAGAAAAAGGGCTTTTTTATAATTGTGATGAGAAATTCACTCGAGGACATATATGTGTTCAGCAAAAGCTCTATCTCTTGGATATGGATTCTCCGCTTACCTCTGAAATTGGTGAAGAAGCGCCAGATACAATGGATGCTCAGGTCGACATTCCGGAGCTGCCTATTGACCCTCCGTCTCAGGATGACCAGCCAGAGATATCTCTCCATGCTTTAGTTGGAATCACCACCCCCCAAATCATGCGGGTCAGGGGTTACTTCAAGAAGCTTCCTCTTACAATACTCATTGATTCTGGCAGCACTCATAATTTCATTGACCCTCAGATCGCCAAACAAGCTGATTGTTTTGTCCATCCTTGCTCCAACTTTGAAGTCATGGTTGCTAATGGGGGCACCTTACCTTGCAAAGGGAAGTGTCGTAATGTGCATATCTATATGGGACATTATAACCTGTGCTCTTACATGTTTGCCTTGACCTTAGGCAGATGTGATGTGGTATTGGGCGTGATGAGTCCAATTTTCAGGTATTTGATAAACTTTTTTCCCACAGTCAAGCTCAAGCAATGGCGAAGAAACACACTCATTTGTGGGAAAAATGTTTTACTTTAATTATTTAATGAAATTGTTTTTGATGATTATTCTTGTATGTTAAAATGCATATCCAATAAACTAATTCTGTGGAAACCAAGCGTGATTGAGTAGGTTCAGGGGCATTAAAGGATGAACGCGTAGAAGACTGTGGGATCACCAAGCTCGGCACCTTGTTTCCTGATTTATAGAGAACGCACTCCTGTTTAAGGGAAATCGGCATTTAGACATTTAGTTAAGTTCAGCATTAAGAATTATATAAATATGGACCTCTCGGGTAGCGAGCGGTCTCTGTTGACATTTTGGAGAAACATTGTTTTAATTTTCCTGCACTATTGAGATATTGCGAAGTTACAGACCTTCGTGAAGACATGGATTTTATATTTTAATAAGATATTGATGTTAAATTCCAGCCAACGTTTATAAGTTTCTTTCTCTCCTGAGTACGGGTTGGAGAGGGCCCCTCCAACACGTAAGTCAGGGGATTTCCATTTTCAGGTATTTTCCAATTATGTGTTTTACATTGATGAAAAGTTATATCGCATATGGAAGCACTTGAATGGTTTATTATTTCTATAGTAATTTATAATACGTTCTGTAGTACAGCAAAACGGTTTCAGTAGTCCTGTAGCTGCTTTCTTCCAACACACATTTTAACAAACGATTACATCTGTATTAGCTTTGCTTTCGAAAGTCAGGGTTTAGATCTGAGATTTATGAATGTTTCCCATCGTGATTAATTACTCTGATTTCTTAGTAAATAGATGTGTAGCATGAACGATCGCACTTCATTCTTAGTTTAGTATTTAAACGATTTAGATCAGAACTCCCGTTTTATGCATAAAGTAATTACAGACCTTGTTTTCTCCAATATTAGAATAGATTTGTTATGGCATTTCACTTTCTAGGTTTACCATTATGCACTTAGGTAACTTCATAAGATTATCTCTTCCACTTTCAGCATTTTAATTATTTAAAATAGATTTACTGCTTTTAGTATCTTCATTCTTTAAAAACAGACTTACTGCTTTCAGTACTTTAATTCTTTAAAATAGATTTATTGCTTTCCAGTATTTAACTCCCTAGTATAAATAGTTTTATATATTGAGTAGGAAACCCTTAGAACATCGATACCGACATCCAACTGCGACAAACATTATCCTATAAAAGCATAGATAGTGCCTGCACCTCTAAAGTTTGTACGTCCCCTGGGTTGACATTTAAAGTAGGCTCTTAGTATAGCTGCCCTCATTAGGAATCCATATTGGGAGCTCACCACTTTTTGGTGCCGTTGCCGAGGAGGTGCTAAATCTTTTAGGAGACATCACCTAAAAACAACACAAAAGGAAAACAAAAATTACATAAAACAAAAACATAAATATTTTTACCAATGAATGCCTCATCGGCAAAGGGATAGATTTGGCCGCTTTCTGCCCAAGCACCCCATGAGAAACAACGGTAATAACAGTTATGGTAATCATCAGTCCAATTTTGATATTCTAACTCTGAAGATTTCATTGCTGGTGGGTAGATTGTGATTTTCTTCCTGGTATGTCCACTAGTGATTGTCATATTTCCTAATCGGCAACCTATGTAAGCGTCCGCAGTTGCTAACCAAGGTTTACCTAGGATAATTGGATAGCCACTAAGTTTGATTTTGATTTCAATTATTATAAAATCAGCCGAGTATTCCCAGGATTCAATATTGATCATAATGTCTTCTAGCATTCCTTCGGGTTTCACAGTGGACGTATCTACTAGTTGGAGTACTATTGTGGTTGGTATGACCATTGATTGGAGTCCCAAGTATAACATGGTTTCCTTAGTCATGACATTGATGGCAGCTCCCAAATCTATTAAGCTTTTATTTATTTGCTTGTTATTTATGGTGACGTTTCCTACAGGACTACCAGGATCAAGATATTTAGGGTTTATTATGACACCCAGCATCAAATCGGCCAATTGTCCCACTACATTAATAGTTGGTGGATCACGCTTCCTCCTTCCTGGTTTCTTTAGGCAATTTTCTCTAATAAATTTGTTGCAGATGGGCACATCCCTTATGGCTTGTAAAATCGGGATTTGGATGTTTAAGTGCTTGAATTCGTTTAAAATTGTATTCTCTTCCTCTTCTTTTGTACTTCGGACTAGTTTTTTTGGAAATGGAGGGTTTCTGTTGCGTGGGAGTGGTTGGGTTTCTTCCTCAGGAGGTTTTGGTTCATCAGGATGCTGAACGTAAGGTTTTGCTGTTTGTTCTTGAGCTTTAGGTTGTTGGATGTTGTGTGGGGATGTATGTTGTAACGTTTTTCCAGATCGCGGGTTTATTTCGTTTATTTCTATGGTGTCTACAAGATAAGTTGGGAATTGTGTGATATCAGCGTTATAAGCATGTTGCTATTGTGGGGGTCTATTATTAATAGGATTTGGAATTGGTTGGGATGGAATGGGTGGAGGTCTGGGGGGTGGTTGAGGTTGTGGGGGTGGCATAATAAGTGGCTGTTGTAATGGTGCCCTCCAATTTGATGGATGGGGGTATTGATTTGCATAATTTGTGGTGGTTGGAAAAGGTGGGGGGTATTGAGGATAAGACAGTGGATAATACGGTTGTTGATAAGATGGTTGATATGTTTGTTGATTCTGCTGCCATTGGTTTTGATTTGGATGTGATTTCCATGGAGTTGGTGCAAAGTTCCAGTTTGGTTGTCCTTGATTATAGTAGGCTTGATTGCTCTGTTGATATGGTCTAACAAAATTATTCATTCTCTGATTTATAAAACAGAGTTTTTCTATTGCTCCTTCAGCTGCTAGGTCTTGAATAGCTGCCTTACATGAGGGTAAGAGGGGACATTTATCATTGGAATGGTTGTCAGTGCAGAGACCACATACTTCTATTGTGTTCAAGGTACACTGCCCCTTCTCATGCTTCTTTCTACAACGAGGACAGAATACTGCCAAGGCTTGGTTAATTTCATCTTGTTTCTTTTTTATTTGAAGAGCATCAAGTTGCATGGCTAGAGATTGCAGTATGTCAGTCTTCATGTCATCCAGCAGGTTTCCAAAATCATATTTTGTAAGTGTTAGTCCTGAAGATGATGATCCACCAGTGGATGTATGTGTATCCCTTGTCCCATTCTTAGTTTTCCTAGATCTAGAGTAGTTTTTGAAGATTTGCAGGATCTGGTCAAAATATTTTTGGAATATATCTCCATCTCCTAGGAGATTTAAGACTTCAAAATTCTCCTCTTTTACACCTCTAAGAAGGACAAGTTTTAGTGATTCAGGATCCAAGGTGCAATGACTGGCTTGTTTGTAGCTGAGTTGAACTCTTTGGGAATAATCTTCTAATGACTCTCTTTCTCCTTGTTGCATCCTAAAGATTTCATCCCTAGTATCTTTGGCCTTGCAGTAGTCCCTATATTTTTCTAAGAATGCCTGTTTCATTTGATCCCAGCTAAAGATACTATTCCCTTCAAGGCTCATGAACCACCGAAGTGATAGGTATTTCAGTGTGGAAGGAAAAATCCTTAGCTTTTGTGCATCAGTAGTGTAATCAAATGATCTTCAAACTACCTCAAATTCAAACATGAATGTGTCAGGATCTTTTGAAGTCAAACCATGAAAGTTTGGTAGATTATTAGGATTGATGTTCTTCATTCTGGCATCTCCAAGAGGTATGCTAATGGGAAAGGTGAAAAGCTACCTAGGTTCCTCCTCTTCGTTTGCCATTGAGGTGTTTGAGCTGGAACTGGTAGTGAAGTTTTCTCTGTTTGGATCGTATGTGGGGTTAGTTTCGTCTTCAGAGTGTATCAATTCAAACTGAAAGTGGTCAGAACTGTTATTAGATGGATGCTACTTCTACAAGAATTTGACATTACTATAATAGATAAACCAGGCAAGCATAATGTGGTAGCCGACTTTCTGTCAAGAGTCACACATGGAACAGATAACGAATTGGTTCAAGATAACTTCCCTGATGAGCACCTTTTTGCCATATCAATAAGAAGCCCATGGTTTGCTGACATAGCAAACTATTTAGTATCTGGAAAGTTTCCATAACATTACAGTTATAAAGAAAGGACAAAAGTAATAAGGCAAAGCGCCACATATACATGGATAGAAGGCATGTTTTTTAAATAGGGACCAGATCAAGTACTTAGAAGGTGCATTAGGGAAGATGAAGTACATGACATAATGCATGCCACCCACAATGAACCTTGTGGAGGACACTATGCTGCAAAAAGGACAGCCTACAAGATCTTGCAAACAGGGTATTATTGGCCAACACTCCACAAAGATGCTTATGAGTATGTGTCCCACTGTGATGATTGCCAGAGAATGGGAAAACCAACACAAAAACAAGAAATGCCACTCCATCCACAAATCTCCTTGGAGGCATTTGAAAAGTGGGGATTTGATTTTGTTGGCCCATTCAACCCACAGTCCAATCAGAAAAGCTACATCCTCGTATGCACTGATTATCTTACAAAATGGATAGAGGTAGCAGCACTGGCTGCTGCAAATGAAACCAGTGTGGCCAAATTATTTACTGAGCAGATCTTTCACAGGTTTGGGGTGCCAAGAGAAGTAGTTTCTGATCAGGTCCCACAATTCACATCAAATTTAATTGAAGACTTGATGAAAAGAAACAATGTAAAGCACAGACAGTCATCCTCCTATCACCCTCAAGCAAATGGTCAAGCTGAGGTAACCAACAGGGAATTAGAAAGAATCTTGACAAAAACTATCCAACTTCACAAAAGGGATTGGGCTGACAGACTTAGTGAGGCAATCTGGGCTTACAATACTACATGGAAAACAACTACAGGATTCACACCTTATGAACTAGTCTATGGAAAAAAGGTCATGCTGCCAATCGAATTTGAAATAAAGACATTAAGAATTGCAGCAGATTTACATATGGACCTATCAGAAATTCAAAAAGAATGCATGCTACAGCTAAATCAGCTGGATGAACACTTCCAACAAGCACTTACGCATACTGAAATCATCCAACAACAAAGAAAGAAATGGCATGACCAACATCTGAAGGATAAAAAGTTCAACGAAGGTGATTGGGCACTACTTTACGACTCTAGACTTCACACATTCAAAGGAAAACTAACCACTAGATGGCTTGGACCTTACATTATACAGAAAATTTATGAAAATGGGGCTGTGAAAATTATTACAATTGATGAAGAGGAGTTCCCCATGATAGTGAATGGGCATCGCCTAAAACTTTACAAAAAACCACAGTCAAAAGAATAATTTACACAGGTACTCTACCAGCAACAATTGATGTTGATAGAGGACGTGGCAAGTCAGTAAAATTCAAATCATTTACAAAAAAAACAAAAAACAAAAAAAAATGAAAAAAGAGATGAAAAAACGAAAAAAGAGAATGAAAAATTACAGGGCCACGTATATCCCTATGAAAAATCCAGCATTTCTATTGCAAAGAAAAATATCAACCACAATCAAGCGAGCCGGATATGCATTCAAGAGAGCCTGCAATTCAATTCAAGCGAGGCTGCCATTTATTCAAGTGAGCCTAAAATTAATTCAAGCAAGCCAGATACATTACATATCAGCACTCAAGCGAGCCAGCCACGTCTACATTCAACAATTAGTCATAAACTACTACGGAATTCTTCAAACACGCCATTCCATCCTTTTTCAACATACTCAAGCGAGCCTGCAAGTTATTCAAGAGAGCCAGTCACACACAACTATGCAATCATCCAAATACAAAGCATCATCACATGAGTCGTATCAACAACTGGCACAATTTTCAAAAAGAAGATACTTTAGCAAATTCAAATGGGAAAAAAGGAAAAAGCAGCCCACACACGTAACTACTGACATGCAGAAATCAACTACAGACACCGCCAAATCTACTACAGAATCCGCCATGCATGAAAAACACACCAGATCATCAATGCAGGTACGCATACATACCAAGGCAATCTCTAAAACAATTTTATTTTATTCTTAAGGTAAAACATTATCCCACAATACATTCGTTTCTAGTCAGCTGAGGACAGCTTCTATTTTAAATCGGTGGCATGGTCGAATCACCTTAATAACTCATGATCGCTACCTAAGTCCCGTCACCCTCAACAAATCATGATCGCAACCTTCACCATATGAAGTACAGAGATCGATCATGGGAATACAAAGATCGATCATGGAAAAAAGAGGATTAAAATAGGCAAGTACAGGAATGATAGAAAGGATAGGTGCGGAAAGACGACAAGTAAGGATGCATAATATTCCACGATTTTGCATATAAGGAACCGCTCGGAATTCCCGAGAAGCAACAGACCAAAGCTAATGCGCTCACTCATCCAACATTGCAATCCTCGAGCCTATAGGCAGAGCCCCGACCAGTTGAAGGTATAAACCATATCCCAAAGTTCTGGTTTTGTCTTATTATAAATAAGATTCTAAAATGACAAAGGGTTTCAAGAAAAGTGAACTGGAAGATCACAGCGCCATTTATCAGAGCCCGAGAGTCCTGCAGATCATTCGCAATTCAAGATGGATGCCTTTCATCCTTGGAATGAGAGCATACGATACAGGGGTAGCTCAGGAGTTTGCAAGAAACCTAAAACATATCAAGGATGAACAGTACATCACCCAAGTAAAAGGGTTATGTATAAAATTGGATGAGGACATGATTGCCAAACACACTGGTCTACCAATGGGCCTGCATTGGAGCAGCAATGACCGGGAGGCAAACCAGCAAAAGAAACATTCTTTGAGCAGGGAGAGGTTTATGATGAAGACAAAAATGGAGTCAAAAGACTCCCCATGCCAGCACCATGGGATGAAATGGCTTCAATTGTCTAGAGGTAAATTACATGCACTAGGAGGTTAATTTATGTTCCCATTTTCCATTTTCGTATTTTGGAACTTCTCAGGAACAGGAGTCACATTTCATCAAACAACAACATTAACATTCTGTTTTACCTGCTCCAATCCCTAGCAGAAATGAGCAGGAAGGTGACTAAGGGAAAAGAGGATGCTTTGGCCCATCATGGGCTGATCAAACTAATAGTTAGTGAGGAACTAAAATCACAGATTCCAGAGCTCTCTTGGGAGGAGTTCATTGTGGTATCTGATGAGGACGTTCAAAGAATGAAGACTACGCCCTTGCCACCATAATCAAAAAGTAAGACCACCTCTATATCAGGGGCAAAAAGAAAAATTGACTTGGACAGTGTGGCCGACACCTTGTTAAAGATAAAACACTCAAAAGAGGACTCCCCCAAATCAGACCCAGGTATTCCTACCCGTAGTCAGGGGTCGAAGAGGCGCAACAAGAGATTCATGTAGGTATCTAAAATCCAAGTCTCTAAGGAGGAAGAAAGGGAACCCACCCCCCTGGTTACCAATGTGTCTAATGATGACATTGATCCTTTTATAAACCAGAAGGATCCCACTACAGATGAAGAAGAAGAAGAAGAAGAAGAAGAGGAAAAGAATGAAGAAGAAGAATAGGATGAAGACGAAGAAATGGATAAAGAAGAAGAACAGAGTTTACAAGAGCAAGGAAACCTCCAGGGGAATCCTCCAGAACATAATAAAAACCCCGAGGTCGTTACCCAACTCGCTAAGGCTGGGGCAGAATTGGAAAGGCTCATAAATGAGTTGGCAACGTTAAGAATTGGGCCAGGAAGCCAGCCCACACCTTCCCCATTCTCAGCCGAGAAGACACAAATCCTGAAGATGCATCATGCAGAAGAGCTGCGGCTGGCTGAGCATAAGAATTCAACGCTGCAAGAAAATATGGTTGAGGCACAAAACGAATTAGCAAAGAAAGGCCAGGAGATTACCAAATTAAAGGACGTTTTGGCCACTACTATCGGCATATATGATAGACTATGGGACCTCAGACCACCGTCGGCAATATATGCAGTTTATATGCAGGAGAAATGGGGCGAATTCCATCTCCAGAGGTTGAAGAAAGGACTCCTTATTGAGATAATCACTCCCAAAGAGTTTATGGATGTATCTTTGAACTCCACAGAGCTGGAAAAAGATCAATTGAGTGAGTTCTTCTTGCATAATTTCGTAGTTTCTGGCTCGCCCAACTGGTCGCCAAACCCACATGTGGGTGATTTCCAGTTAAGGGCATTATGTTCGTGGATGAACCACGAAATTGAGCGAGCCTAGGACTACCATCTCTATGTCGCATCCAAATGGAAAACCCCATTAATGATCAGACTAGAGCCAACTCACCCTGAAGGGATAATGTATAACCACAGGATCCTCACCCAGGACGAGGAACTGATACCCATTCTCCTTGCAAAACAATAGGAGGCTGTGACTCATTTTGACATTACAATTCGAAGCACACAGAAGGAAATTAATGAGTACATTAAGGAAACGCGGAGCAGGGTGGCAAACGAACTGAAAAGAAGAGAACTCCACTCTCCCCTCAGGCTTGATGATGCTCTTTTCAAAACCACACTCTACAAAGAATCCCTGGAAAGAAATAAACTTAGATGGATCGGGATGAGGCTGAATCCCCCATTCTTTCTTTCCCTAGTCATCAAGGAACAGATTAATGAAGAGGAAGAGAGGAAGGCATGGGCCAGGGAGGATCAGAATTTTGGATATCACAGGTAGGCAGGGATACCTAGAGTGGTAGCATGGGATATCAGGGAGGTCATCGACAAATTGAATAAGTCACACAAGGATGGGTGAATCCTTCAAGTATGGGAGAGAATGATGAGTCCAATTTTCAGGTATTTGATACACCTTTTTCCCGCAGTCAAGCTCAAGCAATGGCGAAGAAACACACTCATTTGTGGGAAAAATGTTTTACTTTAATTATTTAATGAATTTTTTTTATTATTATTATTCTTGTATGTTAAAATGCATATTCGATAAACTAATTCTGTGGAAACCGAGCGTGATTGAGTAGGTTCAGGGGCATTAAAGGATGAACGTGTAGAAGACTGTGGGATCACCAAGCTCAGCACCCTGTTTCCTGATTTATAGAGAACACACTCATGTTTAAGGGAAATCGACATTTAGACATTTAGTTAAGTTCAGCATTAAGAATTATATAAATATGGACCTCTCGGGTAGTGAGAGGTCTCTGTTGACATTTTGGAGAAACATTGTTTTAAGTTTTCTGCACTATTGAGATACTGCGAAGTTACAGACCTTCGTGAAGACATGGATTTTATATTTTAATAAGAGATTGATGTTAAATTCCAGCCAGCGTTTATAAGTTTCTTTCTCTCCTGAGTACGGGTTGGAGAGGGCCCCTCCAACACGTAAGTCAGGGGATTTCCATTTTCAGGTATTTTCCAATTATGTGTTTTACATTGATGAAAAGTTATATCGCATATGGAAGCGCTTGAATGATTTATTATTTCTGTAGTAATTTATAATACGTTCTGTAGTACAGCAAAACGGTTTCAGTAGTCCTGTAGCTGCTTTCTTTCAACGCACATTTTAACAAACGATTACATCTGTATTAGCTTTGCTTTCGAAAGTCAGGGTTTAGATCTGAGATTTATGAATGTTTCCCATCGTGATTAATTACTCTGATGTCTTAGTAAATAGATGTGTAGCATGAACGATTGCACTTCAATCTTAGTTTAGTATTTAAACGATTTAGATCAGAACTCCAGTTTTATGCATAAAGTAATTACAGACCTTGTTTTCTCCAATATTAAATAGATCTGTTATGGCATTTCACTTTCTAGGTTTACCATTCTGCACTTAGGTAACTTCATAAGATTATCTCTTCCACTTTCAGCATTTTAATTATTTAAAATAGATTTATTGCTTTTAGTATCTTCATTCTTTAAAAACAGACTTACTGCTTTCAGTACTTTAATTCTTTAAAATAGATTTATTGCTTTCCAGTATTTAACTCCCTAGGATAACTAGTTTTACATATTGAGTAGGCAACCCTTAGAACATCGATACCGACATCCAAATGTGACAAAGATTATCCTATAAGAGCACAGATAGTGCCTGCACCTCTAAAGTTTGTACATTCCCCGGGTTGACATTTAAAGTAGGCTCTTAGTATAGCTGCCCTCATTAGGCATCCATATTGGGAGCTCACCAGGGTGCTCAATGGCTACGCACACTTGGCCCCATCTTATGGGATTTTGCAGAACTTTGGATGCAGTTTTACACCAATGGACAGAAACACACATTGACAGGCTTACAACCAGGGTCTCTCAGCATCATCAGCTCGCATCGCATGGAAAAACTCCTTAAGAAGAATTCACATGGTGTAATCGCTCAAATCCATTCCATTCAAACGCAACCATCAGCGGTCTCCACTACTTCTTTGAAGCTACAATATATTCTGGATCGATATCCCGGTGTCTTTGCTGAACTAGTGGGATTGCCACCTTCAAGGCCAGAGGACCATCGTATTCAGCTCCTTCCTGGAAGCGTTCCTCCCAACATCAAACCCTATAGCTACCCATTTCACCAAAAAATAGAGATTGAAATGCTCGTCCAGGACTTACTGAAGCAAGGTATTATTCGCCCAAGCACTAGTTCCTTTTCTTCACCAGTTCTTCTCATCCGCAAAAAAGATGGGTCATGGAACCTTTGCATTGACTTCCGAGCACTTAATCACCTCACTATCAAGGACAAGTTTCCAATTCCTGTTGTTGATGAGCTTCTTGATGAGCTTCATGGTGCTCAATTTTTCTCCAAGTTGGATCTTCGTTCTGGGTATCATCAAATTCGGGTTCATGAGGATGATATCCCTAAAACAGCTTTCCGCACACATGATGGCCACTATGATTTTTTGGTCATGCCCTTTGGCCTCACAAATGCTTCTTCCACATTCCAGGCCTTGATGAATAAAATATTTCGGCCCTACTTGCGGAAATTCATTATGGTATTCTTTGATGATATCCTCATCTACAGTAAAACCTGGGCGGAACATCTCCAACATCTAGATCTTGTAATGAAACTTTTCTCTGACCATCATCTCCATGCCAAACAGTCTAAATGTGTTTTTGGAGAGCAGGAAGTCGAGTATCTCAGGCACATTATCTCAGCAGAAGGGGTTTGCGTGGATCCTGCCAAAATCACTGCCATGAACAATTGGCCGTGTCCTCAGACACTCAAGAGCCTTCATGGTTTTTTGGGGTTGACTGGCTACTACCGCAAGTTTGTGAAGGATTATGGGAAGATTGCAGCTCCATTAACTACTCTATTGAAAAAGGATGCTTTTACATGGACACATGCTACTGAGTGTACATTTGACAAACTGAAACAAGCTATGTGTACTACACCTGTTCTAGCTATGCTTGATTTTTCCAAGCCCTTCACTATTGAGAGTGATGCTTGCGGCAATGGACTTGGTGTTGTTCTCCTTCAAGATGAACACCCCAATACGTTCACCAGCAAAGCCCTTTTCAGGTAAGAATTTAACTGCCTCTACATATGAGAAGGAAATGATGGCTATTTTGCATGCAGTATAGAAGTGGTGCCCATACTTATTAGGGAATCATTTCTGCATCAAGACTGATCACCAGAGTCTGAAATATTTCCTGGAACAACGTGTATCCTCCCCAACACAACATAAATGGGTTAACAAACTCATGGGTTATGACTATGAGATCACTTACAAGAAGGGTAAGGACAGTATTGTGGCGGATGCTCTTTCTCGCACATTTGATGACCAAGGTTCTCTTTCAGCTATTTCTATGCCTGTTCCAAATTGGTTGCAATCTGTTTAATAGGGCTATGACAATGACTCTTCATTATCTCAAATCATTCAACGCTTGGCCAACAACCCTTCTGTTGTACCACATTACTCTTGGGATGGTGCTTCCCTGAGATACAAGGGTCGTCTGGTGCTTCCCTAGAGCACAGATATTCAAGAGGTTGTCTTCTATGAACTCCATGCTTCTCCATCGGCAGGGCACTCTGGGTTCCTCAAAACGTATGAGCGGGCATGGCGTAACTTCTTTTGGAAGGGCATGAAAAGGACAATTCAATAAATGGTGGCTGAATGTGATACCTGCCAGCGCAATAAGGGTGAAACGACACTCCTTCCGGGATTGCTCGAACCCTTTCCCATACCTACATGGATTTGGACAGATATTTCTATGGATTTCATTGAAGGGCTCCCTAAGTCTGGAAGGAAGACAGTGATTTTGGTTTTGGTTGATCGCCTCTCCAAATATAGTCATTTTTGTGCTCTCAGCCATCCCTATACATCCTCCTCAGTCGCTCAAATTTTCCTGGACCAGATCTTTCATCTTCATGGCATCCCTTCTTCCATTGTCTCGGATCGTGATGCGACTTTCACCAGTCATTTTTGGACAGAACTATTTCGCCACACTGGCACCAAACTGAAGATGAGTTCAGGGTATCACCCACAAACAGATGGTCAAACTAAAATTATCAATAAATGCTTGGAAACTTATCTTCGTTGCTTCACCTATGAACAACAACATTAGTGGGAAAAGTGGCTCCCTCTCGCTGAATTGTGGTACAATACCTCTTACCACACTGCCTCTAAAATGACCCCATATGAAGTAGTCTATGGTCAGGCACCGCCAGTTCTTCTTTCATACACCTCCAACAGTTCACCAGTTCAGGCAGTTGACACAGTCCTTCACAACCGTGATTAGATTCTTCGCATTTTGCGAGACAATCTTCACATGGCAAGAAATCTCATGAACCAACAAGCCGATCAACACCATTCTGAGCGCACTTTTCAAGCAGGTGATATGGTTTTTCTTCGTCTCTATCCGTACAAGCAATCCTCCCTGAAACTCAAAGGGAGTCATAAGCTCTCTCCAAAGTTCTATGGGCCATATCGGATTCTTGAGAAGATTGGGTCCGTTGCTTATAAATTGGAACTTCCTCCTTCTTCCCGCATTCATCCAATATTTCATGTCTCTTGTCTAAAGAAAGTTCTTGGCACCAACATCAGAGGAAAAAATATTTTACCCGAACTGGATAATGAAGGATCCATCCTTTTGGAGCCGGAAGCCGTCCTCAATAAGCGCACTTGTCAGCTTCTCTCTCGCTCTATCAGAGAGGTATTAATTCAGTGGCATTGCATGCAACTAGAGGATGTGACATGGGAACCACTCCTTCAGATTCAACAACAATTTCCACATCTAAGGCTTTGAGGACAAAGCTTTTTCTAAGGGGGAGGGGATGTTAGGAACCCATGTCTTTACTTTGTTAGTATATTGTTTTTGGACGCATATGCTTTGTAAGTCGTCCCGTAGTATTTGTTGATCCATAGTTGTGTTATTGTTGTTTGGCGCATATGCTTTGTAAGTCGCCCATAGTATTGTTGATCCATAGTTTGTATTGGCCCATGGTTTTGACCCATAGTATTGGCACCTAGACTTACTATATAAGTGTGTGTTGAGGCTTATGAAGGCACTGTGAAGTTATTTGTATTGAGCTTGCTCAAAGGATGTTGCCCCCTCGAAGTGGCCTGCGATCAATAAAAGTGATTCTGAGTGTTGATAATCCTGCTATCTTGTGTATTTTGACTAATCAATTGTTGCAGGTTCTTCACAGATCACAGTCCGGAATCAGTATCCCATTCCTCGAATTGATGACCTTCTGGATCAGCTCAAGGGTGCCAAATATTTCAGTAAGATTGATCTGAAGTTTGGATATTATCAGGTGCTAAGTGAGTAGACAATTGTATGTAAGACTTTCTTCAAATTCAGGAAAGGCCTTTTTGAGTGGTTGGTCATGCCTTTCGACTTGACTAATGTTCCAACAACATTCATGAGGAAGATGGACTATATTCTCTGTCCATTCAGCAATTCTTTTGTGGTCGTATATCTATATGATATCCTCATCTATAACAAAACATGGGTAGAACATTTGTAACACATCCAATAGGTCCTCAGCACCCTGTGACAACACAAGTTATACGCTAATTTAGAGAAGTTCTCATTTGGCATGGAAAGGGTTCAATATTTTGGGATACATCCTAGATGAACATCGTGTGCATGTGGATCCATCCAAGCTCCAATCCATTCATGATTGGCCAACCCCAAAAACTCTCACGGAGCTTCGCATCTTCCTAGGCCTTGCCAAATTCTATCGCATATTTGTGTTGGGATTCAGAACTATATCTATATGCAATGGGGTTTATAAGATTGTTGTGAAAATATTGACTACTCGGCCGAAGCCTTTTCTTTTGGCTTATATGTCTCTCGAGCAATTTGTTTTTTTTAAGGGGCATCTTATACACGAGGCAATTGGTGAAACATAGGAAGGGCTTCATCCCATCAGAGTAAAAAATCTTCAAGTGGAAACTATCAAGCTGGATCTTTCGAAAGCTTATGATAATACTTCCTGGCTCTTTCTTCGAATGGTTTTGCTGCATATTGGTTTCAATTTAGAACTTACCAACTAGACAATGGCTTGTGTTATTTCTCCTGTTTCTTCGGTTATGATCAATGGGTTTGGAACTCCATTTTTTAAGGCCTCCCATTGATTTTGTCAAGGATGTCCTCTCTCTCTCTCTATATCTCTTCTTGTTAGTTATTGAAGGTCTCAGTTGATCCATCATTTACGAGCGCTCAAGGAGGAATATTAGGGGTATTTCCTTTAACGACCATGAAGTTCTTACACATTTGATGTTTGTGGATGATCTTTTTATATTTTGTAGAAAGGATGTAGAAGAGTGTATTCGACTGAGAGTTATTTTAGACTGTTTCTGTAAGGCAACTGGTATGGAAATCAACATTACAAAATTGGCCCTGTATATGTTGAATTATTAGGTGGGTTCTCAATGTTTCTAGTAATAAATTTCCATACGACTGACATATAATGGAGGAGGGTATCCCTTATCTAGGTTTCACCTTATAACCTAACATATATGGGATCAAGGATTGGATTTGGCTCATTGAGTGGGTTGCTGGGAAGGTGTATTTTTGGTGCAATCATTGGCTATATAGAAGTGGTAGATTGGTATTGGTGAAATATGTTCTTGAAGCAATCCCGATTTATTGGAATCTATTGGCAAACATTCATGTTAGTACATTGCACTTGATTAAGAGATTTTCTTTAACTTTCTTTGGAGAAATGACCAGGTTGGTAATTCGCTACATATTGTTAAATAGAAGGTCTTAGCATCCCCTAAAAGACTTGGTGGGTGGGGGATGAAGAATATTTTTCTTTTTAATAAGGCGTTGGTTGCAAAACCTCCATGGAATTGTTTGAAAAAGGATAGTATGTGGAAGAGGATATTGGTGGCCAAGTATGTATCTCCTGCTTTAGTGATGGACTGGATTAGGAGTAGGGATAAATATGTCACTCTGTTCTCCAACTAGTGGAGAGAACTTACTAATACATTTAAGGTACTAGTATGCCACTTGGCATGGAAGGTTGGGAATGGTAATTTGGTGCGGATCGGAAAAGATGCCATTTATGGGATTTCTAATGAGCGGTTGCTGTTGGATGGCCTCATTGAGCACTTACAAAGCAGGGGATACACCACGTTGAACAGGATTGCAAAGACTAGGGGATACAACACATGGAGCCAGGAATGGATGGGGGCAGAGGAACTTGGTCTTCTGGGTATTTGGAGATCCTATTGGGATTCATTCATTTCTATGCTGGTAGCAGGACATGTTTTTCTCTGTAGGGAGGAGGATGTTATTTTTTGTAACTATAATCCTTCGGGAGGTGATTACAGTGCTAAGTTGGGCTACGAGTCATTATTTCATACGGTACTTCATCCTCTATGGTGGTGGAAGGAGATATGGAAGATTAAAGGCCCTCCCAAAAGTATTCTTCATTTTTGGTTAATGTTGATCAACAAAGTGTTAACGTGGGATAAATTACAATGCTTCAGATTTTAGGGTCTTGGGATATGTTTCTTGTGTAGGAAAGAGAAAGAGTTTGTAATGCACCTTTTTGTCGAGTGTTCCTACGTCAAATTTGTTTTGGAGGGAGGTTGGAATATTGTCGAGTTGTTATGTTCCATGGGAAGGACCTTCGGCCGAACTCTGTTATCAAGAATTGTTTCACTCTAGGGAAGGAAAGGTGTTCAAGGTTCTCCTGATCATTGTGTCTTGGGGTGTTTGGCTGGCCAATAATGCGGCAGTGTTTAGAGATAAGTCTATTTCTAGTTTGCAGGTAGCATCCCAAGCTGCTATATGAAATGTTGCTTATAAGTCACTGCACAAATCCAATACAACTAAAATTTATGTGGCTTCGGCGCTTGATGCTTGTAGGCCTTGGGATTTCTTTGATGGGGATAGCCAGGATTATAATTTGGTTAGTGGTTTCGGCTTCATGCTGTATTTGGATGCTCATCACTTTTACAAAGGATGGGAAGGTTTGGGTTCTGGAACCAACAATCAAGCCGAGTTTAAAGCTCTCTTTTTTCTCCTAAAGGTGGCCTTCATGTTGTTTATCCTCAATCTGCAGATCTTGGGTGATTCTGAGTTAGTGATCAAGTCTATGTAGGGGCATTCGTTGGTTTCTCATGATGGACTATTTTATTTGATGAATCAACTGAAAATAGTGAGAGATTTCTTCAAAGATAGAAGAGTCCTCCATTAATATGGGTGAGAATGCTCTAATAATGATAGAAGAATCCTCCATTAATATCTTGAACATGATGCTTTTGTCTTTCAACGTAAAAAAAAACCTTTATATACTACTTTCGTTTTTTCCTTGTTGCCAGTTATTCCTAGACTCCATGGACTCCAAGCATACTTTGCTTCCTTTTATCCTCTCAAAATTATGAATGATCCTCTCACCTACCAATTCTAATAAAATTTAATAATTTAAAATATAATATACTTTTAATTTAAAATATTTCATCTTTTACCTACCCATTCTAATAAAATTTAATAATTAATAATATAATATACTTTTAATTTAAAATATTTCATATTTTACCTACCCATTCTAATAAAATTTAATAATTAAAAATATAATATACTTTTAATTTAAAATATTTCAAATTTCATGACTGCTTAATTTTGTTTTCTTTCCTTTAAAATAAAATTAATAAATAATAATATATTAAAAAAGTTAATACTTTTATAATTTTATAAGCATTGCCCAATAAGATTTGATTCATAAGATATATTTTTGGAGGAAATGCAAATATTTTAAAAGTAAATACAAGGTAAAGGAGTTGTTTGTTTAGGTAAGCATTATAAAGAGGAATATAGAAGTGAAATGAGTCCTTTTGAAAAGAAGCATACAAATCAAAAAGGTAAAGATTGAGTGATGTTTAGTTTTTTTGGTTAGTTATAATATTTATGTTGTAAGTATTTTTCGGTTGTAAGTGGGATATATTTTATATTTTATATTTATTTATTTTACAATTTTTACAATATATTTTGGTAGAATCTTAATAAAAATATATTTTGAATATCTATTATGTTTGTTAGTAATTTATATGGATATTAATTAAATATTTTATTTTTTATTGGAGTTATTTTAGAAATTTTTAAAAATTGAATGATTTGTTATTGGGATTTGAGTTTTGATATTTTAGATTGATTCACATATTTTAAAGGTTTTTTAAATTATATGTGTGAATTGTATTTTTAACATATTGAAATGAAAACATTTTGAAAAGAAAATAAGAAAAAATGCCATTAAAAAAGAGGTTTTAGTTAATACTTAGTACATACTTTCCCCACGACGAGTGCCATGGGCCAAGGATGAGCACCTCAACAAATGGACACTTGACATAATAAGGAGGAGGTCTGGGTTGGTGGGTGGGTAGGTGGCCACCCCCACTCAGCTGATTATAATGTTTCGAAGGCGACCATAATTAACCACCTTAAAAGATTGTACCTACTCATAATCAGACTTTGTTATGTTGTGCGAAGCTCTGCGATTTTCCCTATTTGAATGGTTCGGTGATTTGTGAGAGTTCAGGAAATGAGAGCATGGTAATTCAAAGGGTGAGCAAGACACTGACTAAGTAAGGTCGAAACAAAAGCATCTTCCCTTTTATAATTCTTAGCTGCGTCAAATTGGGAAATCCATAAAGCAAGATTTTACCAGTGCTCTTGTTTTGTGACTTCAGTCTCTATGACGGTGGAAAGGTGGTTGGGCTCTGGTTTGTTCAGAACATCACCATGGTGCGCACCAAGACCACGAAGTGGAAGACGACCATCAAACCCAAGTGACCCCACGTGGCATGGGTTCAAAGAAGAATTGGACAATGCGAGGGGATATTTCGAAGACAGGGTCCGCCCCTCAACCAGGGCTCACATCGTAGGCCTAAAGAGATGAGTGAGGAATGAACGATGAAGCCTAGATGCCAGTAGGATGGAAGATGGATTCAAGAGTCTAATGGAAGAGGAAAGCACGTCGGATACTAGAGAGATGCAGCACGCCAAAACGTTGTGACTATTTTGGTGCATGAAATCCATGCTCGACATGGCCATGGAATATTTGTTGAAAGGAAAAACAAAAGAGGACATGGGGGTTTGCAGATGGAATCCTGTTTGGATGAGTTGGAGGAAGGCATGAAGTGGCTCGCTCGCAACTAGATGATCCTAGACGTGCACACCAACTCCAAGTTGGACACTTTGGCACGTTAGCTAATGGGAAAGAGGTTCAGCAAGCTGTCACAAGTTCAACAGGCCCATCCATACTTGAGGTACCAACGCTGCCTTGAGGTAGTCAAGCACGCGACTAAAACATAGAATTCAAGTCATGCTCGCTCCGTTATTATTATCTCTGATGAAGATTAGGTTTAATTTATGGTACAGGGTGTTCAACATTGGTCTCCCCTGTCACATTTTTTTATCATAACCCCCGACCTGTGGGGGATCTTCATACATGCTCCCTCCTTTATTGTTATCTCTGATGAAGATTAGGTATAATTTCTAGTATAGGGTGTTCAACACTGGTCTCCCCTGTCACATTTTTTATCATAACCCACGACCTGTGGGGGATCTTTAGACTTGTTGGTAGTATTTTCCATTTAGAGTCTTGGCTCAAACTCAATTGTTTTTGGGCTTTATGTTTGAGGTCCCTAGGATAAACTTTTCATGGTTTTGATGTTCTTTCTCTATCATCTGTACACATCCTACAGAATGGATCTCTGATTATACAGCTATGTACAATTTTTATTTTTTGATAGTGTAATATAATATCGAATTAAAAAAAAAAAACGAAAAAAATAACAACTTAGCACATGCTATCTATATAAATCTTATAGTTATACAATAATGAAAGATACAAGTGAAAGTTCTTTCTTTGTGTATACCATCTTTTTTTATTATAATAAATGTCTAGTTGTAGATCATTTGTAATTTGTTTGTATATTGAAATATGTTGTAATATTTTTGTAAAAAGGATTAAGATGTAAGCTTGAATTGTTACCTAAATATGTTAGAAAGTGTTCATTGTCTATACTTTCCTCTTTTAACTAAAGCACCTTGGTTCCTATTCCTTTTATGAAGTTAAGAAACAATGCTTTTAAAGTAGAAGACATAATGTCCTTGGTAGGTTTCTCTCACACTTGATTATTGGGACCGTACTCTAGGACACTTTCCTTATGGTGTTCAAGGCAATGTCTTCAAATCTCTATAGTACAAAAAACATTACACATATTAAATTTATTTCAACATGATGTGTATTTTATCCTAGCCATGATGCATACATCTAGACACTTTGTGTTGTTTATATATATGAAATATAAAAATTAATTAATATTTAAAAAAATTATCTAATTTTATAAAGAATAAACATTTTAAAAAATAAATATATTGTTTTTTAATGCCCCTACGAGGACATATGGTAACATGTTTATTGTAATATTTTGAATATAAAATGTAACAATTTTTCCCAATACTAATGTTTATGTTAAACATACTATTGGAGCTTTAATATTAAAATATATTTTAAATATTTTTTTTATTTATTATGTGGTCTACTCCGTATATTGATTTCCATCCTCCCGCTATAGATGTGGCATGTGCATACCTCATTATTTATAACTATCTCATTGCATGGTTAAATCATTGTAGTGTAAGAGGACAACTCTATTAATTGATTTTCATCTTCTGGCTTGAGGCATGTATGATGTGCATACCTCAATATTTATAACTAACTCATTGCATGGTTAAATCGTTATAGTGTAAGAGGACAACTTTATTAATGAGACCTATTAACCAAATCCCAAGGGTGGGTCTTACAAATTCTAAAATATCTTTCATTTGCTTTTGAAAATCCTTAGATTGAAGTTCTCTCTCCTTACTTTGGTGGGAGAGTAAGTTTTCTAATTTTTAGCTAGATTATAACTTTTCACTATTTAGAATATGTAAAAATGGAATCAATGTCCTAAAAACCTCTACTCTACTCTTATTTATGCAATTTTAACACTTTTAGGTTTTAAAATTAAGAAAGAAAAAAAGTTGTTTAAAAATTAGAGATTTGGTTCAACAAGGTTTTTCACTAAGTTTTTTATTTTACAAAATCTGAATTTAATTGTGTATGGTAGAAACAGATTCAATAACGTAGAATGTAGACATTTTAGACAACGTAGAATGTAGACATTTTAGACTACGCAGAGAAAAAATCCAAATTAATCTCATTCTGATAAACATATGATTTCGTTTTCATCGCATAGATATCCCATCACAAAGTGTACGCAGGTTGTAGGCACCTTGTTTACCATGAATAGTAATAGAGTTCATGAAATTCGTGGAATCGAGACTGTACTTGGTATCCCAAACGTAAGAAGAGTTGGGCAATGTCATCTAAAACCTTCTCTTATAGATTTTCAAATGGCTCTTATAAAATTGAATTAGTTTGGCACATGTTTGGCCACTCGAAAAAAATGATGGAGATCTGGAGCTTGCTAGGAGATATTGATAGACATCCATTTGTCACTGGACACGTGGTTTATATTTAGGTTTGTAGGTTTGTGTTTGAGCAGTTCATGATTGCAATGTATACAATTATAGCACGGAATAGATAATTATTTGAATTTTCCATGGTGTGAGGTGAATGTTGGGAAAATTGCCCTCAAAACCTATACCATGTCAACAACAAATTCAAACCACTGGTGGTCGAAAGGGGCAAATAAAGTTGGCAAATTCAAACCAGTCAAACCACTGGTGGTCGAAAGGCAAATTAAAGGTGGGAAATTCAAAGCAGTGGTGGTATGGGATATGAATGGTAAATTAAATGTGGACAGAGCCCTGACCAAGTTTAGTGGTGTCCATTCATTTATTATTTTTCAAGTGTGGGAATCTTTGCATAGGAATCCGCACAAAGCCTTTTTGACTGGGAGATAGAATTGACCGGTGCTTGGTCGGCCATTACAAGAACGCGTGTTCATACACCAGCAGAAACGACGGGAGAAGGTTTCAATCCACTGGATGACACCTTTTAACCCACTAGAGGAGAATAAAGTGGTGTCATCTTTTTCACGGTAGATGGCTTGAACCAGTGGATGGTCGACCACTACGAAAACGCGTGTTCATATACCGTCCTTTCAGTTTTCCTTTAGCTGGCCGCCTGTCCACGTGGTTATTGATCCCCTCCATTGTATAGTTGTCCACCGATAACTCTTTGGACTCGGTACATTTCCTTTTGACTCCAGGAAGGTCTGGCGCGCTTAGTGGTCGGCCACTACGAAACGTGCGTTCAGACATCAGAAAAAAAGTGGGAAAGGTCTGGTGTGTATTGCTATATTCATGATATCTGCACAGCATCCGATCAGCTTGTTTTCCACTGTAATTTCCCCAGGGCTTAAGATCGAAAAGTGCTAATTTATTTCCAATTGGCAATGGCTGCATCCGCCTCCACCTCCTCTGATCCTAACAGCAACAGCTCCCCCTTTGACGTGTTTATAAATCATCATGGTCTCGATGTCAAGAAAACCTTGGCGAGCCATCTCTACCAGCGCCTTCATTCTTACGGATTGAAGGTCTTTCTAGATCAGCCGGAATCGCAACGAGGAGATTATTTCACCTCTCAAATAGAAGGGGCTATTCGAGAAGCCTCTATTCATGTTGCTATTTTCTCCAAAAGATACGCAGAGTCAACCTGGTGTCTAAATGAGCTCCTATGGATGTTGCAATCAAAGGGTTTGATAATTCCAGTGTTTTACGATGTGAAACCTGCGGAGCTTAGGTGGCCACAGGGAGTGTATGCTGAAGCCCTGCATAAACTTGAAGAAAAGACCACGGCTGATCCTCAAACTCAAGGACAGAAGTCGCGACACGACCCAGCGACTGTTGAGCAGTGGAGAAGCGCTCTTCACACGGTTTCTCTAATAAGCGGCTTCGAGCTAAAGGAGTGTAACGGGTACGTACACACAGTTCTGTCTCTGTATTTGTGTTACCTAATGTTGAATAGATATACATAGACTTCTGTTTCTCACTAGCTATATTTATTCTTATGTGAACAACCAGTGATGAGGGGATCTTGCTGAAAAATGTAATGGAAAGAGTGTTGAGATACGTGAAGAAACCATTGGATGTAGCCAAATATCCAACGGGTTTAGATGAAAAGATAACCGAGTTTGAAAATGAAGTTTTATTGCCGCATCTGCAAAGTGGAAAACCTCAGATCTTTGGGATTGTTGGATTGGGTGGCGCAGGAAAGACAACACTAGCAAAAGAACTCTTCAATAGAAAGAGTTCACAATACAACAAATGTTGCTTTCTATCTGATGTAAGAGAAAGTGTAAATAAAGGTTTTTTAATTTCATTGCAGACTGATCTTCTTAAGATCTTGACTGGAACTGATTTGCAAATACACAATAAGGATGAATCTACAGCAATGCTTAAAAAGCATCTCTCTTCTCAGCAGATTTTATTAATTTTAGATGATGTAGATAAGGTAGATCACCTTGATGCCCTTGTGCCAAATCAAACTTCCATCCACTCAGATAGCTTAATATTGATTACATCTCGAGATAAAGATGTTTTGACAAGAAGAGGAGTAGAAGCATCATCAATTTTTATGTTAAACGGGCTTAATGAACAACACTCCCTGGAGCTCTTCTGCTGGCATGCCTTCCGGCGGTCGTATCCAATCCCAGAATTTGAAGATTTGACTGAGAAGTTCGTGAACGCTTGTAATGGATTGCCTTTGTCATTAAAAGTGTTCGGGGCACTTCTATGTGGAAAACACACGTCTTTTTGGCATCAGCAGTTGGATAAACTTGTAAAGATACTTCCCACTGAGATACTTGAAAGACTTCGAATTAGTTACGAAGTCCTCGATCCAGAAGAAAAACAGATATTCTTAGATATTGCATGTTTCTTCATAGGAAAAGATAGGGATACGGCCATCAGAATATGGAATGGCTCAGGTTGGGGAGGCGAGTTGGGGTTTCAAACTCTACAAAACAAGTGTCTGGTCGAAGTGGTGAATTGGAACCGATCTGCATGGACTGAGATACGTATGCATGACCATGTGAGAGACTTGGGAAGAGCTGAAGCCCGTGTTTCGCAACCACTTCGGTTTTGGCGTATTGATGATTTGTTGCAGCAATCATCTGTAAGTAGTCAATCATTCGAGCTTTATCATATTATTCAGTAAATATCCGGGTTCAATTTTGTTGTTCTTCATTATTTTGCAAGAACAAACATGTAATAACTATCATTTTTGGATAATGGACAGGTAATAACGGTGCGGGGAATTAGAATGGCTCTGAGTGAATATCATGATGATGAAGAATTTGACTTAGAGGGTATACAAATCAGGAGGTTGCAACTTGTTGAACTTGTTGATACTGAAGGTATTTTCTTGGAACGCATTCTGAAGAGGGTGAAATCCCCAGATCTCATATGGCTCTGCTGGAAACATTGTCGATACTCTTCCCTGCCTTATTGGATTCCATTGAAAAAGTTAAGGGTTCTTCAAGTGTCTTACAGCACATTAAAAACACTGTGGCAACCAGACTCACAGGTAAAATTGAAATTCGTTGTCTAAACGTGTGTTAAGTGGTTAGAATCACCCGAGCGAGTTATATAAATGTCTTTCTTACAGTTAAAAGACGTGAACATTTTGCAGGCACCTTCGCACTTGCCAGTATGTTTGGAGGAGTTGAGGTTATATGGATGTGGTCAGCTGAAGAGCATACAGGGTTTGGCACAGCTGACAAAGCTTCATCTGTTAGATGTTCGATGGTGCTCCGAGTTGGAAGACCTGCCAAATATGGAAACATTGGCATCTTTGGAGCACTTGTTGGCAGATCGATGCGTGAAGCTGAAGAGCATACGGGGGTTGGAGCACGCGACAAAGCTTCAGACCTTAGATGTTAGCAGGTGCACCGAGTTAGAAGAGTTGCCAAATATGGAAACATTGGTATCTTTGGAGGTGTTGCGGGCAAAGGAATGCGTGAAGCTGAAGAACATACGGGGGTTGGAGCACGCGACAAAGCTTCAGATCTTAGATGTTTGCGGGTGCACCGAGTTAGAAGAGGTGCCAAATATGGAAACATTGGTATCTTTGGAAGAGTTGTGGGCAAAGGGATGCGTGAAGCTGAAGAGCATACGGGGGTTGAAGCACGCGACAAAGCTTAAGAAATTAGATGTTTGCGGGTGCACCGAGTTAGAAGAGTTGCCAAATATGGAAATGCTGATATGTTTGGAGGAGTTGTGGGCAGAGGGATGCGTGAAGCTGAAGAGCATACGGGGGTTGGAGCACGTGACAAAGCTTAAGAAATTAGATGTTTGCGGGTGCACCGAGTTAGAAGAGTTGCCAAATATGGAAACATTGGTATGTTTGAAGGAGTTGTGGGCCAAGCGATGCGTGGAGCTGAAGAGCATACGGGGGTTGGAGCACGCGATAAAGCTTCATATGTTACATGTTTGCGGGTGCACCGAGTTAGAGGAGCTACCAAATATGGAAACATTGGTATCTTTGGAGGAGTTGTGTGCAGCGGGATGCTTCAAGCTGAAGAGCATACGGGGGTTGGAGCACGCGACACAGCTTCAGAGGCTAGGTATTAGCGGGTGCACCGAGTTAGAAGAGGTGCCAAATATGGAAACATTGGTATCGTTGGAGGAGTTTCACGCAGAGGGATGCGTGAAGCTGAAGAGCATACGGGGGTTGGAGCACGCGACAAAGCTTCAGTTTTTAGATGTTCGTTGGCTCTTTAAGTTAGAGCAGGTGGAAGGTGTTGAACATTGTCTCCAGAAGTTGAGGAAGGTTGATGTCTCCGGATGTCCCAAATTACATTGTCAGGTGTGGGACTAGTCGTCCAGACTCCAGCTCCCCTGACTGATGGAAACCACAGCAAAAAGAGATGGGGCGGTTCACAATTGGGTTGGATTTTATTTATGTAAATTTAAAACAACACGATTGTAACGAAGATGAAAATGCCGTCCCGATTTATATCAGATCACTATGAAATCTTCTTGTACTGTTGTCCTTTTTGTTTTCAGATTTTATTAAATTAATTAACCATCTTTTTGAATTAACCATATTTTGTTAACCATCTTTTTAAATTCAAAGTCAGGCTTCAATTAAATTATTTATTTAATAAACTGTATTTATATAGAAGTGTTTTGTTAACCTATTTTCCTTAAATTCAAAAGTCAAAGTTAAGTTTTAGTGATTCATTTTGTAATAATACGTGTAGTGGCAACCTTTTCGGTTTCAGGTTAGATAGGTTGGACTTATTATTAATTTTTCATACATATATAGAGTTTAAACAAATTTAGAGTTTTTTTTAAGTTTCTCATTATTTATTATATGTATATAGTTCTTTATTATATGTATATAGTCTTTTAGCAGTTTATTTTTTAAATGAGAGAAGATTGTATAAACACGATATTATATGGTTTTGATAACGAGGGATGCTTGAAGACAATGGCATTGGCATTGGACATTATTGAGAGGTTTTTTAGTTTCTCACTATTTATTATATAAGTAGGGAAGCTTGAAGACAATGGCATTGGCATTGAACATTATTGAGAGGTTTTTTAGTTTCTCACTATTTATTATATAAGTAGGGAAGCTTGAAGATAATGGCATTGGCATTGGACATTATTGAGAGGTTTTTTAGTTTCTCACTATTTATTATATAAGTATACAAGTAGGGAAGTTTGAAGACAATGATCAATGATATTGGACATTATTTAGAGGTTTTTTAGTTTCTCACTATTTATTATAAAGACATATATAGAGGCTCTGTAAAAATGCTATAATGCTATAAGTATATGAAAAATATACATGTATAAAAAATGAAAAATATATATACTTACATAAATGAAAAATGTACATGATTCCATCAGTTCAATTTAAATAACCATGACCTCGCAAAGATAAAGATCCATGGCACCGGCGTTTTTAAAATTTTAAAGCGTTATTACCTAAAGGTAATAAAACCTCTGGATAGGCTCCGAAGGTAGGAGGAGATGGAGACCTTCCCCTAATCTTGACAGAGGAGCCCGCTATCTAGAAAGGTCTGAAGGGTTTTACTAAATACTTTAAACCCTAACCAAGATCTACTCCTATGCAAGAAATTAAACTTAATGCACAGCGGAACTTAGAAATTAAGTTTAATGCATAGCGGAACTTACTTTCCATCTTCAAAGGTCGCGGACAGCGTCTGGTCTTGACTTGAGTTGTTGGCTCTCGAATCCTTCCAAGAACTTGCAATCCTTTTCTCTGGAGAGTATCCTGTCTTCAATGGAGCAGACAATTTTTCTGGATGATTGCAAGCCTTGGAGACTCAGCCCTTTTATAGCAGTGCCAAAGAAAAAGATTCTAATCCTAGGGCTGCTGAAATTTAGCTAATACTTGGGAAACAAGTCCAAAAGAAATCTGGAGTTTCCGATTTTATAAAAAACTTCAAATCGGGAAACTTCAGAAAAAACTGAAATAAATGAGAATAAATTCTGATTTCCTTATTTAGCTCAATTTACTGCTATTATTTTAATCAACTATGATCGGTCCATTAACAATTATAATTGATTAACATTATTCTATATGTATTTGTATCCAAATCCTTATTTAAATACGTATAATGCCATGACTTAATTAATCACATTGTTTGGCATGTTTTAATCATTACATAAATGTAATCTTTCGACAGTATTTGATATCATAATCATAATGCACGTATGTCCAACTTAATTATTGTAATTTAGACGTCTCTAAATCCAACAATCTCCCACATGGACAAGTGCAACCTTTTGATTATATATCCTTAACTTTATTGCATGCAACTTTTCTGTCTTTCTTATCGTATTTCTTAAACAATTCTGTCCATCAATTATGCTAACAAAGGACTTAAGCAGCACTTGTCACATTTATTCGCAACTAAACCGACATAAATCACGCTGCCAACATAACTGAATGACATGAATCTGATTTGGACATATAGTTTAGAAATTACACGCAAGTGTGATTATACGTGCCTATTTCTAATTGAGTCACCTTTACTTTACTGTATGAGGTCAAAAATTAAACTTTTAAAGAAAGAAATAATGAAACCGAAACTGAATGCAACTTGTATATATCATCAAAATTGTTTACAATTGCATTACATAGAACATCAAAAACAAAACTTAAAACATATTCAGACTCCCACATTTTCTAACTATCCTAAATAGATATTACACCCATACGGGCAACATGTTCGTGAAACTTCTTGGGTGGTAATCCTTTAGTAAGAGGATCAACAATCATGGAGTCTGTACCTATGTGTTCTATACATAATTCATTATTCTGCACTCTCTCTTTTACAACCAAAAACTTAATATCGATGTACTTTGACTTTGACGAACTTCCGTTGTTGGTTGCGTATAACACTGCTGAATTGTTGTCACATAATAATTTGAGTGGTTTCTGAATAGAATCCACAATTTTCAGACTTGTGACGAAGTTCTTCAGCCATACGCCATGATTAGATGCTTCATAGCATGCAACAAATTCAGCTTCCATAGTGGAGGAGGCCACCAATGACTGTTTAGCGCTCTTCCATGACACGGCACTGCCTGCCATCATAAAGATGTATCCTGATGTTGACTTCATGCTGTCGACACATCCTCCAAAATCAGAATCAGTATATCCAATGACCTCGAGCTGTTCCGATCTCCGATACGTGAGCATAAAGTCCCTTGTTCTCTTTAGATATCTCAACACTCGCTTGGCTGCCTTCCAGTGTTCCATACCTGGGTTACTCAAATATCTCCCTAGCATTCCAGTGATGAACGCAATATCTGGACGCGTGCATACTTGTGCATACATGATGCTACCCACGGCTGAGGCATAGGGAATATCTTTCATGATGTTTTTATCTAAGTCAGTTTGGGGACATTGTTTTAGACTAAACTTATCTCCTTTTGATACAGGGGTATCTCCTGGTTTGCTGTTTTCCATGCCAAATCTTGTTAGAATCTTATCGATATAGTTCCTCTGGGATAACCTTAGAATACCTTGAGATCTATCTCTAAGTATTTCAATCCCTAGAACAAATGATGCATCACCAAGATCTTTCATTTCAAAGTTCTTAAATAAAAAATTCTTAGTTTGATGCAACATGTCCTTATCGTTACTGGCAAGCAATATGTCATCTACATATAAAACCAAGAAAATAAATTTACTCCCACAGAACTTAAGGTATATGCATTCGTCTACTATGTTAGACTCAAAACCAAATGAGCTAACAATTTTGTGAAATTTTTGATACCATTGTCGAGATGCTTGTTTTAGCCCATAGATAGATTTCTTAAGTCTGCAAACCATAGACCCTGCATCACCTGATACAAAGTTCTCTGGCTGCTTCATATAGATCGTTTCATCAATGTCACCATTGAGAAACGCCGTCTTTACATCCATCTGATGAAGTTCTAAATCATAATGTGCTACAAGTGCCAATATAATCCTTAAAGAGTCTTTCGATGAAACTGGAGAGAAAGTCTCTTTATAATCAATGCCTTCTTTCTGTGTGAAACCTTTCGCAACAAGACGTGCCTTGTATTTTTCAACATTGCCTTTAGAATCCCGCTTAGTCTTAAATATCCATTTGCAACCAACGGGTTTCTTGTCTTTAGGCAACGGAACGATATCCCAAACGTCATTGTCATACATAGATTTCATCTCTTCATTCATGGCATTAATCCACTTTTGAGAGTTAGAGCTTTCCACAGCTTGTTTGATATTAACAGGATCATTTTCAAACATGCCAATGTCAAACTCATGTTCTTGAAGATATGCATAATCCTTAGATTGTGTAGATCTTTTCTCTCTAGTAGATCTCCTAATTGGCACAGGTACTAGATTTTCTTGAGGTTCATTTACAACTTGATCTTCAACAGGAGGAGGAACATCATTATCAATTTCTGAATCTCCCACAGGCCCTAGGCCATCAACATTTGTCATGTCAATGTCAGGGTTTGAGTTGGGTTCAGGTCCATTTGTGTTCTCTATTCCATGTTGAGTTTCTAACTGAGTTATTTGTGATGATGAAGTTTGCATATTGTCAGAAGATGTATTTCTAAACACAATCGGAATTTGAACAAAACCAGGACTTTGGTCCATAGTCTCATTTCTAAACGCAATCGGAATTTGAACAGAACCAGGACTTTGGTCCATAGTCTCATTCGCATTCGTCTCTTCTTCTTCAAAAATACTATCTTTTGTCATATCTCCCCCCACAAACTCATTATCCTCAAAAAATTTCGCACTTCCTGACTCGAAAACTGTATGTTCTGTTGGATTATAGAATTTGTATCCCCTAGATCGTTTAGAGTAGCCTATAAAATAACAACTAATGGTCCTTTCGTCCAGTTTCTTTTCATTTGGCTTATAAGGCCTAGCTTCACATGGACATCCCCAAACTCTCAAATGATTCAAGCTAGGCTTGCGCCCAACCCATAACTCGTAAGGGGTCTTGTTAGCTGCTTTAGTAGGCACTCTATTAAGTATGTATGCTGCAGTCTTTAAGGCTTCTCCCCACAAATTCTCAGGTAGAGTTGTACGAGCAATCATACTTCTCACCATGTCTTTGAGGGTGCGATTTCGCCGTTCAGCAACACCATTCATTGCAGGCGAACCTGGCAACGTATACTGAGGCACAATTCCGCATTCCTCTAAGTATTTTGCAAAGGGACCTTGACATTGTTCTCCTGATCCATCATAACGACCGTAGTATTCACCACCATGATCAGAACGAATGGACTTTATACGTTTGTTAAGTTGTAACTCAACTTCCGTTTTGAACTTTATGAACACGTCTAATGCTTCTGCCTTTTCTTTTATTAAGTAAATATGACCATATCTTGAATAATCATCTATGAATGTGATAAAGTAACGGTGACCATTTCTTTTAGCTTTTGGAAAAGGACCACAGATATCCGTATGAATCAATTCTAAGACATCATTACATCTTTTTGCATCATACTTACGTTTATTAGTTTGTTTTCCCTTTATACAATTCACACAATCACTTAAGTTTGTAAAATCTAAAGGTTGGAGAATATCATTAGACACAAGACGTTCTATCCTTTTCATAGAGATATGTACTAATCGCTTGTGCCATAATGTTGGAGATTTCTCGCAAGTTAATTTACGTTTTCTATTATCTACATGCAGTGCCTCTGAATGTGAAGTGTCTATATCTAGAAAATAAAGATTATCATAAGAAGACAGGATACCAGAAGCAAGAAGCTTAGAATTTTGACACAAACTGAATTTTCCATTACCAAATGAACATACATAACCATTTTTGTCCAAATAAGATATAGAAATTAGGTTCCTTCTGAAAGATGGAACCACTAAAGCATCAAAACTTAAATAAAATCCTGTCTTACATAATAATCTAAATTTTCCTATGCTTTTCACTTCTACTTTGTTGCCATTTCCTACGTAAACGTAGCGCTCCGCCTCATTTGGCTTGCGATGGCTTAGGCAACCCTGCATCGACATACTGATGTTAGTCGTTGCACCTGAATCTATCCACCAATTATATCTAGATACAGAACTTAAATTAACTTCAGAACAAACTAAAGCAAGAGACATACCTTTCTTTGCCAACCATGCATGATAGTTAGTGCAGAATTTCTTTGTATGTCCTGACGCTTTGCAGAAAAAACAGTTCCTTTCTTCTGCTTTCGCAGAAGTATCTTCCTTCTTGCTTTTCTGCGCGGCATTGTTTGCAGCTACCTTGGCAGCAAACTTGCGCTTCTTGCCTTTACCCTTATGATTAGATGTTACTACATGAGCACTTTCCCCCTTAGTCATTTTCTGTCTCTCTTCCTCCTGTACCAACTGAGCCTCAAACTCAGGTAGTGTCCATGTCCCTTTTTGACAATTATAAGTCATCTTGAATTGACTAAAGTTGGACGGGAGAGACAGAAAAATGAACTCAATGAGAACTTCATCAGAGATGTCATAATTATGCCCTTTCAAGGCACGTTGCAGTCTTGTCATCTCAATAACATGCTCTCTAACCCCTTCTTTTCCCTTGTATTTAATTGTTGCCAACTTCACAAAGAGTGTACTAACTTCAGTCTTTTTACTCTTTGTGAATTTCTCTTCAAGGGCCTTAAGGTATTTAATAGCGCCGGTCTCTGTATCAGGTATTATGCCCCGAAAAGTCTCATGGATCGTTTGCTTCATCACCATTATGCACATGCGATTTGAATGCTCCCATCTATCAATATCAGCCTTCTCTTGGGGAGTTTCTTCACCCTCTTTATTGGGCTTGGGGCGATCAAATCTCAGTGCAGTGTCCAATTGCATGATCCCTAAGACTAATTTCAGCTTTTCTTCCCATTGTTTGAAATTGTTCCCCATGAGGGGCTTAATTTGACTTAGATTTGACATTATGTTTAGATCTGAAAAATTGAAGAACAAAAGGAAAAATTAGATATTATGCATCACGATTTTATCTTTAATCATAATTCTAAAATCCATCTAAAGGCCTAAATTAAATTATGTGCTCCATTGAATCTTTTAGCCAAAACACCACTCAATAATGAAAAACACCTTTGGGCGCAATCATTACCTTATTGTCTTTTCCGCCTTTGGGCCAGATTGACATATGTGTTGCAACTTATTTGTTATACATCATCCTTATGCACCAAACAACTTAGCAGGTGCCAACCCTCCTTTGGGAAAGCTAACACCCACGTCCATTGAGCTTGTCATGAGTCATCCTTGCAATCGTCTTACACAGAGCGGTTCGTTTTGCGAACATCAATGCTTGACTCATGCGAAAACAACACATGTATACATAAAATGCCTTTAGTTAGATTCCAAAATTATACCTAAAATCATCATCCTTATTTGTTAACTTAACAGTTGATAATATGTGCTTGTTCAAGTAAAATATTAACATCTCTAAAAGAAAGTATCACATTCAGAAATACTAAAATACTAAAAACTGGAATGGGTGCCTTTATTGATTCTTTTATGAAACTGTACTTTTTACATAAGCCCATAGAAATAAGCATTGCAGCCTCAAAAATGATTTAAACACTGCACCCTAAAAAAATCATTTTGATGTAGATGTATTCTTCAGTTTCAGAGGATTGAATCATTTATTCAATTACAGATTAATGACATAGTCATAAATGGTATTCAAACATTCCATTTGTTTCTTTTCCTGCCCAGAATGTCATGTGTTTCAATCTGAACATTCGTTTAAAAAGACTTTGTAAAAGAACATTTTCTAATCACTTTTAATTACATTGCATATAATAATTAAAAAAAAAATCATGATATCCATTTAATATCATTTCTCATAACGTCTTTTAACACATCTGGGGCATAATATATTTATATAACAACCATTTTATAAACTGAACATAAAATATGCCTTTTTATGCTATGTACCTAAAACATAACAAATATAATATAGAGCCCATCATTTTAAAACTGTATGAAATAAAAATGGTTTGCACAGACTACACATTACATAACCATGGTAATCAAAACGCATAACTGAAATTTCCACATAACAAATCGATTTTCAAATCCAAAAAGAATTTACTACCGTAATACTGGCTGGGCCGAGTAAGATCCATATGACCAAATGTATCTTTCTGCGTCTATCTCCTCAGGGTGAAAGGAGATTTTTTTTTTTGGAAGAAATTCAAAGAAATTATTACTGCAATCGTGGTTGATACGCAGAGTGTGCAATTATCAATTCTGGAAACGTTTGACTAAGAAATCGTTACACAAAGTATGGAATTATGAATTCTGGAAACGTTTTGGCATAAAGAATTTAAATACTGGGATTTGGAATAACAATTTCCTGAGATTTTCAAATTCGACTAAACACACGGTTTCCTTCTGAAAAACGATTACTACCATACAAGATAAAGTAAATTGAGGAATTTTAGTCATACAGAGAAGTCTCAGCCTGGGATTTGCATTCGTTGAATAAAATTTCTTGGTTTACTAAAATTTGGGACCATTCCTTCATCAAAACTGATAAAATTGGGATCGAAATTTAGAGCACGACAAAACTGATTCGGCTATAGCTAATTTTCCCCAAAACGATCAATAAAACTGCCCTTGCTCTGCCTGAAGTCCAGTATCCAGACTCAAAGACAGAGAAGGAAGAATGGTTTAACCCCAAACTTCTCAGCATGTAAAAAAAAAAAAAAAAAGAAGTCAACGCGGCTAAACGAGAGAAAGCGAGCTCTTCTCATTCCGAGGGCCTCCAGGCGAAGCCATGCAGGGCACGACCATAGTGAGAGCTGCACCCATGGATCCTCGGGCTGCGCCCTCCCCCTTTTCTTTGGGTAATTTTCCAACACCAGCATAACAACCATGGAAAAAAAAAAACGATGGCAGCCTCTCCCCCTTCTCAACTAACTAAAAATTTCCATTTCACACACAGCATTTCTTACATGAGGGTGGCTCTGATACCAATTGAAGGGTTTTACTAAATACTTTAAACCCTAACCAAGATCTACTCCTATGCAAGAAATTAAACTTAATGCACAGCGGAACTTAGAAATTAAGTTTAATGCATAGCGGAACTTACTTTCCATCTTCAAAGGTCGCGGACAGCTTCTGGTCTTGACTTGAGTTGTTGGCTCTCGAATCCTTCCAAGAACTTGCAATCCTTTTCTCTGGAGAGTATCCTGTCTTCAATGGAGCAGACAATTTTTCTGGATGATTGCAAGCCTTGGAGACTCAACCCTTTTATAGCAGTGCCAAAGAAAAAGATTCTAATCCTAGGGCTGCTGAAATTTAGCTAATACTTGGGAAACAAGTCCAAAAGAAATCTGGAGTTTCCGATTTTATAAAAAACTTCAAATCGGGAAACTTCAGAAAAAACTGAAATAAATGAGAATAAATTCTGATTTCCTTATTTAGCTCAATTTACTGCTATTATTTTAATCAACTATGATCGGTCCATTAACAATTATAATTGATTAACATTATTCTATATGTATTTGTATACAAATCCTTATTTAAATACGTATAATGCCATGACTTAATTAATCACATTGTTTGGCATGTTTTAATCATTACATAAATGTAATCTTTCGACAGTATTTGATATCATAATCATAATGCACGTATGTCCAACTTAATTATTGTAATTTAGACGTCTCTAAATCCAACAAGGTCCTGAACTAATCCTTTATATACTTACAAGCATGCCATCCTCTAAGCGCATGTTTTATGTATATGAAAAAAGAAAATGTAATTTTGATTATGAGACATAAATGAAAAATGTATATATTTATGAATATGAAAAAAAAATCTAATTTTGTTTATGAGAAATAAATAAAATTACAATTTTTTAATGAAAAAAAATTGGGTTCAATATATAAGTAGAAAAAAAAGGTAAGACAATTTAGTTCATGACTATGAACATAATAAATGTCCACATTCATCACCTTCCTTCATAAAAAAATCTAATTTTGTTTATGAGAAATAAATAAAATTACAATTTTTTTATGAAAAAAAATTGGGCTCAATATATATAAGTAGAAAAAAAAGGTAAAACAATTTAGTTCATGACTATGAACATAACAAATCTCCACATTCATCACCTTCCTTGGACAAACATTCAATAATACCTTTGAAAATTATAATATCTTTTGGAATTTTATTACTCTATTAAATTCAAATCTTAATAATTTTATATATCATTATCATCAAAATAAAACCCCTTTCCTAAATTGTAATATAAAAATTATAATTTATAAATAATCATACTTTTATGTTACATACCAACTACCATAGCTTATTAATTACATTGCCATTAAAATCTATAATAACTTTTACATTTTATAATTCTTTTGAATCTAAATCTTAAATCATATAAATATCATTATCATCCTAATAAACCCTTTATTTTACAATTAACATTTTTTTCAAAAATTAATATTAATATCTTTAAAATAACAATAATAAACCCTTTATTTTACAATTAACGGTTTTTTCAAAAATTAATATTAATATCTTTAAAATAACAATATTGATAACCTTAAATTAACAACTAAATTAAAATTAAACCTTAATTAAAATCAACTATTAGAAACCCTAATTATAAACTTTAAAATTAAACCTTAATTAAAATCAACTATTAGAAACCCTAATTATAAACTTCTTATGTCCAAATTTAAAATTAAAATAAACCACATGGATTCTTGTCACTAAATCAAAATTATTAGGTTATAATGAATTATTGGTTTCATATTTATATATATGGGTTTCTTCGGCATCCTTAAAACCTTGCAGGCTTCAACTAAAGTGTCTCATGATGATGATCCCACAGTAAAGATCGAAACGTCTAGAGTTTCAAAATTATAACGCAGCTCCTCCTTTCATTAAAAAGGTAAAACAAAGTATTATTACATAGAAGTAAAAAAAAGAATTAGAGTTAAAAAAAATTCCCTTAATTTGTTAGAAATAGAAAAAAAGAGTTAGAATATTTTAAAAAAAAATTCATGAATTTGTAAGGAATAGACAATAGTGTACAAAACCAAATTATCTTATGTTGAAAACTCAATTTCCTAAAAAAAAAAAATAAGTAAAAAGAATTAAAAAAGATTATCCTAAATTTGTTAGGAATGGAAAATAATGTCAAAAAACAAATTATCCTATATTTAAGTAAAAAAGAAAAGGAAAAACAAGTAAAAATAATTAAAAAAGAGTATCTTAAAAAAGGAAAAATAAGTAAAGATAATTAAAAAAGATTATCCTAAATTGGTTGGGAATGGAAAATAATGTCAAAAACCAAATTATCTTATTTTTAAGTAAAAAAAGCAAAGTTTCACAAATTTGTTAGGAATGAAAGATAATGTCCAAAACCAAACATATTAATTTAAGGTTTATGGACCTTCATTCCTTAATTCAACATCATACTTATATAACTAATATGAAAAACATGCTTATAACTCCATAAATAACAATTAATTGAATTATAACAAGAATTTAAATATTAACATATTGAAAAGTACTTTTCTAAAAGCCAAATTTGTCTAAGAATGCTAAATATAAGTTAGTCTTAGTTCTTTCACAGTAACAAGCCTTTCACAGTAACAAGCCTTTCCTTATTTGATGTCCACAATGGAATTTACCTCCCTACTAATTAGGAGCTTAGTCGACTTCCTAGATCCAATAAGTCCTTTCACAGTAACAAGCTAAATAGGAGCTTAGTTGACTCTAAGGACAATAATGCACAATATCTCTAAGAACTTGTTTAATTCCTCCACGAATTCTTCCACCTCTTGACCAACTCAACCTCTCCACAACTCCTAATAAAAAGCACTCCAAAAAAATAACTCCCTCAAATCCTCTTCACCCTTTCTATTTATGAAAATTCCATACACTTTTCACAAGTCTCCTTAACCACCTTCATTTACGGGTCATCAACCACGCCTTCTAGATTTTAGGGAAAATATATCTAAAATAAAAATAATGAATTGCATAATGATGAAAAGAAATGGAAATTCTTTCTTTTCATGCTAGCTAATAAATGATTTTGACATTTTCCCCCAAAATTTATTGTAACCCATCATACCAATTTAATTCTATCATACCAAGAAGCAATAAATGTCAATAAGCGTATATATATATATATTTCCTAATGAATACATGTCAATTATTTATATTAGTGTACATGTACAATGTAACATAGTTAGTGTATACATACTTTCTCGTGTGCTAATTACAATCAATCAATCCTCTATTGCATAGTCCCTGTATGTTCTTACACTAGTTTACAGTAATTCAATACAAACAAGACAACATAATTGTTTCATCACCCATAAGTAAAGCAAGACTTTTATGACACAAAACTAACTATGTTTTTAAATAACTAACTCACAACGTATTTCTAATTTAATTCAAACCATCCTTCCTCCCTAACCTACTTCCATGTTCCACATCTTATACTTGCCTCTGCTGGAATATGTTGGAGAGTCAACTATATTGACTTAACCCTAGACATAGCCCATAAATGAAAGTGGAAGTGTCGACTATATTGACCAAGCCTCCCCAACAAGCAATTGGCATTCATCATTACACAACTTGGGGAGCATGTCTCTGCACAACCCTCCCACGAATCCAAGTTTAGGAGGATACATGGTGGGAAATTCCTCCACCCCTCTTGTTATAACTAGGTTCGACACCTTATATTTGTTGAAATTTGGTTGAGCTTTGATCTTTAATTATTTTAGACATAGAGACTTGAAGCAATGAGACAATTCAATCCATGAAATTCGTACAACCATAACACAATATATACTCGGGTGAAAATCCTCAAAATTATGAGAACAAAATCCCCAAAAATTCTTCTCAGTATAATATAATCAATAACAGAGAATGCTTTATTTTACAACATAGCAGATTCCTTTCAGAAGATAAGAGATCACCAAACACTCTTGATGAATATACAAAAGCAATAGAGAAGAGATATCAATCGGATGTGTGCCCAACACAACAATAACAAGCACGAACAATACCCTGCATAAAGAGAAGCGCCTTGCCTTCAATGGAGAAGAGAATTCACTTCACATTTTGATTCATCAATCCCGTATAACATATTTATACATTCTTCTCTTATATTTTTATCTTCTATCTTCATGATGAAATCACCCTGAAATTGGATGTATTAATCTTGGATGCAGAGGTGCGCCCCACTTCACATGCAGCGCTTTATCTTACTGAGTTATCACTTAGGATGAAATTGCCTCTTAACTGAAAACTTGCCCACTTAGTTAGGTGGCTAACTTAAGTGTCGTCACTTAGTTAACTAGATATTCTTTGTTGTCACTTAGTTAACTAGATATTCTTTATTGTCACTTAGTTAACTCTCTTTAACTGATTCTCCTTGATTTACTGAAGTGCCGTCTTTTAGTTTAACTAAAGTGAAAACAATTTAGTTAACTAGTCATTTTTATTTAACACTTAGTTAACTGAAACCATGTTGATTGATTTACTTGAAGTGACCACTATGAGTTCTTTAGTTAACTGAGGCATACCTTTAACTGATGCTTTAACTAAAGCATTGATACTTAACTGAAGCTTTAACAATTCGATTTCTCTTTAATTAGCTGAAGTGTTTGAAGTGGTTACATACCCTGAATATCTGTTAGGTTGCATGCACTCTCTGGATGAGCCTACTGGTGCTCCATGTTTGTTTTCATTTTGTAAGATATCTCAGCACCATGCAGAGCTTCTTTTAGCAGGAGGTTCATCAGGTGACCTCTCAACTAGTTCTTTTGGTTCTTCCGGAGCCAGCGAATCTAAGGCATCTTCTGGTTTCTCCCTCTCAAACTCTGAAGGGGGGGAATCAGACTCAGGATCCTCCATCTCTGAATCACATTGAATCTCTTTCGATCTTTTGAAAGCAAATTCCTCACATAAGGTAACATCTCGGCTGACTTCAATGTGTCTCTCACCAGGTACACATATCTGGTATGCATTGGATGACTTGCTATAACCCACAAAGGTGCCTTTATTTCCAGAAGGATCCATCTTTGTTCTCTTTTATTTCAGTACATGAATATATATTGGGATCCCAAAGTTACTCAAGTGTGAGATGTCTGGCTTCTCACTAGTAAACACTTCTTCTCATCTAGAATGGAATTTGGGCTTCTATTATGGATGTACACAGCTGTACGGGTCGCTTTTTCCCATAATGAGGTATACATATCTTGATCATGCATCATGGATTTTGCAATCTCACATATGGTTCTATTCTTCCTTTTTGCAACCCCATTTTTCCGAGGGTTGTATGGTACTATTAACCATCTACATATTCCTGCATCACTAAATATCTCATTAAATGCACATGGAGCAAATTCACCTCCATTATCTGTAACAACTCAAAAATCCATAAAAATAAATTTTGTTGTATATAGTATAATTGTCCATAAGATCTAGAATTATTGTTAAGAATTACTTCTTATCTTGTTAGTTACTTGAATGTATACTCGCGTTAACTGAAGATACTTTTGTGAAGTATGAGTTTAACTTATTTCTTTTCAAGATACAAAATCGACGTTAAACTAGTGTTATTTCTTATATCCTATTTAGCATTGAAAATGATAATTGATTTTTAATGTGTTGAGGTCAATCTTTAACTCTCATTGGAATAAAATCATATTTCCTAAATCGCCGTATAATAATTTCATAGTTTTGATGTTTGAGATGTTGATTACGTTCTTTTTGCTTGAAGGGGCGTTCTTGCGACGACCCTCGGCTTACTTAGCTTTCATGAAGCTAATGCATATTTATAACCTTGTATAGATTCTAGCTAATGCATAATACCCTACCAAGATTGGGTTGGAGGTTTATGATTTGTTTAGATGTTTGGTATCCTAGCTTAAGAGTTTTAAAACAATAAAAGACAAGTGTTTACCAAGATTATCACTATAGACAAAAGGTATCCTAACTAAATAATCGATGGCAATACTCATAGTCTAAGAAGTGAGCATGCAACTATAGCAAAGTAGTAAGTATTTGAAAAGTAGTGGTTGGTAGCTGTAAGGTTTAATGAGGCCACGTGAAAGCCAAGGGTGGAGATCCACACTGGCTTAAACCGTAAACACTCAAAGCAAAAGGGTTGTGTCGAATTCCTTTGTTCATTTTGTATCTGGGTGTGCCCAGCTCTCAACCCTTATGGTTGTGAGAGGATTCCATGCTAAGGTAGTTGTTCGTTCCAGGTTATGAGAAGAAAAACCAGAGTTGTAATGTTTTTATTGTTCATTTGCACTGGGAGAGAAAACTTGGTTCTCGGCCTAGAAAGGACTTCCACACAGAGGTATTATTTGGCGTGATTTATTTTGTTTTTGTAGAGACATTTCAATTAATTTACAAATATGAATAGTTTATAATACAAAGTGTTCTATGTAACTGACAGGAGGGATTCATGCTATCTCAAAGTCTCTGGTTAAGAGTTAAAGCTTGGAGGTGGAAAGTATAAGCCCTAGGGTTTGGAAAACTGCCTCGGTAAGCCCTGGGCCTTCCTGTAACCTCTGCTTAAACGTTTACTACCTTGTTGCTTAGCACTGCAATGATACTGAATTGTTTTTAAGAGTTGGGCTGGTCTTGAGATGTTACTATGATGCTACAATATGTAAAAACATTGTAGGGTTTAGATTTTTAGTTTTGCTTTGAAGCCATAATGGCATACTGTAATCCAATACTGTAATGTGGAAGTTTTCGGGGATAACTGCCCTTAGTTGGGGTTTTAAGAAATGGAAACAAAGTTTTACCATTCGACATCTATGTGATAAATTTTTCTTTCTGTCATGTGTATTTCTATTGATGAGTCGCCAAGTTTTTGAAACTCGACTGTGTTAGCATTTGACTTTGCTTACGCTTTTGGTATTGTATGTAAAAGGTTTTGTTGCCTACATTGATGCATCTGGTTAATAAATTTGGGCAAAGCCCTAAATGTAAAAGCTATATCGATATATACAGTAATTTCTTAAACCCTTATGCCGATAATGTTACAATTTGTTTTGTAGCTCGGCTATATTTATTTGATTACAAAATTTATAGTCTGTTATTTAAATGTTGTATGCGTTATGTTATTTAGGGTTAGGTTTATGTTTTTAAATGTCCTAAGGCATATTCGATAGCTTCGAAGAGAAACGATGTTGTGTAGTGAAAATTATGGGCTAATACCCTTAACTTGGGGTTTCGTCCTATATACAAATACTACCCAATATTTTAATGAATAAATTATACAGAGTTCTGGTTTAACTTTTGGCTATGCACCATTTGTATAAGTGCAATGTGTGAAAGTAAATGAAATCCTTGTTCATTCTTTGTTTATATGTGTGCATTTTTCCATAGCTTAGTTTCTCCAGGGTTCTTAGTTCGACTAGTTTAAGTTTTGACCCTAAAAAAAATGACTTACAACGACTAAAGAGACTCTATTTGTTTTAAAGATTAAAGTATTTGATCCTTCCCTAGAGTCTAGGTTTTATAAGATGTATTTTTGTGCAAATTGTATATTTGTAGAATGTTCTGTGCTTCAATATTGTTTATTTAAACTCTAAGATAAATGCATATTTATAATTAATAAGTATATTCTATTTTTATTTTAAGTTAATGGATGTGCCAGTTGTGTTGTCGATGGCTTGTTTATCCTTACATCCAAACTTCATGTAAGCTTAAATTCTGTTTATAATTGATAATGTTAGGTATATGTATACTCATAATTTCCCATTTCCAATCTGGGATTGGTAATGGCTGCAATAGACTCGCTGGGTATTGATGCTCATCTTTAACCTGCTGACATTCAATACACCTAGCTATAAATTCAACCACTTCATTCTTCATGGTAGGCCAAAAATAATCCTTTCTTAACATTGTTATCATTTTTTGGTAACCGAGATGTCCTGAGTAAGGACTCTTTTGTACTTCATTTAAGATCAATAATTTAATTTATGGTACATTAGGTACATATAATCTGTTTTTATACAACATTAAACCTTTTTCATTCAAACTGAAATCTATTTTTATATTTTCAAATTCATTTTCTGCAACTGTTTCTCTTAACTTATGATAATTTTTGTCCATTTTTACTCTATCTTCAAACTTATCTTCCAAAATACAAGTGTGAAGATTGATTTTACAACAGGACTACCTAAAAATAAAAAGAAAAATGATTCTGTGATGGTAGTAATATATAAACTTAGCAAAGCAACTCACTTTATACCTGTTAAATCTACTTATAAGGATGCTAATATTGTTGATGTATTTATGAAGCAAGTTTTTTCCTTTGCATGGAATTCCTAAGGTAATAATTTTTGATAGAGATTCTAAGTTTATTAGTAATTTCTGGAAGTCATTGTTTAAAGGTTTGGACACCAAAGTGAATTTCAGTACAGCTTATCATCCGCAAACAGATGGAAAAACTGAAAGAGTAAATCAAGTTTTAAAAGATATGCTCAGGATGTATGTTAGTGATCAACCAAACAAGTGGGATGAATACTTGCACTTAGTTGAGTTTGCTTATATTAATCATTATCAAGCTTCAGCTAAACTTAGTCCTTTTGAAATACTGTATGGTCGGAAGTGTAATACTCTCATTTCATGGAGTAATCCGGTCGACAAATTGATGTTAGGACCAGAATTGTTGAAAGAAATGGAACTAATGGTGAAACAGGTACAAAGCAATCTGAAAATTGCACAAGACAGACAGAAGAGTCATGCATACCTTAAAAGAACTCAGAAAGAATTCCAAGTAGGTGAGCATGTCTTTATCAAGGTAAAACCCATAAAAAGTTCCTTTAACTTGGGGAGTTGTGATAAATTAGCACCCAGGTATTGTGGACCATTTGAGATATTGTTAAGAGTTGGACCAGTGGCTTATCAGTTAGCTTTGCCACCTAATCTCAAAGTACATAATGTATTTCATTTTCTATATTAAAAGAATATGTACATGATGCTACTCATGTAATCGATTGGAATGTTATCTAGGTAGAACCAGAAGGATATTTTCAGGTGGAACCGGATTGTATCCTCGACATGGGAGAAATTTTACTCCGTAATCGCACCATTAAATAGGTAAAGGTGCAATGGAAGCACCTTAGTCCAGATGAAGCAACCTGGGAATTGGAAAGTCATATGCAGGAAGCATATCCAATTATGTTTCAGGAAGACTCGGATGCTACATAAGAAACATCGAGGACATTGTTGAACTTAAGAGGGGGTGTCTGTAACCCACCTAGAACTAAAGACATTTTTGTTTTTGGAAAAACATTATCTTAAAAGTTATTGTAAAGTTTTATGTTGTTGACCAAGGATGGTCAAAGTTGACTGTAATTGAATATTTTATTATTTAACAAATAAAAGAAGAGACACCTATCCAAAGAGGACTGTTGAAGAGTGTTCACTGACCCACTAGCAGGAATGATCTGGTGTAGAAGGAAAAATTGACAAATGGCAGCAATAACATTCACTTTCTAGCTGATGCAAGAGGCATCATCCCTAAAATTGTGGTCATGTTCCCCAAGAAAGGAGGAACTGAGCATGTGGCTCATTTAATTTAAAAATTGACCTAAGACCTAGGAAAGAATATATCCTTCGAATGAGTAGGAGGCTCACACAATTTTCCTTGTGGTTATGCTGCATACTGAAAAGTTAAGCACACAAGAGGTGATTCGATGAGGGCAAGCTAAAGTGAGATTACTGCAAGTTTAATTGCTTAGTTACAGAGAGAAACATAACTAGCTTCTACACAGTATCTTTGTCTTGGTGGTTCAGCGAACAGGATCGGGGGTCTTGAAGCAAGAAATTTGGGCTACTTCCAGGAGACAGTTGGGAGGAACGGTCTTCTTTGGATGTTTGTCCCCTTCGAAAGTTAACAGGTTCTATATTGTTCTGAATTATTTTCTTTAATTTGTTTTCTGTATATTTCTGAAGGATTACATTATAGGCTTACAAATAGACATATGTAGATAACTTTTTGATAGTATATAGATACAAATATATATATTAAATATATAAATAACATTTCTCATCGATTTTGAATGAATATTTCTAAGTGTAGAATAGCTCCTTTATCACATACTGAACTTATATTTATAACCTCACATTTTAATTGCATACTATATTTCTGTTTTATAGCTGCTAACATTGGCTATACAATTCAGTCTTGCATTTCTACTTAAAGCATCAACCACTTTATTCTCCTTCCCTTTTATATGTTTGATTTCAAAATCATATTCGCTAAGGAAATCTAACCATCTTGCTTGCCTGGCAATTAGATTTTGTTGATCAAAGAAATATTTTAAACTTATGTTATTAGTCATTAATAGAAATCTTGTACCGACTAGATGATGGCACCACATTTTCAAGGCATGAATTATGACATCCAACTCTAAATCATAAGTAGCATAGTTCTTTTCATGTATTTTTAACTTTCTTGATTGATCATATGCTATTACATGACCTTCTTGAGTTAAAACTCCACCTAAGCCTTCATTGCATGCATCAGTGCATACAACAAAGTCTTTCTTTGGATCTGTTATTTTTAAGATATGTGCAGTGGTTAATAACTCTTTTAACTTTTTAAAGCTTTCTTCACATTTTAAGTCCCATACAAATTTCTTTCCCTTTTTCTGTAAGGATGTTATGGGATTTGCAATTCTCGAAAATCCTTCTATGAATTTTCGGTAATAACTGGTAATTCCCATGAATGATCGCACATCCATTACATCCTTAGGGACAGGCCATTCATTTATTGCTCTTATTTTATCCGGGTCAACTGAAATTCCTTATTTGGATATCATATGACCTAAATATTGTATCTTATCTTTAAAGAATTCACATTTACTGAATTTAGCGTATAATTTATGTTCTCTTAGAACTTGTAATATTATCTGCAAATGTTCATCATGTTCTTCTTTTGTTTTTGAATAAATGAGTATATCATTGATGAAGACAATTACGAATTTATCCAAATATTTATTTAAAACATTATTCATTAAACACATAAAAAATGTTGGAGCATCAGTTATCCCAAAAGGCATAAAAATAATTTTTTTTGTATATAGTATAATTGTCCATAAGATCTAGGATTATGCTTAAGAATTACTGCTTATCTTGTTATCTGCTTGAATGTATACTCGTGTTCACTGACGATACTTTTGTGAAGTATGAGTTTAACTTGTTTCTTTTCAAGATATAGAATCGATGTTAAACTGGTGTTATTTCTTATATCCTATTTAGCATTGAAAATTATAATTGATTTCTTATTGTGTTGAAGTCAACGTTTAACTATCGTTGGAATATAATCATAAGTCCTAAATCGTCATATAATAATTTCATAGTTTTGATGTTTGAGATGTTGATTACGTTCTTTTTGCTTGAAGGGGCATTCTTGCGATGACCCTGGGCTTACTTAGCTTTCATGAAGCTAATTCATGTTTATAACCTTGTACATATTCTAGGTAATGCATAATACCCTACCAAGATTGGGTTGGAGGTTTAAGATTTGCTAAGATGTTTGGTATCCTAGCTTAAGAGTTTTTAAACATCAAAAGATAAGTGTTTACGAATATTATCACTATAGACAAAAGGTATCCTAACTAAATAATCGATGGCAATACTCATATCTAAGAAGTGAGCATGCAACTATAGAAAAGTAGTAAGTATTTGAAAAGTAGTGGTTGGAAGATGTAAGGTTTAATGAGGCCACGTGAAAGACAAGGGTGGAGAGCCACGCTGGCTTAAACCCTAAACACTCAATGCAAAAGGGTTTTGTCTAATTCCTTTATTGATTTTGTATCTGGGTGGTCCCAACTCTAATCCCTTATGGTTGTGAGAGGATTCCACGCTAAGGTAGCTGTTCGTTCTAGGTTATGAGAAGAAAAACAAGAGTTGTAATTTTTTTATTGTTCGTTTGCACTGGGAGAGAAAACGCGGCTCTCGTCCTGGAAAGGACTTCCACACATAGGTATTATTCGGCGCAATTTCTTTTGTTTTTGCAGAGACATTTCAATTAATTTACAAATATGAATAATTTATAATGCAAGGTGTTCTGTGTAACTAACAGGAGGGATTCGTTCTATCTTAGAGTATCTGGTTAAGAGTTAAAGCTTGGAGGTGGAAAGTAGAATCCCCAGGGTTTGGAAAACTACCTCGGTAAGCCCTGGGCCTTCCTAGAACTCTGCTCAAATGTTTACTACCTTGATGCTTAGCGCTGCAATGATACTGAATTGTTTTTAAGATTTGGTCCGGTCCTGAGATGTTACTATGATGTTACAGTCTATAAAACCGTTGAAGGGTTTAGATTTTCAGTTTTGCTGTACTGTAAACCAATATTGTAATGTGGAATTGTTCAGGGCTAACTTCCCTTAGTTGGGGTTTTAAGAAATGAAAACAGAGTTTCACCATTCGAAATCTATGTGATAAATTTTTCTTTCTGTCACGTGTATTTCTATTGATGAGTCGTTAAGTTTTTAAAACTTGACTGTGTTAGCATTTGACTTTGTTTATGCTTTTGGTACTGTATGTAAAAGGTTATGTTTCCTACATTGATGTATTTGGTTAATAAATTTTGGTAAATCCATAAATGTTAAAGCTATATGTATATATACAGTAATTTCTTAAACCCTTATGCCGATAATGTTACAATTTGTTTTGTAGCTCGGATATATTTATTTGATTACAAAATTTATACTCTGCTATTTAAATGTTGTATGCGATATGTTTTGTTTTTGTTGGAAAAGTGGTGGAACCTCCTTGACTAGCAAGTTTTCCTTTGGCTAAGTTACCACGAACCAGGGGCATCTAAGCCGTCAAAATCACCCGAGGATCGCACCCAGCTTGGAACGCACCAACCCTTAACATGGTTGGATTTTTTGGTATCTGCGGGATTAGAATCTACGACCTTTCCGCTTAGGGGGCATCTTAACCAAACCCCTCCACCAACTATTCTACATCTCATGGATGTTGTATGCGTTATGTTATTTAGGGTTAGGTTTATGTTTTTAAATGTGCTAAGGCATATTTGACAGCTTCGAAGAACAATGATGCTGTGTTGTGAAAATTATGGGCTAATGCCCTTAACTTGGGGTTTCATCCTGTATAAAAAGACTAACCAATATTTTAATGAATAAATTATACAGAGTTCTCGTTTAAATTTTGGCTATGCGCCATTTGTGTAAGTGTACTGTGTGAAAGTAAATGAAATTTGTGTTCATTCTTTATTTATGTGTGCATTTGTCCATATCTTAGCTTCTCCAGGGTTCTTAGTTCGACTAGTTGAAGTTCCGACCCTAAAAAAAATTACTTACATCGCTTAAAGAGACTCTATTTGTTTCAAAGATTAAAGGATATGATCGATACCTAGATTCTAGGTTTTATAAGATGTCTTTCTATGCAGATTGTATATTTGTAGAATGTTTTGTGCTTCAATATTGTTTATTTAAACTCTAAGATAAATGCATATTTATAATTAATAAGTATATTTTGTTTTTGTTTTAAGTTAATGGATGTGCCAGTTGTGTCGTCAATGGCTTGTTTATCCTTACATCTGAACTTCATGTAAACTTAAATTTTGTTTATAATTGATAATGTTAGGTATATGTATAGTATGCAATTAAAATGTGAGGTTATAAATATATTCAGTATGTGATAAAGGATCTATTCTACACTCATAAATATTCATTGAAAATCGATGATAAATGTTATTTATATATTTAATATATATATTTGTATCTATATACTATGAAATAGTTATCTACATATGTCTATTTGTAAGCCTATCCTAAATCTATAAACATTGAGATTATCCTAATTAAAAGACAGTCTACTTAGTCTGTACTTTAACTACTATTTATCTACCTGCATTTATATACTTGATTACAGAAAAATACATCAGTCCAATAATAATCGTTACTTCTGAAATAAATCGATAATTTTCAGAGAAGTAACATTCCTATTTTAGTTTTGAAACATAACAATAATTTTGGAAAAACATTCTTCAATCATGTAATGCTTCAGAAATACACAGAAAACAAATTAAAGAAAATAATTCAGAACAATATAGAACTTATTAACTTTCGAAGGGGACAAACATCCAAAGAAGACCGTTCCTCCCAACCATCTCCTAGAAGCAGCCAAGATTACTTGCTTCATGACCCCCGAGCCTGTTCACTGAACCACCAGGACGAAGATACTGCGTAGAAGCTAGTTCAATTTCTCTCTGTAACTCAGCAATTAAACTTGTAGTCAATACTTGTAGTTATCTCACTTTAGCTTCCCCTCATCGAATCACCTCTTGTGTGCTTAACTTTTTAGTATGCAACATAACCATAAGGAAAATTGTGTGAGCCTCCTGCTCATTCGATGGATATATGCTTTCCTAGGTCTTGGGTCAGTTTTTAAATTAAATGAGCCACCTGCTCAGTTCCTCCTTTCTTGGGGAACATTGTTCGGATATCCACATCATCTTTTTCAGGATCTTGCATGCAATTAGGGTTTGCATGCATCCCAGTCACCAGGTTGATGCCTCCAGCACCTTAGCCACCTTATTCTGGCACCTAGGAGCTTTTTACATCAGTTCATTAGCCCTCCTAGTCAGGAAGGCGCCCACTTCTCACCTACTGCTAGAGAAGGGCGCACTTCTTCACCTACCACTGCAGTTCCACTTCAGTTACACTCAGTTAGCTCCGATTCTCCTTGATTTGAGGATAGTTTCACTCTCGACTGACTGTTTCACTCCGTTGGACCTCCAGATTGACTAGATGACTTGTTCTGACTTCAGTTAGCCTCCCATGCACCCTCCACTGATCCCACTTCCCTATATCAGTGCTACACACTTCAGTTACACATGTTACACTCAGTTAGACTCAGATTGACACCTGGATGACTGGTTCTTGTGAATTGATGACCACGACTGATTGATGATGAGGACTCCTAGCTGGAGTCAAGCTACTCCATTCAGTGATTCGAATGGCCTACTTAGTCAATTCGAATTGCTCACTCACATTGTCAGATTATTGTATTGTAATTATTCACCCTTATTGGGATATTGAGCACTGTGCATGTTTTACACAATTTTACACCATATTTTCTATGTTCATCTGTTGTGATTGATTTACTTGTTCATTAGATCTGTTGTGACTAATTTAGAGCCATTGCAGGGACAAGATCTCTTTTCTATAGGTGTTTCTACCAAAAGTTTTAGCATGAAAGATCTCAAGGGCATTCGCTCCTGTGCATGCAAAGCTTGAAAATACTTCCAATACCACTCCAGAAGCTTGAGTTTCCACATAAATCCTGGATCTGATACATTGGACCTATTCAACATTGCTTGATCTCCAATCCTAGGTGTGATGCAACTCTAAAAGGGTGGATTGTTTGACCTCATTGTTCTTGGTTTTATTGTGATTTGCAGGTTATTGTCTCCATCAATTGCATTCGCTACTTTGACCTTGCAAGCATTTCTACATCAGTGTGCACTCGCTCCTAGCAATGGAATACTCTTCTTCAAAGCCTATCCTCACCCCATTCAATTATTTTGATTGGAAAGATGATATGGAGATCATATTACATTCAAAAGGTTACTACCGAGTCACTCTTGGTCTTGAATTGGAGCCAAACACCTTGTCAGATAGAACCAAACACTACAACAAGCTTGATGAAGCTTATGGTCTTCTTTGTCTCTCCATCTCCAAAGATCTTCACTTCCATCTCAGCAGATTGAAGACTCCAAAAGCTATATGGGAGCAACTTGAAACACTATTTGGCAAGCAGGACGAGCTTAGGGCTTTTCAATTAGAGAATGAATTGATTGCCCTTAGTCTTGAGAATTTCGAGACCACTAATGAATTATTCACAAAATTCAAGAACTTGAACATGCAGTTGAAGAACAGTGGAGTTATCAAAGAGGATAAGCAATTGATCCTCTCCATTCTCAGCAAGCTTGGTAAAGATTATTCGGTATTTGTCTCTACTTTCAATTCCGGTCGACTAACTACCCCGAATTGGAAGATGCCTACCTTGAAGCCTTCATTGAGTCCGTCACAAAAGAGCATGATAAGTTGATTCAAATGGGGTCCATAAGCTCCAAAGATTCAGCCCTATATGTTCAAGGGCCCAAGATTTCGATTGGTAAAGGAAAGCAAAAGAAGGAGAAGCCCAAATTCGAACCTCACAAGCAAAGAGAGAAAGGCAAACAGATGGATGCACCATCCAGTTTGAAGTTCAAGTAAAAGGGCAAAGAAGGTAACCAAAAATCTAAATGTACTTATTGCAACCATGGATTTCATCCCGAACGTTCATGTATGAAGAAGACTATAGATCAAATGGTCCCCCTTTTGGAAAAGAACAACATAACTCTTCCTGACGGTGCAAGGAAGAAGGATAGGAATGATGATCATGAAAGAGAACAAGCACTCATGGAAACTCTTTCGAAGCCCACTACTCTCTTGATAGATTCGGGTGCATCGAATCATATGGCTGCAAATATTGATTCTTTTTCTTCATTCGATCCAAACAGCTCCATCCCCATCCATTTGGGAGATGACTCAAAAATTTCTTCAAAGTGCAAAGGTACGATTCATGTAGATCATGGAAGCTTTCAGAATGTTCTCTATGTTCCTTCCTTGGCTTCAAATGTTCTTTCTGTGTATCAAATGACACACACTGGTGAACCGAAGCAAGTTACATTAAGCCCTAATACAGTTGAAATTTATGATATCAAAAGTGGAAGACTTGTTTCAGTCGGAAAGGCGAACCACACTGCAAAATGCTATGAGTTTTCACACTTTATTCTGCTTGCAAAGCCCACTGCTCTTCGCACACATGGTAATGAGGTTAGTAGGATTTGGCATGAAATATTTGGACATCTTAATTATAAGTATTTGCTGCTGTTATCAAACAATTCCATGGTAGATGGTCTTCCACAACTCCATTCCTCGAAGGGAATATGCACTGGTTGCATTATTGGGAAGCACCCCGAGCACAGATTCGACCGCGGCAAAGCTAGCAGAGCTTCTACAGTTTTGGGGTTGATACATTCTGATATCAGTGGTACGCTGCCCCATACGTCATTAAATGGTTCAAGGTATGTTTTGACATTTATTGATGATTTTTCCCGCTTTACATGGGTATTTTTTCTCAAAAACAAGTCAGAAGTGCTTGGAAAATTCAAGGATTTTAAGGCTTTTGTTGAGACCGCCACTGAGAGAAAGATCAAAGCTCTTAGATCTGATAATGGTGGAGAATATATAAAGGCCGAGTTGCTGCAAATTTGTGCCCAAAGCGGAATTCAGATCCAACGTACAGTTCCCTACACACCCCAGCAGAACGGTGTAGCGGAAAGGAAAAATCGGTCACTGAAAGAGATGGCTACATGCATGATTGAATCAAAAGGTTTGGATGCAAATATTTGGGCTGAAGCAATCAATGTTTCTGCATACATACAGAACCATGTTCCACATTCATCCGTGAAAGGTATGAATCCTTTCGAAGCATTCTTTGGTCACAAACCGGATGTGTCAAATTTGAGAGTTTTTGGCTCTACTGCATGGGCTAGAATTCCTTCCCAGAAGAGACGAGCTTTGGATCCACAAAGTATTGAGTGAATACTGATAGGATATGGGGAAGAATCAAAAGAATATAAACTCATGGATATCATATCTAAAAATATATTCATAGAGCGCAGTGTGCAATTTGAAGAACCGCTTCAAGAATTGCAACTAGTCGAGGAAGAAACTGCCGTTTCACCGCCTTCACCAAAAGAAGATCCGTGCAGCGATAATGAAGGTATGAGTTCTGATATTTCTGATATTTTAGTAGCACATGATGATCATGACATATCAGGTTCGGAATCTGACCATTATGATCCTCCTCAGTTACTAAAGTGGGCCCAAAACACTCTTAAATCTGTTGGTTCGAACCTTGGAAATCCTGCTGATCCGAGACGAACAAGAGTAGACTTTCAAAGAACAGGTATGGCTCTTTCTATTTTTGATCCATTACTTCCTGAGATTTTTTATTTGATTACTGGTTCAGATCCCACATCATACTATTCTTCCCACTGAGATCCGAGATGGCAAAGTGCCATGGATGAAGAGTACAGTTCTCTTCAAAAGAACAATACATGGGAGCTAGTTTCTCTTCCACCTGGAAGAAAATTAGTGAAGTGTAAATGGGTCTACCACATGAAATTTACCGCTGATGGCTCTATCAGCAAATACAAAGCAAGTTTGGTGGCAAAAGGTTTCTCCCAAGTCCAAGGAGTGGACTACACTGAGACCTTTGCACCGGTTGCAAAGATGGATTCCATTCGCCTTGTTTTGGCTATTTCCGCATCCAAGCACTGGGAAGTGCACCACATGGATGTGAAGAGTGCATTTCTACATGGAGACCTTGCTGAAGAGTTATATATGCAGCAGCCAGAGGGCTACACATCAGATCCATCATTAGTTTGCAGATTGAAGAAATCTTTGTATGGGTTAAAACAGGCCCCAAGAGCTTGGTACACAAAGATGGACTCCTTCCTTCTTTCTCAGAATTTCCAAAGATGCAAATCTGATCCGAATGTGTATTTTCAGTGAGTTAAAGGTAATTTGTGGTTATTGTACTTTATGTTGATGATCTTCTCATTACTGGTAGCACTCTTACTTCAATAAACAAGCTAAAAACTGCCTTAAATCTAGCTTTTGACATGAGCGATTTGGGCTTGCTGAGTCACTTTTTGGGCTTGGAGATAGCTCAAAATTTTGATGGGATCACTATATCTCAGAAAAAATATGCTTCCAGCTTGTTATTGAAGTTTAATATGGCTGAATGTAAGGCAGCCCCATTCCCATTCCTCTCAGGAATCAGTCTTGAGGAGGGAGATTCTACACCGCTTGCAGATTGCAGTATGTATCGACAGTTGATTGGTTCACTACTTTATTTGACACACTCAAGGCCTGATATTTCATATGCCATGAGTGCCATGTCAAGGTATATGCAGAAGCCCCATGAGCTTCATTGGCGAGCAGCCAAGCGGATCTTGCAGTATGTGCAAGGTACGAAACATTTTGGCATACATTATGTTGCAGATTCTGAGCTTGATTTCATTGGTTTTACTGATTCAGATTGGGAAGGTGATAGCATTGATCGGAATTCCACTTCCGGTTATGTTTTCATGATTGGTCATGGTGCTATTTGCTTGTCCAGCAAAAAGCAGGCAGCCATTGCACTTTCTTCAGCAGAGGCAGAGTATCGAGGGGCAGTCAATGCCTGCATTCAGGCAGTTTGGTTGCAGGGTATTCTTTCCGAGTTTGGTTTTGGTGGCACTACTTTGACTGTCCTATTTTGTGACAATAAAAGTGCTATCAAGATCTCCACAGATCCAGTTCAGCGATAGAGGACCAAACACATTGAGATTCATATGCATTACATTCGACAGTTGGTGCATGATCGCACCATCATTCTGCAATATTGCCCTACTGATGAGAAAATTGCAGACATCTTCACCAAGAGCTTCATTGAGAAGAAGTTCTCTTACCTCCGTTCACTGTTGGGGGTGAGTTCCATCATGGTGGAGACAGATTGATCCATTATTATGCTTTATCTTGAGGGGGGGCTTTCTTCCCACTGGGTTTTCCCTCTTTCCTCACTTAGTTTATTTTCAGCATTTTTTGGATTATTGTATTGGGGTGACCTTTGGTCTTAGTTACCAGGGCCCCACATTATTTTTTTCACATCATAGTCTAGCTTGAGGGGGGGTGTTCGGATATCCACATCATCTTTTTCAGGATCTTGCATGCAATTAGGGTTTGCATGCAAATTCTAGGGTTTGCATGCACTTTGCATGCATCCCAGTCACTAGGTTGATGCCTCCAGCACCTTAGCCACCTTATTCTAGCACTCAGGAGCTTCTTACATCATTTCATTAGCTCTCCTAGTCAGGAAGGTGCCCACTTCTCACCTACTTCCAGAGAAGGGCACACTTCTTCACCTACCACTGCAGTTCCACTTCAGTTACACTCAGTTAGCTCCGATTCTCCCTGATTTGAGGCTAGTTTCACTCCCGAATGACTGTTTCACTCCGTTGGACCTCCAGATTGACTAGATGACTTGTTCTAACTTCAGTTAGCCTCCCATGCGCCCTCCACTGAGCCCACTTCCCTATATCAGTGCTACACACTTCAGTTACACATGTTACACTCAGTTAGACTCAGATTGACACCTGGATGACTGGTTCTTGTGCATTGATGACCACCACTGATTGATGATGAGGACTCCTAGTTGGAGTCAATCTACTCCATTCAGTGATTCGAATGGCCTACTTAGTCAATTCGAATTGCTCACTCACATTGTCAGATTATTGTATTGTAATTATTCACCCTTATTGGGATATTGAGCACTGTGCATGTTTTACACAGTTTTACACCATATTTTCTATGTTCGTCTGTTGTGATTGATTTACTTGTTCATTAGATCTGCTGTGACTAATTTTACAAACATGACCACAATTTTAGGGAAGATGCCTCCTGCATTAGCTAGAAAGTGAATGTTGTTGCTGCCATTTGTCAATTTTGTCTTCTACACCAGATCATTCCTCCTAGTGGGTCAGTGAACACTCTTCAATAGTCATCTTTGGATATGTGTCTCTTCTTTTATTTATTAAATAGTAAAATATTCAATTACATTCATCTTTGACCATCCTTGGTCAACAAAATAAAACTTTACAATAACTTTTAAGATAATGTTTTTGCAAAACATAAAATGTCTTTAGTTTTAGGTGGGTTACATTATCAAACCTTAATGCACATATGCAATTTTGTTTCTAATTTTCAACTAGGGATTTAAAATCTTTAAATTTGGTAAGAGTTTCACTTTCAGCCTTCATGAAATAAATCCATGACTTCCTAGAAAAAACATCTATGAACAATACATAATATAAGAAGCCATTTATGGAGGGGGATGACATGGGATCACATACATCAAAATGTATTAAATCTAAAATCCCTTTAGATCTAGTAGAACTTCTAGAAATTATTTTCTTAACATTCTTCCCAAGTGCACAACCCCGACATACACTATCATGCTCAAAATCAAATATGGGCATACCTTTTACCATCTTTTGAAATCCTAGTAGTGCTTTGTAGTGTAGATGTCCAAGCCTTCGGTGCCATAGCTCACATGGAATGATAGTGTGGTTAATCATAGCTTGGATGTACTTACCGGGTACCTTGTAGAGTCCTTCCTCTCGAACTCCAATCACAACAACAGATTCTAGGATTTTGTTCTTCGGCCATAAAAGTGCTTTTTTATCCATGAAGATAACTCAGAATCCTTTTCCTTCAAGAACTGAAATTGAAAGCAGGTTCTTCTTCAATCCTGCAACATATAGAATGTCCTCCACATGTAGACTATCATCGATGCTTAGCTGGAATGAGGTGAATCCAACTCCTTGGATCGAATAAGTTGACTTGTCCCCCAACTCTACCATGCATATGAATTATTTCTCCTTTATATTGGTGATGGAATTATTGTAACCGGTCATATGTTTGGATGCACCACTGTCAATCAACCATGTGTATGCATTTGTGATGATGGATCACAAAAGGGATGAGATAAGGTAATACTCCCTCCTTGTCTCCTTTTCTTCGGATGCATTATTTTGAGTGGTTTCATCTTCTATGGCAGTAGAAGCATGAAATTTTCCTTTCCACTTTGCTTTTCACTCTCTTGATAAATGGCCTTTCTTGTTACAATCAAAGCATCTATCTTTTGACTTGTCAAATCCTTTGTTGAACTCTTTCTTCTTTGGATAAGAGAACTTATTTTGGAATAAGGGTTTCTTTCCTTTCTTCATTCTTACTGTGAGGGAAATATTTTCTTCTTTGATGCACACTAACTTGCTCTGGATTCGCCCCTACTCTTGGAGGAAGTCATGCCAAAACCTTTTGAAGTTAGGTTGTACCTCTTGGCCATTTACCGCAGCCAAGAATGTCTCCCGTGAGGATGGGAGACCATCAATAATGGTTTGGAGAAGATAATCTTAATCCACCACTAATCCAATACTAGCAAGCTGATCTCTTACCTAAGAGATCTTGGAGAAGAATGAGGCCACTGTCTCATCCATATCCATATTTAAGTTTCAAACCTTATTCTTCAATTCCCTCTTTTGACTCAGGGCGTTCTTCGCATATAGATTAGTCAATGTATCATAACATTCTTTCCTTGTCTTAAGTGGTGTTATCACTGGCATCGAGTTATCTTTCACCGAATCATAGATGATCCGTTTGGCCTTAGCTTGATTCTTCTTGAAGTATGCACCCTGCATTAGATGTAGGCTCCTCCACCACAGTGGATACATAGCCGTCTAAGTCATGTTCCTCTAAGATGTTGAGAATCCTATCCTTCCAAGTGTTTAAGTTTTAGGTTCCCTCAAGATGGTCTTCCGATCGTACAGAGACTGATGCCATAGTCTTCAAGGCTTGTGCTCAACTTCTCAAAATCAACGTAGGCTCTATCTTACTTGCAAAAATGAGCTCCTTCATGCCCTAAGCTATGATACCATGTTGAAATTTGGTTGAGCTTTGATCTTTATTTCTTTTATATGCAAAGACTTGAAGCAATGAGACAATTCAATCCATGAAATTCATACAACTGATAACACAAGATATACCCCAGGGAAAATCCTCAAAATTATGAGAACACAATCCCCAACAATTCTTCTCAGTATAATATAATTAATAATAGAGAATGCTTTCTTTTACAGCATAGCAGATTTCTTTTGGAAGATAAGAGATCACCAAACACTCTTGATGAAGATACGAAAGCAATAGAGAAGAGATATCAATCGAATGTGTGCCCAACACAACAATAACAAGCACGAACAATACCCTGCACAAAGAGAAGTGCCTTTCCTTCAATGGAGAACTTCACATTTTGATTCATCAATCCTGCATAACATATTTATACATTATTCTCTTCTATTTTTATCTTCTAACTTCAAGATGAACTCACCCTGAAACTGGATGTATTAATCTCGCATGCATAGGTGTGCCACACTTCACATGCAATGCTTTATCTTACTGAGCTGTCACGTAGGATGAACTCGCCTCTTAACTGAAAACTTGCCCACTTAGTTAGGTGGCTAAACTAAGTGTCGTTACTTAGTTAAATAGATATTTTTTTGATCACTTAGTTAACTCTGTTTAACTGATTCTCCTTAATTTACTGAACTGTCGTCTTTTAGAAGTGAAAACACTTTAGTTAACTAGTCATTTTTATTTAATACTTAGCTAACTGAAATCATGCTGATTGATTTACTTGAAGTGACCACTATGAGTTCTTTAGTTATATTATGAATATCTTTAATTGATGCTTTAACTGAATCTTTATAACTGAATCTTTAACAATTCAAGTTCTCTTTAATTAGTTGAAGTGCTTGCATGGGCAATTTCGAATTCTCTTGATCTCTATGTTTTATCTTTTATTTCTTTATCTCTTATTGTATGGTCAATATGTGCTAACTTTAATTATCCATCACATTACATTATACTAAGAAGAATGATTGGATGTTGTGATCATATTATATTATTTCAGAACAAATGATCATATGCTAAAGTAATTCACTTTAAAGGTGATCAATTTCTAAAGTAGACTTAATAGCAATCTGGTGATCATGGTTAATAATACATCACACACCATTAAATGATTTTAACAAGTAAAGCATGACCTTTATAAGGAATCTCTACCTCTATATGGGAGGTTCATCTCATGGATACCTTTATACGGAAGGCTCACATGATAATCATGACTTGACACACAAGTCCAGAGTCTTGTTCAACAAGACTTTACAACATCATTACTTTGATCAAGTACCTCTATATGGGAGGAATAACCTTTACATGGAAGGAGATCAAAGTGCTCACCTCTATACGGGAGGATCAATCTTTGCTACACTAGATTGGTTTGGAGAATGTCTCATGATGTTGTATATTTAACAATACTGAGCCATACTGCACAATTATTGTTCTTGTAGTCATGTCATCGAACAACCATTCTGGATGAGTGGCGCATTTTGTCAAAACCACACTTACCCACATATCATAGTAGTGTTTGAAATTCATAATTAAATTATAATAATTTTGTAGAACTTCATTATCCTCTTGATGACCAAGACATCTTGTGCCCCTTGACACCTAAGGAATCTAACTATTTCATAGCCAATAAACATGTGGGTTATCTCTCCACTAACATGAATATCATGTATAAACATATCGAACTTTTCCAGGTGATAATTTCTATATCACGGAAATTACATTTAAATGATCATTTAAGTTCCTTCACAATATATATATTGTACTTGTTATATATCCAAAACGCCTATTTCATTAAATTTGGACTTATTAGGAAAAAAATGGACTAATAAAGTGTGAATTTAGACCTTGAAAGTGCTAATATCAACCTTTCTAAAGTGCAAAATTAGGTTCTGAAAGTGGCAATATTGGATTTGAAAAGTGTGTTTTTCTATTCGAATAGTGTGTGTTTTGACTACTTATGAACCCTAAAATTGCAGTTTTTTATTATGAAACTATGAATTTCAATTCAAAAAGTGTGAATTTCAAATAAAAAATGCAAATTTTGATTTGAAAAGTGCAATTTTCATTTGGAAAGGTGTAACCTTTTTAGGTGAAAAGTGCAATGTCTATATTATTCAGTCCTTGTTTGAATGGCAATTTTATCAGTTCTTGTTTCATTTTTGATACAGTATCTAGAATATCTATCTTTTTACATAAATAATTTTTATAGTTCCCAAATGAGGAAGGAATTCTCTGCATAATCTTTATAGGCACAACTTACTTATAGAGTAGTAACTAGTAAACAATGTATTTTGCATCACAGTAGTAATTTTCCTCAAATGCCTATAGGCTCATGGATGTTCCATATGCTTGACATTTGCTCGCCCAGCTAGGTTTATAGACAAACTAGAAGGATTGTAGCAAAATATAAACTTTTTGGGCTAATATCACATCAAACGATATCTGTAGGAACATCCATCCCACTCTTAACACTATGCCCTATATGTTCTCATTGTGCCTTAACTGCTGCAAGGCCCTTCTCGTTTATTCTAATTTTTCTCTTGTCCATCCTAGCCTTGGTGACCATGCCCATATGATTCTATTTACATCGATCATCATATTTTCTTCTACACCAACAACCTATTGTTTCTTTCTATTTAAGCAGTTTTTGTACAAGACCTTCAGATCCTTCGATGCTCCCGTTGGCTTCCACCATTGCACCTCTACTTTGTAAGACCCAAGAGTACTAACATTTGAATCCTGATAAATATTACCAATCTCCCTACCCAACCATATTGCACAATCTGGCTCTGGTGATTGTACAATGACCATTTGTCCCTTTACAACATCCACTCTTGGAATGAATTCATCTTTAGTCTTGTTGCATACTGGTCCAACATAGCAATCCTACAAAGAAGAAACATTTTCCTTCAAATAGGCATTCATAATTTCATGTTCAGATCTTGTAGGTTCACTACTATGAATATCATGGCTTGTCGATGGCCAAAAGTTAGTTGCTGACTAATCAACACTCTTGAAGGGACTATCCAAAGATTTATATACAATCTCCCAATAATTTAACTAGGGATGACAAAATTGTTCACCTCCCTTCTCAATCCATCGATTCCAGAATGAAATATATGTTTCTATTCCTTTTTTTATTTCTTCAATGTCTGAAGGTATTTTTGATTGCAGATTTAATAACCTAGGCTTTCCCACCGACAAGTCTGCGCTACCATCTGGAAATGACCACCGCAGATGAATAGGAGACGATCAAGCTTCATCCCGAAGTTATGCCCTTCATTGCATGATTGGAATGTTCTCTATGAACTAAAATTTTAAAAAATAGCATTTTTTTGATACCGATGATTTTGGCATTTCCATCCAAAAGGTAGGGTTTCACAAAACTCTTAAAATCATAAAGTTCAATTATATAAGGGCATAGAAATTTTGATCTTCACATGTCATATACGTATCCATAATTTTCGAGAGTGAAAATATATCCTTGCGCATTAGCTTTACTAATAATTACCTTCCATAAGTTCCATCTATGTCTTCATGGGTGTGTCCAACCAGGAGGAATCCAACTTCAACTATCTCCAACTCTCTCCTTGCTATTAAAAGAAATAAAAATGCAAATACAAAGCATTTCTTGTTATTGCCTAAACAATTATCCATTTGCAACAACAATATGGGTGGTAGTTTTCTATTTGGCATGCATTGATTAGTACCATCAACACACAATATATCATGTTGCATTACATCTTGTCTGTATATCACACACTTTTCATATGACTCTGATTGCAATAGAGCATCATGCAATTGGTTCTTAGATGTTCCTCCTTTGTAGAGAAAATCACCATTTTTATCAACCACTTGTTCTTCAAGACTCTTCAAGCATTTAGCCAGGGATGTCACAGTGAACTTTGATCCCATCTCTAAAAATGAGAGGTTGAAATGGGAAAACTCCACAGTCTTGTTCCCATGAGTCAGCATTCCAGTCAATGATATGGGAAGATTCATAACATTACTAAAATATTTTTCCTTCTTACCCTTCCTTGGAATGGAAGTCTTTGAATTACCCATTTTGTCATGAAAAATACTTAGAAAATTCTTTGTATTTTGTTGTGAAGCTAATCTGTGAGAATAATATACTTGGTGACAACTTGCGATATATTTATTATGAGCTGCCCATTGTCCTTGCAACCTTTCCACCTCAGCTGGATCAGTGGTCCCCTTAAACCTATCGAGTATTGTAATGCACTCATTACACCTTGAAAAGGAGTTTGATTTAGAAATTTTAACATCTTGAAAATATTCTCTCATCACCTTGCTAAAGGAGGATTATGATACTGGAGGAAAACCAATACTTTCAATTTCTTCATTTCAATTTTTCACAGTAAACCATGGGACATATTAGATGGCAATAATTTCAAGGTTGTCCTTGTTCTATCTTCACTGATTAATCGTGTAAGATGTGGATATTTGTCTGAATTCTCTTCTACAATTTTATTAATAGTAGCTACTAGTGCAACAATGTTCGCCCTAGATTTTTCCAAGCCATTGTTACCATGCACAAATCTCACATCACCATTCAAGAACATGCTTTTATAATTGTAGAAAGTGCTCCTTTTTATCCCATGGCATTTATACCATGCATTTTGACAGACGTCTATTGTGTCTAATCTCATTGTAAACATGCTTCTTTTTCTATCATCTCCTTCTTTGTCCACAAGAGCATTTGATCCCATAGAATTTATAACATACCGTCTTCTTGAATTTACACTCATACTATGGAATTTATTCACACATTCAACTATCGATTGAAGTGAAATTTTTGATATACAAAGATTTAAGCAACAATGTTTAGTGACAATTTTTGAAAGGAATGCACCTTGATCAATTCCAAGCCTATAAGGTACAAAGCTTGAATTTCTTTCAAAAATTTTAGTTCCAGCTTTCTGCTTTACGGAATTGTATGGCCTTGTTCCATTACCTTTAACATCTGTATATTCACAATGGGGAGTACCTGGAAGGACCATTTGTAAATGACATTATTAAAAAATATTCCAAATGTTGACCATGTATTTGTCTATGTTTTTTTTTAGTATAACATCCAAGGGAACATCATTGAGGTCAATCAAATTGTTTGAAGACCATCTTACAAGAGAGCCTTCAAACACACCACAATCCTTACAATTGCAGAAGAATTTATGAACTAAAATACCAAAATCACCAACATCTAGTGGTTTGAATTGTACAATGTCTCCTTAAAAAATAGTTGACACTATTCCCTGAGCAACATAATGTTCCTTTAAAGAACATTGATTCTCTCCCACAAACATGATATTGTGATTTTCTCTTAATAATTTCAAAGTAGTTTTAGATGGATTATTGTTGAAATTTCTTTCAACAGAAAGTAGTGTTTATGTATTAAAATCTATGATTCTTTTAATCGACCATACAACAAAACCTCCATTTCTTAACCCTATAAAACATGCCATACAGGAAAACACCACTTCATCCACCAGAATACCAAAGGCGAAGTCCCCCAAAAGCGTTCCCCCAACAAAATCAGTCCCACTCACATTTGTTACAAAACCTATGGATATGAAATCCTTGCATTCTAAACACTTGTGTAACAACTTAAATTTTCTCATAATAAAAGAATATTTATTCTCAGTTGTTATGATATGTTCTACACTCGTCGAAGTAGAAGATGGTATATCATTCAACTCATTCTTGTGAAGAGCACATCCAATGTGGTTAACGATCTTAGATGCAGGCCACTGAATATAACCACCAACTGCCTCTAATATGTATTTGCACCTTCTGATGGATAGGGAAATTGAATACCTGCATTTAAAGTCTTGGTAATGTTTACAATGATACATCCATCATGAATGTTGATATTATGCAATATTTTTCTTTCTGGAAAAGAGATTCCTTTAGCAACATTCAATCCATTCAAAAGGAGGTCCACACATTGTTGAGAACCAAAATCCATTTCAGAAGCGATTTATGAAATATAAAATAATAGGAGCACATTAAAAATAATATTTATTTTAAACAAAGAATAATTTTTTCCACTAGTACATATTATCATATAAATCAATAAGAAGGGTCGACGGACCCTTCATTTACGAGTGAAATGTAAAAATATTTAATCTACGAAGTCTAGGCCAACGATTCCTGACTTTTGAGTTCCGCTGTAAATAGTAGGGATCCGTACATCAACTAAGTTATAACATATAATTTTTTTTCCTGACTTACGTTTTCCGACAAGAAGGATCGGTCACCCCTTTGTTTAGTAGGTAATTGTGAACATCTATATCGAGAAAATTCCTATATCCAGAATGGTGAACACAAGAAGAATCGATCGACCCTTTTTGTAGTCTAGAACTATTATGAAAAGAATATTGGGAAGAAGAAGGGTTGATCGACCCTTCATTTATGAGGGAATTGTAAAAATATTCAACCTACAAAGGCTAGGCCGTCAATTCATGTATATCCAAAATGGTGAACACTGGAAGAATACAAAGCAAAAGAAGGGTCAACCAACCCTTCATTTACGAGATAAATATAAAAATATTTAATCTACGAAGTCTAGGCTGATAATTCCTAACTTCCTACTTCCGATGTAAATAGTAGGGATCCGAACATCAGCTAAGTTATAACATATATATATTTTTTGTCTCGAATTCCATTTTCCGACAAGAGAGATCGACGACCCCTTCGTTTAGTAGATAATTGTGAACACCTATATCCATAAATTCCTTATATCCAGAATGGAGAACAAAAGAAGGATCGAACGACTTCTTGCAGTTTAGAACTATTATGAAAAGAATACTGGGCAGAAGAAGGGTCGACCGCCCCTTCATTTATGAGGGAATTGTAAAACGATTCAACCTAGGAAGGCTAGGCCATCAATTAATGTATATCCAAAATGGTGAACACTGGAAAAATAATGAGCACAAGAAGGGTCAGACAACCCTTCATTTACGAGACAAATGTAAAAATATTTAATCTACGAAGGCTAGGCCAAGAATTCCCGACTTCCTACTTCCGCTGTAAATAATAGGGATCTGAACATCAACTAAGTTATAACATATAAAAAATGTTTTTCGTGACTTCTTTTTTTCGACAAGAAGGATCGACCACCCCTTCGTTTAGTAGATAATTGTGAACACCAATATCCAACAATTCCCTATATCCATAATGGTGAACACAAGAAGGATCAACGAACCCTTCTTGCAGTCTAGAACTATTGTGAAAAGAATACTCAGCAGAAGAAGGGTCGGGTGCCCCTTCATTTATGAGAGAATTGTAAAAATATAAAACCTACAAAGGCTAGGCCGTCTATTCATGTATATCCAAAATGGTGAACACTGGAAGAATACTGAGCACACTAAGGGTCGACTGACCCTTCATTTATGAGAGAAATGTAAAATATTTATAGTAGGGATCCAGACATCAACTAAGTTATAACATATAAAAAATGTTTGTCCCGACTTCGGTTTTCTAACAAGAAGGATCGACCACCCCTTCGTTTAGTAGATAATTGTGAACACCTATATCCAACAATTCCCTATATCCAGAGTGACAAATAAAAGAAGGATCGATGAACCCTTCTTGCACTCTAGAAATATTTTGAAAAGAATATTGGGTAGAAGAAGTATCAGACGACCCTTCATTTATGAGGGAATTGTAAAAATATTCAACCTACAAAGGCTAGGCCATCAATTCATGTATATCCAAAATGGTGAACACTAGAAGAAAACTAAGCACAAGAAGGGTCGACCAACCCTTCATTTGTGAGAGAAATGTACAAAAATTAATCTACGAAGGCTAGGCTGACAATTCTTGACTTTCGACTTCCGTTGTAAATAGTAGGAATCCAAACATCGGCTAAGTTATAACATACAAAAAATATTTGTCCCGACTTCTTTTTTCCGACAAGAAGGATCGGCCGCCCCTTCGTTTAGTAGATAATTGTGAACACCTATATCTAGAAATTCGCTATATCCAGAATGTCGAACACAAGAAGGATCAACTTGACCCTTCTTGCAGTCTAGAACTATTATGAAAAGAATATTGGGAAGAAGAAGGGTCGACCGCCCCTTCATTTATGAGGGAATTGTAAAAATATTCAACCTAAGAAGGCTAGGCCGTCAATTCATGTATATACAAAATGGTGAACACTGGAAGAATATCGAGCACAAGAAGGGTCGACCGAACCTTCATTTACAAGAGATATATAAAAATATTTAATCTACGAAGGATATGATGGGATATTCTCACCATCATCATAAGTATTTTCATGCATGCATCCATACTACATGCATCCAGTCATCAGTATGGTAGTCTCCCTAGCATCTAGAGTCTATTTTCAGCCCCCTGGCGCCTGTTTTTAGCCATCAGCAACCCTCCTACCTACATAGTGCACCTTGTTTTCATCATTTGGATTACAAATGCACCCTACTACACCCTCTTGGATTTCAACAGTCAATTCTTGCATTGATTGCTTAGTTCATGAATTTATTGCTCAGTTTAAATGCATGCAGCTTCCAGTTGTCTATATCGGAGTGCCACTTGACTACTGACAGTCCTCATGCGTCCACCTTGGAGTATCCTTCCCTAAATTTGTGCTCACATGGTTCAGTTAGAATCAGTTAGACTCACATTGAATGACATTTGACTATTTGTGACTACTACCACTGATTGGGTGATGTATCCTATGTTGTCCGAGCCACACCTTGAGGAGAATTCAAATCACCTTTCAGGAATTCGAATTCATTCTATTGTACTCTCATATTTTTTCCAGCTTACAACTGATGAACATGATTACAACAGTTTTCCACATTCTTTGAGTTTCATGTATGAATATTGATTCAATTCTTCTTGTTCTTCTCTGCAAATCTTTGAGTGAATTTGTGAGGTTTGTTCAAGCTGAGTGATATGCACCTATAGAATATCACATGGTATCAGAGATTTATACAACTATTCGAATTGCAGCTATTGCAGCAGTTGTAGCAGTTTATTGAACTACTGTTTTTCAGTAGAGCACCAGAAGCCTCTTGATTTCCACAACAAATCTTGGTGCCATTGCATTGAATTCACTGGAGTACTATAGTGAGATATAGCCAGGTGTGAAGGATCCAGTCACATGTTCTCACTGTCCTAAAGCAGTGTTCTTTAGACTCTGCAACAAATCTCCATCAAAATTTGCTTGTTTTATTGCAGGTTATTCCATTTTCAGTAGATTCGAATTCTGCAGCTACTAAGGATATCAAGCTCACCTCCTTCAACTATTTCAAATTGAAAGCCAAGATGAACATCTTCATGATGTCCAAAATCCTTTCTAGAGTGTTGAATGGTACTGGAGTTGAGCCCATTGGAGTAGTTGATAAATCGAAGTATCTTGATAGAATTGATGAAGCAGTTGGACTGCTAGTCCTCAGTATTTATGATGATCTACGTTTTCATGTCATTGATCTCAAAAATCCTAAAGCAGTTTGGGACAAGCTCGAATCTCTGTTTGGGTAGAAAGATGATTTGAAGGGTCACCAATTGGAAAATGAGCTTATCTCTCCGAGCCCCGATAGTTTCCACTCAATCAATGATTTCTTCTCCATGTTCAAAAATATGGTTTCACAGTTGAAGTCATATGGAATAGAGAAAGAAGAGAAGCAGCTTATCCTTGCCATTCTGTCAAAATTGGGTGTTGATTACTCATTTTTTGTCTCCACCTTCCATTCAACGAAACTATCCATTCCTTACTGGAAGATACCCACTCTTGAAGCCTTCATACAGTCTCTCTCAAAAGAGAAAGACAAACTAGTGCATATGGGGGTGATCAAACCACAAATGGATTCATCTCTTAAAGATGCTGAAGGGAAGAACGCGAATGCCAAAGGGAAGCAAAAAGTTAAAGAGAGAAAGTCGAATGAGTATAAGCCAAGAGAGGATCCCTATCAGTCATAAGGGGCTTCAAATTCCAAGAGAGGCAAGCAATCTCAAAAGTAGAAGAGAAGATATCCCTATTGCAACATGGGCTTCCATCCTAAGAGTGCTTGTATGAAGAATACAATATATATGATGGCACAACTACTGGAAGAGAACAACCTTCGAGAACAAGTGAATGCTAGAAGAAAAGTTGATCCAAAAGATGAGGACAAGGAGAGGTTCCATGCTATCATGGATGGTACTTAAAATGATTCCTCCTTCATCATTGATTCTGGAGCATCAAGACACATGTCTTATGACAAAAAATATCTTCTCTGATTTCAAATCCATAGTTGGACCTTCAATACTGATGGGAAATGATTCTCAGGCCTCCTATGAGGGGATTGGGAGGATCAACATTGAGCATGGGTATTTCGATGATGTACTCTATGTTCCTACTCTTGCAGCAAATCTACTTTCTGTCTACCAAATGACTCATACAGGAGTACCCAAGAAGGTCATATTCACTCCTAATGAGGTCGAGATCCAAGAGATATCAACTGGAAACATCATAGCAAAAGGTATTGCTGATCACAATTCGAAACTCTATGATTTTTCTCACTTCCTACCTTACTCAAAGTCTAATGCATGTTCGGATACACAAGGTACTCCCAAAAGACCGAACACCTAGAGCAACCACTTCACACAAACAGATCATAGATCAACACACCGATGTTTTGACGTGGTTTAAACCCTTGAGAGGGAAACACTCCATGGCCCTGGCCAAATAGCTTCTACGGAGCAATTTATTATGCAAAGAAATAAAGTTACAAATGAGCTTCTCATAATCGATCAACTTTCCAATGACCCTCCATGCTCTTTAAATAGAGATCATGGACCAATCGGGTGTTAAGCCACAGATCAAGGGTAGGTATGATCTAAGAGAAGTTGAGCCGTCGGATCACTCTATGTCTAGAACATATCGTGACCGTCATATTAAATATTTACAAATACATACTAATGCATACTAAAGAAACACACTTTTTCTAATGGATATATTACACAAGTTGATCTTAACTAACTCCTAAGTGTCTAAATATCCTAACATCCCCCCTTAAGAACAACTTGGGATAGGATTGAAGGATTTACAAAAGTGACACTTTTAGGAGAAGGAATGAGGCATTAGAGCCTATCCCCCCTTAATGACAAATTCATGAATTCCTAACATAGATCGAAGTTTAGAAAACTTTGCTTCTGTAAGAGACTTGGTGAAGATGTCTGCAACTTGATCATCTGTAGGAAAAAAGAGCCCTTCAAAAACACGATCATGAACAAGATATCTGATGAAGTGTATATGTATCTCAATGTGTTTGTTGTGTTGATGCAGAACTGAATCTTTGGCGAGCTTGATAGCACTTTGATTGTCGCACCAAAGTGGAGTAGGCTGCTGCTGCTCGAATCCAAACTCTGAAAGGATCTGTCGAAGCCATAAAGCTTTCTGACTGGCATTAACTGTGGCTCAATATTCTACCTCTACTGAAGAAAGAGAAAGAGCTTGTTGTTTCTTACAAGCCCAAGTGACAGGTCCAAATCCCAGACTGAAAACATAACCTGCAGTAGACTTTCGATCATCAGGATCGCCGGCCCAATCTGAATCAGTGAAACCAACCAACAAAGGTTTCCCCCCTGTACTGTAATGAATCCCGAATTGAATTGTACCTCGAATATATCGAAGTATTCTTTTAACTGCTTTCCAGTGACTTTCATGAGGTGTTTGCATATAACAAGCAACATGACCAACGACAAAGGAAAGGTCAGGACAGGAATGAGTCAAGTATAAGAGACTACCAACAAGCTGACAATACAAGGTGGCATCTACTTTAGGTGAAGGACAAATGGCAGAAAGTTTGACTCCAGACTCGAAGGGAGAAGGGGATGGTTTACAATCGTCTATGTGAAAGTGACGAAGAAGGTCACAAACATACTTAGATTGAGAAAGAAAGATTCATTCTTTGGTTTGCAAGACTTGGAGACCAAGAAAGTAATGCAAATGTCCTAAGTCTGACATTTCAAAATTTTGCTTAAGACTGGATTTCACATGGGTTATAAGCTTAGGGTCACTACCAGTAAGAATAAGGTCATCAACATATAGAACAAGTATGATGATATGGTTTCCTAATTTCTTGGTATAGACATTGGGGTCAGAATGGCATCTAAGAAAACCAGTGTCAAGGAGAAAGCTATCCATTTTGGCATACCAAGCTCTAGGAGCTTGCTTAAGGCCATATAAGGATTTCTTAAGGCGACAGACAAGGCTAGAGTTATTCTGAACATATCCAGGAGGTTGTTCCATGTAAATTTCCTCCTGTAAATCACCATTTAAGAAGGTAGAATTGACATCCATTTGATGAACTTTCCAGTTATGTAAGGTTGCAAGGGAAAGAACAAGGCGGATGGAGTTCATTTTTGCGACAGGAGCAAAGGTTTCATTGTAGTCAACCCTTCAACTTGAGAAAAACCTTTGGCAACTAACATTGCCTTAAGTCTTTCAACACTTCCATTTGATGCATACTTAGTTCTATAGACCCATTTACATCTAATAAGTTTTTTTTCCTTTTGGAAGAGGTACAAGATCCCAAGTATCGTTCGCCATTAAGGAATGATATTCTTCATCCATAGCTGCATCCCAATCTGGATTTCCTGAAGCTTCTGCAAAAGTTTCTGGATCATGATTCTCGAAAACTTGAGCCAAAAGAGAAGAGGCTCGCTGAAACTGAGAACGTATTCGACGTTGATCTCTAGGATCAATGGCAAGATCACCAGCTGCTTCACATGTTGAATAGACCCATTGAGGAAGCACTGGTGTTGGTGCAACTGGAGGAACATGAGCAGGCAGAGGTGGATTTTCATCTTCACTGTCATCATCAGAAACTGGAGTTGGAAACCTGTCAAGGAAGTTGGAAGAAGAAAAAGGCACAATCGCCAAATCAGGCTCGCAGGCCAAAGATGAGACAATCACCGAGTTAGGCTCGCAGGCCAAGAGATTTTCATCAAATTTAACATCTCTGATAATGATTACATCATGATAATGTGGTTGAAGAAGTCTATAACCTCTTACATCTTTAGAATATCCAACAAATATGCACTTTTCACTTTTAGGCTTCAATGATTTCTGTTTTTCATCTGGAATGTGAGCCCATGCTTCACTACCAAACACACGGAAGTGACTTACATCAGGTTTAGTTTTACTCCATGCTTCTTCCGGTGTGATACCTTGTAATGCTTTAGTGGGGGTGCGATTAACTATGTAATTTGCACAATTAATGGCTTCAGCCCAAAATTGAAGACATAGTCCCTTATTAGATTGGATCATACAATTAGCCATTTCTTTTAAAGTGTCGTTCTTCCGTTCAGCTACACCATTTTGTTATGGTGTATATGGAACAATGTGTTGTTGTTGGATTCCTTGTTTAGTGCAAAAAGTAGTGAACTTTTTGTTAACATATTCTCCTCCATTGTCGGATCTTAACTTAATAATTTGATGACCAAATTGTTTTTCAACAAGGGCCTTGTAGGCCAAGAACATGTTAAATACTTCGCTCTTAAGTTTTAGGAAATAAACCCAAGTGCGTCTGGTGTAATCATCAATGAAAGTAAGAAATATTTGAAGCTAGTAAAGGAAGCAGATGGAAGAGGACCACACAAGTCACTATGCACAAACTCCAAGAGAACCGAGGTGTGCCAAGAGGAACGTTTGTCAAAATTGTCCCGATAATGTTTTCCGAGTACACAACCGGAACAGACACCATCCCTGCAATATACCATCGGAAGACCTGTCACCAAATTGTCTTTACATAGTTGTTGCAATGAGCGATAATTTAAGTGACCAAATCGCTCATGCCAAAGTTTGCTCAAGTTATCACTATGAGCAACAAAAACTGAAGGAAAAGGTGATGACCCAAAGTTGTTAAATTTGTACAACCTGGTAATATCATCAATAATTTCGGTAGCTAGGACCTGTTGAGGATATTTAAAATCCTTGATTACAACTTGGTGAGGTGTAAACATCACAGTTTTACCTTCACCAGAATGAGTGATTTGATAGACTGATAAAAAATTGTAGGAAATTCTTGGAACACATAGTACATCACTGAAATGACCATTATCTACTGGAATTGTTCTAGCTCCTACAACACTTAGAGATCTATCATCACCAACAAATATTTGTTTGGTGTTACATTCATGCACAGTAGAAAATATGGCTTGATCCTTAGCCATATGATAAGATGCTCCAGAATCAATGACCCATTAATTTGAAGTAGAAGAAGAAGATGCATTATAAGAATAACTAGAAGCACAAAGTGCATGTCCATGAGAGGTAGATTTTGAAGGCGAATCTAGGCTGATGTGGTGCTTCTTCATTGCTGCTTCCAAGGCTGCCATCTTCTTGAAACACTTAGATTCATCATGATTATCTTTCCCGCAATAGTTGCAATGACGCCCAGTCTTCTTGCCTTTTGGTTTGGATCCTTTGTCATTTTTTAAAGAAGAAGCTGACTGAGAGGGTTTGGGACCATTGTTTGACGTATTATTGCGAAAATTTTATTTCTTGGGAGGCTTGGACTTTTCTTTCTGTTGGGACAATAAGGCTTTCCTAGATGTATCTGCATTGTTAATTATTCCAAGATTGGATGAGCTTATCTTGCTCTCTAATTAAGGAATCACAAAAGGATTCAAAACTAGGCTCTTGATATCTAGCTGCATTCAAGGATTCTTTCATGGAGTAAAATGTAGATATAAAAACAGAATATGCAGGTCCAAGTTTGGAAAGAATATGATAAATACATTGTTTGTCTCCCCTCTTAATCTTGCATTCTTCACATAAGAGTTTAAGAGTTTTGTACTTAGATAAATAATCTTGTATGCATGAAAAATCACTTGGATTTAAAGAAATCAACTCATTTTCGAGTTGGTGACCTCGAATTTCATTGTGTTTACCAAACACAGATTCCAACTTGTCCTAAGCAGCATCAGGTTCATCAATTCCAGATATGTGGAATCACAAATCAGTAGAGATTGACATCCCAATCAATCCACGAGCTTCGTCACATCTATTTTCCCATTTGATTTTCTTATAATCATTAGTGGGTTCTGCTTCTTTCCCTGAGGTAATTCTGAAAAGTCCTCTACTTCGTAGAACATCCTCCATACGGGATTTCCATGAAAAATAGTTGGAACTGGTAAATAGAATATCACAAGGGGCGGCCATATTTGTAAATTAATGGCTGTAAAATCAGAAACCAATAGTTTGAATGCGAAGAACTCAAAAAAATAGGTGGTTTAAAAAAAACAGTACTGAAAACTGACTCCGTATGATGAAGTTATGCTTGATCAAAGAAAATGTTGAAGATGTCCCCAATAGTGATGTGGCAGATAGAGAATGACTAGTTAAAAAAAAGGACCCCCCTCTTCCCAAGATGAACCTTTGACAATCATTTTACAAGAAAGTTGCTTTAAGTGAATCACTTTTGTAAAATAAGTGATTTCACTTTTACAAAGATGTTACTTTAAATAGTGCAACAATAAAAATGAACTTAAGTGACTCACTTTTTATTTTTGTTTTTTATTATTTAAGTGAGATGCACTTTTACAATAAAGTAACTTGAAAATAGAAATTACATGCACTTTTTCTTTTAAAATTAACTTCCTAAGACTTGAACTCCAGACCTATTAAGGAATAAAACAATTTTGAACCAAGTGAGCTAGATTAAAATGTATGTAAAATATGAGGAGGAAGGGGTTTTTGTTTTTACTCTTCTTGCTCGGTTTCCGTGCTTGCATTTTTTACTTGCAAATCACACAATAAACAAAAAAAATAAAAATTTCCACACTTCTGGGGTTAGATCTCGTTACCTTTTCCAGAAAGTCTACGTTTTCTCTCTGTTTCTGATTTGCCAAGATCACACAAGGTGCACGGCAAAGAGCATATGCAACCGAGAAAAACCCTTTCCCTTTCTGTTTCTGATTTACCGAGATCGCACAAGGTGCACGACAAAGAGCATACGCAGATAGGGAAAGCAACAATCCGAAACTAAAAAAAATCTAATAATAAAAACTGATAAAATATGAGATAATTTTTTTTTTTAAACAAAAATAAAAAAAAACGTCATTGTAACATTATACCTTCAGATTTGATGAAATATGCATTTCTGAAGCAACCTGGAACCGTTTTCGATCAAACGAAAACTATTTCCCAATGGAAACGACGCTCTGGATGCAATTGAACTCCTCCCACAGCCCAAAAATGCACAGAAATACCAGAACCAGAAACTCTTTCAAGTTTCGGCAACAACAGTTCAAGATCTAGATCATAATCGGAAGCGACTCTTCATAAAAGCTATGATACCACGTTCGGGTACACATGGTACTCCCAAAAGACCAAACACCTAGAAAAACCACTTCACACAAACATATCACAGATCAACACATCGATGTTTTGACGTGGTTTAAACCCTCGAGAGGAAAACACTCCACGGTCTCGGCCAAATAACTTCTATGGAACAATTGATTATGCAAAGAAATAAAGTTACAAATGAGTTTCTCATAATCGATCAACTTTCCAATGACCCTCCATGCTCTTTAAATAGAGATCATGGACTAATCGGGTGTTAAGCCATGGATCAAGGGTAGGTATGATCTAAGAGAAGTTGAGCCGTCAGATCACTCTATGTCTAGAACATATCGTGACCGTCGGATTAAATATTTACAAATGCATACTAATGCATACTAAAGAAACACACTTTTCCTAACGGATATATTACACAAGTTTATCTTAACTAACTCCTAAGTGTCTAAATGTCCCAACAATGCATTTCTCATACATGCAAATGAAGAAAGTAGACTTTGGCATTAAATATTTGGGCACCTTAACTACAGGTACTTGCAAGACATGCACAACCAGGAAATGGTTGAAGGTCTACCCAAGATCAAGTTTGCCAAAGGCACCTGTAAATGTTGTTTGATGGGCAAGCATCCAGAGCATAAGTTTGAGAAAGGGAAGGTGATGAGAGCCTCTCAACCTCTCAAGTTTTCCAAAGGCACCTGTAAATGTTGTTTGATGGGCAAGCATCCAGAGCATAAGTTTGAGAAAGGGAAGGTGATGAGAGCCTCTCAACCTCTCATTAGAGGAAATTTGGGTAAATGGGCCTTCTAAGGAAAATAATAAGAAAACAATAAAATAATAGTAGAGAGAGAGTAAAAAAACTACTTTTTTGGATCGTATTTTCAACTTATCTCCTTGTAGGTTTAGTCTAATTTCAAGTGGGAGGACTCTTTGGATGCATAATTAAATTATGCATCCAACGAGTACCCATGTTGCACACTTTTAACAACATCCACACCATGAAAAATCGAAAATACATTAAAAACCATGTTTTCTCTCACTAGAAACACGTTTTTTTTTTGAAAATACATTAAAAAACGTGTTTCTAGTGAGAGAAAACATGGTTTTTAATGTATTTTCGATTTTTCATGGTGTGGATGTTGTTAAAAGTATGCAACATGGGTACGCATTGGATGCATAATTTAATTATGCATCCAACGAGTCCTCCCGCTTGAAATTTGAGTAAACCTACAAGGAGATAAGTTGAAAATACGATCCAAAAAAATAGTTTTTATTTTTTCCCTCCAATTTTTCTAGGTGCTCCCTTTTTGAATTTTAAAGCATTTTGATTGGCTAATACATGATGACATGGAATTTGTATTATTTTTGGAAGGCCCATTTTAAATTGAAATTTCCTCTAATGTGAGCTGATTCACAGTGATGTTTCAGGGCCACTTCCAAATTTGTCTTTGAACAAATCGAGGTATATCTTAACTTTCATTGATGACTATTCTAGATTTAGTTGGGTGTACTTTCTGAAATTAAAATATGAAGTTCTTGGTTACTTTAAGTTCTTCAAAGCTTATGTAGAAAGGTTCTCTGACATGAATATCAAGGCCCTTCGCATTGATAATGGAGTAGAGTATGTGAAAGGTGAGTTCCAAACCTTTCGTGCAGATGAAGGTATAGAGATGCAACATACTGTTCCCTACACAACAAAACAAAATGGTGTTGCAGAGAGAAATAACATAAAATTAAAGGAGATGGAAACCTATATGCTAGAGTCTAAAGGATTGCATCCTAGTCTTTGGGTAGAGGCCATCAACTATGTTGCTTACCTTCAGAATAGAGTCCCTCACAAATGACTAAAAGGGATGACTCCTCGAAGCATGGATGGGTTACAAACCTGATGTATCTCATCTCATAGTGTTTGGATCTAGAGCTTGGGCTCAGATTCCAACAGAGAAAAGGAGAGCTCTAGATTCACAGAGTAGAGAGTGTATATTGGTGGGTTATGCACTAAGTGCAAAGGCCTATAAAATTCTTGATCCTTCTACTATGAAAGCATTCCTTGAAAGGAGTGTTCAGTTTGAGGAATGGACTTTACATGATTCTCATCCTATTGAGAAAAATAGTTTACCTACACACCACCATTGCTTGATGAGAAAGAGAGCGAAGCTTCAACCTATGATAGTTCATATTTAGATTCTGAAAGCGACAGTGATGAAGAGTGAATGATAGATCCAGATCCACAAGAACCTGAATGTCTAGCAACTGATAGTGAAGATGAGCAAATGCTAGATCCAAATCCACAAGAACCTGAAGATATAGAATTGTTGTTGCTACAACATCCCCCCCTAGATTTTTTTGAAAATATTGGGGCCCCCTCCATTGTTTTTGAGAAGAAGTTTTCCTAAGGATATTTGGACATTAAATACTTTCCATACTTAGTTTCCCTAAAGAAAAGTCTTTTGCTTTGAGTTTTTTTTTTCGTTTTTTTTGCCTAAGTAAAACTCAAGATTTTGAGCCGCAACGGCGGAAGCTCTGAGCTAACCTTGCCACAATGGTGGAAGAGTTGGTCCAAACTTTCCGAAACTGCGGAATAAAATGACTAAGTCAAGCCACAGCGGAAAACTTATCTTAAAGCCTCCGAAAAGGCAAAACCTTTGATCAAGTGGACCCGCGGCGGAACAAATTCACCAAGTTTCTCCGCAACAGCGGGAGAATTCGCCCAACTCTTCCACAAGCGATCGGATTTTTATGAATAAGTCACCGTGGTGGAAAGACTCATTTATCTTTATCGTAGTAGGAAAGGTCTTCAAGAAACTCTTCCGCACTAGCGGGTAGAGTGGCACTTTTTCGGGAGAACGCGGATAACTTTTCCGTAAAGGCAGGTAAACTCACTTAAGATTGGCCACTGCATAGCTGCACACTTCCCCTTTGCGGAAAAGTTCGGACAATTCTCCCACAACAGCGGGCAAACTTGGCCTTTCTTTCCACAGGAGACGGAGACCTTAACCGAGTCTTTCCGTTTTTTTGGTGGTCACATTTATTAAGAAAAACGTCGATTTGACCCATCAGTACGTTGCTTTAACCCCGTTTTAATGGCCTGCAACCACCCTATTAATAACTCGCACGTATCAGTTATATATATATAGGGTATGAACCCCGTTGGGTTTTCATTGTTTCCATTGGTTAGAGCACTCACTCCGTTTCCATCTAAGGTTGCAAACACCTGCTACAATAGGCTCACCGATTCTGTCGTGGTACCAATGCCTACCTACCATCGTCTTTCAACAGGTAAGTACCCTATCAAGCCTCATGGACTAGATTGTGTGGATAAGGTGAATGTTATGTGCATGGTTATATTCATGTTTTCCTATTCATGTCAAGTTGTGTAGTTTAACCATGGCCGGAGCAACCCATGCCCTTTTTCCATTTAAACGCACCAAAGTCCGGTTATCATATGAAAGTGAATATCCCCGGGACCCTGAACGCCCATTAAGCCGTCAGTTTTTGTAATCTCCAGACTAGCCCCAATCACCCTTAGATGAAATCATCGGTATTCTTACCCAACTGTGAAAGTTTACGTTGTTTTGCGCTTTGGGACGTAATAATCGAAATCGCTTTATGCTTATGGTTTGTCATTATGAATTGCATATCCCTTATTCTTCATAAGTGTAAAATAGCGCCCTACTGAAACATTTTTAGTTTTGCACAGCATGTGATGTAAATGTTTAAACTGAAGAGTCTTTTAATTTGCATTTAGGCCTCAATCGTATGAATAAAATGGTAAATTTGAATTATTGACGTTTCACCGTATGCCTATAGGATTTTTCAAATGACTAAAGGTGGCAGGAGAAGGTCAAAGGCGACCTGCTCGCTTGATAATAACACAAGGGTGGAAACTATATTCCAAGACACTAGGTGCACTATAGGCGTGCCCCTAGAAGTAAAATGGGGAGATGTATACTGTATGGTAAGAGATCAGGACTTCCCTGAAGCTCTTCTTGAAGAAGAATGTCTGTACTGGAATATCAGAAACTCATGTATATCCAAAGCCTCCACCCGTCCGGAGCTCTTCCCCTGCTCAGAAGTAATTGGGTGGCTTCTACGGCATACGAATACCGAGACAAGAGTTCTTGCAGATAGCAAAGGAGAAGCTTTTGCTTCATTTCACCCATCCTATATCTCAACGGCTTATAAATTTCCGTACCCCAGCAACGGCTGGATGATGCATGGCTAGAAGAGATCAAAATGGATAATCTGGAGATGGCTAGGAGGCTGCTAGTGTCGGGCAAACAAATCAGGAAAAAGGACAGTGAAGAGTATAAGGTTCAAAATCTGAGACCCCCTTTCAGATTGATTGCTCTCATGCTAAGCAAAATTTTTGGGAGACCCGATGGGACGATGTTTATGCTGCAATGGGTGCCCATCATCCACTATGTGGCGTTCAAAGGAACAATTTTTAATTGGGCTGATATTCTCTCAAACAGCTTAACATCAGCTATAATTGTTGCATAAGAAGGGTTAGTGGAGAAAAGGGCAGAATGCTATATGGCATCCTACTTGATAGATTGTGTTGTGGCAAAGTGTCCCTTTCCCAAGTTAGGATGCATATAGAACTCGGACGAGACCTCAGTATTCATTTCCTACAAAATATTCTGGGCTCAGAATTACAAAAGGCATTACAAACTCATTTGTGAGGAGTTTATCATGCCCCTATACGAATTAATGTTCAACGAAGAACCCAACTGCTTATCTGAGAACGCCATGGAAGTCCTAGAGAACTATGGCGATTTCTATTTTTCACCAGAAGGCACCTACATAAGAATGTATGGAGGTTCTAAACCTCTGTATATCCTACCAAGATATACCACTGATTATGTGGTTCATAAGGAGGCAGTGAGGCAAGTGTTCATTGATGGGGTTGGTATCACCTTGTACAAAGAAAAGAAGGCTACTTTCCCGCCTTTACCTTTCTATGTTGGGGCCTACAAGTTCTCAGGAATTGCAACTATAGAAGAGTTCGTTACAGAACTGAAAGACTTTCACTTTGGTGAAAGGATTTTTTGGAGGAACGATCGACAAGGCAAAGTGGCACGACATTACAAAGAATTCCCTGCCAACTTCGAATACGCCCACTATTATGATGAGGAGGAAGAAGTGTATTGAGGGGTCAGTAACATGACCGAATTACAGATCTGTCGACTAAGTAAAGTCGGGCCCAGTTCTAGCTCTGGCACCGTGAAGGGTGCTGTAACATCCCTCCAAAATTGACCTATTATTATTATTATTGTAATTATGCATTTTGTGTAATGGCCATGGTGAGGAGCTCAAGGCCAAGGCTCCACCAGTGGAGCTTAAAAAGGTATTGTTGTGATTTTATTCTTAAAAATCTAAATTAGTGATGGACGCAACTAAGCAACAGGAAACTAAATCCACTAAGGGTAAAAGGGTGAAGCAGTTGGGAAGCCATGAGATATAATTAGTGATGACAGGTGTCATCCGGTTACCTCGTGTACTAGAAGAAGATTAACCTTTCACTTAAAAACGCCCAAATCCCTAAGCAAGTATCCTAAGTGAAATAAGTATTGTTAAGTGTTGGATAACCATTAACAAGCTTCCATAACCTCATTATTAAATGAGAACATGACTATCATTATTACTTAAGATTAGCTTAAATATGATACTAAACTAAATGATGGTATTAAGTACCAAAAAGGTTTATTGGAACCTTCATTTAAAGAAGCTAAAGAATTATTAATTAAAATACAATAGTCACTACTCTAAGGGGGCTATGAGAGAATAGTTTACTTGTTTATATATATAAAAAGATATCGATGAATCCTTGTTTAGGAGTATTATATGAAGTGGGAGTTAAATGATCATTGATCATATTCATGAAGGATTACATCTTTTGGTGAAACATATAGTATAAGAATATATGTTTTAATCATAACCATAGTATAAACTTATACCTGTTTAAGTGTGAATCTTCTTAAATATTTATCAAATTAATTTACTATAGATATTTTCTCGATGGAGTAAAATTCCTCTCGTAAAATAGGCATACACATATTTTATGAGTGTATAACGGTTATAGAGTTGGGTCGAGTTTACACTCTCCCTTAATTTACGCAACACTCCTCTTATTCTGCATGGCGAAAGGAGTGAGGTGTCGCATTCTCTGATTGGAAAGAGTATGGCTTTTAATAGTTTTTGTTATAAAGATATTGGAGAATAAGACTATTATTTATTTTAAGATCAAGCCGAGGAGAGTAAGCAGAATTTTTAGGTGAATTGGTCTCCCTAGTGGAGTGTGAGACTCGAGAAGTTTTAGGAGGTTGTTTCCTTGAGGAAACCACCTTTTGCCACTTGCCCTTCTGTGATTAAATTAGCTGGGCGTTAGTTACACTGGGTATCACTCTTGTGAAGAGTGGGGGAGTGGTGAGATGGGAGGAGGCGGCCATAAAATACTTGAAGAGTTAGTCATTGGGGATGGCCATATGCCAGTGGTTGATCTCGGTAAGAGGACGATGGCATGCAATGGGGATAACTCTGCGATACAAGAATGGAAATGCAAACCTGACGGAAGGAGAAAGGAAATCAATCAGAGAGGAGATGGATGGCGAGCAATCTCAAAGGATTTTGTGACTATTGGGTGATTTCCTGGTAGGAAATCGGTCTCACGGCCTTCTTCTTGATGCATATACCTCTTGATCGGTTGATCGCTGGTATGTTTTCGATCCCTGTTTGGCGTAGTCTCAATTGCTCAAACCTCAGGAAAGATCGCGGTATCATCATTCTTTGCATTTTCAGTTTATTGGAATATATTTATATTTATGCTACAGGATAGTTAGCTATTGATCTCTGTTCTTAAGAGATTTTTATTTTGTTTCGGTGAAATACAAAGCTCTGGAAAATGGCTCAAAGCTGTAAAGAGAGAGAAAGAGAGTTGGTTTTCGTAGTATTACTGCCTTAGGGTTTCAGCCACAGCCTTTGATGGTTGTCCTCGTAGACTGATAGCAACCTCTGTTTGTATAAATAGAGTTAGTAGATTTAAACGAACTTTACATTTGTTGAATGTTGTTTTCCTTGTCAACGATTCAAGCATGACAACGATCTGGTCCAGACTTGTTCTTAGGTTTTCGATTGGGTGGAAATATATATTTATATATATATAATATGCACAAGCTATTGTAGTTTCGCTGCTTATATATATATTTTGTTTAGTGCCGAATACCTACACTTTACGCATTTAGTAAGAGACCTCAGTCAAATTTATCTATTCAGACGTTGGAATTCTCTATGTCAACTCTTGCGATCATGTAGATCTGTTTGGAAAGAGGTATCCTGTAGAATTCAGTTACTTCTTGTTAATTAAGCTGAACATTTTATCTCAACAATTGTTTTGCGCAGAAGATAGTTCAGTTTTCTCTCCTTTGACGCACTAGTTTTGCACTGTAAGTAAGTTCAAGAATACCCTCTTTTGTTATATACTGGTTGTTACCTCTAAAAATAGACGCACTGTCTATTGTAGTGTGCAGCACATCTACTTTGTTCCTTCCCTTGTATTATGAGTATCTTTATATATAAACTCCCTTTTTCTTTTGAAAATGCATAACAAACTGGGAAGGGATAGCTACTACGGAGATCCTGCGTTAGAAGCCGGGCAATCCCACGCTAGAAGCATTGTAAAGAATCGCTAGATTTCACTCTTTAAAGATGACCGATTCAATATTTGGTTTCTGCGATAGCTGGTTGCGTAGCTTCTTCATGCAATAGATTTTTATGATTTACCTATTAAGTTATGAAAATAAGGTTTTGCTAGTTAGGGTGATTGGAAATATATTTTTATATATATACGTGAAATAGTATAGAAGCCTAATTCAAATGTGCGTTGCATATGGCTAAATGCTTAAAATAGCTCACTTAAATTCCTATGGCGGTGATAGTATGAATTGTTTATATACTATGAAAAGTGCACTCCATTATATGAGTATGTATATAAAATTTTTACGGTAGGAAGGCCCACATCTTTTTATAGAGTGCCAAGAGGGTGTAGTTTTAGTCTTAGTGGAATGCTTTTCGCATTACCCTACCATGAATGGTGACTTCACATATTACTTGTTTACGTATTTTAGTATTGGTGGGAAGGACGTAGCTATTGGGGCTATTTCCAATATGCATGGATTAATATATATATATAGCTACACTACTTATGAAGTGGGTACCTCCCTTTAGAATAAAGTATATATATTTAATCATTTATTGGATTATCATTTTAGTAAAAAGGTAAAGCCTTTGAGGCTATTGTATTGTTCTTATATATATATGGTTGTATATATTTATTCATTTAGTGGATTATCATTTTAGTATAAAGTTAAAGTCTTTAAGGTTATTTCTATGGTTCTTATATATGGTTTTATATATATACATATTTATTATTGGATTATCTAGATTGTTAAAAGGCAATAGCCTATAAATGAAACTAGAAGGAAATTGACCCCATGTTTTTGTTTAATTTATAAGAAATATAAATTTGGTAATATTTTATATGACAAAAGGTAATAAGGGTGTAACTTTAGTTACTACTTGTTTGATCATATAGTGTTCTAGCTCCTTTAAGTATTAAAGATTTCGGTCAAAGAGTTGAATGTCTTTCAAAGGAACTTGTTTAAATTGTGAAATACTAGAGAGAACCTTGGTGGTCATTGACTGGGATAAATCTCAGTTTCATTTCACATTGTTTTGGGAATACCTTAAAGATATTCTCAGAAAGGGAAGTTTCTGAGAAAACTAAAAGAAGTGATAGCAACAATCATGTTGCGAGAATGTAAGTACTTGTAGAATAGAAATGAGTCATATGACTTCAAGAAGATAGCAACAATCATGTTGCAAGAATGTAATTCCTTTGGGAATTGTTAAATAATACACACACAAACCTTTGTGGACTAGCCCGTGTACGGGTGAACCACGCTATATTTTGTCTCCTATGGTGTTTCTCCATGTGTCTTATGTATGAGTATTTGTTTCTGTCTTATAAATGTTTATTGTTACTTTGATGTATACAGAAGGTTGGTTGTTGATATAATGCTTCTCTTATGATTCTGATTGTGATGTTACCATTTAAATTGTTTTATTGAAAGAAGTATATGTTTCTAAAGATATATATTAAGACATAATGAAGTTTTTGTGTTTTCCGCAAGATTTAAGAAATGGTTGACATATCAAGTTCAAAATTTATTTAGTTGAAAATAAAACGTAAATCTTTTCCTTGATTAGCACAACGACATTTGTAAACAGTAATAAGTGTCGCAAGTTTTAATTATTTTGTAAAGCAGTATTTAAAGAAAGTAAACCCACACTTTATGTTTCCGCATATATTTTAGTGGCATTTTAGGCACCTAGAAAAGTTTTAAATTTTTCGAAATTTTGGGTACGTGACATATGGTATCAGAGCTTTAGGTTACAAACACTAGGGCCTATTGGGCTCAACCCGAGATAAATGATTTTTTTATGCTAATGAAATTGTTCTTGTTTTGTTTTGGATACATGACTAATGGGACGAGGGGAAAATGATGTCCGAGTTCACCTCCAAAGTTTCTCTAAGGAAGTAAGGATAAGTATTTTTTCCTCGTGAAATTAGGAAATCAGGTATGTTATCCTTGTCGTAAGTTCCTTCCTTAGACAAAATGTATAGCTACTCATGTGGATGAATAAGTATTGTCTCAGAGAGTGATAAGTTGTTAAATGAATTCAGTACATGTGAAATATGATTATGAGATTTACTTAAGATAGAAATTACTCATACTTAGTTGATTTTATTTACTGATACAAGTGTGTAAGCAATGTACTTCCCTTTGAAATTTCTAATAGTGAACGCATATGTAAAACTCTAATCAATGCTATAACATTCTAGGATATAGACATAAAGATCAAACTAATTGATGTATGTACTTTTGTTTAAAAATCGGTAAGTTTGAGTAAGATATGCAGGAAAAATACATGAAAGGTTTTTGGAAAGTCACACTAGAATGTAATTACCTCAGATAAGGGATGTATTGATATATATGTTGTTTTATGACCTTTCTGAAATTTTTGTGAAAAGTAATGATTATGTATAATGGTTTAAGAAACATGTTGATTACCTTGACCAAACAAAGAATTATGAATAGTGTTATGAAAGCATGCCGATTAACTTATTAGGAACATCTAAAATTGCATAGGAGTAACTCGTTATAGTTTGTTGTTATTCTATTCCTTTAAAGAATTACAAAGCATACTTCCTATGAGCTTCATTAGGTTAGAATGTAATAGTATTGGTATACTCGAAAGAAGTGATCTTGTTTGGATAGGCGAAGTCGCTTAAAACATCTTCAATTTTAATAGCTACATATAACTAGATAATGCATATTTGTTACGACAGTTTCATGGAATGCTATATTGCCTCATAGAAGTTGAGGAATATAAATGAATTTATAGTTACATTTCTTGAAATAAAAAAGTTGGTTCTCAATATGAAGGTTAGAAGTTACATCAAGTTTTGGTAGTATGCTTATTGCAAATTTTGTTTTCTTCCATGGATCCAATAGCATGGAGTCCATAGCCTAAGTAATTGTTACCTTGAATATTTATAGTCAGAATAAATTTGACATAATAGGTTACAATTTATAGTTAAAGATGTGAACGCATCCATGTGATAAAATGATGATGTGTTTGAATATTACTTTTGCTTTTATTACTTAAGACATAAATTGTAATTCATTTAGAACTTCTCATCATTATTTGAGTTTTAAGGATAAAGTTGGGCATTAATATTTGCAAGTGATGCTCCTAGGGGTTAAACTAATCTTATTTTAGAAAAGCAGTATGATAGACCATGATAGAGTAAGTTATATTTTCTAACAAAGATTAATGAGTATCAAGATCTTGTGGATAGTTGGATAGAATTATAATCTTGTTGTGATTGATGATGTGTAATCATCAAAATGCATAGAATGAGATATATTCGTTAATATTTTGTTGGAATTATGTTGCATGTGAAATGCAAGAAATACTAAATGATTGTTACTAAGTAAAATTCTTGGACTCAAATGAGAAGGTTTGAGGGGAAAATAATATTTCCGGAACTCAAGTAGAGGCTGCATCTTGCACTCACTTACTAGCTGTTGCAGGGTGCAACTTCCCTAAATTGTGGTCATGTTCCCCATGGAAGTGGAACAGAGCAGGTGGGTAGCTCGTTGAATGTTATACTGACCCAAAAGTTCTAGGCAAACTTTATAACCATCGAATTGAGCAGAGGAAGGGCTCACGATTTTTCCTTGTGTTGTTAGAACGGAGCACACAAGAGGTTCTCTGAGGAGACTAAACTTTTTCCTTGTGGTGTTAGAACTGAGCCCACAAGAAGATTCGATGAGGGAAAGCTATGTAATGAGTTGCAGAGTAAGACTGTCATATTTCTGCTGTATGCAGAGTTTTCTGGCTAAGTTACAAAAGACTCATGTTTTGTATGGCAAGTCTCCACGATTGCGGAAATACATAAAGGGTTTTGTATGGCAAGTCTTCACGATTGCAAAAAATACATAAGAGTTTTGTATGGCAAGTCCCCACGATTGCGGAAATACATAAAGGTTTTTGTATGCAAGTCTCCATGATTGTGGAAGTACAAAAGACTTTGATGATCAACAAGGTTTTGTTGAAATGTTTTATGATATAAGCAAATGTTATGATTGTCTTGTAATTTGACTAATGAATATATTCCTATGCGAATGTTATGAATGCTAAAGTAAGCAAATATTTCATCAAGGATGAGGATGAATGTTAAACATTTGCTATTTTGAAATTTTGTATACTTACGTTATACTGAAAAATACTGAAAAATCTTGTACGAGTTGTACAATGTGCAGGTTACAATTGAAGAGAGCTTGCTGAAATCGCAAATATGTAAAGACGACCAAACCTTAAGAGCAAAAGTAAGCGAAAGATGATGAATGGACGCAAAGGACAAACTGACGAACACCGAGGACGGTGTTATTTCTTAAGGGGTGGAGTATGTAACATCCCTCCAAAATTGACCTATTATTATTATTATTGTAATTATGCATTTTGTGTAATGGCCATGGTGAGGAGCTCAAGGCCAAGGCTCCACCAGTGGAGCTTAAAAAGGTATTGTTGTGATTTTATTCTTAAAAATCTAAATTAGTGATGGACGCAACTAAGCAACAGGAAACTAAATCCACTAAGGGTAAAAGGGTGAAGCAGTTGGGAAGCCATGAGATATAATTAGTGATGACAGGTGTCATCCGGTTACCTCGTGTACTAGAAGAAGATTAACCTTTCACTTAAAAACGCCCAAATCCCTAAGCAAGTATCCTAAGTGAAATAAGTATTGTTAAGTGTTGGATAACCATTAACAAGCTTCCATAACCTCATTATTAAATGAGAACATGACTATCATTATTACTTAAGATTAGCTTAAATATGATACTAAACTAAATGATGGTATTAAGTACCAAAAAGGTTTATTGGAACCTTCATTTAAAGAAGCTAAAGAATTATTAATTAAAATACAATAGTCACTACTCTAAGGGGGCTATGAGAGAATAGTTTACTTGTTTATATATATAAAAAGATATCGATGAATCCTTGTTTAGGAGTATTATATGAAGTGGGAGTTAAATGATCATTGATCATATTCATGAAGGATTACATCTTTTGGTGAAACATATAGTATAAGAATATATGTTTTAATCATAACCATAGTATAAACTTATACCTGTTTAAGTGTGAATCTTCTTAAATATTTATCAAATTAATTTACTATAGATATTTTCTCGATGGAGTAAAATTCCTCTCGTAAAATAGGCATACACATATTTTATGAGTGTATAACGGTTATAGAGTTGGGTCGAGTTTACACTCTCCCTTAATTTACGCAACACTCCTCTTATTCTGCATGGCGAAAGGAGTGAGGTGTCGCATTCTCTGATTGGAAAGAGTATGGCTTTTAATAGTTTTTGTTATAAAGATATTGGAGAATAAGACTATTATTTATTTTAAGATCAAGCCGAGGAGAGTAAGCAGAATTTTTAGGTGAATTGGTCTCCCTAGTGGAGTGTGAGACTCGAGAAGTTTTAGGAGGTTGTTTCCTTGAGGAAACCACCTTTTGCCACTTGCCCTTCTGTGATTAAATTAGCTGGGCGTTAGTTACACTGGGTATCACTCTTGTGAAGAGTGGGGGAGTGGTGAGATGGGAGGAGGCGGCCATAAAATACTTGAAGAGTTAGTCATTGGGGATGGCCATATGCCAGTGGTTGATCTCGGTAAGAGGACGATGGCATGCAATGGGGATAACTCTGCGATACAAGAATGGAAATGCAAACCTGACGGAAGGAGAAAGGAAATCAATCAGAGAGGAGATGGATGGCGAGCAATCTCAAAGGATTTTGTGACTATTGGGTGATTTCCTGGTAGGAAATCGGTCTCACGGCCTTCTTCTTGATGCATATACCTCTTGATCGGTTGATCGCTGGTATGTTTTCGATCCCTATTTGGCGTAGTCTCAATTGCTCAAACCTCAGGAAAGATCGCGGTATCATCATTCTTTGCATTTTCAGTTTATTGGAATATATTTATATTTATGCTACAGGATAGTTAGCTATTGATCTCTGTTCTTAAGAGATTTTTATTTTGTTTCGGTGAAATACAAAGCTCTGGAAAATGGCTCAAAGCTGTAAAGAGAGAGAAAGAGAGTTGGTTTTCGTAGTATTACTGCCTTAGGGTTTCAGCCACAGCCTTTGATGGTTGTCCTCGTAGACTGATAGCAACCTCTGTTTGTATAAATAGAGTTAGTAGATTTAAACGAACTTTACATTTGTTGAATGTTGTTTTCCTTGTCAACGATTCAAGCATGACAACGATCTGGTCCAAACTTGTTCTTAGGTTTTCGATTGGGTGGAAATATATATTTATATATATATAATATGCACAAGCTATTGTAGTTTCGCTGCTTATATATATATTTTGTTTAGTGCCGAATACCTACACTTTACGCATTTAGTAAGAGACCTCAGTCAAATTTATCTATTCAGACGTTGGAATTCTCTATGTCAACTCTTGCGATCATGTAGATCTGTTTGGAAAGAGGTATCCTGTAGAATTCAGTTACTTCTTGTTAATTAAGCTGAACATTTTATCTCAACAATTGTTTTGCGCAGAAGATAGTTCAGTTTTCTCTCCTTTGACGCACTAGTTTTGCACTGTAAGTAAGTTCAAGAATACCCTCTTTTGTTATATACTGGTTGTTACCTCTAAAAATAGACGCACTGTCTATTGTAGTGTGCAGCACATCTACTTTGTTCCTTCCCTTGTATTATGAGTATCTTTATATATAAACTCCCTTTTTCTTTTGAAAATGCATAACAAACTGGGAAGGGATAGCTACTACGGAGATCCTGCGTTAGAAGCCGGGCAATCCCACGCTAGAAGCATTGTAAAGAATCGCTAGATTTCACTCTTTAAAGATGACCGATTCAATATTTGGTTTCTGCGATAGCTGGTTGCGTAGCTTCTTCATGCAATAGATTTTTATGATTTACCTATTAAGTTATGAAAATAAGGTTTTGCTAGTTAGGGTGATTGGAAATATATTTTTATATATATACGTGAAATAGTATAGAAGCCTAATTCAAATGTGCGTTGCATATGGCTAAATGCTTAAAATAGCTCACTTAAATTCCTATGGCGGTGATAGTATGAATTGTTTATATACTATGAAAAGTGCACTCCATTATATGAGTATGTATATAAAATTTTTACGGTAGGAAGGCCCACATCTTTTTATAGAGTGCCAAGAGGGTGTAGTTTTAGTCTTAGTGGAATGCTTTTCGCATTACCCTACCATGAATGGTGACTTCACATATTACTTGTTTACGTATTTTAGTATTGGTGGGAAGGACGTAGCCATTGGGGCTATTTCCAATATGCATGGATTAATATATATATATAGCTACACTACTTATGAAGTGGGTACCTCCCTTTAGAATAAAGTATATATATTTAATCATTTATTGGATTATCATTTTAGTAAAAAGGTAAAGCCTTTGAGGCTATTGTATTGTTCTTATATATATATGGTTGTATATATTTATTCATTTAGTGGATTATCATTTTAGTATAAAGTTAAAGTCTTTAAGGCTATTTCTATGGTTCTTATATATGGTTTTATATATATACATATTTATTATTGGATTATCTAGATTGTTAAAAGGCAATAGCCTATAAATGAAACTAGAAGGAAATTGACCCCATGTTTTTGTTTAATTTATAAGAAATATAAATTTGGTAATATTTTATATGACAAAAGGTAATAAGGGTGTAACTTTAGTTACTACTTGTTTGATCATATAGTGTTCTAGCTCCTTTAAGTATTAAAGATTTCGGTCAAAGAGTTGAATGTCTTTCAAAGGAACTTGTTTAAATTGTGAAATACTAGAGAGAACCTTGGTGGTCATTGACTGGGATAAATCTCAGTTTCATTTCACATTGTTTTGGGAATACCTTAAAGATATTCTCAGAAAGGGAAGTTTCTGAGAAAACTAAAAGAAGTGATAGCAACAATCATGTTGCGAGAATGTAAGTACTTGTAGAATAGAAATGAGTCATATGACTTCAAGAAGATAGCAACAATCATGTTGCAAGAATGTAATTCCTTTGGGAATTGTTAAATAATACACACACAAACCTTTGTGGACTAGCCCGTGTACGGGTGAACCACGCTATATTTTGTCTCCTATGGTGTTTCTCCATGTGTCTTATGTATGAGTATTTGTTTCTGTCTTATAAATGTTTATTGTTACTTTGATGTATACAGAAGGTTGGTTGTTGATATAATGCTTCTCTTATGATTCTGATTGTGATGTTACCATTTAAATTGTTTTATTGAAAGAAGTATATGTTTCTAAAGATATATATTAAGACATAATGAAGTTTTTGTGTTTTCCGCAAGATTTAAGAAATGGTTGACATATCAAGTTCAAAATTTATTTAGTTGAAAATAAAACGTAAATCTTTTCCTTGATTAGCACAACGACATTTGTAAACAGTAATAAGTGTCGCAAGTTTTAATTATTTTGTAAAGCAGTATTTAAAGAAAGTAAACCCACACTTTATGTTTCCGCATATATTTTAGTGGCATTTTAGGCACCTAGAAAAGTTTTAAATTTTTCGAAATTTTGGGTACGTGACAGGTGCAAAACAACAAAAGGAAAAGGAAATAGCTGAAGTTGCTCAAACTCTCTCTAAAGAAGAGCAAGAGCTAAAGGAAGCAACTGAGAAAATTCAAAAGGAGACTGCTAAAAGAGAAAACAAGGCAAAATAAGATGAACTCCAGAAAGAATAAGACCAAAGGATTCAAGCAGCTGAAGGTAAAGTTCAAAGAATTCGTGAGGAGGAAAGAAGTAGGCTGAAAGGAATTTCCCAACAAGAGGAAGAGGACAAACTGAGACGGGAATGAGAGGAATAAGCACAAAGGAAAGAAGAAGAGAAAATAAATCCAAAGAAGATGTTGACCCCAAAAGCCCAAACATGCAAGACTTAGATATGGGTTCCTCCATAAGGGACCTCCCCATTGTCCCTTTTACATCCTCCAAGAATAGTAGAGTGTCCCAATGGGATAAGTTTACTTACAACAAGAAAAGGAAATCCATTGTTAAGGAAACAGTGACCAGAATGAAGAGGCCTTTTCAACTAGACGTTGTCACCAGGCATGAAACCATAGTAATGCAAGGTACCCAACATGCACACACACTCATGGTATCTATCTCTGTGGCCTTTGTGCTAGCAACTGCCGACAATGTCGACATATTATCATATAAGTTGGAATCAGAAAAGGAGAAAGCCCATCATTTGCAGGAAACTTTGGTTAAAGAGCAGAATTATTCAAATTTGGTGGTTGAGAAATGTGACACCCTTGTGCAAGAAAAGGAAGAACTTAACAGAAGGCTTCAACATCTAGAAGCTAAAAAGAGAGCTTTGGTGATACAGATGAGAACTCTGGATATGGAGAAAAAATATCTAGAAATCCACAACCTACAGTTAGAGTCAGAGAAGTTTGATACCGCTTAGTAGATTGATGACCTAAAGGAGAGCGTTGAGAAGCTGGAAGAAAAGGAGGAACTGCTAGAGTATCAATTACAACTTGCAACCAACAAGGTTAGAGACTTGGGACCCTTTCATGAGCAGGCTTGTGGAATTATGAAAAGGATACACGAGAGTCAAGAGTTCATGACAGAAGAAATTGACAAGTTGAAGGAAGTAGTGGTCAGGATCAAAGAAATAAATGCTGAGGCCACTAGGCATAGGAGGAAGTATACACGTATTGTTGAGGACATTAGGAGGCAAATGGAATGGAGAGAGGGAAGATCAGGATTCCCAGAAAGACTCCCTCTTAAGTCCATCACCGGTTTCAAAGTAGACATCCACCTCTTGGGGTTTTGCCAGAATTACGGAGTAAAATTGAATGAAGTGGCCATGGTTACACTTGAACAGTGTATGAATTTGTATTTGAAAATACGCACCACTCAAGAAAACTGCCAAGTGAAAATACCCCAAACCATAAAAGAGTTTCCAGATAAATCCTAACGATTGTCTGATCTACAGGAGGGTCTAAATGCTGAAATGGACTATGTTACAAAGGTAGAGGCTTTGACCTCAGAGGATCTTCACGACTGGATTGTCTAGGCTTCAATTCGCGCATACCTCCTAAACGAGTGTCTCCAAAATACAACAATAGAAGTCGCTAACCTCGAAGAAGAGTTGGCTAAGCATGTAGTTTCGCTGAAAACCATGCTTCCAACTATATCATAAAAGAAACCAGTGTTTGGGTGAAGTATATAGCAGAAATAGACAGTACGCTAACAACTAGAACACAACAAGTTACAGCAGAAGAAGCAGAAACATCAACTTCAATAGTAGCACTAGTAGTTCAAGCCCTAGCGAGAGTATCCGCCTCAGCAGAAGCGTCCAAGTCAACAAAAGGCATCCACTCATGAATAGTCTATCTTCTGCCTTACTCTGTGGGTCTGTGACCAACATCTTTCCTTTCAGGTTTCCTATGTATTAATTATTAAATGACATTGGGCCCTCAGTAACGTCCATTTTTGTAATATTTTGGGTTTCATTCTCTTTTTCTTTGGCATGGGCACTACAAGACAAATTAGAGGAATATAAACGGTCAGGGTATAGGTGGCAGCTCTTGGAGCATTTTGTAAATCTATATATAGCTGAATAGAGGAGAATAGAAGGACTTTTGGCAGGTGAAAGGACATTTCTGTCTTGTACATGAACTAATTCTGCTACATGAATGAGAATATCGTTTTGGCCCGTAGAAGCCAGCGCGGCATTTTGCTTGGGATTGTGTTGGGCAATTGTTGAACTACTTCTGCATCTTTCATACACTTTCTGTGAAATCTTTCCTGGCTATTATGAGTTAATTCTCTGCTATGAATGATTTCATTCTCTTTGCAAAATTTCTGTGTCAAATGGGTAATACAATGTTTACCTTTATCGAAGCTATCTTGGATAATATTTATTTCTGCTGTAAATGTTTCTTTCCAATTTAACAACTATCTATGAAATTCTTGGGTGCATTTCCAATTTATTACTCATTCTTTAAATTTGCTCCTTATAAAGATAGGTTAATTTAGATTTAATTAGCTTAGAATAGATTTGTTGGACGCATGCATTTAATTTAGGGCACATGTATAACATCTCAAATATAAAATATAAATGGTGGAACGGGCCGCAACTGGTAAAATAAACAAATATTTAAAACTTACACGGTAGCCGGACCGTTAACTGGACGGATTCCCTACACCAAACGACGGGCAATCTAATTGGGATCGCTTGCTGGGGAGAATCCCTAGCTGATTGATGCTGCGATATTCGAGGCATCAACAAGAACCTAACAGTGAAGATGATTGAATGGTTCATCCATATCTACAACCTGATGATCCTCCTCTTTCAAGATGGGAAGCCACAAATATAGATCTGCTGATGATCTTGTTGGAGATCCACTTGATCCAAGGAGAACCAGATCTGATTTTCAGAATGGAAGGTTTCATCCTTCTCACATTGATCCATTTCTTGCCGATAGATCCTTTATCGGTAAAGAAAGTCACATGCCTCCTCTTGGGGTGAGTGATGCCATGCTACATTAGCATCTTACAGTCTATTTTGGGGGGGATTTCATCCCACTGGGTTTTCCCTCTTTCCTCACATTTTTATTTAGATTGTTGTACAGGGTGACCTCATTTGGTCTCAGTTACCAGGGCCCTACTTTTTCACTTATCTTTTCTCATAGTTATGCTTACGGGGTGTTGGAATATTCTCACCATCATCATGAGTATTTGCATGGTAGTCTCCCCAGCACCTAGAGCCTATTTTCAGCCTACTGGAGCCTTTTTTTATCCATTAGCAGCCCTCCTACCTACCTAGTGCGCCTTGTTTTCATCATCTGGAGTACAAATGCGCCCTACTACACCCTCTTGGATTCCAATAGTCAATTCTTGCATTGATTGATCACTTCATGCATTTATTGCTTAGTTTAACTGCCTGCAGCATCCAGTTGTTTGTATCAGAGTGCCACTTAACTACTGACAGTCCTCATGCGCCCACCTTGGAGTCTCCTTCCCTACATTTGTGCTCACATGGTTCAGTTAGATTCAATTAGACTCACATTGACTGACATTTGACTATTTGTGACTACTACTGTTGGAATATTCTCACCATCATTTTTTATATTTGTATGCCTGCATGCATTTTGCATGCATCCAGTCATCATGCATGCATATGAATGCATATGGTCATCATTTTGGTAGTCTCCCTAGCACCTAGAGCCTAATTTCAGCTCCCTAGAGCCTGCCTTCAGCCCTTAGTAGCCCTCCTACCTACCTTATGCGCCTTGTTTTTCTCACCTACATGACATGTGCGCCTTTTCTCACCTACCAGGAGCTAACAGTTAGTTAGAGAATTGATTGAGAAGTTCTTCCATTGATTTCTCATCCTAACTACCTGTAGATCCCATTTAGCTAGTTCTGGAGTGCCACTTGACCTTCTGACAGCCTCATGTGCCCTCCTTGGAGTCTCCATCCCCTGATTTGTGCCTAGATGGTTCAGTTAGACTCAGTTAGACTCATTTGACTGACCATTGACCATTTATGACTGCTACTACTGATTGGATGTTGTCTCCAATGTTATCCAAGCTAGACACTGAGGATGAATTCGAATGACCTTTAGCTTATTTGAATTTCTTGATAGTTATTTTATTGTATTCAGTTTTCATAGTGCCATTTCACAGTTGATGTATGATTATAATGCTCTTCTCCATTTTCTGTGTTCTTGAGTGATTATTGACTACATTCTTCTCTTCTTCTATGCAATTCTTGAGTGAGTTTGTGTGAGGTTTGTTTCAGTTGTTAGATCTTCCTGCAGATTATCACATGGTATCAGAGCTTACAAAAACTATTTGAATTACAACCATTGTAGCAGTTGCAACATTTCATTGAGCAACTGTCTTTCATTGAGCACCAGAAGCCTTTGAGTTTCCACAACAAATCCTGGTGCTATTACCTTGAATTCACTGGAGAAATCCAGTGAGGTATAGCTAGGTGTGAAGGACTTAGTCATATGTGCTCAGTGTCCTAAGGCAGTGTTCATTCGAATTATAGCAAATCTCCATCAACAAATTTCATTGTTTTGCAGGTTTATTCCATCATTCGAATCCATATTCAACAGATTCAAATTCATCAGCTATTATGGATCTCCATTGTTTTTGCAGGTTATTGGAAGTGTTCTGTAGTTGCAGTTGTTTCCTGTAGTTGTAGCAGTTTTGAAATATTTTTCACTTGTGGTTCTGCACTGGTGATTCTGCACTAGTGATTCTGCACTAGTGATTTTGCACTGGTGATTCCACACTAGTGATTCTACAATAGTAATTTTGTACTGGTGATTTTGCACTAGTGATTCTGCACTTCCGCACTTCTGCACTAGTGATTCTGCACTTCTCCACCAGCGCTTTCTGCACCAAAAACACACCAGTAGATTCGAATTTAACAACATCTTCCATGGATCTGGAAGTAGTTCCTTCTCTCTCTTCATTCAACTATGATGAATGGAAACCAAAGATGATAGCTTACCTGAAGAGATATGGTCTCTTCAATATGTGTATTGGTGTTAAGAGAGATTTTGCTTGCTATGAAGAGGAAGAAGATTGGCTTGATGATTGTGAAAGGGCCTCAATAGCAATATGTATTGCTATGTTTTCCAATATGGAATACCTCATTGATCCTAGAGAAAATCCAAGTAATAACTGGACAAGATTGAACAATTTATTTGGAAATAAGAAAGAGGATTATGTCCATTTGGAGAACAAGCCCAACAGTACTGCCTCCATTGCTCTCTCTATTCATGATTCAGCCTCCATCATCTCCCATGATGAAGTTGTTCAAGATAAAGTTGAAATACAACACATGGTTTCAGTTGATCCATCTTTTGATTCGAATTCTAAGCAAAAGATGTCAGTTACTACTCTAGAAGTTGAAGAGACTTTCACAATCTCTACTTCTCATGAGCCTGTTGATGTGCAAGATGATGAACTACTAAGTATTTTGGAGGTAAAATCAGATTTGGGAGGAAATGAATTCGACCTCCTTGATCAAATGCCTTCTTTGGACTCCTATTTGGTCATTGGCACATGTTTTTAGTGTTTCATTGAAGATGGAAGACTCTATCATTCGCTTGGGTTCATGACTCATGCATTTTTTTGTGATTTTGGTTTTGATCTCACCCCTGTTGGTTCAAACAAGATCATGAGAAACCATCTTCCAATTCTTGGATCTGATTTGAAGTCCAAGATACCATCATCATGTCATAGTTCCTTTGGTTATGACCTCACCTATGTTGGCTCAAAGGAAATATCAAAGAACTATCTACACATTGATGGTTTTGATTCTACCTCAGTTGGTTCGAATCACATGCTCCATAATGATCTTCATATTATGTTTTTGGAGAATGATCCACTTCTTCCCAAGAGGAAGATACCACCATCATTGCTTGATGAGATCCAAGAGAGCGAACCTTCATCACATGACATTTCATATTCAGAGTATCAGAGTGATGATGATGAAGAGCGAATGCTAGATCCAGATCCACAAGAACCTGAAGATCTAGCAACTGATTCAAAAGATGAGCGAATGGGAGATCCTGTTGGCTTAAACTAACCCATAGGTTTCCAATTAGACCCAGGTTCTTTGCGGTTCTCCCTTTTGACCAACAAAACCACTTTGCACCGGCCCTTTTGGCAACAACCTGCGAGCAGGTTAAGGTCTCACCCGAGGTGTATCTTATGGGGTACTGCGGAATTAGGCTTCCACAGTAGATGATGAGTTGTTTACTTGAACAAGCTGCGCAGCGCAGGACAAAGGGGTTGCATTGCAGGGCAAAGCGATGCGGTACGCAGCAGGATCTATGCCGTGAGTAAAGACTGCATGGTGATGGAAACACCACGGACCACACTAAGGACTTTTTACTGCTGCGAGCCTTCTACTGAACTGCGAACACTGTAACTTTACTCTACTGGGAAGATCTTGAAAATGCTAAAGTACTCATCTGAATATTACTCATCCATTCATTCAGGCACTTAACTGATTATCTTTCTAGCATTCATTCATTGACTTAGATTATCATAATGTGAGCCGAAACAATAGATGCAAACCAACTGTGCTGCGTTCCTTCACTGTGTCTAAGAAAGTGTTAACTAAATGACTGATTCACTATCTTTAAACATGAGCAAAATGTTCACTATTCATCCATTCACTTGGAACTTCACATATAATTCCCCAAACCTCTTCTGATGGAAAATGCATATCAAAGTCCTCTCACTACAGCATGCAAGGAAACATTTAACATTCATTCTACAGAAAATACAAACAGTCATTCATTCATAAGATAAAATTGCATAACACAAGATTTTATGTGGCTCACTTCCCCGGATGGAAAGCTACGTCCACAAGAACGGTTGGTAATATATTTCTTTCAAAAGGGATGGGGCAACCATTCTTAGTCTGTGCACTCAGCTGCAGACTCTCCTTCCTCTCGAGTAGGCCTCTGCACACACAACTGCAGATCCTTTACACTGTTCTCTGCTCAGAGAGTTTTTACAATACAAGATGTCATACACAGATAGTCTCTAACCACTAGCTATCTAGCCCCATCCCATACAAAAATGTCTTCTTTTATAGATCATGCCCACAGTTCATGTCTTTACAAAATCGAAGACCTAAACCCAAAACCCTTAGGGTTTACAAACTACGCCAGTTTCCCTAACCCGACTTGCTGGTATCTGGTAGCGTCTGCTTCATCATGGCGGTCTTCCACGTCTTCAATTCGTCACTATCAGCCTTCTTGGCGCATGCATGCCAACAGGTCGCCTCCTCTAAACCATTCACCTCTAACGGTTTCGCCCACCAAGCGTGCCAAGACGTCGCTTTCTTCAACAATCTCCTATATTGGCCGCTTGCCTGATTTACTCATGACCGCCGATTGACACTTTCTGGAGCATCTTTCCAAAAATAAACCATTACCGGTCCATCCAATATCTGCACCTGATTCATGTCCAACACTCTACTTTGTTGGTTCCACGTGTCCTGATTGCTTCGCAGCACTTGTCTTTGAAGTGCTTCCCAAAATTCAGATGCTGCACACATCTTCACAGCCCGATCAAAACTTGGGTGCTGCGCACATCTTCACATCGTCCTCAATACTTAGGCAAAATTGTATTTCTGATTTGCGCTCAGCTCAACTTTCCCTTCTTATCTCAAAAAGGTGTTTCCAAAACTTTTGTCTCAACCTAGGCCCAACATTCCCCTAACACTTACATGTGGCTTGTCCCCAAGCCACTTGCTGCTTCAGTTGTCTCACTCTGCTTCGCGACCGGTGGGACTAGTTTGGCCGTGAACTCATTATATACACCGAGCAACTGCTCCACTGCTTCTTTGGTATCCTACTCAACTTGCTGAACTGTTTCAAGCAGTGCTGGGGTTATTTCCTCTCCAATCTGTCCCTACACCTGTTCCTGGTTGTGGCACAGTTCCTTCAGTTTGTCCTCTATTTGCTGTGACACTTCCATGGCGTCCTCCATGAGCTGCTATGACTGATTATCCATCTCAATATCGTTTTCTCGTAGTGTCTGGACTTCCTTCTTTAAGCCGGATATCTCCTTGTATCTCGGTATCCTCTCCCTGGGTGGCAGAGCTTTGACCTTTGCGTCCAATTTGTCTAACGCAGTCTATTTTTCCTTTACCGCGGTCTTCACTTGCTGCAACCCCTGATCCTCCTCAAGGGCAGTGAATGCCTTGGAAACTTGTTCCAACAAATCTTGGCACTGAGCCATGCCACTCGTTATGTTATGCGCAGCGGTATTGATGGCCTGCTCTCTCAACTACTGCTCATTTAATGGCGCTTGTATGTTCATTTTTTCCTTCAACGAGGCAATATCGGCCTCATAAAAAATTTCTTTATCTTGCATCTCCGACTTCAAAGATCTTACCCTGTCCCTGATCCTCAAAAATGTGTCCGCAGGATCATCCTGGAGTTCTATACCTTCAATATCCTGCGCAACATTGGATATGGTAGTCTCCAAATTTTGTCGGAGGTCTAGTTCGTTTCGTGGCTGCATTTCTGCGTGCAGTGAATTTGCTTGTTTTCTGCTTGCAGCTCTGCTTGTGACTTCATTGCTTTGACCATTCGTTCATGCATCTCCTGAATGATCTGCATGTGGATGAAGTGCAAGCCTGGTAAGGGGATTTTTTCCAAGTCGAGCTCTACCCGCTCGACTCCCTTTGTGTCCAACACGACTTGTTCTTCTATTGGAAATGCAATTGCCAATGGGTCCACATGGACAATCCTGGTCTTCGGCGGCAGCGTTATGGCTAGCTGCGGCGGCGTTTGCTGCGAGGTTCCTGTCGACCTCCCTTCAGCTCCTGCTTCTGGCGGCAAGGTTATGCTCTTCTGGACATCATCCATTTTCTTCATTAGGCCTTGCATTGCGAGCCATGTCTTCTGCAGGTCATCTTGGATGACCATATCCTTCTTATATTTAGCCACCATGAGCTCCTTCATTTGTTAGGAGATTTTTTCGGCTATCATCTCATAATCATCTTCATTCAAGACTGCCTTGGATTGAGTCTTTGTAGCCTTCATCTTTTTCCTTGCTTTTGGCTTCTCCGAATTTTCAGGCTCTTTCTGCTTTCCTATTTCTTCAACAATCGAGCATGCTGGCGGGATTGGCTCGTCCTCCTCAAAGTCCGTTTCAACATCCATGACTTCCACATGGAAGTCAGTGGGCCAATCCTTCATGAGGGCTTCAATGTCGTCCTCATACATGTGGTATTTACCTGGGAACCACTCTGGCTTCTTCATTCTTTCCTTTGGTGAGATGAAGATACATCACATGTCTACGCTGAAGTCCAGCACGTGAATGTACTTCGACATCATCTGCTTTGTGATGCGGGGTGTACAGACAATCGCATCGCGCAACTGAGAGTAATATTGGTAGAATACCTCAGCTGTCGCTCCGCGATGACATTTTCCTAGAGGTTGGCATATCGAAATCCTCTGGGATCATTGGTTTCTATGTTGATACACACATAGTTCCTTGGCTCCTTCCATCTGAAAAAGTGATGAGGATGATGATCCATGTTAAATGGAACTGTCCACCGTTTTCCTGGATATCATTGAGTTCATCCAAGAACTTGTTCAGAATAAATTGACACCAGTTGAACTCGGTGCCTTCTGCCGCCGCGGCGCCAAGTAATACTGTGCCCGCAAGCACCTCCGGAGGCCTCGCCGTTCTAAGGATTTTTCCTGCGAGGAACTGGGTGACAAATCTTGTTGTTCTGTCCTCAATGTCTTCTGTGGGAAAACCTCTCTTCCCCTTCACCAATGCCTAGCTTTTATTCATTTTCTCGACAGCTTCTTTTTCCTTGCTCTTCCTTTGGAAGAATTGCTTAGGATCCTTACTGCGCTTGCTGAGGCCTGTTATGCGGTGGATCAAGGCAATATTGATATCAATGTTTTTATCTAGCCACAGGTATCCCTGGTGGGTTTGCACCATCAGTGTGCAAACCACAGCATTAACTTCCAGTGAATGGCCAAAATGTGGAAATCTGAGGAGGTTTAGCAAGCCGGACGGAACTACCAGTGTTAGCCAACTTTTGGCAACCAAGTTAGGTGTGCCCTTGGCATCTTTCTTCCAGCACATCTACTGTTCAGGATGGAACTGTGGGTACTTAGGTTCATGGGGTTCTTCCTTTTGTACGCCTAGGAGGTCAAAATCCTCCCACTTGTAGTCTGGAATCTTTCCAAGAAGATTCTTGGCAACCTTTACATGCTTTGAGATCGACGACAATGGGATCTCATAATTGGCGCTCTTGACTAATTTGAAGACTGGGGCATTCAATGCCCATGGTGATATATACTCTTGTGTGAGTTTCAGTGGCTCTTTCTGGAAGACTGGTGATTTTTGTGTCGACGAGCCCCTCTTTATGATCTTGGTTCGAGGTGCAGTTACGTCTTTTCCTTTATCCTTCCCTTTTTCTTGCATGATTGGAGTATGGCGAGGTGATCTCCTGACTGCTTGATCTGGCTTGAGTACAAGCTTCTTGGCAGGTGTTTTCATTAACTCTGCAATTCCCCCATGCTGAAAGACTCATATTGTTTCTTGAACTGTAAGCTCTTCTTCTCTATCTAGTGATTTGGACATTCACTAGCGAAAGTAGGTAATTGTTTCTAAGAAATGACAAAGGGTTGCTAGCACAGGAGCAACGCATAAAAATTTTAAGTTCCAGGTAACGCCCGTGAGACATCAAACGGTGTTATTTATAGGTGCAACGGAGTCCTCCCTGCACCTTCCAACGGCTAAATGAACATTTAATGAGTTGTCCGTTGGCCAATTTGAACAGATCCTTCTGTTTCTTCCATCGTTAGTATGTCCAGAACGACTATATTTCCTTTAAATGCCCGAGCGGTTCGTTTAACGGTCACATAACGGCTATATTTTTCCAATGGCAGTGTAACGGCTATTTTTATGAGTGCGGCACCGAGCTGCGCGGCAAGCCATCTGAGATCCTGCACAGTTACTTTGCAATGTCAAAAAATTTCAACTGCGCGGCTTTCCTTTTTCTTCTTCTTTTTTTTTTTCCCCGTGCAGCTTCAGCAGTGCTGTGCGGTACACACATTGGTCTATTTATCATACATGTATAGACTCTTTGGCATTTCCAGTGTCCAATTTCAATTGTACCTGACACTTGGAAATCTCTTTCTCTTCTTATCATTCAGGATGCTGCGAAGCAGGGCTATCATGATACAGCTTCAGCCTGCTTCCATTTATCAAAGTGGGTAGAGTATCACCAGCTAAGTTGGCTAACTGGACTGCACCAGTGTTAGTAACATGTATTACACTATAGTGACCAAGCCAATGCATCTTAAATTTACCAAGAAATTTCATGAATTTGCTATCATACAGGAGGACTAGGTCACCTACCTGAAAGCACTTGTTCTTTATATGGCGATCATGCCATGCTTTCTCGCGGTCTTTCTGAGCTTACTAGTGGAAGCTGGCAATGAAATGGTCTTCCTCCAACCCAACAAGGTGTAGCAACCTTTCTTTTACTGCTGCGTGGTCTACCATCCCTGTTAATGCAGCGATCCTCAAACTAGGGACAATGTACTCCATTGGCATTATAGCTTCCTTCCCATAAGCTAACTGAAAAGGCATATGTCCTGTCAATTTCTTGCAGGTCGTCCTGTATGCCCATAATACAGAAGAAACGCACAGATCCCAATCATCTCTATTTACATTGCAAACCTTAGTCAATGCGTTCTCCAGAATTTTATTGAAAACCTCTACAGTGCCATTCGCCTGTGGATGATAAGGAGTACTACGCTGATGACGAATCTGGAATTCCTCTGTAATTGCTTCAATAGTCTTGTTCAAAAAATGAGTACCTTGGTCACTCATCAAAATCTTCGGACAACCAAATCTTGTCAATATTTCTTCAAAGCTGAACTGCGCAGCGGTGCTGGCGTTGCAGTCCTTAACTGGTTTTGCTTCCACTCATTTGGTGAGGTAATCAGTAGTAGTAATAATATACCTTGAACCAGTTCTCTTTCCTGGTGGGTTTATAGGACCCAAAAAATCAATTGCCCACTTCTCAAATGCCTGCAAGTTCAACTGTGGATTCAACGGCATTTCATCTCTTCGTGAAGGTTTTCCTGTCCTTTGACAGACATCACAGTTCCTATAGTATTCTTTGGAATCTCTGTGGATAGTGGGCCACCATAGCCCTGCATGCAATATCTTCTATGTAGTGTCTCTTCCCGCGCAGTGACCTCCCGGGACCCCTGAATGCGCGTCGGCTAGAATGAATGGTTTCTCATGATCTAGTATGCATCTACGCAGGACTTCATCCGGACCGAGTTTGTATAACTGGCCTACAATTATAGTGAAGTTGGCTGCGCGCACCACTAGCTGCTTCTTCCGCTGGACATAAAATTCTTGCGGTGCTAGCCCTGTTGTTAAAAAATTAATAATATCCTTATAATAGTCATCGACAACCTGTATGGAAAATAGCTGCGCATCAGGCAGATTGTCTTAAATGTTCGTCGGCTCCTCTCCCGACTCAATCATTGACAGATGATCAGGTCCCAAGTTCAGTCTACTTGGCTTGACAATAATCTCAAAGTCATATTCCTGGAACAACAATAGACATCTGCATATGCATCCCCCTAACACTGGCTTATTGACCATGTATTTCAACGTAGAATGGTCAGTGAACATCAGGAAGTGTGCACCAAGCAAGTAGTGCCTAAATTTCTGTAGGGTGTATACCATTGCAAGGCCTTCCCTCTCAGTGGTAGTATAGTTCTTCTCTGCTATTGATAGCTTCCTGCTAGAAAATGCAATAGGGTGGTCAATACCTCCCTCTCCTGGCTGAGCTAATACAATTCCCAGGGAAATGCATGATGTGTCAACATGGACATGGAATGGTTTCATCCAGTCTAGAAAGAATAGAATCGGTGCAGTCACCATCTTCTCTTTTAATGTATCAAAACCCTGTTCGCATTTCGCGTTCCAAATGAATGGTGTGTCCTTCTTCAGCAGCTTCTCCATTGCTGCGGTTATCTGTGCATAACACTTTATAAATTTTCTATAGTATCCAGTATGACCTAAGGTAGAACGCAACATCTTGACTGAAGTTGGTGTTGGTAAGTTTGCAATGACTGCAATCTTCGCAGGATCCACCATCAATCCTTGCTTACAAACAATATGTCCCAGTAGAATTCCATAAGGGACACAAAAAATGCACTTCTTCAGATTCAAAGAAATCTAATGTTATCGACACTTCTCAAGCATCATTCGGAGGTTCACACAATGATTTTTTAATAGACCAAACATAGTCCAATCGTCAAAATACACTTCTAGAAACTTGTGCATAAAGTCTTTAAATGCTGCGACCACAACTCTGGAAAATATGGTAGGTGCATTCTTCAGACCAAAAGGCATGACGGTGTACTGGAATGACCCCCATTCTGTAGCAAATGTCGTCTTATTCCTGTCCGCAGGATCAATCCTGATCTGATGATAGCCAAAGAAACCATCAGTGAAAGAATATGCTTCATTCCCTCCAACGTTATCAAGTACTTCGTCTGTGAACGAAGTAGGAAATGGGTCGTGCATGGAAGCATCATTCAGTTTTCTAAGATCGACACAAATCCTGATCTCACCCTTCGTTTTCTTGTCTTGCATGAACATGGGACTAATCCATTCTGATTCCTCGATAGGTTCAATGATTCCTGCTTCCAGCATCTTATCCAGCTCTGCGCGTACTCTTTCCTTGTAGCACGGGTTTAGTCTCTACGGTCTCTGCTTCACAGGTTTTGCAGCTGGCTTCAAAGGTATTTTCATGACTCCCAGGTCTCCTAGAATTCCTTTCATTTCTATAAATTTTGTTGGAAACAGCTACTGATAGCTCCTGATACTAGCGCAGAGTGTTTGCGATCTCTGAAACAGTCTGATCGTCCCAATAGTCTCCTATTGCTGCGAACTTCGGCTCTTCTTTTGTGCCAATGTTGACCTTCTTTGTTTTTACTGGTCCGCTCATATCTGGGATTTCTAATGGAGGTCCTTCTATGTCATGCACACCCTCCGATTCTGGTATGTTTATATTGCGCGGATCGTCATCATCTTCTTCATTTGCATCATTAATATCTTCAGCTACATTGTAACACTCGATAAGGTGTTCTTCATGTTCCTTCCATTCTGACTGTAAGTGCACGGGAGCGCAATCTGTCCCGAAAAACTCCTGCAATGTCATGTTTCTATGAGGACGGTCTTCCTAGAATATGGGCTTCTTAATTAGTTGTAACGCGTCATGGATTAATGGGTTCTCATCTTCAAAACTGAAGTCATTCTGGAAGTTCATAGTGAGCAGCTCCCAATTAGTGATTTCACTGCGCAGCTCTATATCTAGGTACCATTTCTTTGGGATACCCGCGTCCAATGTATGTACAAATAAATGGACCCATTCTGTAGGTGGTCTTTCCACCAATGCCTTTGAACAGACTTCAAGATGCTGATTGGGGTCTGTCTGTCCATTATACTTTTCAAAGGGTAAAGTAACCCTTTCAGTGAACTGGATCTACATCTTAGTTCTGCATTGATCCCAAGTGGTCAATGTCTTCTTATGTGCATTCCACCATCTGGCAGGTGTATCGCGCAATGCCATATCAAGTGCTGGTAACCTGTGCTCATCTAGGATAGCTGCAGTATATTCCTTGATAAAAGTATAAACATTAGCAGAACCATTATATGTGGGAATAGAACTCACCTCCTTCCTGATCCAGCACAGTGATTTCGTAACCTGCGCGCATCTTCTTGCTGAAACTTCATGCATGCGGCTTTGCCAATTTTCTAGCCTTGCCTTCAAATCAGAGATGCAAGAGATGTCATATCTCCAATTGAGCGTACCATCCACAGTAGGATTAATGTAGTCTTCCTTGTTCGCAGTCAACTGGTATAGTCGGTCTAAGTCTTGAGCCTTGGATTCCTCCTGAATCGGCTCACTGTATCTGTCACCATATTTAGGATCCAATGGTGCAATGACCCTAAGATGATTTCCTTCAAATATCATCTTCTTTGTCTTCAAGTTTATAATAGCCAGGTTATCCATAGCCTAGTCAATTCCTAACAGTGCAGGAAAAGGCTGACTATCATCCACAATTTCAACAATTTCAAAGTCTGCATGACTCTGTACTCCATCGATGTCAACTACTATATTAGCTAAATGACCAAAAGGTATGGCCTTCTCTTGGTTAGCCATTCTCAGCTGGATAGGTGACCATGACAACTTTGGTCGACCCATCTACTGCCATGTCTGGTTAGTCAAGACATTCACTTCTGATCCCAAATCAAGGATGACTTCATCCATTTCAAAATCTCCAATCTGCACGGTAAGTCTCATTTCTCAGCCCATTCTTTTATGCTTCCTTATATGATGAGTTGTGCTATCAGAAGCCTCTATTCCAATATGTGGCTCATACTGGTTTATGAGCTTCTGCATCTCAACTATGGCATTTTCACTTTTTAGTAACTTCATGCAGCTTCGCAAGAACTGTGCAACGAAAATGCTGACATCCGTCGCAGTGCTTGTTTTTTCATAGGCAGTGGGTATGTCTTCAAGATGCGGTGCTTGAATGCGCAACGAAATCCTCTGTGTTTCTGTTGGTGGCTCTCTGAAGCTATCCCACGCATCGATAAAGACTTCCTTATTCTTTTGTAGGTCGAGAGCAGGTATTTTTCCCGGAGCTTTCCTTATCCATACTGTCTCCAGAGGAGACTACTTTGTGTGAGCCTCCCCTGATGTGGAAGCTTCTGTTCCCATGTCACGGCCTGTCTGAGTGCCACTGCATGTGACCACTTTGATGCTCGGATCTACTTGTCTTTTCTCTACTACGATCCATTGGACGTTCGTGTTTGGTGCATCTATCCGTCTTCTTTTCTGCATTTCCACTTCTAGCACTGGACAATCTTCAATAACATGGTCAAATGATTTGCAATAATTACATGTAGTGCAGGGGTTAACACAATCTTTGGACACATGACCTGGTTGGCCACAATTATAACAAATGAACTGGCCACGACCTCTTCCCTGTGTCGGGCCAGCATTTCTTCCTCTGCCGCGGTATCCGCCACCACGACCTCTGTATCCTCCTTGGTCATATTGTGCATTCTCTTGTTTTGGCTGGGTATCTTCTTGTACGCAGTACAAGCCAGTGCCTCGCATTGAGTCCATATCCCGTTTCCTTTCATTCATTAGTTCATATGCTCGGCAGTTGGATTCATCATGTCTAACTGATTTACAGAAATTGTAGTATAAATTCTTAGGTGTTTTCACATATTTCTTGATAAGATAATAGTCTTCAGGTCTGTGTCCCGTGGTTCTACAGATTTCACACCATGGGGCCTGATTCTGATTTAATGGGTTGGGTGCACCACTATTAATATAGTCGCGGAATACAGGGAAATGCTCTTGGTCATGGCCTTCTCCTTTACAACTTGTACACTAGACCTCATGTCTAGGTTCATACCTTTTTTCTTTGCCATTCTTCATGCTTTGCAGCTCTAGTGTCAGGGTGGTGAGCTGGTTCTAGATCTGAGACATCCCAGAACTAGTCTCACCAATCGACGAAGCCTCCAGCTTCATTGCGATCTCCAAGGCCTCTGCCTGGGACGTGACTTTCTGCTGCATTAATGGTAATCTAATATGGGGAAACAACGCAGCAATAAACCATTCCTTATGCTATTCCGGAGCTATGACAAAGCTTACTTGGTCCAATAGAGTCTTGAACATCTGATCAAACTCCCAAACCGTTTTCGTTGGTTTCTGCTTTATTTCTTTCAACTCAGTTATACACTGAGACTCAGATTTAGGTTTCTTAAACTCAGCTGTGAGCGTGACTTTAATTTCTGTGAGAATCCTCAGTTGTATGGTAGAATATTTTATGAACCAATGTAACGCTCTGTCCTTGAAAATGGTGATGAGCTATTCTCTCTTCATTGCTTCATCCTCGATTTGTCTTACACTCCATATGGCTTCACAAAGAAACAAATGCTGATCAGGGTCTTCTAGACCAGTTCCTCTGAATATTGGTAGCTTCATATCTGTGTTTTCCATTGTCCTATTAGGTGGTGGAGCACCCTAATTAGTGTGCGGTTGCTGTAAGGGGCTCTGCGCAGTGAATACAAATGGGACTATCAGGAGAGATGGACTGGGATGAGTATTCTGCGGGGTGGGCTGCATAGCGGGTGGGTTCTGCGCTAAGGGTGGCGCGGTCTCTGCAGGCGATGGATTCTCAGGGGTGAATGGTGGTGCGACTTCGTTTTCAATGTTACACGGGATCTCAGTATCAATCTAGAGTCGAGGGCCTCCAGGATTATTATTAAATTTATATCTCTTACCACTTCTAAGATTGTGTGTTTCTTCGTCATAATCACTATATATATTGTTTACCATGACAAACTTAAGAATATTACTGCATTTGTAAAGCACCTTTCTCAGCTAACAACATCTTAATGTATAGACTGAGATTGTTCAGGAACTTACCTTGGAATCCTCCGAAAAAATGTGCTTCTGCTTGGCTGTAGGATTTGAGTGTGTCTACAACAAATTCTGTTACAAATCCTTCTAGCATATGATTGACCCAAAAATCAACTGTGCGTGTTAATGGACTGTCTATCGCTTTGAGCTGCGCTGTGAGCTCAGGATTCCACTCTATAGAAAAATCCTCCTTGAAAACAAATTTTCTTCTCTGTGAGCCGCGAGATCCACGCATGTAGCTCGTTTGGAAATGATGCCCATAAAATCTCGTGAATATTGTCCAACAGATATCTATCTGACCACTGTGTATCACTTAGACGTGGATGTCTATTCTCTTGGCTTTTAAATTCGCTTATGATCTTATCCCACCAAGCTTGGATTTCTGTCTTTTCAGGATGCCAGTTATCAGATCCTTCAGGGAACTGATATTCTTTCTCACACATCATGATTGCAACTCATCATGGATTCTAGCACGACAATGGAACCATTTGTTGGCTTAAACTAACCCAGAGGTTTCCCATTAGACCCAGGTTATTTGCGGTTCTCCGTTTTGACCAACAAAACCCCTTCGCACGAGCCCTTTCGGAAACAACCTACGAGTAGGTTGAGGTCTCACCCGAAGTGTATCTTATGGGGTACTGCAGAATCATGCTTCCACTGTAGATGATGAGTTTTTTACTTGAACAAGCTGCGCAGCGCAAGACAGAGGGGTTTCACTGTGGGGCAAAGCGATGCAGTACGTAGCAGGATCTATGCTGCGAGTAAAGACTATGCGGTGATGGCAACACCGCAGACCACACTAAGGACTTTTTACTGCTGTGAGCCTTCTACTGAACTGCGAACACTGTAACTTTAATCTACTGGGAAGATCTTGAAAATGCTAAAGTACTCATCTGAATATTACTCGTCCATTCATTCCGGCACTTAACTGATTATCTTTCTAGCATTCATTCATTGACTTAGATTATCATAATGTGAGCCGAAACAATATATGCAAACCAACTATGCTACGTTCCTTCACTGTGTCTAAGAAAGTGTTAACTAAATGACTGATTAACTATCTTTAAACATGAGCAAAATGTTCACTATTCATCCATTCACTTGGAACTTCACATATCATTCCCCAAACCTCTTCTGATGGCAAATGCATACCAAAGTCCTCTCACTATAGCATGCAAGGGAACATTTAACATTCATTCTACAGAAAATACAAATAGTCATTCATTCATAAGATAAAATCGCATAACACAGGATTTAACGTGGTTCATTTCCCCAGATGGAAAGCTATGTCCACAAGAACGGTTGGTAATATACTTCTTTCGAAAGGGATGGGGCAACCGTTCTTAGTCTACACACTCAGCTGCAGACTCTCCTTCCTCTCGAGTAGGCCTCTGCGCACACAACTGCAGAGCCTTTACACTGTTCTCTGCTCAGAGAGTTTTTACAATACAAGATGTCATACACAAATAGTCTCTAACGACTAGCTATCTAGCCCCATCCCATACAAAAATGTCTTCTTTTATAGATCATGCCCGCAGGTCATGTCTTTAAAAAATCGAAGACCTAAACCCAAAACCCTTAGGGTTTACAAACTGCATCGGTTTCCCTAACCCATCTTGTTGGTATCTGGTAGCGTCTGCTACATCATGGCGGTCTGCCACGTCTTCAATCCATCGCTATCAGCCTTCCTATCACATGCGTGCCAACAAGTCGCCTCCTCTAAACTGTCCACCTCTAATGGTTTCGCCCACCAAGCATGCCAAGACATCGCTTTCTTCAACAATCTCGTGTATTGGCCACCTTCCTGATTTGCTCATGCCCGCCGCTTGACACTTTCTGGAGCATCTTTCCAAAAATATACCATTACCGGTCCATCCGATATCTACACCTGATTCATGTCCAGCACTCTGCTTTGCTGGTTCCATGTGTCCTGATTGCTTCGCAGCACTGCTTCCTCGCAGCACTTGTCTTCATGGTTCTTCCCAAAATTCAGATGTTGCGCACAGCTTCGCAGCCCGATCAAAACTTGGGTGTTGCGCACATCTTCGCATCATCCTCAAAACTTAGGAAAAATTGTATTTTTGAGCCGCACTCAGCTCATCTTTCCCTGCTTATCTCAAAAAGGTGTTTACAAAACTTTTGTCTCAACCTGGGCCCAACAGATCCAGTTCCACAAGAAGCTGATGATATCTCACTTGATGATCCTCATCTTCTGAGATGGGAATCCACTACTCTCCGATATGCCGGTGATTTAGTTGGTGATCCGCTTGATCAGAGGAGAACCAGATCAGATTTTCAGAATGGAAGGTTTCATCCTTCTCACATTACCGATCCATTTCAGATCGATCGATTCTTCTTCGGAAAAGAAGGACACATGCCTCCTTCTGGGGTGAGTGATGACATGCTACATTGGAATCCTTTAGTCAATTTTAAGGGAGGGATTTCTTCCCACTTGGTTTTCCCTCTTTCCTCATTTATTATTTAGATTGTTGTACAGGGTGACCTTTGGTCTCAATCACCGGGGCCCTATTTTTCATTTTTCAATTACTCCCTCATAGTATAGCTTGCAGGGGGTGTTGTAATATTCTCACCATCATTTTTCATATTTTCATCCTGCATGCATTTTTCATGCATCTAGTCATCATGCATTCATCTACATGCATCCAATCATCATTTTGGTGGTCTCCCCAACACCTAGAGCCTAATTTCAGCTCCCTAGAGCCTGTCTTCATCCCCCAACAGCCCTCCTACCTACTTGATGTGCCTTGTTTTCCTCACATGCATGACATGTGCGCATTTTATTACTTACCAGGAGTTAACAGTCAGTTAGAGCATTGATTGAGTAGTTCTTCCATTGATTTCTCATCCTAACTTCCTGTAGCTCCCAGTTAGCTAGTTCTGGAGTGCCACTTGACCTTCTGACAGCCTCATGCGCCCTCCTTGGAGTATCCATCCCCTGATTTGTTCCTAGATGGTTCTGTTAGACTCAATTAGGCTCATTTGACTGACCATTGACCATTTATGATTGCTACTACTGATTGGATGTTGTCTCCAATGTTATCCAAGCTAGACACTGAGGATGAATTCGAATTACCTTTAACTTATTCGAATTCTCTTGATAGTTATTGTATTCTTTTTCAGTTTTCACAGTGCCAACTCACAACTGATGTACGATTATACTACTATTCTCCATTTTATGTGCTCATGAGTGATTATTGACTACATTATTCTCTTCTTTTCTGCAATTCTTGAGTGAGTTTGTGTGGGGTTTGTTTCAGTTGTTACATCTTCCTGCAGATTATCACAACTACCACTGATTGGGTGGTGCCTCCTATGTTGTCCAAGCCACACTTGAGGAGAATTCGAATCACCTTTCAGGCATTCAAATTCATTCTATTGTACTCTCACATTTTTTTCAGCTTACAGCCGATGAACATGATTACAACAGTTTTCCACATTCTTTGAGTTTCATGTGTGAATATTGATTCAATTATTCTTCCTCTTCTCTGCAATTCTTTGAGTGAATTTGTGAGGTTTGTTCAAGCTGAGTGATCTACACCTGTATAATATCACATGCTAGTCCGACAATTCCCGACTTCCGACTTCCGCTGTAAATAGTAGGGATCCGAGCATCAACTAAGTTATAACATATAAAAAATGTTTGTCCTGACTTCTGTTTTCCGACAAGAAGGATCGGTCGCCCCTTCATTTAGTAGATAATTGTGAATACCTATATCCAGTAATTCCCTATATCCAGAATGGTGAAAAAAAGAAGGATCGACCGACCCTTCTTACAGTGTAGAACTATTGTGAAAAGAATACTGGGAAGAAGCAGGGTCGACTGCCCCTTCATTTAAGAGAGAAATGAAAAGATATTTAATATACGAAGGCTAGGCCGACAATTCCTGACTTCCAACTTCTTTTGAAAATAGTAGGGATCCATACATCAGCTAAGTTATAACATATAAAAAATATTTGACCTGAATTCCATTTTCTGACAAGAAGGATTAACCGACTCTTCGTTTAGTAGATAATTGTGAACACCTATATCCAAAAATTCCCTATAACCAGAATGGAGAACACAAGAAGGATCGACCGACCCTTCTTGCAGTCTAGAATTATGAAAATAATACAGGGTAAAAGAAGGGTCGACCACCCCTTCATTTATGAGGGAATTTTTAAAATATTCCACCTATGAAGGCTAGGCCATCAATTCATGTATATCCAAAATGGTGAACACTGGAAGAATACTAAGCACAAGAAGGGTCGACCGACCCTTCATTTATGAGAGAAATGTAAAAAAATTTAATCTGCGAAGTCTAGGCTGACAATTCCCGACTTCCAACTTCCACTTTAAATAGTAGGGATTCGAACATCAACTAAGTTATAACATATAAAAAATGTTTGTCCCAACTTCCGTTTTTCAACAAGAAGGATCGATTGCCCTTTCATTTAGTAGATAATTGTGAACACCTATATCCAACAATTCCCTATATCCAGAATGGAGAACAAAAGAAGGATTGACCGTGTTGACTCAAACCCAGTCGATAGGGGTTCCACTCACTGTTGACACCCAAACCACGGCGATATCCCTGAGCACCGGCCCAGACAGGTTTTACCCCATCCAGCAACACCTACGGAGCAGATGAGGTCTCACTCGAGATGTTCAAGGGAGAATTCATGGAACCATGTTTCTGCCGAATGAAGGAGGATGTTTGCAGCTCAACTACTTAAACTCATTGCAACATTTCAGAAACAGATCTATGCATTTAATTCAAACATCATTTATATTCATAGCATCACTTAACATTCATCATCACAAAAAACATAACAGTAAAGCATTAATTGCAGCAAGAAAATATAGAATTATTCATATATCACAACATGCATTACCACAGAGGAACATTAGAGACACAGGGATTCCGCAAAATAGCTCTGTCATGTCATATTAACTCCGCAAAACCCAGATACAACATCTCCACAAAATACAGATTTCGCAGATATCTCTCGATCTTAGATACACAATCAACAGATGCATAATCCAAGATGATCCAACACTTACAAATCTATGACTATTTATAGGCTTCCACCTTTACATTGCTTTTCCACTTACTAACAACTTCCTAACCGACACTTCGAGCAATTGATCCAAAATTTAACTATCCTGGTCCAAATGACTCAAAAACCCGCAAAATTTAACTATCCTGGTCCAAATTTAACTATCCGCGGACTTGGAAACCTGCTCTAGTGGCGGCATCATGCGCATCGCTATCTTGAGTGTCGCCAACTATCCGTCCGCCTCCTGCCTGAGCTTGGTCAATCATTCAACTTGCTCGTCTTGCACAATGCATCCCCAAAACTGTACAGTGTCTGCTGTAAGATTTGTCGCTTGCGTTTCCAACTCTCCCATCTGTGCCGCTACCTCCTCAATAGCCTGTTTACGGTCGTCCACCTGCACTTGGGGCATACCAGGGTCCACCAGGGCTGTTAACTCTTGCTTATCGTGCCGCGATTGGGAAATAACATCCCCAAGGCGTTGTACACGTTTAATCAAGTCCAATTCTGCGGTGGGCTCCAGCACTTGGTGATAAGCCTCAGCAATGGCCATCTCAACCTGCACACTCTGATCCCATAAGGTGGCCTTCTCCATAATGAGGTGATCCTGTTCCTGCTTCAATTCTTCAATCACTCGAGCCTTCTCATCCCGTTCTTTCTTGATGTCCTCTTCTAACTCGTCCACAGCCTGTCGCGCTTGAGCATCCCTCCTTGTTAAATCCGCAACTGCTTCCTTTGCAACTGCCTCACTCTCCTACAAGTGTAGACACTTACCGCTGATCTCGTGCATCCTGTCCGCCATCTCCTAGGTGAAGACCACCTGCATAGTTGTCAATGCCTTCGCCAACATCATATTGACATTGATGGTCACTTTCTCTAGCGGCTGTAGCAAGGCTTTCAAAGCCTCATCGTCGGTCACAATCGCATTCAGGGGAATATCAACATTCCTGACCCACAGCTCAGTGCTGATTGTGCCAATTTCCTACACTGGTGTTCCTTCCGGCGCCCTCTTCGAAACCATATCGCACAAGGAATCTAGCCGAGCGGTGAGCCCATGTAAACCTTCATCCACCTTTTCCGTAATTATTCTATCCTCCCCAGTAGACGCATTAGTGATTGCTAATATTAGTCGGCCAAACTGCGCTTCTGAGGACAGGGGGATCCCACTAATGGTTGCGTGCTCATGGTGTGCTTTCATTCTGCCTTCCTCAAGCTGGCGCTCGTCATCTGTAGGGTTCTGCAATGATTCCTCATCCGACATATGATGCAGTTCGTCCATCACAGGTACATCGGATGGTATCCCCATAGACTCCTCCTGTTGAATAACTAGTTCGCACCATTCAATCGGCCAGTCATCGATGATCGGCTCCAGGTCTTCTTCTGTTATCTTTTAGGGGGTCTGCAACCACTGTCTATCCGGATCACGGTGCGCTTGCACGTAGATACTATGTGGTCCGATCGCGAACCGAGCAATCCCCTTATACTCGTCGACTATGGCCCGATTCAACCGCGGAATCCACTCAACAGCCGCCTGCAACGCTTCCCAATAAAACCAGAACTGCGTGGCATAATCCCTGAGTCGCTCCGTTTCCTGTACCCACCACAAGTTTTTATAGTGCGCTCCCTTTCGTTTTTCCACCCCATCCACCTCCATGCCTTGGTAATTGTCAGGTTCCATCCAGGCGACCAACGTGACTAATATCAACAACCAGCTATAGGAGAATGACCGCCATCCTGCTTGAGCCTCCAGTGCATCCTCCGTCAGCTGGTTAAGCAAAAACAGGGACCCGCTCATCTGCACGCCTGCTGCACAAAGCTCTGCATAGGCGACAACCCCGGAGTTTCCTTGAATGGGTCGAGTGTTCCGCAGGATTTTGGTAGCCAAGATTTGCGCCCCAATCTTGACTACGGGCTCATTGATAGTGTCCAAGTGGTACACCCATCCATCTTTTTGCATTTTGTATTCCTTTTTCTGTCTTTCTGTGAGCTTTTTGTCATTGTTCTTCCCCTGAAAATATTGCGATGGGTTGACCCCATCCTTTGGCAAGCCTATGATCTCAAAAATCAGGTCCACCGTCACAGTGACCTTCCTGTCCAACCATAATACTCCGCCATGAAAACAAGCCAGCAGCTGCTTGACGTAGGCATTGGCTTCCATCAACCGCTCGAAATGTGGCATGTAAACCAACCCCAACAACCCGGACGTAACTAAACTGTGCACCCAATCAAGTGGAATTTGTGGCATCGGTCCAGTCTGCCCCACTTCGCATGGCTTAAACGGCCCTGTCATAACATCTTCCAGGGCCAACAGGTTATGATCATCATATCACAGCTGCATCAATGCCGGTACGATATCGGTGGTACAACTCATCCTTAGCGAGATTGCCAGCATCCGTATTTGATACCGTTGGTTCTTAGTGACCTTCCTCGGCTTCATCTTAGCTTAACATGGAGGTCGGTAGCCTTAGATGTCCACAGCAAAAATGCCTGCATGGACTGTGGATTCCACAACCCCTGAGCTCGATGGGCTCTCCACAGGGACGCCTTTCGACACTTGGGCAGTGGAACGGGTAAGCCGCTTCTCTGGTCGCGGGGATCTCTGCTACGCAATCCCCCTCTTCTGTCGCACAATGAATGACGATCTGAATGGCATGTTGGAAACCTCTTCCACAAGATTGACGTCCTCTTCAATAGCCGCAGGGATGAGTGGTGACTCGGCTTCATTGGAAATCTCCACCGTCTCTGTCTCACTCAGCATGCCGCGCTCAATTCCCGCAATGCCAAAAAATGGCTCAACCACGCTCAACCTAGAACTTTCCCAACACACTTCGATGGCTCTTTGCAACACAATCTCAAACTTGCACAATTCCTCAACTAGCAACTCAACTTACTTATCACAATTGGTGTCTTCTGACCAACTTCGACCCATTTTTATAGCGCCAAGGGCAATCCCTCGTAATCATCACAAAATATTACATTAATGCGGACCAAATCCTATCTTAATGAACCAAATCAAATAGCAACCCTATCATCCCATTGGCCGGATTTGCCATTAATGCCCATCATTCGGTCGAGCGCCGTTAGTTACCTGCTTGAAATTTTTGGCATTTATTTCTGATTTGACCAGGTCGCAACCGAACAACTTGTCACAACCTGTCTCTAAACTGTCAACACAATCTGTCCTACTTGTGCATACCATCCCTGCTGGTGCACCAAACTGCTGCCAATCACTCAGGCATCGCGCTGCTTTGGGCTCGTCCTATAGGACCTCAATCTGCTACCATTAATCAATTTAGGGAGCATCGCTCCATCTAACTGCTGCAACTGTACTGCTCCTCCTGAATTGATGTTGTTGATGCGATATGGGCCAAGCCAATGCATCTGTAACTTTCCTGGGTGTTTCATAAACTTGTTGTCCTACAACAACACCAAGTCATCCTGCTAAAACTATTTTCTTTTAATGTGGCGATCGTGCCAAGTTTTCTGGTGATCCTTCTCCACACCCTGGTGGAATCCTGCAATAAAGCAATCTTCTTCCAACTGTACTAACTATGTTAGACATTCTTCCAATGCGGCCTCAGCATCCATACCTTTTGCTGCCGCTATGCGCAGACTCAGAACGATGTACTCCATAGGCATAATTGCTTCTTGTCCATACACTAGCTTGAATGGTGTCTGTCCCGTCAACCTTTTACACGTGGTGCGATACGCACAAAAGATTGCTGGGATTTTCAGATCCTAGTCATAGCGGTTTTCATTGCACACCTTTGTCAGCGCATGTTCCAATGTTTTGTTGAAATCTTCCACCATGCCATTTTCCTGCGGATGATATGGCGTACTCTTCTTGTGTTGTATCTGTAGTTCCTCCATCAATGCGCTAATGGTGTGATTGAGAAAGTGGTTTCCTTGATTGTCAACAATATCTTGGGGTAGACGAATCAAGTGACAATGTCGTCGAACAAGAAACGCGCGGATATGGCCGCGGAACAATTAATGACTATTGCAGCCTCTGCCCATCAGGTCAAATAATCTGTTTCCGTGATGATGTATCTTGCACTCGTGTGCTTCCCAGGTGGGTTTATTGGTCCCACAAAATCCACGGCCCATTTGTCAAATGGCTGTAGTGTTAGTTGAGGCATCAACGACATCTCATCCCTCCTGGATGGCTTCCTGGTTCTCTGACAAACATCGCAGGAACGCACATAGTCTGTCGCATTGGTGTGCAGTGTAGGCCACCATAGGCCTACCCGAAGCACCATCCTGGCAGTTTTTCGACTGCCATAGTGCCCCCCAGCCACTCCTGCATATGCTTCTGACAAGATCTGTCCTTGCTCATGAGGCATAACACACCGTTGCAATATCTCATCTAAGCCCAATTTATACAATTCAGCTGCGATTAGTTAGAAGTCTGCAGCCTTGACCACCAACTGCTTCTTCTGACTAGTGGTGAACTTCTTTGGTGCGGTTCCTGTTGCCAAAAACTGAATGATTTCCGCAAAGTAGTCATCAGCTACTTCAACCTTAAAAAGTTGCGCATCAGGAAACCCATCTTCAATGTTAGTTGGATCCTCACCTGTGTCAATTCACAATAGATTATTAGGTCCAGCATTCAACCGTCTTGGCTTCACGATCACTTCAAAATCAAACTCCTAAAAAAGAAGTAGCCAGCGACATATATTCCCCCCCAACACAGGCTTATTGACCAGATATTTTAATGCAGAATGGTCAGTGAACATCCTAAAGTGTTCTCAAAATAGGTAGTGCTGAAACTTCTGTAGTGCATAGACCATCGCCAGGCCTTCTCTCTCTGTAGTGGTATAGTTCCTTCCTGTTGAAGACAACTTCTAACTTGCAACAGCAATGGGGTGATCTAGATCCCCCTCTCCTGGCTGGGAAAGCACCACTCCTAGCGCAATCGATGAGGCATCGACATGGACATGAAATTCCTTACTCCAGTCCGGAAATACCAGTATGGGTGGTGAAGCCATCTTAGCCTTCAACTTCTCAAAACTATCCTGACATCTAGGGATCCATTGAAATACCGCATCTTTCTTCAATAACTTCTCCATAGGGGCGGTGACCGCTGCATAATCCTTGATGAACTTGCGATAATACCCAGTGTGTCCCAACGTCGCTCTCAACTGCTTAACGTTAGTCGACGGTGTTAAGCTAAGAATAAGTGTTGGGTCCAGGAAATGCCCCTTTCTGGCTATCTCTATTACACCTTTTTTCCCTAATTCCATCCTATTTTCATGAGCTATACCCATGTCTTTCCAGATCAATCTATAACATTGACAGATATAATTTGCTATTACTTTATTTGTTTTTATGCCTAAGATTGTTAAAGATTATGGATCTTAGTCCTTGGTTTATACTAATTTGTGTGACTTCATTTAGCCAAGGTCCAAAAGCGCAAGTGTATCAGCCCAGCAGTGCCAGCTGTGACTCTTCAAGCGTCAGCTCCTCATATTCCAAGGGATAGCGCATCCTCCACGTAAGCTGTAACAGATTTCCACTGTAACTGATCCCGTTGAAGAAGAGCCTAGCTGCAACAGACAAGTGGCATTCTAGCTACTGAGTTTGTTGATCTAATTATTGTCGAACAACAACATATTTCAGAAGTAACAGCCTTGTTCAACATGCTGTATCATGTAGCTGTAACTCCGCAGCATGAAGATCATAGATCTTCATTGCTGTGCGATTTTTGTGGATCTGAAACTGTCTTTCTTTTGTATAATTTCCAGAAGGCTCTCGTAGCCTGGGGTTGGACAATCATTACTTGTGTAAGCTGTAACAGAGCATTGAGACTCACGATCTTCCATTAATAATATGAGAGAAGAGTTCTTCACTTCTGTGTTTTAATTAGCTGTGACTCTCGGCGTCTCTGTTGGAAGGCCAGGGCCCGCCTTCTCACAGAGATAGCCGATTTAAGTAGGTAGAGTAGTCAATTTTACTTCTATTGTGTGGTGTGGAATGATTGCAATTATTGCTGGTAGCTGTAACAGAGATTAGCTCTCCCTTCTGGTAGTTTATCACTTACATTTTGAATAGCTGTAGCAGAGTGGTGTGACAGTCGATTGTGTAGGAAAATTTACTTAATTTGCATGTGTGTTTTAATCAGCTGTGACAGCCAAGCTCCATTCCAATTATCTTCTAGTTGTTTATGCTTTCTAGGATTTCCAGTAATTATCAGTTAGAGTTCAAGCTGGTGTTTTAATTATGGTTGCTGTTGTATCTTCAATTACACTTAGAGATTAGACAATTAATGGTAGAATTACAGTAGCTACTGGATAGATCATTTTGGTAAAGGTTGAGTGCTGTAGCTTGATAATTATAGGATTTAACTTCTTGCAAAAGTAATCTAGTTTTATTTCATCATTAGATCAGTAACTTGCTGGATTGATTTTTGTAAGGAAGTTGTTTCATTTGGATACTTAGATGTGTGAATTATATTAGTGTTCTTCAGGAAGGAATTGGCTGGACACATAGGTAGGATCATCATTTATATTCAACAATCAACTGCTCAATCTGTTTATGCATAGACTGTGCTTATTACCTTTGAAATAAAAGACCTTCCTGGGTTTGACAATTTATATTGATCATTCTGTGTGTTAGCTTTAATTAACTGACATATAGAGTGCCCAACATTTTGGCGCTGTTGCCGGGGATGATAATAGATAGACATAGTTAGTAGCTGGTTTCATTTGATTTTATTTTAGTTCAATTTTTGCAGCATGCATGAATACAAGAAAAACAAATCGGGAACCCCCTTTGAATACTAACATTGCAGGTGGAAGAGGTCGAGGTCGTAATGTAGGTCAGGGAAGACACACATATATTGATGAGATAATTGCTAGCACTGATTCTTCCACTAGACCACAGTGGAACTCTACAGGCAGGGGAAATTCTGTTCCTCCCAATCTTGAACATTCAACATCCAAAGTGGAGAATACAACGGGACCTTCAACTCCTGTTGCAGAAAGTAAACCTCCTGAAGATAAGGGAAGTGCTGTAGGTGCACCAAATAGAGAGGAGATTTATCATATTGACGGAACCAGAGTTACTAAAGAGGTGTGGTTGGAGACTCACAGAATAACAGAGGAAGAAAGAAGGCAAGAAGAAGATAGGAGAAAAGAGGAAGAAGCTAAAGTAGAGGAAGAACGCATAAAAGAGACTATTGAATTTTGGACCAGAACCATGGCTGGTAGAGAACAGGGAGGTGAGAATGAACATGAGGACCGTCGGGAGGAAGAAGGAGAAAATAATCATCCTGGTAATACTGTGCCTACATTAGAATTCCCCATCCTTCAGACACCTGGAGCAGCTCCTTTGAAGAAAATTTCACCATCAGTGCTCCCTAAGTTTCATGGTAAGTCCTCTAAGGATCCTGATGAGTTTCTTTTTGAGTTTGATATCCTCTGTCGCAGCTATGATTACACTTCTAGTGCTCAGAAGCTGAAGCTATTCCCAACCACCTTGAAAGGAAATGCTCTGCGCTGGTTCATGAGTTTGGGTCGTGAGACCATTACTACCTGGGACCAAATGATGAACAGCTTTCTTTCTAAATATCAAGAATATTGTAGAACTAGAGACAGAAAGGAAGAATTGTTCAAAATGGTTCAGAAGGATGAAGAGAGTTTGGAAGACTATGTAGAGAGATTGTTGTATAATTTGCAAAGATCTGGCCATGCTAAGATTGGCAAGGATGTGCTCAAGATCATCTTACTTAGAGGAATTAGGCAAGATTGCCTTGATATGTTGAATCTGTTGGGAAAAGGGGATATCTCGTAGGAACCTTTTGAAAAGATTGTTGAATTATGTCGAAGGTATTACAGGGGATCCTCCAGAACCAGCAAATGAGACAAGGACTGAGACCAGGATGTCTTTACTAGGACTCAAAAGTCAGCTAGTGGAGGTGCCACTCGGGCAGAAATAGGCAACTTATTGGAGAACTTTAAAACAGACATGATGAGTTCCCTGTCCTCAGAGTTGGATGCCATGAAGGCAAAACAGAAACAAGTAATAGAAGATCTTACACTTGGAGTATTCTATCCTAAATGTAGAAAGAAGCATCCACTGAAGGAGTGCCCGTTGGACAAAGCAGAGGTATGTAGGATATGTGAACTCAAGCATGAAACTAAGGAGTGTCCTTCATTACCTAAGGTTAAAGCAGTCCTGCAGGCATCTATTCCTGATGTAGAGCTAGCATACTTTATGGCGCAAAAGAAGCCATGGCAGCCTAGAAACCAAGGTATCAGTCCAGATCCAACATTTTTTTTGCATAATATGAATGGAATGAACAACATGCATAATATGAATACATAATTCCCTTCACATTATTCCAGCAGCCAGTGGCATCCATCTCAGAACCCAATGCAAAATCCTAATTCATGGACACCATGGCCATAGCAATCAAACCAAGCTCCTTGGAATTCCAACTGGAGAAACTCTTACCAAGGAAATAACTTTCCCCATCACTAGACTCAGTATCAACAATACCCTCCTCAACAGTATCAGCAACCATAGCTCCCTTTCCAGAACAATGCTGCACCTATGAATGCACCACTTCGACCACAACTACCTGCACAACCTAACCCGAACCCAAACAATAAAGCAATCTGTTATCCCTAAAGTTGAACCTAGACTACAGGATTCAAGCTTAAGGAAATCTTGGTTTGAAAATGTAAAAATCAAATGAAATCAAACTGAAAAGACAAGTTGGTATCAAACCAGGAAAGTTGCAAAAAACATCATATGATTTACAAGAAATCCAACTGGTATGTATCAATGAATATTAAATTAAATCTGTTTTGTACACATCACATAAATCATACTGTACTATAAGGGTATTTACAATCTTTACAAGCAAACATGATTGTCTTAAGAGGATAGGCTGGTATAAACTAAGAGTTACAGGACATCCAAATAAATACTGCATAACATGGAGTATACAAAGTTCAATGTATAGGTACTATGATCCTAAATCATGAAGTGAAACTGTCAATGTTCATAAAAATAAAAGATAATTGTCTTTTCATGATAAGAATTACTGTAATGGAATATGAACGACCATATACATAACAAAGTTATCAGAAAGACAATTCATATAAGACAAAGGCAAATCATCATCATGTTTATTCAAAAATAGAACCTGTCACTGAAGCTGCAAAATATTCATGTTACACAGATGTGTTCACAAATGACCATGCATTCCTGCCAAAATTGCCAACCTCTCTATTCTAACCCAGACTGTCTTTTTATACACAAATCCTCTATCTAGCAATTAACTATAGATCCTAAATTTCTGGATCGAGCTTCCTTCAAAAGTGGGAAGTTAATCCTTTACAAAATTTTAGGATACAAGTGTCATACAGATGTCAAATATAACAACATAAGTTCAAAAACAACTAACTTTTAAACGCCTAAAGACTTCTAGAAGCCTCAGCTAAGGCAGCTAAATCACTAAGCACCTGTGAGCGCTTTTGAAGCCTCGCTAACTCAACATCTTTATCACTTTCCTTGTTCTGGGCTTTGAGCTCCTCCAGCTGTCTTTGGATGCCTCGCTTTTCCTTGAGGATATTCTTAGAAATCTTTAGTAATTTTTGGTACTCTGCTTCCTTGTGTTCATTGTCTTCTCGAAGTCTTTTATTTGCCACCATTAATTTTTCATTAATGTCCTGCAGGTATATTGTTTGCTCTTTATAAATTTGAAGAGATCTTTTACATTGACTAAATTCTGAGGAAATATCCAAATCCTCGTCTCTCATGCAGCCTCTTTCTTCAGTCAGATTTCTTGATACTGAACCTTCTTCAAAATTACTTTGTTTATTTGTACAAAACCTTTCTGGTGTGGAACCTGCTACACCCTGCATGTCTATAAACTGTTCCATATCTTCCTCATTCTTATCCTCTGCTGTGTATACTAGTCCTTCACTTGCAGCATCTTCAATAACTACAACTTCTTTATCATCTTCCATAACTGTTCTTTCTTCCCTCTGCATCTTCTCACTGAGTCTGGTTCTTGGTCTGCCTTCCCTAAATAAATGTTTACAACTCTTCTTTTTTGAAGCAATGCTTTTAATCATATCACTAAGCTTTTCTGGATTTTCTTGTGTGCAGGGTGTGCAGGGTGTTTTAGGATTCGCTGTCTGCTGGTTAGCATCCTCTATCATCTTCTTGCCTTTCTCCTTAGGATTATCACTAAACCCTAGCTCTGTCAGCAGAGAACTCCATGTTCTTTCTTCTTTTTGTAGCTGGGTCAGAATCAATAATTTAATTAGCCCCTGGTGATAAACCGAGCGAGCTGTATGCTCTGGATGGCCTCGAATCTTGGCAATCATCTTCTGAAGACTCTTAAACAAGTAAAATGGAAGATTCAACTGTGTACTACCATGAATATGCATCAAAAGTTTCAAATGGCACTTTAAAACCCTATCATATCTTCCATCGCAAGTAATATAATTCTGAATTACCTCCAATGGCACTCTCCATTCTGGTTTCATTTTACTAACATGAACTCCATTTTTCCAATCAAGCTTTTCGCTTCCCAGGATCAAAAACTCACTGAAATCTTCTTTGAAATCCTTTTGCTTAAACCATTTTTCACCTTCTGCAGGAACACTGATAGCTTCAGCAATAAAATCTTCATTGATTCTCACAGTTAAGGTGTGTAGCTGAACCCTGTCATTATCATAATTTTCAATAAAAGCCATTGTCAATTGTGAATGATATCCCTGCAATTTGTCACAAAAACTAAACCATCCCGACCTCTGAATCAGCTTTGCAGTCCTTGGGAATTGTTTGATCCAATCTGTATTATTTGGTTCCAATCTACAAATGAAACCTCCCTGCTTTTTCTTCACAATCTTCTCTGAATCCTCTTCGATTTCAGTTACATTTGACATTATAAACCCTAAATTGAGTTCAACTGAGTTGTATGAGCCAACTGAGTTCTCTGAATCCTCTATATTTCAGCTAAAAACACTAGTATTCTGCTGCACATAACCCTGTTAAGCATTCAACTCAGCAAAATCTTCATCAAACACTGTTCTGAACCCTGCATCGATGTGCTTTAAGAATGGCGATATTGAAGCTGCGTGCTTAACCTTGCCTATGATCATATAGCAATGAACGATGAACCCAGCCATTCTACGAATATCGCTCTTCAGCAAAAATAATGAAAACACTTTGATGGAACAGGCTATTCTTTTTATGATGGACAGTTCTGACTTTGATATGACAACACGTGTAGTCCTTTATAATTGCCACCATACCATATGATTCATTATTTGATGGCCCGGAATGTAAAAAATTATATAAGCTATCGAATTCTTATAACATAATTTCACATTCCATGAAATAAACCATAAACCACTTAATAAAATGTCATGTGACCATTTTGCTATAAAAAGAAATCAATATGCTGCAGGCTCACAAAATGCTGCCAGTTTAGAAAAATGCCATCAGTTTGTAAGATTACATCCTGTAACACATACCTTTTTGCACATGCATGGGCTCGTAATTGATGAATAAACACTTTGATGATTTTAAGAAACTCAGGAAACCTAATAGTGAAAACAAAACCAATGAAATATGAACAAAGTAAAATTAAAAACAATCAAAACAAATCATAAAAAGTAAGGAACAACCCTAGAGATAACACAATCCATCAATTTGAGACTGCCAACATGCCTGCTTATTCCATTACTCAGATTCCCTGCAATGATATACAATTACGATCAGGGAGGGTAGTGGAGCCTATTATCACTGAGGATGTGTCATCCCCAGTGATTGGAACTGGAGTAAGTTATCACTATCTAGCAAGCCCCATTATTGAGGATGCTGATACTCCTACTAAAGCAGTAGCTGAAACTCAGGAAGCAACACACGATCTGCCACAACCTACACAGTTGAATAGAGAACCACCATATCCTGAACGATTGCAGCTGCAGAAGGCAGTGGAACAACCCCGATTTGATCTCGTGGGAGAGTTGAAAAATTTATATGTTAAAATTCCACTGTTACAGGCCGGTCATGATGTGCCTATTTATGCTAAGACAGTTACAGATTTGTGTGTTAAGAAACCAGGAAGAAGTCCCAGGGACCCTCCCACTGTCAACGTGCTGGGAAAAATTTCAGAATTAATAATGGGAAAGGCCCCTGTGGCAAAGTATGATGACCCTGGGAACCCGACTGTTATAGTGCACATAGGGAACACACGAATTCCAAATGTCTTGGTGGATTTGGGCGCAACTATTAATGTTATGACCATAGAGACTGTGAAGAAATTAGGACTCACTAATATGCGGCCAACCCCTACTGTTTTGGAACTTGCTGATAGATCGACGATCAAGCCTAAAGGAATTCTAGATGACCTTGTAATCTCAGTGGATTCATGGGAATACCCTGCAAATTTTTTGGTGTTACAGCCAAAATCTCAGTTGGGGGGACACCCACTGATCCTGGAAAGACCATGGTTGGCCACAGCTGATGCCTGTATCAGCTATCGATCAGGTTCTATGACCATTTCAGACAGGACTGAGATCAAGAATCTGACCTTGTACCCTCCAGCTCGACCAAGCACAGAAGCTGATACTCCATTATGGGCAGATTTGGAGGAGGAAGAGGGTGTTCAGCCACTATTAACCATAGGGAGAGCCTTGAAATTTAAAGATGAAACAGAGGATGATGCCATTAATAGTTTCATCAGTGAGCCCACGTTAGTCAATAAGAATGTTTATTGGATCTTGGATAGTACCTTAGCTGCAACAGAACAACAAAATCTTACAGAAGAAACTCTGATTGGTGATGACAATGTAATTCCAGTACTTAAGAATTCGAAGAGTGTTCTAGTGGAAATTGAGCCAGGAAAAACATTGAATATCAATCCTAATCTGGCACCTAGTGAGCTGGAACAGCTAGTCACTTTGCTGAAACAACGTAGGGGAGCTTTGGCTTGGGAGTACACAAACATGAAAGGAATTCCCTCTCATTTGTGCACTCATCACATCTATATTAAAAACGATTCCAGGCCTGTATGCGAACCCCAACGAAGGATGAACCCAAACCTGAGAGACATAGTGAAGGAGGAAATCAAGAAACTGTTGGAAGCTGGATTCATATATCCAATTTCAGACAGTGAGTGGGTTTCTCCACTTGTGATCGTGCCAAAGAAGAATGGGAAATGGAGGGTCTACGTGGATTACAGAGAATTGAACAAGGCAACGCAGAAAGACCATTTCCCCTTACCTTTCATCGATCAGGTCATTGATACCTTGTCTGGGAAGAATTATTTCTCTTTTCTTGATGGCTTTAGTGGATATAACCAGATTCAGATTGCTCCAGAAGATCAGGACAAAACCACTTTCACTTGTCCCTGGGGGACCTTTGCATACCGAGTACTTCCTTTTGGGTTGTGCAATGCACCAGCTACATTTTAGAGAGCAGTGATTGGAATCTTTTCAGAAATGGTGAATGATTGCTTGGAAATTCTTATGGATGAATTTACTCCATATGGTGATAGTTATGAAGAAGCACTGAAGAACTTAGAAAAGGTCCTGAAACACTGTGAACAAAGCCAGCTCTCTTTGAGCACTGAAAAGTGCCACATGATGATGAGTGAAGGCATAGTGCTGGGGCACTTCATCTCTTCTGATGGTATCTAGGTAGACCCATCCAAGATCAAGGTAATTGAAAATATACCGACTCCTGGAACACAGAAGGATGTACGTAGCTTCTTGGGGCATGCTGGCTATTACAGAAGGTTCATAGAAAAATTTTCCAAGCTAGCTTCTCCTTTGTTCACTCTGTTGATGAAGGATGCACAGTTTGTCTAGAATGATGCATGCCAAACAACGTTTACTGAGCTAAAGAAAAGGCTGTCTACAACACCCATCTTGAGAGGACCCAATTGGGCTCTGCCTTTCCATATTTCTTCAGATGCTTCAGACATTGCCATTGGAGCAGTTTTGGGACAGCAGGAAGGTAATGCTCCTTATGCTATTTATTATATTAGTAAAAATATTTCTCCTGCTGAACTGAATTATACTGTCACAGAAAAAAAAATTCTTGCCATTGTTTATGCCATCAATAAGTTTAGACATTATATTACTGGATATTCCACTTTTGTGCACACTGATCATTCTGCTATCAAGTATTTAATGCATAAACCAATCACGGATGCTAGAGTTACTAGATGGCTGTTACTGTTACAAGAATTTGATATTACAATTATTGATAGACCAGGAAAGGAAAATGTTGTTGCAGATTTCTTATCTCGACTTACTAACAGTGATGACAATTTATCATTCTAAGATTCCTTCCCTGATGAACATTTGTTTGCAGTATCAGCTCATTCCCCATGGTATGCAGATATTGCTAACTTTTTGGCTGCTGGTAAGCTTCCAACACTTCTTTCAAAGAGAGAACGAAGCAAGATCATACAACAGAGTGCTAGATACTGCTGGATTGATGGCCATCTTTTCTACACAGGGCTAGATTTAGAAATCAGAAGATGTGTTAGAGAAGATGAAATCTTCAGCATTCTTAAAGCTTACCATGATGAGCCCTATGGGGGACATTTTCCTGACAAGAGGACAGGTCATAAAGTTTTGAGAATGGGCTATTTCTGGCCTACATTATTCAGGGATACGAAGAAGTATGTTTAGGCATGTGATAGCTACCAGAGGATGGGCCAACCGAATAGATTAGATGAGATGCCTTTATAGCCACAGCTGGTGGTTGAACCATTTGATAGGTGGGCTCTAGATTTTGTAGGGCCTATCAACCCTCCCTCAAAGCAGAAAGTTCATATCTTAGTTTGCACAGACTACACGACTAAATGGGTAGAAGCTGTAGCCTTGGTCAAGGCCAATGATCAGGCTGTGATAGATTTCCTGTATGAAGAAATTTTTACTCTGTTTGGAGTACCTAAGGAGATCATTATAGACGGTGGACCATAGTTTGTATCTCACAAGCTAGAAGCACTGTTGCAGAAATTTCATATTCAACACAGAATAACCTCACCATATCATCCACAGGCCAATGGGAAGGTGGAGAGCACAAACAAGGTTATTGAAGCTATTTTGACAAAAAAATTGAAGAGCCATCGTAAAGATTGGGCTGAAAGACTTCCAGAGGCACTGTGGGCCTACCGTACCACTTGGCATAACACCATTGGTTTTTCCCCCTATGAGCTAGTATATGGAAAGAACATTGTTTTCCCAATTGAATTTGAAATCAGGACTTTGAAAACAGTTGTTGAAGCAAATCTGGATTTATCAGAGGCTTAGAGGAATCGATTGAATCAACTCAATGAATTGGATGAGAAGCGCACAGCTACAGTGCATCATACAGCTTTAATCCAACAACAACGCTCTAGATGGCATGACAGATTTATAAAGAAAAGAGTCTTCCAGGAAGGAGACTGGGCCCTGTTGTATGATTCACGGTTTAAGAGGGATTTTAAAGGCAAATTGCGCACCCGTTGGTTGGGACCCTATCAGATAGATCGAGTATTTGATAATGGAACAGTCCGGTTGATCACCATTGATGAGAACAAAATACCATTATTCACAAATGGTCATCGGCTGCGACTGTATCACAGGCCGATCTCAAGGGAGGATTTCATTTCACAAGTTGCAGCTGATCCAGAGTATCAGTTAGCGCCAGGACAGGGATTTTTAAACCCTGTGAATTCCTAAAAGTTGCAGTTTCCACACATATTTTTGTACTTAAATAATCGGTTTTTCTTTCATTCTGTATTTTATCTATTTTTAATTTTTCTTGCACTTGATCTGTTTGTTTTGAAGAACTGTGTGCAGGGACTTATTGGAGGAGTAGCCGCCGTGACGGGGCCAAACGAATGTAGACACCCCATATTTGTTCCTGGTCTAATAAAGCTCTCTAAAAAAAATTGGATATTTCGTGGTATTTCACAGATAAAATTTGCTTATACTACAGTCTGACGCAGCTGCGACTCCGCCACATTTTCCTATTCTGCTACATTCGTAGCTGCGACTCCGCCACATTTGCCTATTCTGCCAAATTTGCAGTTGTGACTCTGCCACATTTTCCCGTTATGCCAAATGTCATAGCTGCGACTCCGCTATCCTTGTTTAATCCTGCTAAACTTAGCATTCGCGACACCATTCCTTCCACTTCGTTATCGCTCCTTCCGTACAGCTGCAACTCCGCCATTTTTCATTTATTTTGCTAGATTTCGCAGGTGATAATCCGCCAGTTTGTCTGCTCTCCGACTAAAGATGCCAATAACGATGTGACTAGGCATCATTTTTGGCGCTTGCTCCACACGGTCCAATCATGATCCACCACAAAGGAAATTTTGTATGCCTTGAGTAGCTATCAGCCTGAGTGGCAAGGGCCATGTACTTCGGCACATGTGCATTTACACCCGCCAGGATGACGGTCGGCCGCAATGATTAATTCATGGCTCAAACTCATAAACGTAAGGTACGGGTCCTATATTTTACATGATTTGGCAGAGAATTAATATGGTAATAACGATTATGTCCTGTCATAACCCTTGATTAATGAACCCATTCGAATCACACTTTAAAGATTAAGTTAAAGGTCATAATTGTGATTATTCTTTTTCCGTCACCTTACCCGATTTTGCACCTGTTACTCCTATCTGCCAACCTCGTCGCTTCCATAGAATGTTCATACTATCATAGACTAGCCCGAAACCTGATTCTTGAACTCCAACGACCCTTTGCATGTTCATAAGCTACAACTCTCCACTTCTAAACCATAAATTGTTGAGGTCTGAACCTTGAGGAGAGGTTAAAATGGGAAATCCAGTCAGAAACGAATCTGTGAATACAGACGCTGTGCATGCCAATGTAGAGGTTCTCAATATTTTCATAGCAGCAGGTTGGATGGCATATTTCGAACGGTTGAATGGTTTTCACACAGAAACCGCATTGCAATTCGCCCTCAGCCTGACTGATACTCATGCCGAGGTTAGAGGATTGCGCGTGGATGTTACAGAAGAAATCATAGCTGAGGTTACTGGTTTTCCCATGGTGGGAAAGAGGTCATTTGGGCGGAAAGTACATAATGCGAATGCAGTGAGGGAATTTCTGTCGGTTGGAGAGCAGATTATTCCAAAGCGTCGTGGGTTGGAACTGGCATCCTTACCACCACCCTGGAATCAAGTTGCAGTCTTTGTGAAGAGATATATTTCTTGTGGAGGTAGGTACCAAGTTGTTTCATTCTCTGAACTGCCCTTACTGTCTCATTTACGACATGGTATCTTAGTAAATATACCATTCTATCTGCTTAAAGCCCTACAAACCATGGCTAGCTATGCAAGAACTGCCCAGCACCTAGTTTCCTCCCTCACTAATCATGGTTTAATTAAATTATTGGTCCTAAGAGCCATTGCAAGTCGTCATTTAACTTGGGAGCAATTTTTGGCTGGGGATGCGCCAATCATACAACCTGTATTAGAAGAGGGAGGTGCTGGTGAGGATAGTGAGGACTGGAGTTCCTCAAACCCAGTTGGGGGGGAGGTTTGAGTAACAGAAAGCCAAGCCAATAATGAAGGTAAAAAAGCAAAGTAGGTATAGCAGTAACATAAAACCCTATAATTGGAGAAAATGTGATGAAAACCCTGGAGTAGGAGTTAGAAGGGTTAGAATCTATAACTGCAGAAGAAAATATTCAATTAAAATAGGCTAAAACTAGAGCAACTGTTGAAGCTGCGACAGTTAAAGCTGCAATTGCAGAAGTGGGGATTCAGAAGGAAGGATATCGACCAGAAATAGTAGCAGAAGGGACTATGGGAGTCTTGGAAGTTGAGTCCTCTTCAAAAATAAGGAGCACCATTATTGAAGAAGAAGAAACTAAGGTGAACATCCCTGTGTCAAAGAAACGAAGAATAGAATCAAGAAACAGGGATCACACACCCATTGCAACAAAGAGGAAGAAGAGTCGGACTGTCAAAGCATCAGTAGCAGCAAGTGGTGAGGAACACCCAGTGGGATTGATGAGGAAAAGAAGAACTCGGTCAGCAGCAGTAGCGGAAGCAGCTGTGACAGTGGCAGCAGCATAAGTAACTGCAATAGCAACAGAATTAACAGGGACAACAGAAGAAACTGATACAGTGGATGCAATTGGGGGTAACAGTGGAACACCCCTATCAGAAATGACAGGAGAAGCTAAAGGGAATATGGGGTCACCTACGTTAGAAGAAGCACATACAGTAGGGGTAGATATAGAGATTCCTCTTTTGAACCCCAAATTTTCTACTGCTACACAGGAACCCTCTAGGGAAGAACCCCAAATCGAAAATCTCCTGTTTGAAAATGAATTATTAAAGGAGGAAGTGCAGATATTACAAAAGGAGTTGGAAAAGTGGAAGGGAGCAGCTGGAAGACAAGCTGAGAAAAATTTGGATACATTAGCAAATGCTGCAAATTTGCTGGAAAACCCATCTTTTGCATTTGAAAATGAGAAGTATGGGGAGACTGTTTGCCCAGAATGTGGAGATATATTTGCTTCAGCAGGACACAGAGTTGTTATGTTGGGACTTGCATCACAGAGTCATGTACAGATAAAGGAGGTGGAAGAAGGAATGCCAGGGATCGAATTGATAGAGGAGAATGAGCCAAGAATGGAAGAAATCCCCGATTTGAATTTAGGGGATGAAACGGTACAGTCCCAACCATCAGGGGATACTGAGCTCCTTCAGGACCAGTCTTACCAGTCAAAAAAATATGATAAAAACTAGAGACAATCTCAGTAGTTTAAAGAAATTGAGGAACATGGGACTGTTACACAAGAACCAGTACCTTTGAGAATGTTTAAATCTACAACTCAGATATCAGCATTTGATGTGGAGAATCAGGAGGTAAACACTGTTACACAAGAACCAGTGTTTCCAAAATCATTTGCTACAGTGGCAACACAAACTGAGATGGCTGAGATTGAAATGAAAGACTAGGGTGTTGTTATGCAAGAACCAGCAGCCCTAAGAATATTGACTGAGACTGTAAGATTGACCGAGGAAGCTGAGATGGACATGGAAATGAAGAATGTTGTTACACAAGAACCAACATCCTTAGACCCCATGGCTAATACTGCATTACATGCACAAACCATTGCAATCCCAATAGAAGATGAAGCTGCCACAGTGCTGAGGCAAGACAAGGAAGTCATTCATCTAGATTCTGCTGATGAAAAGGAGGTAGAAGACAGAAAGATTCAGCGACTAGAGAAGAAAGTTCTCTGGTTGAACCTTGAATTAGATAAATGGATTAAATGGATTGAACAGTTCAAAGAAGGTATGATCTCTCTCCAGGAGCATAGGAATGTCATTAAGGGACTAGAGAAAAATGGGTTGAGGAGCTATTCTTCCAGAAACTTCGTTGGGAGAAACTCCAAGAAAAACTGGAAGGTTTGAAGAAGCTTGAGTCCCTGCAGCAGGACAAAAACCAAATGTATAATCTTTCTATAGAATTGATGAGTTGCAGAGCTCCATCCCCCTCTTATCCTGTCTTCCTCTATGAGCAGACAACCTTATTTAAATTGAAGGCTCTCAAAGATGGAAGATCATTTGAGTTCGCTGATCAATTTCTGGAGACTTTTCTGAAGAGTGACTTTGAGTATCAGCATTTGTTATGTGAGTTATATTTGCATGATAGGGCTTTCTATATTACCGTTCCATTTGACCCTTTACCTGTTCTTGGGGATGTTCAGCTGAGGGCATTTGCCTCCTTTGTCATTAACCATGTAAGATGGAAGGATGCCTTCCAAACCATCCTCATGAATGAGGAGAATTCTACTCTCTGGATTAGGTAGGAACCTCATAATTCACCAGCATTCATGGCCAGTCATGCTAAATCCCTCAGGGTTCCTTCAATTGCTCAATATTTTGGGAGCCTGCGAGATAAACTCCTTACTACATGTTTCCCAATGATTCTTAATATGCAGCAGGATGCCCTGGAAGGCAGTGAATACAGCTGGCTGTACTCATCCTCATCTCTGAAGGAAATGGATCCATATGGATTCAAAAATTTCAGGCAAGCATTGACTAGGGTGCCTAGATATGTGCAGTGCATGCAGAGGTGTGGACCTTGGCGGATTGGTTTAAGATTTAAATTCCCCCTCATTTGGTTGCCTATAAGAAAGTCTTACAGAACTAGTTATGCTCTAACATTAGAAGAAGAAGAGAGTTGGTGGGAGCATTGGGTATACTTCTATGGGTTTGTCCCTCAAGGAGAGGCACCAGAATTTGCTTATAATATCACAAATCTCCACATATTTCACTCAGATTCAGATTCAGACTAAGGGAGGTTGTTGCATGAGGACATGCAATTGGATAGTTGGGGGGAGATGTTGGGTCAAGGAAATGCCCCTTTTTGGCTACCTCTATTACACCTTTTTTCCCTAATTCCATCCTATTTTCATGAGCTATACCCATGTCCTTCCAGATCAATCTACAACATTGGCAGGTATAATTTGCTATTAATTTATTTGTTTTTATGCCTAAGATTGTTAAAGATTATGGATCTTATTCCTTGGTTTATACTAATTTATGTGACTTCATTTAGCCAAGGTCTAAAAGCGCAGGTGTATCAGCCCAGCAGTGCCAGCTGTGACTCTTCAAGCGTCAACTCCTCATATTCCAAGGGACAACGTATCCTCCACGCAAGCTGTAACAGATTTCCACTGTAACAGATCCTGTTGAAGAAGAGCCTAGATGAAACAGACAGGTGGCATTCTAGTTACTGAGTTCGTTGATCTAATTATTGTCGAACAACAACATCTTTCATAAGTAACAACCCTGTTCAACACACTATATCATGTAGCTGTAACTCCGCAGCATGAAGATCATAGATCTTCATTGCTACGCGATTTTTGTGGATCTGAAACTGTCTTTCTTTTGTATAAATTCCAGAAGGCTCTCATAGCCTGGGGTTGGACAATCATTACTTGAGTAAGCTGTAACAGAGCATTGAGACTCACGATCTTCCATTAATAATATGAGAGCAGAGTTCTTCACTTCTGTGTTTTAATTAGTTGTGACTCTCATCATCTCTGTTGGAAGGCCAGGGCCCGCCTTCTCATAGAGATAGCCGATTTAAGTAGGTAGAGTAGTCAATTTTACTTCTGTTGTGTGGTGTGGAATGATTGCAATTATTGCTAGTAGCTGTAACAAAGATTAGATCTTCCTTCTGGCAGTTTATCACTTGCATTTTGAATAGCTGTAGCAGAGTGGTGTGACAATCGACCATGTAGGACAATTTACTTAATTTGCATGTGTGTTTTAATCAGCTGTGACAGCCAAGCTCCATTCCAATTATCTTCTAGTTGTTTATGCTTTCTAGGATTTCTAGTAATTATCAGTTAGAGTTCAAGCTGGTGTTTTAATTCTGGTTGCTGTTGTATCTTCAATTACACTTAGAGATTAGACAATTAATGGTAGAATTACAGTAGCTACTGGATAGATCATTTTGGTAAAGGTTGAGTGTTGTAGCTTGATAATTATAGAATTTAACTTCTTGCAAAAGTAATCTAGTTTTATTTCATCATTAGATCATTAACTTGATGGATTGATTTCTGTAGGGAAGTTGTTTCATTTGGATACTTAGATGTGTGAATTAGATTAGTGTTCTTAAGGAAGGAATTGGCTGGACACATAGGTAGGATCATCATTTATATTCAGCAATCAACTGCTCAATCTGTTTATGCATAGACTGTGCTTATTACCTTTGAAATAAAAGACCTTCCTGGGTTTGAGAATTTATATTGATCATTCTATGTGTTAGCTTTAATTAACTGACATATAGAGTGCCCAACAATAAGCACGATCTTCACCGGGTCGACTAACAACCCCTGCTTGCACACAATGTGACCTAGTAGTATGCCAAACAGTGCACAAAAGATGCACTTCTTCAAGTTTAGAGATATCTGATGTTGTCGATAGCACTCCAACATCAATTGGAGGTTTTCTAGATGATCACAGATCAAACCATAGACTGTCCAGTCATCCATGTATACCTGCAAAAAATTCTGAATGAAATCCTTGAATGCAACAACGACAACCCGTGAAAATATTGCAGGTGCATTCTTCAACCCAAACAGCATCATTGTGTACTTAAAACAACCCCATTATGTCACAAAAGTCATCTTGTGGTGATCTTCCTTTGCGATGCGGATCTGATGATAGCTCAAGAACCCATCCGTGAAAGAGTACATATCCTGGCCACCCACACCTTCTAGTAGCTCATCAGTAAACGGGGTTGGAAAGGGATCATGCAAGCAGGCAACATTCAACTTCCATAGATCGACACAAATGCGCACCTCACCAGTCTTCTTGTCCTGCACCACCATAGGACCGATCCATTCTAATTCTTCAACTGGTTCAATAATACCAGTGCCCAACATGCAATGAAGTTCTACCTTGACCCTCTCCTTATGGCGCGGATGTAAAATTAGTCACAACAGATCTAATGAACAAGTAAATCAATCACAAAAGATGAACATAGAAAATATGGTGTAAAACTGTGTAAAACATGCATAGTGCTCAATATCCCAATAAGGGTGAATAATTACAATACAATATAGTAATAATGACTGAGCAATTCGAATTTCCTAAGGAGGCCATTCAAATCACTAAATGGAGTAGCTTGACTCCAACTAGGAGTCCTCATCATCAATCAGTGGTGGTCATCAATGCATAAGAACCAGTCATCCAGGTGTCAATTTGAGTCTAACTGAGTGTAACATGTGTAACTGAAGCATGTAGCACTGATATAGGGAAGTGGGCTCAGTGGAGGGCGCATGGTAGGCTAACTGAAGTCAGAACAAGTCATCTAGTCAATCTGGAGGTCCAACGGAGCGAAACAGTTAGTCGGGAGTGAAACTAGCCTCAAATCAGGGAGAATCGGAGCTAACTGAGTGTAACTGCAGTGGTAGGTGAAGAAGTGCGCCCTTCTCTGGTAGTAGGTGAGAAGTGGGCACCTTCCTGACTAAGAGGGATAATGAACTGATGTAAGAAGCTCCCGGGTGCTAGAATAAGGTGGCTAAGGTGATGGAGGCATCAACTTGGTGACTGGGATGCATGCAAAGTGCATGCAAGATCCTGAAAAATATGATGTGGATATCTGAACACCCCCCCTCAAGCTAGACTATGATGTGCAAAAAAAGTAATGTGGGGCCCTGGTAACTAAGACCAAAGGTCACCCCAATACAATGATCCAAAAAATGCTGAAAATAAACTAAGTGAGGAAAGAGGGAAAACCCAGTGGGAAGAAAGCCCCCCCTCAAGCTAAAGCATAATAATGGATCAATCTGTCTCCACCTTGATGGAACTCACCCCCAACAGTGAATGGAGGTAAGAGAACTTCTTCTCAGTGAAGCTCTTGGTGAAGATGTCTGCAATTTGCTCATCAGTAGGGCAATATTGTAGAATGATGGTGCGATCATGCACCAACTGTCGAATGCAATGCATATGGATCTCAATCTGTTTGGTCCTCTGCCGCTGAACTGGATCTGTGGAGATCTTGATATCACTTTGATTGTCACAAAATAGGACAATCGAAGTAGTGCCACCAAAACAAAACTCGGAAAGAATACTCTGCAACCAAACTGCCTGAATGCAGGCATTGACTGCCCCTCGATACTCTGCCTTTGCTGAAGAAAGTGCAATGGTTGCCTGCTTTTTGCTGGACCAGCAAATAGCACCATGACCAATCATGAAAACATAACTGGATGTGGACTTCCGATCAATGCTATCACCTGCCCAATCTGAATCAGTAAAACCAATGAAATCAAGCTCAGAATCTGTAGCATAATGTATGCCAAAATGTTTCGTACCTTGCACATACTGCAAGATCCGCTTGGCTGCTTGCCAATAAATATCATGGGGCTGCTGCATATACCTTGACACGGCACTCACGGAATATGAAATATCAGGCCTTGAGTGTGTCAAATAAAGTAGTGAACCAATCAACTGTCGATACATACTGCAATCTACAAGCGGTGTAGAATCTCCCTCCTGAAGACTGATTCCTGATAGGAATGGGAATGGGGCTGCCTTACATTTAGCCATATTAAACTTCAATAACAGGTCGGAAGCATATTTTTGCTGCGATATAGTGATCCCATCAAAAGTTTGAGCTATCTCCAAGCCCAAAAAGTGACTCAGCAAGCCCAAATCGCTCATGTCAAAAGCTAGATTTAAGGCACTTTTTAGCTTGTTTATTGAAGTAAGAGTGCTACCAGTAGTGAGAAGATCATCAACATAAAGTACAATAACCAACAAATTACCTTTAACTCGCTGAAGATACACATTCGGATCAGATTTGCATCTTTGGAAATTCTGAGAAAGAAGGAAGGAGTCCATCTTTGCGTACCAAGCTCTTGGGGCCTGTTTTAACCCATACAAAGATTTCTTCAATCTGCAAACTAATGATGGATCTGATGTGTATCCCTCTGGCTGCTGCATATATACCTCTTCAGCAAGGTCCCCATGTAGAAATTCACTCTTCACATCCATGTGGTGCACTTCCCAGTGCTTGGATGTGGAAATAGCCAAAACAAGGCGAATGGAATCCATCTTTGCAACCGGTGCAAAGGTCTCAGTGTAGTCCACTCCTTGGACTTGGGAGAAACCTTTTGCCACCAAACTTGCTTTGTATTTGCTGATAGAGCCATCCGCAGAAACTTTCGTGCGGTAGACCCATTTACACTTCTCTAATTTTCTTCCAGGTGGAAGAGAAACTAGCTCCCATTTATTGTTCTTTTGAAGAGAACTGTACTCTTCATCCATGGCACTTTGCTATCTCGGATCTCGGTGGGAAGAATAGTATGATGTGGGATCTGAACCATTCATCAAATAACAAATCTCAGGAAGTAATGGATCAGAAAAATAAAGAGCCATACCTGCTCTTTGAAAGTCTTCTCTTGTTTGTCTCGGATCAGCAGGATTTCAAAGGTTCGAACCAACAGATTGAAGAGTGTTTTGGGCCCACTTTGGTAATTGAGGAGGATCATAATGGTCGGATTCTGAACCTGATATTTCATGATCATCATGTGCTGCTACAATATCAGAAATATCAGAACTCATACCTTCATTATCGCTGCACAGATCTTCTTCTTGTGAAGGCGGTGAAACAACAGTTTCTTCCTCGACTAGTTGCAATTCTTGAAGCGGTTCTTCAAATTGCACACTGCGCTCTATGAATATCTTTTTAGATCTGATATCCATGAGTTTATATGCTTTTGATTCTTCCCCATATCCTATCAGTATGCACTCAATACTTTGTGGATCCAAATCTTGTCTCTTCTTGGAAGGAATTCTAGCCCATGCAGTAGAGCCAAAAACTCTCAAATTTGACACATCCAGTTTGTGACCAAAGAATGGTTCGAAAGGAGTCATACCTTTCATGGTTGAATGTGGAACACGGTTTTGTATGTATGCAGCAACATTGATTTCTTCAGCCCAAATATTTGTAGCCAAACCTTTTGATTCAATCATGCATGTAGCCATCTCTTTCACGGACCGATTTTTCCTTTCCGCTACACCGTTCTGCTGGGGTGTGTAGGGAACTGTATGTTGGATTTGAATTCCACTTCGGGCACAAAGTTGTAGAAACTCGGCCTTGATATATTCTCCACCATTACCATATCTAAGAGCTTTCATCTTTCTCTCAGTGGCGGTCTCAATAGAAGCCTTAAAATCCTTGAATTTTCCAAGCACTTTTGACTTATTTTTGTGAAAAAATACCCATGTAAAGCGGGAAAAATCATCAATAAATGTCAAAACATACCTTGAACCATTTAATGACGTATGGGGCAGTGGACCACTGATATCAGAATGTATCAACCCCAAAAATGTAGAAGCTCTGCTAGCTTTTCCGCGGTCGAATCTGTGCTCGGGGTGCTTCCCAATAATGCAACCAGTGCATATTCCCTTCGAGGAACGGAGTTGTGGAAGACCATCTACCATGGAATTGTTTGATAATAGCAGCAAATAATTATAATTAAGATGTTCAAATATTTCATGCCAAAGCCTACTAACCTCATTACCATGTGTGCAAAGAGCAGTGGGCTTTGCAAGCGGAATAAAGTGTGAAAACTCATAGCATTTTGCAGTGTGGTTCGCCTTTCCGACTGCAACAAGTCTTCCACTTTTGATATCAGAAGTTTCAACTGTATTAGGGCTGAATGTAACTTGCTTCGGTTCACCAGTGTGTGTCATTTGATACACAGAAAGAAGATTTGAAGCCAAGGAAGGCACATAGAGAACATTCTTAGAGCTTCCATGATTTACGTGAATCGTACCTTTGCCTTTTGAAGAAATTTTTGAGTCATCTCCCAAATGGATGGGGATGGAGTTGTTTGGATCGAATGAAGAAAAAAAATCAATATTTGCAGCCATATAATTCGATGCATCCGAATCTATCAAGAGAGTAGTGGGCTTCGAAACAGTTGCCATGAGTGCTTGTCCTCTTTCATGATCATCATTCCTATCCTTCTTCCTTGCACCGTCAGGAAGCGTTATGTTGTTATTTTCCAAAAGGAGGGCCATTTAATCTATAGTCTTATTCATACATGAACTTTTGAGATGAAATCCACGGTTGAAATAAGTACATTTAGATTTTTGGTTACCTTCTTCTCCCTTTTGCTTGAACTTCGAACTGGATGGTGCATCCATCTGTTTGCCTTTCTCTCTTTGCTTGTGAGGTTCGAATTTGGGCTTCTCCTTCTTTTGCTTTCCTTTACCATTCGAAATCTTGGGCCCTTGAACATATAGGGCTGAATATTTGGGTCTTATGGACCCCATTTGAATCAACTTATCATGCTCTTTTTTGACGGACTCAATGAAGGAATTCAAGGTAGGCATCTTCCAATTCGGGGTAGTTAGCCGACCGGAATTGAAAGTAGAGACAAATACCGAATAATCTTTACCAAGCTTTCTGAGAATGGAGAGGATCAATTGCTTATCCTCTTTGATAACTCCACTGTTCTTCAACTGCATGTTCAAGTTCTTGAATTTTGTGAAGAATTCATTAATGGTCTCAAAATTCTCAGGACTGAGGGCAATCAATTCATTCTCTAATTGAAAAGCCCTAAGCTTGTCCTGCTTGCCAAATAGTGTTTCAAGTTGCTCCGATATAGCTTTTGGAGTCTTCAATCTGCTGAGATGGAAGTGAAGATCTTTGAAGATGGAGAGACAAAGAAGACCATAAGCTTCATCAAGCTTGTTGTAGTGTTTGGTTTTATCTGACAAGGTGTTTGGCTCCAATTCAAGACCAAGAGTGACTCGATAGTAACCTTTTGAACGTAATATGATCTCCATATCATCTTTCCAATCAAAATAATTGAATGGGGTGAGGATAGGCTTTGAAGAAGAGTATTCCATTGCTAGCTGCGAGTGCACACTAATGTAGAGATGCTTGCAAGGGAAAAGTAGCGAATGCAATTGATGGAGACAATAACCTGCAAATCACAATAAAAACAAGAACAATGAGGTAGAACAATCCACCCTTTTAGAGTTGCATCACACCTGGGATTGGATATCAAGCAATGTTGAATGGGTCCAATGTATCAGATCCAGGATTTATGTGGAAACTCAAGCTTCTGGAGTGGTATTGGAAGTATTTTCAAGCTTTGCATGCACAGGAGCGAATGCCCTTGAGATCTTTCATGGCAAAACTTTTTTTTAGGAACCTATGTCAACCCTTCTCTTTACTATGTTAGTATATTGTTGTTGGACGCATATGCTTTGTAAGTCGTCCCGTAGTATTTGTTGATCCGTAGTTTATATTAGCCCATAGTATTGACCCATAGTATTGGACACATATGATTTGTAAGTCGTCCTGTAGTATTATATGTCCCATGGTTTTGACTCATAGTATTGGGCATAGACTTAGTATATAAGTGTGTGTTGAGGTCATTGAAGGCACCGTGAAGTTAATTGTATTGAGCTTGCTCAAAGGAGGTTGCCCCCTCGAAGTGGCCCGTGATCAATATAAAAGTGATTCTGTTCTATTATTTCTGCTATTTTGCATATTCTTAGTAATTAATTGTTGCAGGTGCATCTCATCTGGTATCAGAGCACTTTCCTTGGCACAAGTGGGAAATTTTTTTTCTTTTTTTTGGGTGGCGAATTTCAGATCAATTTCTAAAACTTTCTGCACAAAATCAGAAGAAACTGATTGCATATCTGAATTCCTCTTTCAAAAATATGCAGTTTCAAGAAAAAAATGATCTCATTTGGAGTTCTAAAAGTGGAGATATCGCGGATTTAAAATCAGCAATTTTTCAGAATTTCGGTGACGGCCGCGGAAATTGCGGCGAGAAAATATTTTGACCGAGTGCCCAGATTTCTATTCCGCTTTCACGGGTAGAAGCAGAGTGGTTGTTCTAGTTCTGGAAACATGCTATAATAGCGATTCTGAGCAATATAGATCCAGTTTTTGAACATTGGGTGGAATTTCTGCCCAAATTTTTTATGTTGCAGGTTCGGATTTGGGAATCATCCCTATCCGCTTAACTGTGGGAAGTACTTGGGCATAAGCCCTAAAAATCATTGTGAGGAGTACCACAGGAATCCTGAAGTAGCTGGCCCATTGAGAGGACCTGCCAGCGAAAAGGGCAACGACCCCTACCTGATTGACTAGTTCCCACCCGTGAGGTAAACCAAGAGCTGTCGTTTGTGGCAAAGCGGTTATCAGTTTTACCTGAGCCGTGGAGTGAGGGGTACTGCCCCAATACGCAAGCCGTCAGACAGCATTGGTGGCCGAGTGAAAACCCTGAACTTTTAGGAAGCCGCACATACCTGGGGTCCATATCTACTTTCAGCTGAACTATTGTCGATCACTGCTGCGCCGTTTCAGATCCATTTTGCAAACCATTCCAGATCTAGCCGTTCGACGTTGTTCCAGATTCCTTCTGAGCCGTAGCCGCTCGTCTGTAAAAAAAAAAAAAAAATTCAGTTTTTCCTCCATATCTCCTTTGTTTTACCTCTGTTTCCCTTGAAATTTTTAGGGAACCCCTGTCATTCCATTCTGCATATTTCATTCCTGAGGACCCTATCCTCAATTCCCCTTCCTACAGCCCGAAATCTCACATTTGCCTATTTTTAGGGTTTGCCATAACTTCCTCAGATTTCACCCAATCACCTTCAAATTTTACCACATAGTTCCTTTCTGAATTTTGCTTCTTTGTTTCCCTCTGCCAAATTTTCCCATTCTTTCACCCCGCTTCTGAAATCCTCATTTTTGCTTCCCTGTCTATCCAACAGTGTCCAAAACCTAGTCAAACCCCAATTATCCTTCTGATTTTTTCCCAAATCCAACTTTTCCCTTACTGAAGTAGTTCCTATTTTTGTTTTCCTACCTAGTCAACCAAAAAAAAAAAACCTGGTTATGGTTGTCACCTGTGCAGGAGCACACACCATGGAGGAAGCACTGGCAACCATCCAAACCAAAATCCAAGATCTGGATGAAAAATTTCTCAGCCTCCATCTACGGCATTTAGCCATGAACACTACTAGACAGCCAGAATCTTTTGCAGCCACCGGGTTCTCTGCTTCTAGCAATTTTCGTGGGCCGAAGCTTGATTTTCCTCGCTTCAATGGTACTGATCCGACTGGATGGATATACCGAGCAGAACAATATTTCAGTCTGCATAATACTTTTGATGTTCAGAAAGTTCCACTTGCATCCTTTCATTTGGAATAGGAATCCCTTCAATGGTACCGTTGGTACATCAAAGCTCATCCCGAGCCAAACTGGACAGATTTTTGCCAACTCATTTTGCCACGATTTGGTCCTAGTGCTTTTGACGACTTCACAGGAGCACTCACTAAACTTCACCAAACTGGCACAGTGAGAGAGTATCAGATGGAATTTGAGAAACTAACCAATCACACAGAAGGATTGTCTGATGAATTCTACAGGAGTTGTTTTATCAGTGGTCGCAAGGATGAAATCCGCTCAGAGGTCAAAATGTTTTGTCCCAACACAATGATGGAAGTCCTAGGGTTGGCTAAGTTGGTCGAGGACAAGATCGCCGCTCAACAATGCTCCAAACCCACCTTTGTTCCCTTCAGAAATATGGGTTCCCAACGACCTCCCATCACGCCTGCTGCTCAACCAACTCCTATCAAGCATTTGTCTGAAATAGAAATGCAGGCACGCCGAGAAAAAGGGATTTTCTATAATTGTGATGAGAAATTCACTCGGGGACATAGATGTGTTCAACAAAAGCTCTATCTCTTGGATGTGGATTCTCCGCCTGCCTTAGAACTTGGTGAAGAAGCTACAGATAGAGTAGATGATCCGGTCGACATGCAACACCCGCCTGTTGACACCCCATCTCAGGACGAACCACCCAAGATCTCTCTCCATGCTGTAACCGGCGTCACCACCCCACACACAATGCGGGTTAGGGGATACTTCAAGAAGCTCCCTCTTACCATACTCATTGATTCTGGTAGCACTCATAACTTCATTGACCCTCGAATTGCCAAACAGGCTGATTGTTTTGTCCATCCTTGCTCCAAATTTGAAGTCATGGTTGCCAATGGGGGCACCTTACCTTGCAAGGGGAAGTGTCATAATGTGCGTATCTCTATGGAAGATTATAACCTATGCTCTGACATGTTTTCCTTGCCCTTAGGCGGATGTGATGTGGTTTTCGGCGTTCAATGGTTACACACACTTGGCCCCATCTTATGGGATTTTGCTGAACTTTGGATGCAGTTTAAATTCAATGGGGCAAAACACAAATTTAGGGGCTTACAACCAGGGTCTCTCTGCATCATCAGTTCACATCGCCTGGAAAAAATCCTTAAGAAGAATTCACATGGTGTCATCGCTCAGCTTAATTCCATTCAGATGCACCCATCAACAGTCTCCACTACTCCCTTGGATAGATATGCAGGTATCTTTGTTGAACCAATGAGCTTGCTGCCTTCAAGAGACCTTTACGGTAAGAATGTAGCCACATCTACCTCTCAGCAGGAAATGATGGCTATTTTGTATGTAGTACAGAAGTGGCAGCCATACCTATTAGGCAATTATTTCTGCATCAAGACTGATCTCCCGAGTCTGAAAAATTTTCTGGAACAATGGGTCTCCTCCCCAACACACCTGCAATGGGTTATCCAACTCATGGGTTATCCCTATGTGATCACTTACAAGAAGGGTAAGGACAATATGGTGGAAGATGCTCCTTCTCGCACAATTGATGACCCAGTTTCTCTTACAGCTCTTTCTCTGCTTGTTCCAAATTGGTTGCAATATGTTCAACAGGGCTATCTCTTCTATGAACTCCATGCTTCTTCATCAACAGGGCACTCTGGGTTCTGCAAAATGTATGACCAGGAACAATGTAACTTCTTTTGACCGGGACTAAAAATGACAATTCAACAGATGGTGGCTAACGCTGATACTTTCCAAGTCAACAAGGGGGAACCGACACTCCTTTCGGGATTGATCAAACCCTTTCCCATCCCTACACAACTTTGGCCAACTATTTCTATGGATTTCCTAGCAGCACTCTGGTGGTACAATACCACATCTCAAATGACACCATATGAAGCAGTCTATGGACAAACACCACCAGTTCTTCTTCCATACACCCTTAGCAGCTCCCCAGTTCAGGAAATTGACTCGATTCTTCGAAACCGCGATCAGATTCTTCTCATTCTATAGGACAATCTTCACATGGCCAGAATTCGTCGGAAACAACAAGCCGATCAGCACCGTTCTGAGCGCATTTTCCACGCAACTGATAGGGTTCTTCTTCATCTACAGCCTTCCAAGCAATCCTCCTTGACACTCCAAAGGAGTTAGTGGCCCGAAATGCAAACCGGGGATGCTACCGGGGAACCACTCCTTCAGATTCTGCAGCAATTTCTCCAACCAAAGCTTTGAGGACAAAGCTTTTTCTAAGGGAGAGGGGATGTTAGGAACCTATGTCAACCCTTCTCTTTACTATGTTAGTATATTGTTGTTGGACGCATATGCTTTGTAAGTCGTCCCATAGTATTTGTTGATCTGTAGTTTATATTAGCCCATAGTATTGACCCATAGTATTGGACGCATATGCTTTGTAAGTCGTCCTGTAGTATTATATGTCCCATGGTTTTGACTCATAGTATTGGGCATAGACTTAGTATATAAGTGTGTGTTGAGGTCATTGAAGGCACCGTGAAGTTAATTGTATTGAGCTTGCTCAAAGGAGGTTGCCCCCTCGAAGTGGCCCGTGATCAATATAAAAGTGATTATGTTCTATTATTTCTGCTATTTCCCATATTCTTAGTAATTAATTGTTGCAGGTGCATCTCACTTTTTGTAATTTTTGAGCAAATTCACTCAAATCCTCTTGTAGAAACACCTGTAGAAAAGATATCTTGTCCCTGCAATGGCTTTGATACCATGTAAAATTAGTCACAGCAGATCTAATGAACAAGTAAATCAATCACAACAGATGAACATAGAAAATATGGTGTAAAACTGTGTAAAACATGCATAGTGCTCAATATCCCAATAAGGGTGAATAATTACAATACAATACAGTAACAATGACTGAGAAATTCGAATTTCCTAAGGAGGTCATTCAAATCACTGAATGGAGTAGCTTGACTCCAACTAGGAGTCCTCATCATCAATCAGTGGTGGTAGTCAATGCACAAGAACCAGTCATCCAAGTGTCAATCTGAGTCTAACTGAGTGTAACATGTGTAACCGAAGTGTGTAGCACTGATATAGGGAAGTGGGATCAGTGGAGGGCGCATGGTAGGCTAACTGAAGTCAGAACAAGTCATCTAGTCAATCTGGAGGTCCAACGGAGTGAAACAGTTAGTCAGGAGTGAAACTAGCCTCAAATCAGGGAGAATCGGAGCTAACTGAGTGTAACTGAAGTGGAACTACAGTGGTAGGTGAAGAAGTGCGCCCTTCTCTAGCAGTAGTTGAGAAGTGGGCGCCTTCCTGACTAGGAGTGCTAATGAACTGATGTAAGAAGCTCTCGGGTGCTAGAATAAGGTGGCTAAGGTGCTGGAGGCATCAACCTGGTGACTGGGATGCATGCAAAGTGCATGCAAACCCTAAAATTTGCATGCAAACCCTAATTGCATGCAAGATCCTGAGAAAGATGATGTGGATATCCGAACAACGGATTCATTCGGTAGGGTTGCTTCCTAATTGGTTTAGCATCTGGTTTCAATGGGATCTTCATCTCCCCTAAATCTCCCAAAATATCTTTCATCTCAGAAAACTTTGTCGGGAATAAATCTTGAAACTCATGTAACAATTCGGTGATTGTTTCCAGCATCTCTTTGTCCCAATAATCCCCAACATTTGCGAACTTGGGACTGGACTTCGTCCCAATATTTACCTTATGGAGGTTCAATGGCTAGCTGATTGGATCACTTGGCGCATCAGGGGATACCACATCACGACTCCCTTCAGATTCCAGAATATTGACATTCTGCAGATCATCACCATCTTCAGGCCCACCAGTGATATTATAACATTCCATCATAGATTGCATCTGGTAGTGCGTATGTGGATCCGCATGATATGCCACCGGGATAACCTTCAGGACCACATCGCGGATGAGCTATAGAGCATTATGTACATCTGGGTTGGGATCTATGAAGATGAATGTATGAGTAAAACAAATTGTCAACTCCAACCAAGTAGTGATTTCTCCTCGCAATTCAGCTGCAGTATACCATGATCTTGGCATCTCGTCCAAAGTATGGATAAATGCATGGACCCACTCATCTTTTGGTCGCGATGCCCACAATGTCTGACACTACATCAAATGACTTCTAGGGTTATTCCGACCATCATATTTCCCTATGTCATAGACCTCGGTATCATCGAAGCGAACCATCATCAATCTCCTGCATTGCGACCATCCATCGATTGATTTCTTATGTGTCGCCCACCAACGTGTCAGAGTGGCCTTCAGGGCTTCCTCCAATGCTAGCAGTCGCTGGAGTTCTGAGACTCTTTCCTCAAACACCGCCAGAAAGTTAGATAAGCTAGGAAACCCTTTATATACTAGTAGTGTAATCGTTTCAGTAGTGACGCGGCACAATGATTGCGTGACTAGCCCACACTTGCGGAGCGACACCTCATGCAATCGGTTCTGCCAATGCTCTAAAGCATCGTTAGAGTTGAAAGACATAGAGCTGTCACTGTGCCATCCAAGCTCATCGTTGGCAATCCTATGAATATAATCTTCTGAAATATTGAATGCATGGTCCCATCTGCTGGGATCTTCGTCCTTCACTGGTTCAATGTATTTGTGTCCTTCAGCCGGATCCAACGGGGCTATAAATCTGAGATCGCGGTTTTCAAAAGTCATCATCCGCCTCTTGAAATTGACTACCGCTCTGCTGTCATTATCCCATCCAATCCCCAGCAGCGCGGGATAAGAGCTTCCCCCTTCAACCACTTCGATGACGTCAAAGTCAGCATAAGTCTGCATTCCCTCAATGTCTACTATCAGGCGTGGAATTCTCCCAATGGGTGTCACCTTGGCGCGATTAGTTAGCCGGAGCTGTACCGGAGACTAGCTCAATGGGGGGGGTCCCCATTTTCTGCCATGCCTGCTTGGTTAAGATGTTGATATCTGAACCAAGATCTAGAATAACCGAATCAACTTCATAGTCTCCAATTTGTATGTTCATGCGCATGTCCTTATCGGTCTTCCGTCGCTGTAAAGAGTTTACTGCAGAATCTTGTCGTCCCCTAGCTTGGCGCTGCAACAAGCCCTTGATCTCAGCAAGAGCAGTGGGATCCCTTGCAAATAATAAACATCTCTCAAAAAAATTCTGCAAGGTTCCAGACTGTGCGGATGGACTTGCCTCTGAGGTGGCATAAAAAACAGAGGGCATGTCGCAAGTAATAGCCTTACCGCGGTCTAGGGTCATCACACAATGCGCCTGAAAGAATGCATCACGTTTGGACTCGATGTCAAATGACACCTTCTTCGATCCTTCCAATCGAATGAGTGGGTGTGAGATATCCCCTCCTGTCACTGTACCTCCTCAGGTGATAAATCCAACAGCTGCATCTTGTGGCATGGGCTCCGCAGAAATGGCTGTGACACTCGCACCCTGATTCTAGTTCAACGGTGGAATCCCTGGTTGGTTCACGTTCTGATTAGCATTCTAATTCCGGCGTTGGTTCTGGTCTGTGTCGGTTGGTGTACTTGATTCTGGATTGGCTGTTGTGGCCTGATTTTGATTCTGCAATTGTGGAACGTTCCCTGCTTTCCATTGCGCAATCAACTGCGGGTAGTTCTCCACTGTATGATCTGTAACAAAACAAAACATACACTGTGTATGCAATAATGAGCGATCTCACTGGTAGTGTCCCTATACCACACAGTGATAGCATTGAACAGGTTCGCGACCTCCTCGTCCTCCTCCTTGGCCAAATCCTCCACCATGTCCGCCCTAGAATCCTCCACAAAATCTGCCCTGATACTTGTATTGCTATTGCTGTATAGGGGCTTGGTGCATGCCTTGCCCTTGTTGTGCATACTGCGATTGCTGAACGTACTGTGGCTGCTATGGAGCCATTTGCATCAGAACATAATGTGGCATAAACTGCTGTGGTTTCTGCTGCGGTACAAACTGCACCTATGGTTTAGGTAGCGGCTGGACTACCTGCAGTTGCGGTTGCGGTTGTTGTATGACACGCTAGTCGTCCTTCACATAGAATGCATCGTACGTTCTCTCATGAAGCAACCTATATGCCTGACAATCTTTGTCATCATGTCCCACAAATTTGAAGAATGTACAATATGGATTCATCGGTTTTCTGACCATCTTCTGCATGTATGGGCATTCCTCATGAAGGTGCCCATATACCTGACAAACGTGACACCACGACATGCCATCGCTACTCAATGGATTCGGTGCTCCTGAAACCAGATAATTATGTAAGTCTGGGCAATTATCCTTAGTGTTCCCTTCTCCTTGACAGCGTGTACACCATACTTCTTCATGCTGCTCCTTTCCCTTCTTAAGATCTTGTAACTGTATGGTCAAGTTAGCCAGCTGCGTCTGAATCTACAACATCCCAACTGCATTTTCTCCAATTGGCGATGCTTCCAACCGCATTGCAATCTCCAGAGCTTCACTGGGCATTGTAATGTTCTGTTGCATCAGCGGTAACCGAATGTGCGGGAGCAATGCCGCAATGAACCATTCTTTGTGTTGGACAGTGCTCATATCAAAACTAACCCTTGCCATCAGCGACTTAAATCGATGGTCAAAGTCCCATACCGTTTCATTGGATACTGCTTAATCTCTTTTAGTTCTGTAATATACTGTGCTTCATACTTGGGTTTTTTGAATTTTGCAATCAATCCATTCCTGATATCTTCTAGCGTCTTCTCCGGAGCTCCTATAGGGACTAGAAAAAACTTCATAAACCAGTCTAATGCGCGACCTCGCAGAGTTGTCGCTAACTGGCCTTTCTTAGCATTATCATCAGTAATCTATTTTATAGTCCAAACTGCCTCACATAAGAACCAGTATTGTTCATGATTGTTTGTTCTGTTTCCATCGAATAATGGTAACTTCTTATCCTCTCCCGCCATCCTGGGCTTCCTTCCCGCAGTTGCTGAACTATTAGCAATCAAGTTTTGTTGATTTGGATTTTATGAGCAGAACAAAATGAATACAGATTATTATCAGATGCTTAACACAAAATAACAGAGATACAGTAAAACTGGTTTTCTATTCAATAAGGAAATAAGCTAGAACTGTAAAATGCAGCGGAAAACAAGCTTGCTGGAATGGTGGCGGCTTATCTCTGAGAAGAGATGTGACGGCTGCACTCATTTCGCAAGAAGATGGTTACAATGAGGCTCTCAAGGCCTTTTACAAAAAACAGGAATGTCAAAAACCCTAGACATCCAAAAACCTAACCCTAGGAGATGAAGCGCCAAAAGTCATGTGGGCCCCGTTTGGGTAAGTTAGTACATCAACTTCCCGGGGTCGTAACTTTTGCATATGATCTCTGTTTGGGGTGCTCGGTAGCCCGTTGGAAAGGTCTATCCAAGATTTACAACTTTCGAATGGGGTCAAATGTATGTCAGGGGCAAGCATTTGGCCCCCCAAATTGCAAAAAAAGGTCGTTTAGGGCCTCAAAATGGCCCCGGAAGTTCAGGACCCGAAAAACTGCTAAAAATAGTACAATACCAAAATTGCCATAAAACTGTTTTGAGCCAGTTGGAAAGGTCGGTGGCCACCAATATCCACCTGGATCAATCCTCCCTCCTTAGGAAGCAATGGTCTCCATTGCGTTGAGTTCCCCCATCAAATGAGGAAATTTCTGCTGAATTTGGCCTCGGGGGAGCCACTTGCCTTGGTGTAGGAGCTGCCCTGCTTTGACAACTCGATAAAGCTGGATCCTTTGATGTCGAGTGCCCTTGATCTGTGTGTCTGCAATATGATCACTGGATGCTTGTTGTAGGCAGTCAGGGTTGAGCTCTGTTGGTTTCAACTTCTCTGCTATCTCTGAGGTGTCTAATAGTGGTGGGAAATATGGCCGAAGGAGAGCCACGTTGAAGACTGGATGTAGACCCAGGAAGGGGGGAATGTTGAGCTCAAAAGCATTGTCACCCACCGCCTTGGTGATGGTGTACGGCCCATAACGGAGTGGGCAAAGCTTTCGATGGGGCCCTGTAAGGCATTCTTTTTGCAAATGCAACCAAACTTTGTCTCCCACCTTAAACTTATGTGGCACCCGATGTTGATCATGGCGCTGCTTGGACTTGGCATTAGACTTCTGTAGAATATCCTAAACCTGTTGGCGGATATGCTGGATCCGTTCAATGAACCGGGCGGCTTTGTCAGCTTCTGGGGACGAGTTGGCCGAGGTGGTCGCAAGGGGAAGTGCAACATCCATGGGGCCCAATGGTTGGAATCCCAACCCCACCTGAAAGGGGCTGTGGCCAGTTGAGCTATGCAGGGCTCGGTTGTAGCTATGTTGGACATAGGGGAGACTCTCATCCCATGTGCAGGGGTGTGTTGAATTGTACATGCGCAGGATATGTACGACCATCCGGTTGACGACCTCCGTTTGTCCATCGGTCTGGGGGTGGAAGGCAGTGGATTTGGTGAGCTTGGTATCCAGTAGTGACCAGAGGCATGACCAGAATGAGCTAAGGAACCGACTGTCACGGTCATAGATAATGGTCTGTGGGATCCCAAAATGTACCCATACTCGTTCAAAGAAGAGCTTGGCAGTGGCTTCTGCTGTGATGTTCTTCTTGCAAGCGGCTAGAATCGCCATCTTGGAAAAGCGATCAACAACCACGAAAACAAAGTCGTTTCCCCTCTTGGTGGACGGGAGGCCCGACATGTAGTCCATTGAGATGGATTCCCACGGCCTGTCAGGAGTAGACAGAGGGGTGTATAGGACCTGTTTCTTAGTGGTCGGTTTGGCAATAGCACAAGCGGTGCAGGACCTGATATACTTGTCGACATCCTGTCGAAGTTTCGGCCAGTAGAAATGTTTCTGCAACACTGCCACTGTCTTTTCGACGCCAAAGTGTCCTGCCACCCGACTATAGTGAGCTTCCCAAGTCAGCTTCGCACGCTTGCTTGATGGAACGTAGAGATGGCCCAGATGACACAACAACCCGTCCTGAAGATGGAAATTAGCAACCACTGAGTTGGTGCCCAACATTTGATAGGTGGCGGAGAAGTCAGGGTCTGTCTCGTAGAGGTGGGGCCATCCGTAGGTCTCGTGGCCACAAGAGTCTAGCACTGTGGTAAGTGCCGCGACTGGAGGTCGACTGAGGCAGTCAGCAACTCGGTTGGTACTCCCTGTTTTATATTTGATGTTGAGGTGGAAGTGCTGTAAATATGTTGACCACTTCTGATGGCGATCATTCTGCAACTTTCCTTGGGTCTGCATGAATTGTAGTGGCTTGTGATCAGTGTGGATGACTGTCTCCTTCCCAAGAATGTAATGTCTCCACTGGCGGTAGGCTTGTACACTGGAGTACATTTCTTTGTCATAGGTAGGGTACTTGCGGACAACATCTGATAGTGTCTCACTATGATATGCCATGGGGTGGCCGTGTTGAGTGAGAACGACACCCACAGCATAATCTGAAGCATCTGTCTTGATCTCAAAGGGATGTTGCAGGTTTGGTAATGAGAGTACCGACGATGAGCACAAACGCTTCTTCAAGTCATCGAAGGCTTGTTGTTGGGACAGTCCCCACACAAATTTTGCCTTACCACCACCCCTGGTCACTTGGCTGAGGGCCCATGTGATATGAGAGAATCCCAGCATGAACCGGCGATAGAAATTGGCGAGGCCCAAGAAGTTCCGAAGTTCAGTGAGTGTGGTTGGGGCTGGCCAGTCACGGATGACCTGGATCTTGGCTGGATCCACATGCACACCATGTCGATCAACGATGTAGCCTAAGTAATGGACCCTATCCATGCCGAAGGATCATTTTTCCAAGTTTGCATATAGTTTGTGCTTCCGTAGGGTGTGCAGAACCTGTTGAATATGCTGCAAGTGTTCCTCCCAAGTCTGGCTGTAGATGAGGATGTCATCCAGATACACCACTACAAAATTGTTGGTGAAAGGTCGTAGGATATCGTCCATCATCCTCATAAAAGTTGCTGGAGCATTTGTCAAACCAAAAGGCATGACCAACCATTCAAAAAGACCTTCTTTTGACTTGAAGGCAGTCTTCCATACATCTGTCTGTTCTATTGCGGCCTGGTGGTAGCCAGACTTCAGATCAATCTTACTAAAGTATTTGGCCCCCGTGAGCTGATCAAGGAGGTCGTCGATTCGGGGAATCGGGTACCGGTTACGGACTGTGATTTTATTCAGGGCCCAGTAATCAATGCAGAGTCGCCAGGTACCATCTTTCTTTTGCACCGGCACGATTGGGCTCCCACAAGGTGATGAACTTGGACGGATGTGCCCCTTGTGGAGCAGTTCTTGGATCTGCCTCTTGATCTCCTCATTTTCCAACAGAGAGCGGCGATAGACTGGCCCATTGGGTAGCGGTGAGCCTGGGGTCAGATCGATGGGATGCTTGACCTGGCAGTGCAGAGGTACCCCGGTCGGAGAGGAGAAGATATCTAAGTATCCTTCCACCACCTTATCCACTTGCTTTTGTTGTGTGGATAGATCGGTCGTGGAGGCCCGGGATGTGGCTGCGATCTTTCTTTCACTCTGAGAGCGAATCACGAAGAAGACAAATTTCCTGGTCTGAGAGATGACCTTCCAGCATTGCTTGGCAGAGATCAAGGAAATAGCACTAGGAGGGACTGCCTCGGGTATCCTGTACAATTTCCTGTTCAAAGAAATAATAACACTACGAGGCCTAGACTCATATACAGCATGACGTTTCCATAAATAAGGTTGGCCCAAAAGAACATCTGAAACTTCGAGAGGAGCAACATCACACAATACCTCGTCCTTGAAGGGCTTGATGCCGTATGGAAATCGGCACTGTTGGCTGACGCGGAGATCGCTTCCTTTGCGAAGCCATCCAATGGTGTAGGGTTGTGGGTGCGGCGTTGTCGGTAGGGCCAGACGCTTGATGACCTCTGCTGAGATGAGGTTCTTCTGGCTACCGCTATCAATGATGAAATGCAGCGGGGTGCCTTTTACCCACATCTGTGAATGGAAGAGGCGTTCTCCTTCTTCTGGCTCGTCTGGTTCATCAGGATGGAGCTTGGTGGTAGCAATGGTGGCACTGGGTTCCGTGTCAATGATCCGTCTTCCCCTTTCTGGTTCGGACTCAGAGTCAGAACGCACATCTGATTCAGATGCTTTCACTTCGGCCACCAGCGACTGCTTTGAGCGGCAATCAGCAGTGTTATGCCAAGGGCTCTTATGGAAGTCGCACCACTTCCTGGTATCTTTCTTTGTTTTTCCGGTGTCCTTCTTTGCTTGTGGCTTGGACTGGTTGTCCAAATACTATCCATCTTTTCTCTGTCCTTTATTCTGTGGGTTGGGGCCGCCCTTTCCTGTCTTTTGCTGTGAAGGGTTCCCAGGCCCAAATTGCTGTGTCTTTTGTTTGAGCTTCTGCTCGATTTTGACGGCATATCGGTAGGCCGCGCCCAAGGAAGAGATGTCCAGAAATTCCATTTCGGTATGGATGTATCTATGCAAACCACCGCAATACTTGAGCACTAGATGTCGCTCTGAATCTTTGATACCCAGCTTGGTGCGCAAGGTATGGAAGATATTTGTGAACTCTAGCACTGCTTGGTTTCTTTCTTGTCGCAGTGTGGTCCATTTGGTATACAAATCGTCATAACTTCCAACAGGGTAGTATTGTTCCTTAATAGCATCCTTGAAGGATTCCCAGGTGGCCATGATTGAAAATAATGAGGCTTCTTCTGTGTCGTTTTGCTCGCAGAATGTTTCCCACCAATCTTTGACATGGGGAACGACTTTGAGGAGCGCAAAAGTAATCTTTTCTTTATTCGAAAAGTTATGGACAGAAAAATACCCTTCTAGTAGATTCAACCACTTATCTACAACATCTGCGTCTATCTGTCCTTCAAATATAGGGATATCGAAGTTGATTTGTACCTTGAAGGGGGCGGTGCCTCCGCTCGAGGAAGATGCGTCGCTTGTTGGTAGTCGTCGAAGGATTTGCTCGAAATTATCCATCATCTCGTTCCTCTGCTGCGTGAGGGCTTCCTCAAGCAACATTTTGATAGGATCTCCTGTCCCGTCATCTTTCTTTTCTCCTTCCATGAGAGGTCGCTTGGGCGTACGAGAGCTTTTGTCCTCAAGAGAAACAAGCTCGAGACCCAATTCTTTGTACCCTGACCTCGTTGGGGACATGCATTAAGACGACAAGGAGCAGACCGCTCTGATACAACTGATCCGGATTTTATGAGCAGAATGAAATGAATACAGATTATTATCAGATGCTTAACACAAAATAACAGAGATACAGTAAAACCGGTTTTCTATTCAATAAGGAAATAAGCTAGAACTGTAAAATGCAGCAGAAAACAAGCTTGTTGGAATGGTGGCGGCTTATCTCTGAGAATAGATGTGACGGCTACACTCATTTCGCAAGAAGATGGTTACAATGAGGCTCTCAAGGCATTTTACAATAAATAGGAATGTCAAAAACCCTAGACATCCAAAAACCTAACCCTAGGAGATGAAGCGCCAAAAGTCATGTGGGCCCCGTTTGGGTAAGTTAGTACATCAACTTCCCAAGGTCGTAACTTTTGCATACGATCTCCGTTTGGGGCGCTCGGTAGCCCGTTGGAAAGGTCTATCCGAGATTTACAACTTTCGACTGGTGCCAAATGCATGCCAAAGGCAACCATTTGGCCCCCCCAAATTGCCAAAAAAGGTCATTTAGGGCCTCAAAATGGCCCCGGAAGTTCAGGACCCGAAAAACTGCTAAAAATAGTACAATACCAAAATTGCCATAAAACTGTTTTGAGCCAGTTGGAAAGGTGGGTGGCCACCAAAATCCACTTGGATCATTTGTTGACACGATGGTGTCGAGGTTGTGTTTCTTACTGGTTGACAGATAGTGAGCGGAGGTGTGGGCACGTTGTTGCTGGGGTTTGGTCCTGCCTCTATCCTGGGCGTAGCCTGGTTGTCCTTGTCCGGACTGTGAGGTCTCTTCATCCCGTGTGGTATTCCTTCGTGGCCTTGCGATTCGATCACAACATGACCTTATCCTTTCCTCTGTCTCTTTTCCTATCTAAACCTTGCTCATCCCCTTGTAAGACCACTCTCTTCCTCGACTTCACTCACAGTCTCGTCATGACCTGCACCCATCTACCCCTATCATTCCATGTACCAACCCCCTGCTATCGCGGTACCCACGGCCTCCGCCCACCAGGTTGTTTACTGATCCAGATGCATCTTCAATATACCCTTCTTGCAAATAAGCATCTTCATAGACAATTGGAGCGATAGCATAAACCTTCCTCGTGGTTCACAGAAGAAATATCTTTCAACTTCACTATAGGATTTGTTCATATCAACCGCAAATTCAGTGATATAGCCTTCCAATATGCTGTCAATCCAAACCTAGACAGCCCACGATGCTTTGTTGTCGACTTCCTGCAGCTCTTGGATCAGCTCCGGGGTCCAGGTCATTGGTTCACCACCTTTGAACTTCCTTTTCTGGAAGGTCAATTTTTCCAACCACTCATACAATATGACTGGGAACTCGTAGAAAAACCTATCGTGCAGACCATCGTGAATATATCTTTCCACCCATTGATCTACCATCAGTCGAGTGTTCCGACTCTCTTCTTTAGTAAATTACTGCAACTTCTGATCAAACCATTCTTGTATCTCCGACTGCGTCAGATGCTACAACATATCCTCCTTTTACTTTGCACACGGTCCCGGCAATAGAACCATTTGTTGACACAAACCCAGTCGACAGGGGTTCCACTCACTGTCGACACCCAAACCACGACGATCTTGTCATGTCCCAAATTTGGCGTTGGGTCACAATGGCCTAATCACATTGGCCATATTCATTAGAGTTTGTCAAATTGATGCTAAAGATCAAATAATTGCCAAGGAGGAAAATTACTAGTTTCCTAGGTTTGGGGTGGAAGCTTTGGGATTTGGAATAAGGGGGGTAATAAATGATGTTTGAAAATTATATTTACATAAATATTTAATAAAGGATATAAATAAATATATACAAGTGAAAATCAAAGTGGCATTTGATCATGAAGACACATGGAGGAAGTGGGACCCACATATGGCTAGATTCCCCCACTACACTTGGCATCATTTTCTCACCAATTCGAATTAAAGGTGAATGGTAACATACTTGGGGGATTTAAAAGGGTATTATTCATGGCATGATTCATCCAAGGTCGAAATATAGAGGAAGGGTAACTCCCATGGAAGAGGAAGATTAGGCAATTTGGAGCTAGTGGGACACTTGGGCTAGATTCCCTAGCTCGATGACAACAATGATGAAGATGCTATGATATCTATGACAAAAATCAGACCTGAAGGCTGACATATGACATATATGACATGTCATGGATAAAAATATCCTCCAAGAGGGCGCTCAAGGGAGTTAGGGAAGCTAAGATGCTTCCACATGTGATTTGGTGGAAGTGGGAGACTAGGAATTGTTGTACAAGTGGCGTTCTTTGGAATCTCTTCCCAACTTGAGTTGGCATGAGTCTCTTGGAAGAAATTAGACCCATGGAGGAAATTATAAGTTTATAAATGTAAATAACAAAGAATTAAACCATCTTTTGATCATTTGTAGAATTTGCAATTGCATTTGTGTAGAGGGAGAGCTAGTGGATGACTAGTTTCTTGCCTTAGCCAATTTCGAGGGTGAAAGATTCCCATCCAAGTTGGTAATTGGAAAGGCCATTGAGAAATTTAATTTGGAGATTTAATTGAGTCTTTATTTGCAGGTGTAATCTACATGTCAGCTCATGGTTTCTTCTAGTGCAACACATTCTCTCAACCATTTCCATTTTTGATGACATATTCTTGATCCTTGAGGGAGGGCGTTTTTGGTGAGCTATTGTACTCTTTGGGGGAGATTCGCATGCCCCATTTATTTTTTAATATGAATTAAATACTATTTTCTTCATCTCTAGAAAGTTTCAGGTCGAAATGCCAAGTAGAAATGTATAAATCTAATTTTTAATGAAAGAACAATTCCATTTCCCCACCACCTTGTTGTGAACCAATGTATTGATGATGATTTCGAATGGAATAATGTTTCTCTGATATATTTATGATGTATGTAATTCCATTTATGAGTATTACAAGTTTAATGTTCAACACTTAAGCATTTGAAGCCATTTCACTCAGTTTATTTGCATTTGGAGAGGATTTGGTGCCATTTCCCCAAGGGTCGAACTAGTGATTTTTGCTATTGTTTGGGATAAGGTTATAAAAGAATTAATAATTGATTAATGGTGCATATGAGACCTTAATAATACACCTGCAACATCCCCTACCTCTGTTCATAAATTCGAGTGGGATTGGAGGCATTTGGGAATCCATTTTCAGTATTTACCCCAGGGGGATTTGCACCTCAAATTGCTTGTTAAATTCCATACTTTGTCAAGAATATTAAACAAGTTTTCAGAAGTATTTTTATGGTCATAAATAATCCTTGAACATCATAATCAAGTACAAATGTCATTCATACACCTTCCTTGAATATTTGAAGGCATTTGGAGCCAATTTGAGACCTAGAGACCAATACTAGTCAAAGGGAAATTACTAGTAAAGTTCCCTACATTGGACAGAATTGAAAGGGGATTTGCAGAAGTATTTTAGAGGTCCAAAAGCATCCCTAAAACACATATTTGTTTTCTAACATCATCCATATACCTTCTCAGAATATTTGGGAGCAATTGGAGCAATTTGGAGACCTAGAGTTCAAAACGAGTCAAAGGTCGAACTAGGAAAAAAAGTTAAAAATTGCCATTTTAATAAAATTCATAACAAGGGATATTACATTGGTATTGGAGCATGGTCCTTGCACCTATGAATTAATATCATACATTGAAGAATAAGTTGCAGCCATGTCTTACTATTATGATGAATCATATGAGTACAATTCTTATGAGGAATATGCAGATGCTTATGAACAATATGAAAGAGAATGTGAATGGTATGAGGAAGAGGTGCCATCATGCACCACTTATTACAATTTCAAGAGGAATGAAGATTATGATTATGACCCTATGTATGATAAATATTAGGATTTCACACCACCAAAGGATAATGTTATGAATGAGTTGCAAAGATGGAGAGCAACATATAAAACCTTGCCCCAACAATATAAAAAATATCAAGAATATCTTGCTTTGAGAAAAAATACACAAAATGTCATGTCTTTTGAGTACTATGCTGAACATATTTTTGCAAATAGATCCAAAAATGAAGATGTGGAGTTAGTGAAGAAAGGTTTATGCCCTTCTTGTAAAAACCCTTGGAGCGAGTATCATATATGTGTGCATGAAATGATATCCTCCTTGAGGAGAGCTTTTCGGAATTATTCAAAAAGAGATTCCAAATATATTGATCCTAAGGAAAACAAGGGGAAAAATGCTTCAACTTTCTTGAACGAGCAAAAGGAAGAGACATCACAAGAGAATGAAGAAGATTCTATTGAAAATATGGAAGACCATTTCGAGACACCTTCTAGCTTAGACATGAACCAAAGAGCATCTACTGATGGATGCTTAAACTATGAAGGAGTACCTACTGATGGGTGCTCACACCTCTATGTTGGTGACATAGAGATCACTTTTGAAAGTGTTTCTACAATCCCAAGTTCCATTAAGCATGATAATGAAGACCTTGTAGCAGTTGAAGAAGAACCAAGATCAACTTCCCCATCACCACTTGAGCTTCATGAAGTTGGTCCAAGCAAAAATGAAGAAGATGAGGAGGTTCATTTGCAAGAGCCTCATTTTCTTGAAGGGTCCTTAAAGATAAATGAAAAGGAGATCCAAGAGTCCCTCAGCATTCGCCATGACACTCAAGCATTGGTGTCAAACTCTTGTTGGAGAGCTACTTCATTGGAAGAAACATCCCTCCTTGAAGACATGGAGAAGATTCAAAGAGCAATGTGCCACATCAAAGGTAATTTCATATCTTTGTTTTTTGATAGAAACCATTTGTTTGAGCTTAATGAATTGTTACATGATGCATACTTGAAGAATAATGAGGATAATCATAAGCTCACAATTCAAAATGAGCAACTTTTTGAAAAGTTGCAAGATACTTGTTTTTCCTCCTATGTTTCAAATTGTCAAATGGTAGATTGTTTGGAGGATTCTCATGACATGGTGGATCATGAGAAATGTGGAAATTTGAATGTGATTAATGTGTTTGAAGATGAAATTGAAGATATCCAAACACTTGATGTGGTGGAAGAGGAACTTGAACTGTCTCTTGATGAAGGTTATGCAATTTTTAAAGAAGAGCATGATTCCTCTACATTGGAACTAATCTACAACAAAGTTTTCACACTTTTGAAGGAGCTGCATGATACTACCCATATGGATCCTTTCCATGATGAAACTCCTGCATTTTTTTATCATTTGGGTGAGTTAGTTGATTCTCCTACATCCTACAATTCCATGTTTTGCAGCATGAGTGTCAATGAAGAATGGGTGAAAGGGTTCTTTTTGTTGGTGCCACATGAGGAGTATCGAACTCCTAGATTTACCTTTTATGATAACATGGTTGGAGCACATCCTTACTCACATTTGCAGCAGCATCCTTTGTTGCTTTATGATGATGCACATCTACATGGATGAACCTATGATATGCATTTGAGTCACTTGAAGACTCATGGTTTTTATTGCTCAACACTTGGTTCATTTGATATTGGAGGAACTTCATCCAACACTTGGGTGAATAAATTTATGATTGGAGTGTAACATACTGATAATTTCATAAAAATTTAAAATTTTTAAAAACACCATTAAATGTTAAAAATTACGAATGCGGAAATAATAAATGCTTAACAAGACAGCCTTGAATAATAAAGTCATTAATACAGAAAAAAAATTAATTACTGAGTCTCATAACTAAAAACATTTTAATGACAGCGGCCCGACACACTTCTTTTAACATGCTTACGACATTAGTTCTGCTTGCGTTAACTGTAATTCGAAATATCATGTGATCAGGTTTTTTTTTTACAAGGTACTGATAGTTTTTTTTTTTGGATGGTGATGAAAGGAGTCCTACGAGGTACCCTGAGGCTTACTTAGCTATCTTAGATAAAGAATTTGTACCTGTCCTTCTTGCACAGATTTACAAGTAAGAGTAATGCGACAAAAACAATATATTAGAACATTTATGTTTTACAATTAGCCGTCATTGTTTGGTAACAATTCTAGTACTTCAGTGCTTCAGGTATGGTTTCCCTATTCAACTTCTGTATGCAATAACTTAACCAACTTACTAGTTGCAGAAGTCGTAATTACTAGTGTTTATACTGGATTCAATAGTGAATTATTTAGAAGGATTATTTATGCTTATGAATTTTTAAATTATAAATAGGTACGATGTCTAAGTTCTAGTATGCTGCTGTCATTATCTTTCTATTTCATGAAGAATGTTAATACTATAAGTTTTCGATCTGTGAACGTTTCGTCTTTGGATAGAGCTTTATAATATCGAGTCACGACACAATTAGCATATTCTGAGTACATGGGTAATTGGAAGGAAATATAAATACAACTATAGTATTTATATAAACATATTATTTAAGCATTAATCACTATCATCCTATCATTATATTTATGGTGATTCTAATGTAGGAATTACAAAACTATGGTTTTAGACCTTTTCTATACATTAATCAAATAATATAACTAACTATGAGATATGGACAAATTAATACATTGTAAAACTAATGGGACTCTAACCATACCCTAACTATGGAATACGACTTGTATATATTCAAAAGTGTGAACCGCTCATGATTTAGCAAACCATGGAATAGTCATGTATTAAAGTTGTCACCCTAAGTTTGATTCGCTCGCATGTGATATGATGGGTTAATAAATGTTTGGAGTACGAGTAAGCTGGCAACGATAATGAGACAGGTCTTAAGCATTTAAGTCACCTAACTGTTGTCTTGACATGGAGGTATAGTGGATTCTCTCGTGGCCGATTAGCATGTGAGGCAGTACACAATTTACACTTGGTTGTCGAGCTGTATTAACTTTGATCCAAGATCTATTGAGTTGTAAACAATGTAGATGAGATAGTAAATAATTTATTAATGCAATGGTTGTCAAGTTCTCAATGTGTTTAGCTGGCAGTGATCTCCATTGTCGATCTTGTGATCTCTCGGGCTTTGAACTGGAACCCTAATCTCCAGTATGCTTATGCGATTGTTAGTTTTTCTTGTCATTCAATGTGTTGGGTATGGGTTATGTGGAGAGGCTGACAGGTCGAGGATTTTCAGGGTTTAGCTCAAACGATGTTCAGAGATCCTTCCCGAGACTAGATATTGTGACCTGGTGAAAGTGATTCTTGATAATTGTAAATAGTTTAAGACCTGCGCTTTCTGCAAAATATTACAATAGTTATTTTGGTGTTGGAGGTTCGAGCCTAGGGTCTATGTTCTTGTATGTTGAGGGTGTAGTCTTCTAGTTTTTCTGGCTGTTTTATAAAGAACCAAGGTTCGACTCTTGAGCAAGGTTGTACTTTTGTTTGTAGAACTGGAAACTCCTTGCCGAGCCTTCGATAGAAGTTACAGAACTTTAAAACTATTGCAGGATGGAATTCTTTCTTCCTGAGTGAGAGAGTGTTGGTCTAGGGTTTTTGTTGAAGTATGATGAACCGGGTTCAATTCTTAAGAAGTGGTAACTAGTGATATCATAACTGGAACTCTATCTTGCAAATCCTGGATGGATGGCTTCGTCGATTAAGCTTGCAGAAGTATCTCCTGAAAACGCAGGTAATATCTTGTTCAAAATGTTTTTGCTGTATTTTAATACATCAATAATTATATCCAACTTCTTCTTTAATCATTTCTGGGTTTTATATGACAATTTTTAGTCCTCGTTGAAACTTACTTACTCGAAACTTGGTGGGAGAGTGCTGCTTGTCCACTGGTAAGCCTTAGTGGTTTCCTTACCTCGTTGGTACTCCTAGTTGAGTTGTGGTCGACGATTGATAAATGATAAGGTTTTGGTGTTAGGTTTTCTGGAACGGTTTTTCGTCCAGTCTATGTAACTATTGGGATTCAGTGTTAAATTCCTAGTCACTAAGTCTCTAGGCTAAGCTGGTTACTGCAGTGTTGACTGTGTATTTTTTTTTAGTTGAAAGATACCTTGGTTGGAGATGGAAATACTAAGGGTTAGACCTTCGTCAATTTGAATGGAAAAAATATATACAAACTTCAAATGAATACTATGTAACATCTTCGTCGTTTCTAAATAAATAACTAATTGTTTTGATCCAATGATTATAGTCGTTGGTTGATTTATCTCTTTGAAAAGAATAGTGGTTTCGTGATAAGAATGGAAATATGAAACTGCGTTTGCACTGGAACATAACGAAGAATGTAATGCTTGTTTACCAACCAATTAATTGATACTTGGGTTATACAAATAGTTTTAATGAAGTAAAAAGGCTGTTAGCCGAGAACCCAATTCGTTTTTAGTTGTGAAATCTGAGTTTTGTGCTATTTTTAAGTTGTAGTTTGAAAATAGTGTTATTTTAATGGAACTATATGCCAAGGGTTTTGATGGCGATCTAGTGTTTGTATCTATATTGATCGAATCTTAGAGTGATTACTGAAATGGTTTCTTTGTTTATAAAAATAAATGATCGATGTAACGAATACTATGTGTTTAGTACAAAGAGGCTGAGAGCCGTAGGTTAATCATACGTTTGAAAACGAAACCCTGTGCGTAAATAGTTTAAGTTAAAGTTTAAAATGCTGAAGAATATTAGTGAATAATAACGAATCAATACTTAATGGCTAATATGCTAAATAAAATAAATGTACTCAGATCTGAAATCATCCTTCATAAAATAGCTATTGTTTTTGCAGTAGTACAGTACAGTGATGTTAATATCTGTGAATGTCATGTATCCTTTCATCGTTTATGTGTAACAATTCTATAAAAGGAAAATATTTGTAGTTATCAAGTTTCTAATTGTAAATGCTTGAAATAAAAGAAGTGTAGGACCAAATAAAATGATAGAATGTAAAGTATTAATTTTCAAAGGTAGGTAGTAATACTTCGAAGCCCTAGCCCTATGCAGAAAAGGAATGTTTACTTTTGTCTCAAGTAAGAATGGTAATATATGTCTATTTATGATGTATTATTCTATTTTTCTGAGTTTAGACATCACTATATGATATTTCAGAAATTAAAAGATAATACTGTATAAATTTGTCCATTCACTTGGCATTCTGCACATCAATCATCTAAATAAATCCTACTTATCTACACGAGGGTACTATGCAGAAAACAACATGAGAAAAATGAAGAGAAGATTTTTGAATCAATCATGAAATCATAACCAGGTCAGAAATGGAAACAGTTACATCTGCATATTATTACTGCAAACACTAAGTCTATAATTTCAGAAAAGCATATAACTGAAAATAAACAAAATTGTAGAACTTGATTATTGTAGGAGAAACAAACAAACCCATGAGCCTGTTCCACCCAACCTACTCCTGAAGGCATCCAACTTACTTGCCTTAGGAACCCCGAGCCTGTTCACTGAACCACCAGGAAGAAGATTCTGTAGAAGCTTTGGGACCTCAAATTTGTAGCAGCAAGGTAGATCATCCAGTCATAAGGACTCAACAGTCAAAGAGACCTGCACCAGCACCTCTAGTTTCCTTCTCAGAATAATTAGGAGACTTACAATGCACCACCACTTAGATTCCCTATTCAAATCTCTCAGTGATCACCTGATACACTTGAGGAATATTTCTGCAGAAAATATTGTAGAGCTGCATGCTCAATTCAAATTGCCTTATCTAGGCTGCCTAGGCCTTTTAGTGGTTAACTTGGTCATTAATGAGCTAACATCTCTCTTCCACCCACCTAGGGAATAATGCCACAAATTTAGGGGTAGTTGTCCCATAACCAACAGCTAGTGGTGGAGTGCAATTGCTGCCATCTGTCCCATGCCTTCTAACAGCTTCCATTCCTTCTAGTGGGTCAGTGAACACTCATTTAACAGTTCCCTTGGGTGTTTGTATCCCGCTTTAATTTATTTAATAATAATAATAAGTCATTACAGTCATCCTTGACCAGATTTGGTCATAATTACAAAACTTTGTAATTAAATTTTAACATAATGTATTTTGCAAATAAAATAAATATTCTCAAAATTTCGGTTGGTGACATACACCCCCCCTTAAGTCTCAACATCGTCCTCGATGTTTTTTTATTCACTCTCTCAGTGTTCCTGAAACAGAGTTGGGTATGCTGCCTACATACTACTCTCCAACTCGCAGGTTGCCTGTTCTGGGCTAAGGTGATTCCATTGCACCTTTACCTACCCAATGGTGCGATTCTGGAGTAGAGTCTCCCTCCTTTCGAGGATACAATCCGGTTCCACCTGAAAATCACCGTCTTGTTCCACCTGTACATCATTCCAGTTTACAACATGAGTAGTATCTTGCACATATTTCTTTAAAAATGAAATATGAAAAACTTTATGTATTTTTATATTTGTTGGCAAAGCCATTTGATATGCCACGGGTCCAACCCTTGACAAAATTTTAAAAGGACCACAATACCTGGGTGCCAGCTTGGCACAACTTCCCAATTTCAATGAACTCTTTTTCGGTCTTACCTTGAGAAAAACATGCTCACCAACCTGGAACTCTTTATGAGTCCTTTTAAGGTCTGCTTAACTCTTTTCCCTATTTTGGGCAACTTTAAGATTTCTTTGTACCTATTTCAGAATTAGTTCTAATTCCTGCAACAATTCAGGTCCTAGAATAACTTTATTAACTGGATCACTCCAAGAAACTGGTGTATCAAATTTAATTCCTACCATAAAGAATTTCAAAAGGGATAATCCTGGTTGATGCATGGTAATGATTGTTATAAGCAAATTCCGCTAAATGCAAATAGTCCTCCCACTTACTAGGTTGTTCCTTAACATACATTCTTAGCATGTTTTCCAATATCTGATTCACTCTTTCTGTCTGTCCATCCGTTTGTGGATGAAATGCTGTGCTGAATTTTAAGGTTGTATTCAACCCTTTAAACAAATATCTCCAAAAGTTTCCAGTAAACTTAGAATCACGGTCTGAAACTATCACTTTTGGTATTCCATGCAGTCGAAAAATCTGTTTCATGAAGATTTCTGCAATATCTGGGGCCTTATGAGTAGTCTTTACAGGTATAAAGTGTGCTGCCTTGCTGAGTTTATCTACTACCACCATAATGGAATCATTATGTTTATGATTTTTGGGTAATCCAGTAATAAAATCTATACTTATGATTTCCCAATTCCAGCTAGGTATAGGTAATGGTTGTAACAGTCCAACCGGATGTTGATGTTCAACCTTCACTTTTTGACAGTCAAAACACTTAGCTATATATTTTGCTACTTCATCCTTCATTCTGGGCCAATAGTATTCTTTCCGTAACACAGTAATGGTTTTCTAGTAACCTGGATGACAAGAATAATGACTTTTGTGCATCTCATCTAAAATTAGAATTTTTACCTTTGGTATGTTGGGTACATACAATCTGTTTTTGTATAGCAGCAATCCATTTTCCTTCAAACTGTAATCTGCCATAGAATTTTCAGAATTGCTTTCTGTTGTCTTTTCATGTAATTTTTTGTATTCTTCATCAGTCTTTATCCCTTCAAAAATCTGATTTTCTAAATTTGTTGTATATGTACTGATGGCTGAGATAAAATTTATCCTTGCATTACGACTTAAAGCATCAGCAACCTTATTCTCCTTACCCTTTATGTGTTGAATTTCAAAATCATATTCACTCAGAAAAGTTAGCCATCTAGCTGGTCTAGCATTCAAATTTGTCTGATCTAGTAAATACTTTAGTCCCATGTTATCTGTCATCAAGGTAAATTTTCTGCCAATAAGATGGTGACGCCACGTTTTCAAAGCATGAATCACTGCTAATATTTCTAGATCATAGGTAGAATAAATTTTCTCATGTAGTTTCAGCTTTCTAGACTCATATGCAACCGCATGTCCTTCTTGTGTTAGGACTCCACCAAGTCCATCATTACATGCGTCGGTGCATACTATAAAATCCTTACTAGGATCTGCAATCCTCAGAATAGGCACTGTAGTTAGTAATTCCTTTAACTTCTTAAAACTGTCTAAACATTTCTTATCCCATACAAACTTCTTCCCCTTCTTCTGTAAGGAGGTTATGGGGTTTGCTGTATTTGAAAAACCTTCTATGAACTTTCAGTAATACCCATAAATGATCGTACATCCGACACATCCTTAGGAACTGGGCATTCATTAATGGCTTTTATCTTATCGGGGTCAATCGATATTCCTTCCTTAGAGATTATGTGTCCTAAATACTGAATCTTATCCTTGTGAAAGTCACACTTACTAAACTTAGCATATAACTGATGATCTCTCAAAACTTGTAAAATAATACACAGATGTTCGTCATGTTCTTCCTTACTTTTAGAATATACCAGAATGTCATCTATGAACACGATGGCAAACTTATCCAAATATTTGTGTAGAATATTGTTCATCAAACACATAAATACTGCCGGCGCATTAGTCAACCCAAAAGGCATGACTACGAACTCATAATGTCCATATCGATTTCTAAAGGCTGTTTTAAAAATATCCTCATCCTTCACATGTACTTGATGATATCCTGACCTTAAATCAATCTTTGAAAATATCGTTGCTCCACGTAGCTGATCAAATAGATCGTCTATGCAGGGAAACATATATCGATTCTTGATTGTCATTTTATTCAACTGACGATAATCTATGCAGAGTCTTAAAGTGCCATCATTCTTCTTAAAAAAAATAATAGGTGCTCCCCAAGGAGACACACTAGGTCTTATATAGTTTTTATCAATCAGTTCCTTCAACTGTGATTTCAACTCATTCAATTCCAGTATATTCATCCTATATGGAGCTTTAGAATTCGGTACCGTACCCAGTATTAATTCAATGGTAAAATCTAGATCTCTCTTAGGGGGTAATCCTTGGATCTCTTTGTTGATGTATATGGAACTTCAGAATGTATTTCATATATTTATTTATTGTACCCTTATAGAGATGTGTTATTCCTCTATAAGGAAGTGTCGTCATTTGTATTGACAAGTGTCGCAAGTGTGTTAACTTGCTGATGGGTTATTAGACCACCATGTCTGGGGTCGGCCCTGAATTATGTAATATGTGGTTATTGTACCTAGCTAGACAAGTCGTCCCCATAAGGTTATTGGGCAAACAGATCAAGTATAAATAGAGATCGGGATATATCTATTTGGATCACTCAGAAACTCACTCATCCTTCGCTCGGAAAGTGGCGCACATGTGAGGAGGAGAATCAACACATAGAAGAAGTCTATCTCTTGTATTTTGCTTGTACTTTGGTTGAGCCATTTCTCTATCTATCTCTGAGGAAGTTGTGGGGTTTTTCACCTTAGGGCTTTCCCCACGGAAACTCTGTGTGTCTTTTGTCTCTTATGCTTTTGGTTCTTGTGATGATTGACATACTTGATATGATTGATATGGATTGATATATTGTACATGTTATTCTCTCAGTAAAGATCCTATAGCATGTTGAATTAATGCTCAAAATCTAACATGGTATCAGAGCTAGCCTGAGAAGAAGACACTGTGTAGGTACGAAAGCTAGGGATTCTTGTTTCTGGGTTTCTCTCCACATATTTTGGAAAAGTAATATGATAGATTGACTCTGCTCTGCATGGTGAATCTATCTGTCCAATCAGAATTCAATTCTGAGCTGTTTCAGTTTTGGCCCTAAAAGTTAGGGTTTCCATAAAAAAAGGAATTTATGAAATCTGAAGACATAGCTGGAAGCTCCTTGGAAAAAAGAAGTTTAGAACTTTGGATCAAGATTTTTGGCTGAGTAGATCTCCAGGAAACTCAAACCCTAATTCAGGGTTCTCCTTAGTGAATGCGGGAAGACTAAAAGACATTTCTGAAGGGTGAAACTTTGCAGATCTGAATTTCTGAATACACCATGCTGGTCAGTTCATCAAGGTGCATCTTTCTATCCTTTCAGAAAGTTGAAATTCAAAGTTTGAAATTTTAGGGTTTCTCTCACAAACCCTAATCCGGCACCAGATCCAGTTTTCAGTAAATCAAGTGGTAAGACCTAAATCTTTTCTATTTCCATTTGAAGTACTCTTTAAGATGTCTCACCACACCAAGCTTGAGGATAAGCTTGAAGGGGCTGATAACATCCGAGCATGTAAGTATAGGATTGGGTTAATCCTTGAAGAAAATGAGTTGAATACTTATATAAGTGAAGAGGTCCCTGTCCCAGAGGGAGAAGAGGCTAAGGCTCTTCACAAGAGGAATTTGGTTAAGGGAAAAAGGATTATTGCTGATTCTATTAAAGCTCATCTCATTCCCCATGTGTCATCCCTAAAGACACCAAAAGAGATGTTTGATTCCTTGACCAAACTATTTGAAGGCAAGAACATAAATCGAAAGATGACCCTGAGGAATCAATTGAAGAATATCAAGATCCAGAATGCAGAGACTATGCAGTCATATTTCTCAAGGGTCTCCCAGATAAAAGAACAACTTGAAGCTGTGGGTGAAGATATAGAAAATGGAGAAGTGGTGATGACCACTCTTAATGGCCTTCCTAGGTCATGGGATTCCTTCATGAAAGGGATTTGTGCTAGAAAGAAACTTATCTCTTTTAGTAGACTATGGGAAGAATGCTCACAGGAAGAAGCTCGAATTGTAGCTCAAGAAGAGAAGATGGGGAGTGAAGACCAAGCACTCACAGCTCACTCCAAAAGGCATGGTGACAAGAAATCTCACCATCATGGCAGGAAAGAAAAACATCACCATCAGAATCAAAGAGGTACTCCCAGACATCGAAGGAACATGGCCCATGTCCGTTGCTTTATATGTGATGATAAGGGACACTATGCCAGATATTTTCCTAGAAATAAGAAAGAGGATTCTCACAAGAAGAAGAACCTCAAAAGAAGACATCATGCTCATGCTGCAGAGGATGATGAACCTCCAAGGAAGAGGGTTAGAGAAGATAGTGAAGATTCTTCAAGTGATGAAGAATATGTTTTGATTTCTGCTCTCACTGGAACCATCACTCATGGAAGTAATGATTGGCTAATAGATAGTGGGGCTTCCAAACATATGACAAGATTCAAAGAATCCTTTGTGAATCTATCTGAACATGATTCACCCCACAAGGTGAAACTTGGGGATGACTACCAGTATCCCATAAAAGGGAGTGGTGAAGCCTCCTATAAACTAGACTCTGGAAAGTCTGTGAAGATGAAATATGTACTCTATGTTCCAGGTCTCAAGAAGAATATACTCTCAATATCTGCATTGGATGCAAAAGGCATGAGGGTTGCATTTATAGATGGCCAAGTCCTAATGTGGCCAAAGGGTAATACTATAGATGATGTAGTTGTGATTGGTGAGCAAGAGGGAGGATTATACAAATTGAAGGGCCAACCAGAACAAGCCATGGTCCATGAATCACTAGAGCCAAGTGAACTTTGGCACAAAAGGCTTGCTCACATGCATTACAGGGCATTACGAATTGCAAGCAAAGCGGTAGAAGGTCTTCCTCAAATCCAGACAAAGCATGAAGGCATTTGCAAAGGTTGTGCAAAGGGAAAGAATACAAAGAAGACATTTCCAAGCAGTGAAAGCAAGGAAAAAGGAATCTTGGAGATTATCCACTCTGATGTATGCGGTCCCATGTCATCCAGTTCTCTGAGTGGGTATGTATACTATGTCTCCTTTATTGATGATTTCTCTAGGAAGACTTGGATCTACTTCTTGAAGAACAAAGATGAAGTGTTTAACAATTTCAAGGAATTCAAAGCCTTGATAGAAAACCAAACTGACTTGAAGATCAAGATCTTCAGATCTGACAATGGCGGAGAATTTACTTCAGGAGACTTCAAGAATTTATGCAGTGATTCAGGGATTAAGAGGGAGTTGACTACTCCTTACAATCCACAGCAGAATGGGGTTGCCGAGAGGAAGAATAGAACAATCATGGAAGCAGCAAGGGAAATGCTTCATGACCAAGAATTACCTATGCACTAATGGGATGAAGTAGCAAGGACAACTGTATATGTGCAGAACAGAACAACCCATAAGATACTTGACAACAAAACAGCAGAAGAAGTGTTTACTGGAAAGAAACCAGAAGTGAGCCATCTTAGAATATTTGGATGTCCAGTATACACTCACATCCCAAAAGAGAAAAGGTCAAAGTTGGATCCTTCAGGAAAGAAGGGTATATTTGTGGGTTACAGTGAAAGCTTGAAGGCTTACAGAATCTACTTCCCTAGATTCAAGAAGATTGACATCAGCAGAGATGTAACGTTTGATGAAAGTTTAGCTTACCACAAATCGAGAAAGACACCTATTGAAGACAATGAAGAACCCAGAATATCCAGAACACAAGACACCACAATGAATGAAACAGTTCCTCAAGAAGATCGAGAAATGGAAGATCCACAAGAACCTGTGGATCCACCCCGTGAGAAGAATCCTCACAAGAGGAAACCTACATGGGCTAGAGAGCTCATCCAAGATGCAGAGAGATTTGGTATTCCAGAAGAAGAACATAGAGAAAGAAAAAGGACAAGGTCACATACTAGTTATGTTGCTTTACTCTGTGACATCATGGATAAAGAACCTTCCAGTTATGAAGAAGCTGCAGAAAAGAAAGAATGGAAGGATGCCATGATTGAAGAATACCAATCTATTATGAAGAATGATGTTTGGGATGTGGTCCCAAGACCAAATGGGAAGTCTGTGGTGACTTCCAAATGGATCTATAAGATCAAGCATGTTGCAGATGGTAGCATCGAGAAATACAAAGCTAGGTTTGTAGCTCGTGGCTTCTCCCAGAAAGAAGGGATTGATTATGAAGAGACCTTTGCTCCTATGGCCAGGTACACTTCCATTAGATCAGTACTTGCTCTGGCTGCAGTGATGAAATGGAAGATACACCAGATGGATGTCAAGACTGCCTTCTTGAATGGTGTAGTTGAAGAAGAAGTTTATGTGGAGTAGCCACTCGGGTTCGAGACACATGATAAAGGAACTCATGTGTGCAAACTGAAGAAATCCCTGTACAGTTTGAAACAGGAACCCAGGACCTGGTATGGCAGGATAGATGGCTTCCTATCCAGTTTGGGATTTACTAAGAGTAAAGCAGATCCCAACCTTTACTAAAAGGTTGAGGAAGGAAATCCTGTGATTCTAATTTTATATGTGGATGACCTGTTTGTAACAAGTGAGGATAGGTTGATTGCCGATACGAAGAGGAATCTTGCTGCCGAGTTTGAGATGAAGGACTTGGGTATGATGCACTATTTTATTGGTATGGAGGTGTGGCAGAGTGCAGATGGAATCTTCCTTGGACAAGGGAAGTATGTAGTAGATATCCTGAAGAGGTTCGGGATGATGGACTGCAAGGCCATGGCCACACCTATGGCATCGAACCTGAAGCTTCTGTGTGATGCTTCATCTGAGCCGATCGATGCTACGATGTATCATTAGATCATTAGGTACTTGATGTACCTGACGAATAAGAGGATAGACATTTGCTTTACGGTGAACACCTTGAGCGAGTATTTGACAAATCCGAGACATGTTCACCTGATAGCTGCAAAGCATGTTCTGAGGTACCTGAAGGGTACAGTGGATTATGGGCTCAAGTATGAGGCGAATCAAAAGTTTAACCTAGAGGGTTATGTTGATTCAGATTGGGCAGGCAGTGCCATTGATCGGAAGAGCACTTTGGGGTCTTGCTTCAGTATGGGATCAGGTGTGATCTCTTGGTTTAGCAGGAAGCAGTCCTGTGTGGCACTGAGTACAGCTGAAGCAATGTATGTCGCAGCTTGTTCAGCTAGTTGTGAGGCAGTATGGCTTAGGAAGCTATTGTCTGATTTGTTTGATCTCCAGTTGAGTGCTACTTGTATATATTGCGACAACCAAAGTTGTGTGAAGCTGTCAGAGAACCCAGTGTTCCATGACAAGTCGAAGCACATTGAGATCAAGTTCCACTATATCAGGGATATGGTGTAGAGAGGAGCAGTGAAGCTCCTGTATGTTACGACAGACGAACAGATAGCCGATGTGTTGACCAAGCCGCTTGCCAGAGTGAAGTTTGAATACTTCAGAGGGAGACTTGGTGTACTTCAGATCGAGATGCCTTCCAGAGGGAAGTGATGAGTCCGGAGACACAGATGCACACCGAGCCACTCTTACATGGTGGTAGGTTGGTCCTCCCATGATAAGATGTAAGGGCTGAGCCATTCTCACATAGTGGTAGGTTGGTCCTCCTATGGTGAGATGTAAGGGCTGGGCCATTCTCACATGGTGGTAGGTTGGTCCTCCCATGGTGAGTTGTAAGTGCTGATGGGATTTTCTGACATGGTAGTAGGTTGGTCCTCCCATGGTTGTTGATATAATTGTCGAGCCATTCCGACATGATAGTAGGTTGGTCCTCTCATGGTCGTGATGTAAGTGCTGTGCCATTCCGACATGATAGTAGGTTGGTCCTCTCATGGTCGTGATGTAAGTGCTATGCCATTCCGACATGATAGTAGGTTGGTCCTCTCATGGTCATGATGTAAGTGTTGTGCCATTCCGACATGGTGGTAGGTTGGTCCTCCCATGGTCGTTGATGTAAGTGCTGTGAGCCTTTCCCAGATGGTAGTAGGTTGGTCCTCCCATGCTGGTGAGTGTAAGTGTTGTGTGTGTGTGCATCTGGGTTGTGCTCCGTGGACTATGTGGTGATCTGAAGACATTGATGTGACAGTTTGGTACACATGTTTTGCAGAGGCATATAATCAGTCCTGAGTGCTCTTGCAGGTTTTTCCGAGGCAGTGTAATCAGTCCTGAGAGATCTTGAAGGTTTTGCAGAGGCAGTATAATTAGTCCTGAGGTGTACCTACTTGATGGCTTACTCAAATGATGATGATGATCAGGGTGATCATGTGATGATATACATCAGGTGGATGTATGGTGAGTATCAGGTTGATACTCTGTGGTCGTGGACAGGTTGTGCAGTGGCATGTAAAAGACCCTGGGAGATTCGATAGGTTGAGCTGTGTGCTCGTAAAAGGCCTGGGATGCTCTTTCGAGGTTTTGCAGACGCACGTGATGAGTCTTGAGGATTCCACAGTATGACTAGTGATGATGAAGACCTACAGGTGGTGGGCCTACATCCAGTATGAAAAAGGACTAGCTCTGTAGAACTTCCTATGACGAGTAGATTCAGAGATTAGACGAGATAACAGCAGCTGTGACGATGATGATGATTCAATGACGATGCATCGATGTCGATGATCCAGAGAAGAAGACTTGTGCTAGCATATCTTTGTCAAGAAATACCTTCCTAGTTAAGAGGGAGTGTTGATGTATATGTAACTTCGGAATGTATTTCATATATTTATTTATTGTACCCTTATAGAGATGTGTTATTCCTCTATAAGGAAGTGTCATCATTTGTATTGACAAGTGTCACAAGTGTGTTAACTTGCCGATGGGTTATTAGACCACCATGTGTGGGGTCGGCCCTGAATTATGTAATATGTGGTTATTGTACCTAGCTAGACAAGTCGGCCCCATAAGGTTATTGGGAAAATAGATCAAGTATAAATAGAGATCAGGATATCTCTATTTGGATCACTCAGAAACTCACTCATCCTTCGCTCGGAAAGTGGCGCACATGTGAGGAGGAGGATCAACACATAGAAGAAGTCTATCTCTTGTATTTTGGTTGTACTTTGGTTGAGCCATTGCTCTATCTATCTCTGAGGAAGTTGTGGGGTTTTTCACCTTAGGGTTTTCCCCACGGAAACTCTGTGTGTCTTTTGTCTCTTATGCTTTTGATTCTTGTGATGATTGACATACTTGATATGATTGATATGCATTGATATACTGTACATGTTATTCTCTCAGTAAAGATCTTATAGCATATTGAATTAATGCTCAAAATCTAACACTCTCCAGGAAAAACATCCTGGAATTCTTTTAGGACAAGTATATCTTCTAGTTTCAGTTTGTCCTCTTTAATAATTAACTCCTCATTCACTACATTCACTGCAAACATTTGACATCCTTTTCTAACTGCTCTCTTTACTTGCATAGTTGAAATCTATCTAAGTGATGTCTTTCTTGGAATACCTTTTACTTCTACTGTTTCGCCTTCATCATTTAAACAAGTAAAACTTTTCTCATAACAATTCAGAATGACATGATGGGCTTCTAACCAGTCCATTCCAATTAATATATCATAGGATCCTAAAGGTAAAGCATTCAACTTGGTTTGTGTCTTTAACTGATTCATAGATAAAACACAACTTTCAACAAAATCAGATACTTTTCTTTTTGTCCCTGTTGCTAGTCTAACTAGCCAGGATTTATTGAATTTTTCTGTTTTCAAATTAAAAATTTCTACAATATCTGGTGATATATAACTCAGGATAGTACCTGGATCAATCAAAATAGTAACAGGATGGTTTTTTAGCATACTTTCAATCTCTACCATAGAGACTTCATGCTCTACTTGCCTGTTGTCCAAAGCTACATTAATTCTGGGCATCTCTCTTGCCAAGTCTCCCACAGTAGGTTCAGTATGTATGGAATGAATATTGTTAGCTGTCCGCTTCCTCTTGGGGCATTCTGAAGCATAATGAGGACCTTGACACTCAAAACATTTGATAGGTGCCTTTTGGTCATTAGTCCTGGTAGCATTGGGAGTATTTCTAGGAGCTGCAAAATTCTGCTGCTGATTATTTCTGGGATTGTTTCCTTGAAAATTCTGATTCTGAAATTTTTTCTTTTGGAAACCAGAATTTCCACTAAAGCTGAAATTTTTCTTTTTCAGCTCAAAGTTGTTGGGTTTATGATTTTTCCAGTTAGATATCCCTTCTATTTTCTGATTAGTGTCATAACAGAAAGTTGGTTTCCTCATGGCCTCTTCTAAGGTCTTTGGATTGTCATACTCTATTCTGTCCTTGATGTTGAAGGGTAGACAACTCAGGTATCTTTGAATCTTCGATTTTTCTTCCATGAGGTATGGCACATACCTCATCAAATTTAGAAATTTACTATTCATCTCTTTCATGTTCATAGTTCCCAGCTTTAAATCAGAAAATTCCTTGGATTTTTCTTCATAGTATTGTTCAGATAAGAACTTCTTCTTGAAGTACCTTTTAAAAGTGCTCCAATTCACATCCTTGTCTTTGATGCCCTTCACTCTTTTGATGTCCTGCCACAAAATATCTACCTTCCCATTCAAGTTGTATATTTCCATATTTGCCTTCAATGATTTTGAATAATCATAAATTTGGAAGTACTTCTTCATGAGGGACAGCCTGTGAAGCACCTGCAACAATTAATTAATAAGAATATGCGAAATAGCAGAAATGACAGAACTCAGAATCACTTTTATATTGATCGCGGGCCACTTCGAGGGGGAAACCTCCTTTGAGCAAGCTCAATACAAATAACTTCACGCTCCTTCATAGGTCTCAACACACACTTATATACTAATTCTAGGCACCAATACTATGGGTCAAAACCATGGGCCACTACAAACTATGGATCAACAATACTATGGGCGACTTACAAAGCATATGCGCCAACAACAATAACACAAACTATTGATCAACAAATACTACAGGACAACTTACAAAGCATATGCGTCCAACAACAATATACTAACAAAGTAAAGACATGGGTTCCTAACACAGCCATGCTTCTGCTGTCTCTCCTTTCTCAGTTTCACCATTGAAGGTTGGGGGTTTGATTTTATTGAACTCCCCATAAATCTATTCTCACTATTTGTGACTTTTTCTTTTTGGTTTGTAATCTCCTTTGCTGCTATCACTTGAATAATTACGTTTCTTTTTGCGTTTTTCATTGGCAGCTTCTGATGATGTTGAAATGTTGTTCGCATGATCAGTTTTCATTTTCTTACCCTTGTCTCGATGAGGTAAGTCTTCAATGTTGGAGGTATTTTCAATCCCTCTATCCTGTTCATCAGTTTGGCACTGATCAAAAAATACTTGGTTAAGTCCTTCTTGTGCCTTCAAAATTCTCTAATTATCCTTTTTAACAGATCTTATTTCTGCTTTCAACTCTTGAAAAGCACGTAACAATCCTGATGGACTGTCATTTATTTTACCATGGACTTCTCCTTCATAATGTTGTCCAGTACTATTGTTGACATGGCTGTTTGGTCGAATTTTGTCCTCCATTTGTTCACCTGATCCTTCCATACCTGTAACTTAAAACAATTTTTTTGTATATAACAAAAATGATTTTAACTTGAATTAGTAAAGATTTTTGCAGTCATAAAATTTCTGCGTGTTCTTTTGACCTTTTTAGTCCGAGAGTTCGAACATGAGCTTTGATACCACATGTAACATCCCGATAATTTCATAAAATTTTAAAAATTTTAAAAACAACATTAAATGTTAAAAATTACGAATGCGGAAATAATAAATGCTTAACAAGACAGCCTTGAATAATAAAATCATTAATACAGAAAACAAATTAATTACTGAGTCTCATAACTAAAAACATTTTAATGACAACGGCCCGACACACTTCTTTTAACATGCTTATGACATTAGTTCTTCTTGTGTTAACTGTAATTCGAAATATCATGCGATCAGGTTTTTTTTTGACAAGGTACTAATAGTTTTGTTTTTGTTTTTTATGGTGATGAAAGGGGTCCTATGAGGTACCTTGAGGCTTACCTAGCTAGCTTAGCTAAAGCATTTGTACCTATCCTTCTTGTGCAGATTTATAGGTAAGAGTAATGCAACAAAAAAAAGTATTAGAACATTTATGTTTTACAATTAGCCGTCATTGTTTGGTAACAATTCTAGTACTTCAGTGCTTCAGGCATGGTTTCCCTATTCAACTTTTGTATGCTATCACTTAACCAACTTACTAGTTGCAGAAGTTGTAATTACTAGTGTTTATATTGGATTCAATAGTGAATTATTCAGAAGGATTATTTATGCTTGTGAATTTTTAAATTATAAATAGGTATGATGTCTAAGTTCTAGTATGCTACTGTCATTATCATTCTATTTCATGAAGAATGATAATACTATAAGTTTTCGATCTGTGAATGTTTTGTCTTTGGATAGAGATTTATAATATCGAGTCACGACACAATTAGCACATTCTGAGTACATGGGTAATTGGAAGGAAATATAAATACAACTATAGTATTTATATAAACATATTATTTAAGCATTAATCACTATCATCCTATCATTATATTTATGGTGATTCTAATGTAGGAATTACAAAACTATGGTTTTAGACCTTTTCTATACATTAATCAAATAATATAACTAACTATGAGATATGGACAAATGAATACATTGTAAAACTAATGGGAATCTAACCATACCCTAACTATGGAATATGACTTGTATTAATTCAAAAGTGTGAACCGCTCATGATTTAGCAAACCATGGAATAGTCATGTATTAAAGTTGTAACACTAAGTTTGATTCGCTCGTAGGTGATATGATGGGTTAATAAGTGTTTGGAGTACAAGTAAGCTGGAAACGATAATGAGATAGGTCGTAAGCATTTAAGTCACCTTATTGCTGTCTTGACATGGAGGTATAGTGGATGCTCTCGTGGCCGATTAGCATGTGAGGCAGTCCATAATTTACACTTGGTCGTCGAGCTATATCAACTTTGATCCAAGATCTACTGAGTTGGAAACAACATAGATGATATAATAAATAAGTTATTAATGCAATGGTTGTCAAATTCTCAATGTGTTTAGCTGGCAGTGATCTCCATCGTCGATCTTGTGATCTTTCGGGCTTTGAACTGGAACCCTAATCTCCAGTATGCTTATGCGATTGTTAGTTTTTCTTGTCATTCAATGTGTTGGGTATGGGATCTGTGGAGAGGCCGATCGGCTAAGGATTTTCATGGTTTATCTCAAACGATGTTCATAGATCCTTCCCGAGACTGGATACCATGACCTAGGGAAAGTGGTTCTTGATAATTGTAAATAGTTTAAGACTTGCGCTTTCTGCAAAATATTACAATAGTTATTTTGGCGTTGGAGGTTCGAACCTAGGGTCTAAGTTCTTGTATGTTGATGGTGTAGTCTTCAGGATTTTTTGACTATTTGATAAAGAACCAAGGTTCGAATCCTTGGCAAGGTTGTATTTTTGTTTGCAGAACTGGAACCTCCTTGCCGATCCTTCGATAGAAGTTACAGACGTTTAAAATTATTGCATGATGGAATTCTTTCTTCCTGAGTGAGAGAGCATTGGTATAGGGTTTTTGTTCAAGTACGATGAACCGGGTTCGATTCTTAAGTAGTGGTAACTAGTGATCTCAGAACTGGAACTCTATGTTCCAAATGCTGGATGGATGGCTTCGTCGATTAAGCTTGCAGAAGTATCTCTCGAAAACACAGGTAATATCTTGTTCTAAATGTTTTTGCTGAATTTTAATACATCAATAATTATACCCAGCTTTTTCATTAATCATTTATGGGTTTTATATGATAGGTTTTTGTCCTCGTCGAAACTTACTTACTCGAAACTTGGTGGGAGAGTGCTGCTTGTCCACCGGTAAGCCTCGGTGGTTTCCTTACCTCATTGGTATTCCTAGTTCAGTTGTGGCCGACGATTGATAAATGATAAGGTTTTGGTGTTAGGTTTTCTGGCACGGTTTTTCTTCCAGTGTGTGTAACTATTGGGATTCAATGTTAAATGCCCAGTCGCTAAGTCTCTCGGCTAAGCTGGTTACTGTAGCGTTGATTGTGTATTTTGTTTTTAGTTGAAAGATACCTTGGTTGGAGATGTAAATACTAAGGGTTAGACCTTCGTCAATTTGAATGGAAAAACTATATACAAACTTCAAATGAATACTGTGTAACATCTTCGTCGTTTCTAAATAAATAACTAATTGTTTTGATTGAATGATTACAGTCGTTGGTTGACTTATCTCTGTGAAAAGAATAGTGGTTTCATGATAAGAAAGGAAATATGAAACGACATTTGCACTAGAACAGAACGAAGAATGTAATGGTTGTTTTCCAACCAATTAATTGATGCTTGGATTATAAAAATAGTTTTAATGAAGTAAAAAGGTTGTTAGCCTAGAACCCAATTCGTTTTCAGTCATGAATCTGAGTTTTGTGCTATTTTTAAGTTGTAGTTTGAAAACAGTGTTATTTTAATGGAACTATATGCCAAGGGTTTTGATGGCGATCTAGTGTTTGTATATATATTGATCGAATCTTAGAGTGATTACTGAAATGGATTCTTTGTTTATAAAAATCAATGATCGATGTAACGAATACTATGTGTTTAGTACAAAGAGGCCGAGAGCCGTAGGTTAATAATACGTTTGAAAATGAAACCCTGTGTGTAAATAGTTTAAGTTAAAGTTTAAAATGCTGAAGAATATTAGTGAATAATAATGAATCAATACTTAATGGATAATATGCTAAATAAAATAAATGTTCTCAGATCTGAAATCGACTTTCATAAAATAGCTTTTGTTTTTGCAGTAGTAGAATACAGTGATGTTAATATATGTGAATGTCATGTATCCTTTCATCGTTTATGTGTAATAATTCTATAAAAGGAAAATATTTGGAGTTATAAAGTTTCTAAATTGTAAATGCTTGAAATAAAAGGTGTAGGACCAAATAAAATGATAGAATGTAAAGTATTAATTTTCAAAGGTAGATAGTAATACTTCGAAGCCCTAGCCTTGTGCAGAAAAGGAATGTTTACTTTTGTCTCAAGTAAGAATGGTAATATATGTCTATTTATGATGTATTATTCTATTTTTCAGAGTTTAGACATCATTAAATGATATTTCAGAAATTAAAAGATAATACTGTATAAATCTATCCAATCACTTGGCATTCTGCCCATCAATCATCTAATTAAATCCTACTTCTCTGCACTAGAGTACTATGCAGAAAACAACATGAGAAAAATGCAGAGAAGATTTTTGAATCAATCATGAAATCATAACCAGGTTAGAAATGGAAACAGTTACATCTGCATATTATTACTGCAAACACTAAGTCTATAATTTTAGAAAAGCATATAACTGAAAATAAACAAAATTGTAGAACCTGATTATTGTAGGAGAAACAAGCAACCCCAGGAGCCTATTCCACCCAACCTACTCCTGAAGGAATCCAACTTACTTGCCTTAGGACCCCCGAGCCTGTTCACTGAACCACCAGGAAGAAGATTCTGTAGAAGTTTTAGGACCTCAAATTTGCAGCATCAAGGTAGATCATCCAATCATAAAGACTCAGCAGTCCAAGAGACTTGCACCAGCACCTCTGGTTTCCTTCTCAGAATAATTAGCACAATTACAATGCACCACCACTTAGCCTCCCTATTTGAATCTCTCAGTGATCACCTGATACACTTGAGGAATATTTATGCAGAAAATATTGTAGAGTTGCCTGCTCAATTCGAATTGCCTTATCTAGGCTGCCTAGGCCTTTTTGTGGTTAACTTAGTCATTAATGAGCTAACATATCTCTTCCACCTACCTAGGGGATAATGCCACAAATTTAGGGGTAGTTGTCCCATAACCAACAACTAGTGGTGGAGTGCAATTGCTGCCATTTGTCCCATGCCTTCTAACAGCTTCCATTCCTCCTAGTGGGTTAGTGAACACTCATTTAACAGTTCCCTTGGGTGTTTGTCTCCTGCTTTAATTTATTTAAGAATAATAATAAGTCATTATAGTCATCCTTGACCAGATTTGGTCATAATTACAAAACTTTGTAATTAAAGTTTAACATAATGTATTTTGAAAATAAAATAAATATTCTCAAAATTTGGGTAGGTGACATGGAGAAAAATTTTGTTGGTAGCCACATACTTTGATATATCTTGATTATTCGCACATTCATGAATGTATGGGTGAGACTTCTTTGAGTCCTTTGAAGTCTCCTTGTTTTTTCTGCTCATTATTTGGTTCAGATTTTAGTGGAGATTCTTCATTCACTTCTTGGATGAAAGAATACATGGCTGAATATTTTGATGCATATCACATCCTTTTGGAGCAGTCCTCACCTATGTCATTGGAGCATATTTGATGGGTCACTTGAAGATTGTATGCACTTGGAAAATGGTGGTCTACTTACTTGGTGGTATAAGCACTTTCATGATTCTTTGATGAAGCACCTCCTTGATGTACATTTTCATTATGGTGTTATGTACATTGATGATATATATTTTGTAATCATGATGTTTGGAAGAATGCATACAAGAAAATGGGATCCAGGAATCCTCTTATCTGATGGTATGGGTTGAAGAGCACTCTTAATTGTTGGGGTGCAATACAAGGAATGGGACCCTTGGAATATTTTTTTTCTCATTGGTTTCAATTTTTTGGGGGGGAAACAAGCAGTATGGGAGATGGATTTCCCACTTAATAAAGTTATTTTTATTAGAGTAGTGCAGCAGCAAGCATGGAGGTTCCTCTCTAAAATCTTCATGGAAACTCAACGACTCAAGGTTGGGCAATTCAATGGAAACTTCAAAGAATTATACAGAAAGAAGGTTCTTCAACACCAATGTTTGAAATTGCTTGAAGACAAGCAATATTGGGAAGAGAGGATTTTTCATGTCCCAAATTTGGCATTGGGTCACAATGGCCTAATCACATTGGCCATATTCATTAGAGTTTGTCAAATTGATGCTAAAGGTCAAATAATTGCCAAGGAGGAAAATTACTAGTTTCCTAGGTTTGGGGTGGAAGCTTTGGGATTTGGAATAAGGGGGATAATAAATGATGTTTGAAAATTAGAATGGCATAAATTTTTAATCATGAAAATCAGAGTGGCATTTGATCATGAAGACACATGGAGGAAGTGGGACCCACATATGGCTAGATTTCCCCCAGTACACATGGCATCATTTTCTCACCAATTCCAATTCAAGGTGAATGGTAACATACTTGGGGGATTTTAAAGGGTATTATTCATGGCATGACTCATCCAAGTTCGAAATATAGAGGAATAGTAACTCCGATGGAAGATGAAGAGGCAATTTGGAGCTAGTGGGACACTTGGGCTATATTCCCTAGCTCTATGACAACAATGATGAAGATGCTATGACAACTATGACACAAATCAGACATGAAGGATGAAATATGACATATATGACATGTCAGGGCTAAAAATAGCCTTCAAGAGGGTGCTCAAGGGATTTAGGGAAGCTAAGATGCTTGCACATGTGATTTGGTGGAAGTGGGAGAGTAGGAATTGTTGTACAAGTTGGGTTCTTTGGAATCTCTTCCCAACTTGAGTTGGCATGAGTCTCTTGGAAGGAATTCGACCCATGGAGGACATTATAAGTTTATAAATGTCAATTACAAAGAATTAAACCAGATTTTGATCATTTGTAGAATTTGCAATTGCATTTGTGTAGAGGGAGAGCTAGTGTATAGGGAAGCTCATGGTTTATTCTTGTGCAGCACATTCTCTCAACCATTTCCAATTTTGATGGCATATTCTTCATCCTTGAGGGAGGGAGTTTTTGGTGAGATATTGCACTATTTGGGGGAGCTTATCATGCCCCATGTATTTTTTAATATGAATTAAATACTCTGTTCTTCATCTCCAGAAAGTTTCAGGTCGAAATTCCAAGTAGAAATGTATAAATCTCATTTATAATGAAAGAACAGTGCCATTTCCCCACTACCTTGTTGTGAACCCATGTATTGATGATGATTTCGAATGGAAGAATGTTTCTCTGATATATTTATGATTTATGGACTTCCATTGATGAGTATTACAAGTTTCATGTTCATCACTTAAGCATTTGAAGCCATTTCACTCAGTTTATTTGCATTTCGAGAGGGTTTGGTGCCATTTCCCCAAGGGTCGAACTAGTGATTTTTGTTGTTGTTTGGGAGAAGGTTAGAAAATAATTAATAAATAATTAATGGTGAATATGATACCTTAATAATAGCCCTGAGACATCCCATACCTATTTTCATAAATTCAAGTGGGTTTGGAGGCATTTGGGAATCCATTTTCAGTATTTACCTCGGGGGGATTTGCATCTCAAATTGCTAGTTAAATTCCATACTTTGTCCAGAAAATTAAAAAGATTTGCAGAAGTATTTTGATGGTCATAAATAATCCTTGAACATCATAATCAATTACAAATATCATTCATACACCTTCCTTGAAGATTTGAAGGCATTTGGAGCCAATTTGAGACCTAGAGACCAATACTAGTCAAAGGGAAATTACTAGTAAAGTTCCCTACATTAGCCAGAATTGAAAGGGGATTTGCAAAAGTATTTTAAAGGTCCAAAAGAATACCTGAAACACATATTTATGTTCTAACATCATCCATATACCTTCTCAGAATATTTGGGAGCAACTGGAGCAATTTGGAGACCTAGAGCTCAAAACTAGTCAAAGGTCGAACTAGGAAAAAAAGTGAAAATTTACCATTTTAATAAAATTCCTAACAAGGGATATTAGAAATATCCCTGAGAACCAGCCATGACAGGTTTTACCCCATCCAACAACACCTGTGGAGCAGATGAGGTCTCACCCAAGATGTTCAAGGGATAATTGATAGAACCATGTTTCCGCCGAATGAAGGAGGATGTTTGCGGCTCAACTACTTAAACTCATTGCAACATTTCAGAAACAGATCTATGCATTTAATTCAGAAATCATTTATATTCATAGCATCACTCAACATTCATCATCGCAGCAAACATAATAGTAAGGCATTAATTGCAGCAAGAAAATATAGCATTATTCATATATCGCAACATGCATTACCACAGAGGAACAAAAGAGACACAGGGATTCCGCAAAAGAGCTCTGTCATGTCATATTAACTCCGCAAAACCTAGATACAACATCTCCACAAAATACAGATTTCGTAGATATCTCTCGATCTCAGATACACAATCAACAAATGCATAATCCAAGATGATCCAACACTTACAAATCTATGAATATTTATAGGATTCCACCTTTACATTGCTTGTCCACTTACTAACAACTTCCTAACCGACACTTCGAGCAATTGAGCCAAAATCTAACTATCCTGGTCCAAATGACCCAAAAACCCGCATACTACGGTACAATTGACCCAAAAAATACAAAAAATATCATCATCTGTTCTCCATCTTCCGTCTTTCGCGGTATCGCAGCACTCGCATTACTGCGATAATGACCCATCTAACCGCTTTCCAACAGACCGACCCTTCTTGTAGTCTAGAACTATTATGAATAGAATACTGGGCAGAAGAAAGGTCGACCGCCCCTTCATTTATGAGGGAATTGTAAAAATAGAATAAATTGAAGAAAGAGTGGTTGCTCTTTCTCTGAGAATATTTTCCCACTTGCTAGAAAACTGTGTGAAGCAATGTTTCTATGAAATTTGTGTTTAGAGTGTCGATATCTAGTTTCCTGACTCCTAAAAAACATCTTTGGAGGAAGGAGCATACGCTCTTTCTCCTCATCATCTACTTCCAACACCCCAAAATAGAACAACCTGAGGAAAGAGTGACCTCTCTTTCTTTGACAAAATTTTTACTTTCCAACAAACTCTTTGAAGAAACATTTCTATAAATTTTGTTTTTAAAATGTCGATATCTAGTTTCTAGGGTGACAAGTGGAAAGCTCAGATTTTGTGACATATGGCATATTTTATTTTAAAAATAGTTTAAATAATGTATAAACGAATATTAAGGATATTAATGGTACAATTTCAATATAAATGTATGGCTTTAACTTATAGTAAATCCAATGGGAGAGCACAAAATCAATCGAAAAACCAAGAAACCATGCAATAAAAGGATTAAAATATCACCAAGTGACGATGAATATTTTGAACTAGATTGGAGTTCCACCATAGACGATGATGAATATTATGATTATAGTGAAGAAGAGGAAACCACTGTGGTGCGAAAATCCCGACAGAAAACAAAGTGAGTCACAAAATCCAAGAGATTGAGCACTTGGAAGCCGAAGATAAAAAGAAAAGGACATTTGTAAGTAAAAGATTCACCCAAAGAAGAAAAGAAACCCTGCATTTCAAAATTTGGCCCACAAACGAAGGAAAATAACATCAGTGTCACACATATCTATTAGGGATACAGACCGTGTTGACTCTATTTCTGAAGCATATTTTGTAAAACTACCCAAGCATACAAGGTCTCAAAGAAAATACTCCAAAAATGAAGAGATAGAGTGGAGTGGCTGATATGTTTCAAAAGTTAGTTTTAAGATGCATATCATGGGTTGATACAAATTTGCCTCCAAATTTAGAATTTCTAGAAATAGTGTGTTATGTTAGAATTATAGATGGTAACTACTAAAGAAAAGGTAAAGCTAATGAATTTTATACCATCTAAAGTGGTACCATTTCAATATAAACATATTGATTTCTTAATCATTGAGGAATTGATAGGACACATGATTTTCGATATTTTTGAATCCACGATGACTCTTTCAGCTTGAGAATAATTTTGGGCACACTAGGAAACCTAGGGTTTGTTCTGGGACAAAAGTGAATAAAATGAAACTTATGAATGTTATGTACGTCTATACCCTTTTTCTGCAAATATCCGAACCCATTTTTAATCTCATTAATTGTGTTTCTAGTCCTAATCATGTCAAACACATCCCCATCCTTGTCTTCAAGAAATTCCTCCAATTTTGCACATTCCCCACTTTGAACCCCTACTTCACTCTGATTTTCCATTGAAATAAGTGTCTGAAATATCTGTAAGAGTCTTGAAATCCTACCTAGAAATACATGAGCTCGACAAGAGGTCTACTCTGTTGTGTTCCAACCGCACGTGACACGTCCAAGCCGTTCAATGCCAAATGACAAGTGTCGTTTATCTCGTGCACTTTGTCTTTTATAACCCCCCAAAGCGGTTTCGCAACCCTAGAAGGTGGTTTCCTTTACCGCTTTTTCAACCAAAAAAATGGCACTATATCGACATATGGTGGGTGGTTTTAGATTTCGCAACCACCCACAACTTTCTTTGTTCTCGCAAGTTGGTGATGCAAAATCCTTGTGATCCATTGATCTTCTTGTCGATTGATGGATGGTTGTTGATCTCTTTCTCGATTTAACATTAAGTTAATGATCATTTCAGTAATTTTATTATGTGTTAAATCCAACGCTTCTTTATCCAACGAAAATTGTATCCACCATTGATCTCGTCGCTTCTTTGATCTGAACCATTGATCCATGAACCTCTTACAAAAATTGCCCTTTTACTAATTTCAAGACATTTTCTTTTTATTGTCACAATTGCATGAAATATCTTCCATTTGAAAATTTTCATTTATTCTTCTGAATATTCCTCATTTCTTCATTTTCATGTGAGAAGATGATGTAAATCACATCTCATATTATTTTAATTCTGTTTATCCAAATCTCTTCTTCACTTTAGCACCAAAAATATTAGTGTCAGCTATTATTTTGGTTTGTTAGATGTTTTATGATTAGAAAGATCAGAAGTACTAGTGTTTGGGTCATGTCCTATACTTTAGATTATATGATTGATATGCAAGGAGTATTGGTATGGACTCAACAGTATGTGTAATTTTGGTTTACTGTTCTGGTTAGACAATATTATGATAAATGTACCTCATAAAATGGTACTTGAGGAAATATCGTATCAAAAAGTGATTGAAGGCATTTATCATAAATGGAGTGTCTCAAAAATAAAAGTTTGGCCGAATTTTCTTCTTTCTCTTGGACATTTGGTTATTTAGATTTCTACACATGCTAGTTTGCTTGGGAAAAAGGTCACCACATTGAAGCTTGGAGGCCTGAAAATGTGTTATTGTCATTAACAGTTAGATGAAGTATGGCTAGTCAACAACTGTGGAGCATATGGGCCGACTCATACATAGCTATGAGTACATGAATAAATTAGGCACCCTTGTGACTTTACAATCCCTTATTTTAATTTTATATTGTATTTTAAGGTTATGTGGATCCCCTAATCCTCACGAGGGTTTAAAATAGGTTTTCATTCCTAAATTGAGTTAACCTTGCAATGGTTGGAAACTGACCCATCACTTGTAACCATGCATCCATGCATCCATGCAATAGATCCTTGTAAATACCTCTTATTTGACATTCCAAAGAGATGGAAGGTCAAATAAGGTCAAATATATGCAATAGCTCCTTGGAACTACCTATCATTTGACCTTGTCAACCCCGTTTGACACAATGTCACCCCTTAATCCACATTCAACTCTACATACGTGAAGCTTAGGAAGTTGTTTCCACATTAAACACATCCATCTATGTTCATAATTTTCATGTTTTCTTGAATTCTCTATGTAAATTAAACACATTCATCTATATTCCTATATAACTATGAAGCAAATTTCCAACCCAGGCCTTCAATCATTTTGCTACCAAATCAAAAGAAAATTGTCACATATATTCTGTACTATTTCAATGGTTTTGTTTTTCAATTCTGGATCTATATTAGAATAAATTTTAAATCCAGTATGTCATGCATTCTAATTAAGGTCTTCAAATACGTAATCACAAGCAAATTATTACATATTCACCTATTTTGACTCTCTTAAAATACACCAGTCATCCTCCCTTTTTTTCCTTTTTTTCGAATTTTCAGATTAATCTCTAAAAAATCATGTGTAATTTAATTCGTTGTTCCATATTCTCTCTGATTTGATTTCAAGATACTATTGGCCAGTAGAATGAAAGAAAGAATCTAAGGAATGAGTAGTGTGTCGACTGTATACTTAAGCGGTCTACGGTTTAGACGTTAGATGATAGTAATGGAGGAAGTAGAAAAATACCATCGGACTGGTAAACCTAGAAGAGTAGGCATGGTGAAGGAACATGTCAGAAAATAACCTAGTAGGGTTGTAATTTTAATATCCTTACTTTTAAAGTTAACACAATTTGGCAAATTTTCGAATCTTGGACTAGTGAACGCCCAAAATGTCCCAAATGATCCCAAATGGTTTCAAATTCTATAGGGAGGGACTTAGGAGGATATAGGAAACATTAATACATCTATCAGACATCCAAACAACTGATATACCCATCCATGGTATGCAATTTTCAAGGAAAGAAGTTTTGGGACAAGACCAGTTAATTTGAGAAGTGGAAATCCCCCCTAGGTCTTCCATTAAATTCTCTTCCAAACACTATATGGCCTTCCATAATTATTGGTTTTAGAATTTTTAATGTTAGAGGACATTAAGGAAAATATGTGTGCAGCATTAGATTTGGTTTTAGGGTCGAATAAGTATCGCAATGAACAACAACTTCTAGAGTCTATAATTTGTGGTGAAAATGGTGGACAAGGAGTCTCGAAAATTCATATACATCTCATAACATGGATAAATATATCAACAAACTATGATATAAAATAGGTACAACATCATTCCAAAATCACTATGCAAATGCTATGGGGAAAATGACTTGAATCTCTTTCTTGATTGGAAATATCACTTGAAATACATGGTTTTTCGAGCCGTGGCTCTCATGACATGATTATTACAGATATATGCAGAAACTAATTCTAAATAACAATCCTCCACTAACTATATCCAACAAGAAGTGCGCCCTTGCACATTTACATGACATTGAGAGAAAGATAGTAGAATAGGCATAGAGAAGAATGAGAGAAGATGAAATCGAACTTAGTTGGGGTTTGAACCTGCATACAAAAATATCCATGAATCTGTGTTGATAGGTATGAATGGCCTCTCCATCAACCAAATTGGATGGGAATCTTGCACCCTCAAAATTGGTTCTAAGCCAGGGAGGATGAGCATCCACCATGCAAAGAAAAGCTTGAAGCTCTCCAAAATTGCAAAGATGCAAATGAAAAAATGACCAAAAGATGATCCATTTCGACTTGGTCTCCTTCTAATAACTTTAGTTGACTCATTTACCTCCTTAGAACTCAAATTATCTCCTAATTACTCATGAAATTCGAATTAGTGGGAGTTATGACCCTTCATTGGCCCCACATGACACTTGGCTCATCTTTTGTCTCCAAATCCTCCATGAATTCGGCTTGGGGAATCTTTTGGATGCTTTGGAGATGTGTAACTCCTATCATGCGGCCTCTTGGCCTATTTTTAGCTCTTACATTGTCATAGATGTCATAAAATTTGTCATAAGTGTCATAGGTGTCATAGAATCCATCATAAGTGTCATAATGCTTGTCATAGTTGTCATAGAATCTGTCATTGCCTATTTTTAGTCCTATGACTCTTCCTCTTCCTTCATGAATGTTACCTCTTCCCTTACAACTCGAATTTGGGGATGGATCCATGTTTAAAGGAGGAATATTCCTTCATGTGGACCCCACATGTCCACTTATGCGCCCCCAAGTCCAACTAGGACTTAATGCCACTTCATTTTGGAGCATTTAACAATTATTCCATAATTTATTGGCCTATGTTTCCACCATCAATTTATAATATTGAATTTTCATGAGAAACTATAGACCTTGGGGTTAAATGTCAATATTTTAGGTCTTCCACATAACCCTTAGGAATTGGGTAGGCCAAATTAATTATTTATCCGAAAATCATTTAATTGGGGACATGACAGTAATTCACAGATTATATCCATTCCCCAGTTTTTCCACATTTTATGTTTGCATTTACGTTTGATATATATTCGACACTTATAAAATTGGAAACCCTCCCAAAGAATTCGTGGGAAAATTTGAGATATGGGGTTCAAATATAAATCAATTTGGCATTTATATTGATTTCTAAGGGAAAATGAACATATACAGCAATGAAATCAACCACTCAAACTATGAATTTGACCCCATAAAATTTAGGGTTTGGTACTCAAAGACTTGGGAGGAATTTCCTCTTCTCAGAGTTGCTCTGCTCGGCCTCCCTCCTCCCCTACACAACCACAATCCAACTTTTCTCACAGCTCACATATCACCGAACTCAATGGGTGGACAAAATACTTGGCCAAAATATTCTTCCCACAACTCACTGATTTCAATGGGTGCACGGAATCCCTTGCCAGAATCCTCTGCTCACAGCTCACCGAAGTCAATGGGTGCATGGGCGTGAGGCCGAAGATGCACAACCACAATCCAAATTTGATCACAGATCGCAGCTCAGTGAAATCAATGGTTTCACATAATCCCCATAGTGCTATGCTCATATCTCACATAACTCAAGGTTTCACGCGGTAGAGGAAGATGGATGGCCACAATCCAAACTTGATCACAATTCACAGCTCAACGGAATCAATGGTTGCACAGAAGCCCTAGAATACTCTTCTCACAGCTCCCAGAACTCAAAGGGTGCACGCGCGAGAGGCTAAGGATTACCATGAAACATGTTTGGCGCGGGAGGTAGAAAGGTGAGGTTATGTTCGTTGGTAATTTTTTTGTATTTTTTTTTGTTTTATGTATTTAATATATATATATATAGGTAGAAAGGTTATAATTGTTGTTTGTTAATTTTTTTGTATTATTATTTTTGTTTGTTTTACATTTTATGTATTTAATATATATATATATATATATATATATATATATAATCATCTATATATATATATTGAAAAACAAAATTTAATTTAATTTAAAAATAAGATTTTAGTTAAAAAATTGATAAAAGATTTTAAATTAAAAATTTAAGGACAATCTTAGTGATGATGACATTGATGAGATCAATGTCGATGATGATGACCATCATCACCATTACCACCATCCTGATCATCATCATCATCGTCATCATCATGATAATCATTGTCATCATCATAACCAACATTGAGAACATGATTTTCATCGTAAGCATCATCATTAATGTCATCGTCGTCATCAATCATCACCATCATCATAAAAACCAGCATCGTCATCATCATCATCATCATCATCATCAACGTCGATGCCATCAATATTCATCGACACAATCATCATAAACAACAACATCGTCATCTTCAGCATCTTCATTATCATCATCATCACCATCATCTGTTGAAATATTGTAACTTCTAAGAAAATTCTATTTGTACTTTATTATTTGGAGATGCTTCGTCGGGACATTATTATATATCCGGAGATGTTTATTCCTCCGTCAGGATGTTGTAACTAGGGTTATTAGACTTCCCTAGTGGGGTCAGCCCTGAGTTAAGTGTTTAGGGGTTATTAGACTCTCCTAGGAGAAGTCGACCCAGTTAGGGTTAAAATTCAAGTAGAGTAGAGTATAAATAGAGGAGGTGTGTTCCTCATATATACTCACTCATTCACTCACTTTTGAAGTGTGCATAGGAGAGAGAGAGATCTACGAAGGAGGAGAAGGATCTCTTGTTTGGGGTTTACATCTTTATATTTGTCGATCATCTATATTGAGGAAGCTTTGCTGGGTTTTCTACCCCATGAGGGTTTCCCAGGATAAATCTGTGTCTATCTTATGATTGTGTTTCTTTTAGTTATCCTTATTATGCTCTTTTTGTGAATATTATGCTAAACTTAACATGGTATCAGAGCTAGCCTGAATAGGACATCTTTCACAAGGTGAAAAATCTCTCTCTTCTTCCTCCGATGGAAAATTAGGGTTTCTGTAAAAGTTGGAATTTTTGGAATCTGATTGCATGGCTGAATACTTCTCCTCAAAAGAAAAATTTTGAGCCCTAGATCGAATTTTTTGAGTGGGTAGAACCCCGGGATAAGTCAAACCCTAGTTTGACTTTTGGACAAGAAATTGCAGAAAAGTCGAAAACTGTGAACTAGAATTCTACAGCAGGTCCGAATTTCACAGGTCAAGTTTGAAGGGTGAAAAATTGAAGTTTCCAGAAATCAAGTACACCAGTCAACTCGCCTCAGTCAAGCACATCTCCTAGTAAGATCAGTTTTTCATTTTGAGAATTTTCAATTTTTTGTGACCTCCTGGATAAGATGGCCCCAAGCACTAAGCTTGAGGATAAGCTAGAAGGCATAGAGAATTTCTGGGCATAGGCATAGAGAATTTCTGGGCATGGAAATATAGGATTGGTCTCATTCTTGAAGAGAATGACCTTACCCAATACATCAAATATGAATTTGCAAGAACCTGTGGAAGATGAAGCTAAAGAGAAGCACACGAAGGACTTGATTAGGGTAAAGAGAATCATTGTTGATTCTATGAAAAACCACTTGATTCCCCAAATGTCATCCAAGAAGACCTCGAAGGAAATGTATGATGCCCTAGCCAGAATGTATGAAAGGAGGAACATCGAGAGGAAGATGAACTTGAGAGCTCAATTGAAGAGCACCAAGATGAGTCAAGGAGAATCTATTCAAGATTACTTCACAAGGGTCTCCTAGTTCAAGGAACAACTACAAGCCATTGGATACACTCTTGATGAAGATGAATTAGTCATGACTGCTCTCAATGGTATCTCTAGACCTTGGGATTCATTCATCCAAACCATGTGTTCCAGAAAAGAAATCATGAAGTTTGATATTGTATGGAGGATTGCATCCAAGAAGAGGCTAGGGTAGCCAATAGAGAAGCCTTACTCAAAGAAGATAATCAAGCATTAGCCACCCATACCAAAAGAACAAGGATTCAACCCAACTTCAAGAAGGAAATTCATAAGGAGTCTCAACCTCCACAAAGGTTTCAAAAGGAAAGAGGAACCAATCCAGGAAGATATCACTCTTCATACCAATGTTACAATTGTCACAAAATAGGACACATTGCTAGATATTTTCCTTCAAAGAAGAAGAAGGGTTTCAACCACATAAGACATCAAGCACATCTAACAGAATATGATAGTGAAGAAGAAGAGGAGGAAAGACCCCAAAAGAAAAGAGCTAAGGTAGAAGAAGAAGACGCAGAAGAGTATGTTCTATCCTCTACACTCTCTGGGTCCGTAACACCTGGAGAAGATACATGGATTATTGATAGTGGTGCTTCAAAGAACATGACAGGAAAAAATAAAACTCTTTCAAGACTTGAAGAGAAGACCTCTCCACAGAAGGTATCATTAGGAGATGACTATCGATATTCCATCAAGGGAATTGGTGAAGCAAGCTACAAGCTTGATTCTGGAACCCCCATGAATATGAAGGAATTCTTATATGTACCAGGTTTGAAGAAGAACTTACTTTCTATCTCAGCATTAGATAAGAAAGGTTATAGGGTTGCATTCATAGATGGACAAGTACTCATGTGGCCCAAAGGAAAATCAATTGAGGATACAGTTGTTATTGGCGAAGAGGAAGGAGGATATATAAACTCAAGGGACATTCAGAAGCAGCCCTTATTCATGAAGCCACTATCCCAAGTGAGCTATGGCATAGAAGGATTGCTCACATAAACTACAAAGCACTACCCTATGTGCGCAAAGTAGTAACAGGATTACCATATTTGAAGGTTGATCATGAAGGCACTTGCAAAGGATGTGCAAAAGGAAAGAATATCAAGAATCCATTTCCAAAGAGTGAAACAAAGACTAAAAGTACTTTGGAATTGATCCATTCAGATGTATGTGGTCCAATGCCCTCAACATCTTTGAGTGGATACGAATACTTCCTTACATTTATTGATGACTATTCAAGAAAGACTTGGATATATTTCCTAAAAGGAAAAGATGAAGTATTTGGAAAATTCAAGGAATTCAAAGCCTTGATAGAAAATCATTCAGAAAAGAAAATCAAGACACTCAGGACAGATAATGGTGGAGAATATACTTCAAAGGATTTTGAAGTCTTTTGTAAAGAAGCTGGAATCAAGAGGGAACTAACCACTCCCTACAATCCTCAAGAAAATGGTGTTGAAGAAAGAAAGAATAGAACCATTATGGAAGTAGTGAAGACAATGATACATGATCAAGATCTTCCTATGCGTCTATGGGCTGAAGCACCAAGGACGATAGTCTATGTCCAAAATAGATTGTCTCATAGTGCCCTTGGATTCAAGACTCCAGAAGAAATGTTCACAGGGAAGAAGCATGAGGTAAGGCACCTCAAGATATTCGGGTGCCCTATATATGTTGACATACCAAAAGAGAAGAGAACTAAGCTGGACCCTTCTAGAAACAAGGGAATATTTGTTAGGTATTGTGAAGCATCCAAAGCATTCAGAATATACATCCCAAGATTGCATCACATGGAAATTAGTAGATATGTAACATTTGATGAAGAAGCTGCTCTGAAAAGATCTAGAAAGAGCCAGTGTGAAGAAGAATATGAAGAAGATATACCTCTTAGAAATACATAAGTTGTTTCCTTTCCTGAAGAGGAAACACCAGAAGACCATGATATGATAGAACCTCAAGAACCCCCACCTATGAACATATCATGGAAGAGAAAGCCAGCATGGGAAAGAGAAATTATACAAGAAGCAGATATATATGGATCTCCAGAAGGATCCACTAGAGCAAGCAAGAAACCAAATCCATTCTACAGTTATGTGGCTCTGCTGTGTGATGTTGTAGATCAAGAACCTACCAATTATGAAGAAGCAGTTCATAAGAAAGAATGGGTAGAAGCAATGACGGAGGAGTACCAATCAATAATGAAGAATGATGTTTGGGATGTAGTTCCCAAACCAAAAGACACAAGTGTGGTATCCTCCAAATGTATATACAATATAAAGCATGCTGCGGATGGTAGCATTGAAAAGTAGAAGGCAAGTTTTGTGGCCAGAGGATTCTCTCAGAAAGAGGGAATTGACTATGAAGAAACATTTGCACTAGTTGCAAGGTACACTTCCATTAGAACCATCATGGCACTTGCATCCATGATGAAGTGGAGATTGCACCAAATGGATCTAAAGACAACTCTCCTGAACGGTGTAATTGAGGAATAAGTGTACATAGAACAACCACAAGGATTTGAGGTTGAATATATAAGAACTCACGTATGCAAGTTGAAGAAAGCTCTATATGGATTGAAACAAGCTCCTAGAGCTTGGTATGGGAGAATTGATAACTTCTTGACAAGATTGGGATTTACCAAAAGTAAAGCTGATCCTAACCTTTACCTTAAGGTTATGGATGATGAGCCTGCCATACTATTATTGTATGTGGATGATCTCTTTCTAACAAGGAATGAGAAACATACCATGGAAAGCAAGAAGAAGCTAGCTACAGAGTTTGAGATGAAAGATCCTAGATTGATGCATTACTTACTAGGTCTAGAATTATGGCAAGGCCCATAAGGAATATTTCTCAACCAGGGAAAGTATGTTGTGGAAATCTTGAAAATATTTGATACAATGGAATGTAAAGCCATGGCCACTCCCATGGATTCCAACTTGAAGTTGTTAGCTGATGAATCGTTAGAATTAATGGATGTAGATTAGTACAGACAGATTATTGGGTCATTGATGTATATAACGAATACCAGGCCAGATATATGCTTTGTTGTGAACACCTTGAGTCAGTATCTAGTTGATCCTAGACGTGTTCACCTGATAGCTGCAAAGCATGTGATGAGGTACCTAAAAGGTATGACAAACTTTGGTCTATATTATCTTGGAGATCATGACTTCAGATTGTATGGTTATACAGATTTAGATTGGGCTGGAAGTGTCTCAGACAGAAATAGCACATTGGGTGGATGTTATTGTTTGGGATATGCTATGATCTCGTGGTTTAGCAGGACGGAGTCCAGTGTGTCTCTCAGCACAACTAAAGCGGAATATATAGAAACTTGCTTTGCTAGTTGTGAAGCCATATGGCTTCGAAAGTTGTTATTAGGACTATTTGACTTAGAGATGGACTGCACTGTGATTTTGTGTGACAACCAGAGTTGTATCAAGATGATGGAGAATCCAATGTTCCATGATAAGTCAAAGCACATAGAGATCCGATATTTCTATATACGGGATATGGTGCAGAAAGGAGATATAAAGCTCGAGTATGTGAGCTTTGATGAACAAGTTGTTGATGTATTGACCAAACCTATGTCTCAAGTAAAGTTTGAGTATTTCCAAAACAATATTGGTGTAGTTCAGAAGGACCCTCCTCAAAAGGGGGAGTGATATGGTCGTTGATGATATTTGGATCGACGATGAGGTCAATGATGAGGATACTTGTATTGATTATGAGGTTACCTATTCCGATGATGAGGTCGATGATGAGGATATCTGTTCCGATGATGAGGTCTATGATATTGACAATGAGGTCGATGAGTGGTCCTTAGACTTGGTCTAAGTTGATGAGTGGATTGTATCATCCATGGAAACATGTCCTAAAGGAATTCGTAGACACTTGTCTTCGATAAATATGGTTGTAAATCCTAGATTTGATCTAGGTTAGATCCAGTATGAAAAAGGATTGGATCTGTGGTTGTAAATCCTAGATTTGATCTAGGTCACATCCAATATGAAAAAGGACTGGCTCTGTGGTTTTAAATCCTAGATTTGATCTAGGTCACATCTAGTATGAAAAAGGACTGACTCTGTGGTTGTAAATCCTAGATTTGATCTAGGTCACATCCAGTATGAAAAAGGACTGGCTCTGTGGTTGTAAATCCTAGATTTGATCTAGGTCACATCCAGTATGAAAAAGGACTAGCTCTATGGTTGTAAATCCTAGATTTGATCTAGGTTACATCGAGTATGAAAAAGTACTGGCTCTGTGGTTGTAAATCCTAGATTTGATCTAGGTCACATCAAGTATGAAAAAGGACTGGCTCTGTGGTTGTAAGTCCTAGATTTGATCTAGGTCACATAGAATATGAAAAAAGACTGGCTCTGTGGTTGTAAATCCTATATTTGATCTAGGTCACATCTAGTATGAAAAAAGACTAGCTCTGTGGTGGTAAATCCTAGATTTGATCTAGGTCACATCCAGTATGAAAAAGGACTGGCACTCTGGTTGGGATTGCATCGTCCCTAGACATGACATGGTGTCTTAAATTGATAGGGATTGATCATCTTGTAAGTGGATCAATATTGCATCATCCTTGGTGTTATGTCCTAAAGTGATAGGGATTGATCATCCCGTAAGTGGATCAGGATTGTATCATGCTTGGAATTATGTCCTAAAGTGAGAGGGATTGATCATCCCGTAATTGGATCATGTGTATTGCAGATGATGATGTTGTTGATCGAGAGATCTAGATGATGTTGTTGATTGGAAGATCCAAATGATGATGTTTTTGATCGAGAGATCCAGATGATGATGTTGATCGGAAGATCTAGATGATGATCTTGTTGATCGGAAGATCCAGATGATGTTGTTGTAGTTGATCGAGTGCTGCAGAAGATGAAGACTCAGTACTGAAGATGTTGATGTTCCAGTATTGAAGATCTTGAAAATGTTCCAGTAGATGTTTGAGTTACTGATGATGATTGAAGAAAGATTCCAATGATTTATAGATGTATCATGTATCATGTTGTTGATGACTCCTTGCTCCTGCAGATGCTGTTATAATATCCTTCTCATTAAGGAGGAGTGTTGAAATATTGTAACTTCTAAGAATATTCTATTTGTACTTTATTATCCGAAGATGTTTCATTCCTCCGTTGGGACATTATTATATATCCAGAGATGTTTATTCCTCCGTTTGGATGTTGTAACTAGGGTTATTAGACTTCCCTAGTGGGGTCGGCCTCGAGTTAAGTGCTTAGGGGTTATTAGACTCTCCTAGGAGAAGTCGAACCAGTTAGGGTTAAAATTCAAGTAGAGTAGAGTATAAATAGAGGAGGTTTGTTCCTCATATATACTCACTCATGCACTCAATTGTGAAGTGCGCATGGGAGAGAGAGAGTTCTACGAAGGAGGAGAAGGAGCTCTTGTTTGGGGTTTAGATCTTTGTATTTGTTGGTAATCTATATTGAGGAAGCTCTGCTAGGTTTTATACCCCATGAGGGTTTCCCAAGATAAATCTGTGTCTATCTTGTGATTGTGTTTCTTTCAGTGATCCTTATTATGCTCTTGTTGTGAATATTATGCTAAATGTAACACCATTGTCATCATCACCATCATCGTCATCATCATATTCATCTTCATTATCGTCATCATCATCATCATCATCATCATCATCATCATCGCCATCCCCATGTTGGCTTCAACTGACCCAAAGGTTTCCAATTAGACCTAGGTTTTTTGCGGTTCTCCCTTTTGACCAACAAAACCCCTTCGAACCGACCCTTTCGGCAACAACCTGCGAGCAGGTTGAGGTCTCACCCGAGGTGTATCTTATGGGGTACTGTGGAATCAGGCTTCCACAGTAGATGATGAGTTGTTTACATGAACAAGTTGCGCAATGCAAAACAAAGGGGGTGCACTGCGGTGCAAAGTGATGCGGTACGCAGCAGGATCTATGCTGCGAGTAAAGACCGCACAGTGATGGAAACACCGTGGACAACACTAACGACTTTTTACTGCTGCGAGCCTTCTACTGAACTGCGAACACTGTAACTTTACTCTACCAGGAATATCTTGAAAACGTTAAGGTACTGATCTGAATATCACTCGTCCATTCATTCAGGAACTTACTGATTATCTTTCTAGCATTCATTCAATGACTTAGATTATCAAAATGTGAGCCGAAACAATAGATGCAAAACACTGTACTGCGTACCTTTACTGTGTCTAAGAAACTGTTAAACTAATTGACTGATTCACTATCTTTAAACATGAGCAAAATGTTTACCATTCATCCATTCACTTGGAACTTCACATATCATTCCCCAAACCTCTTCTGATGGCAAATGCATATCAAAGTCCTCTCACTATGGCATGCAAGGAAACATTTAAACATTCATTCTACAAAAAATACAAGCAGTCATTCGTTCATAAGATAAAATCACATGACACAGGATTTAATGTGGTTCACTTCCCCGGATCGAAGCTACGTCCACAAGAACGGTTGGTAATATATTTCTTTCAAAAGGGATGGGGCAACCGTTCTTAGTCTGTGCTCTCAGCTGCAGACTCTCCTTCCTCTCAAGTAGGCCTCTGCGCTCACAGCTGCAGAGCCTTTACAATGTTCTCAGCTTAGAGAGTTTTTACAATACAAAATGTCATACACAAATAGTCTCTAACCACTAGCTATCTAGCCCCATCCCATAAAAAAATTGTCTTCTTAAATAGATCATGCCCGAAGGTCATGTCTGTACAATGCTGAAGACCTAAAACCCACAAACCCTAAGGGTTCCCAAAATTGCACTGGTTTCCCAAATAGGCTTGCTGGCTCCTGGTAGCGTCTGCTTGATTGTAGCAGATCTCCACATCCTCATCCTATCACTATCGGCCTTCCTATCGCACGCGCGCCAACAGGCTTCTTCTGGCGAGCCATTTATTTCTAACGGTTTCGCCCACCAAGCGTTCCAAACGTCGCTTTCCTTAACATCCTTGCGCATGGCTGCCTTCCTGATTTTCTCATGCCCGCCGCTTGGCAATCCTAGAGTATCTTTCCAAAAATGGTTGCTACCAGTCTGATCGGTACCTACACCTGATCCTTGCCCAGCACTCCGCTTTGCTAGCTCCACATGTCCTGTCTACTTCGCAGCACTGCTTCCTCGCAACACTGGTCTTCGCGATGCTCCCAAAATTCAGATGTTGCGCACAGCTTTGCAGCCTGATAAAAAATTGGATGCTGTGCACAACTTCGCAGGATCTTCAACACTTAGACAAAATTATATTTCTAAGCTGCGCTCAGCTCATCTTTCCCTGCTTATCACAAAAAGGTGTTTCCAAAATTTTGTCTCAACCTGGGCCCAACATGCCCCTGACACTTACATGTGGCTCATCCCCAAGCCACTTGCTGCTTTAGTTTTCTCACTCTGCTCCGCGACCGGTGGAACTAGTTTGGTCGCGAACTCATTATATACACCGAACAACTGCTCCACTGCTTCTTTGGTATCCTGCTCAAGTTGATGAACTGTTTCAAGTAGCGCTGGAGTTATCTCTTCTCCAATCTGTCCTTGTACCTGCTCCTGGTTGTCACACAGTTCCTTTATCTTGTCTTCTATCTGCTGCGACACTGCTGTAGCATCTTCCAGGAGTTGCTATGACTTATTATCCATCTCAGTCTCCTTCTCTCTTAATGCTTGGACTTTCTTCTTCAAGCCTGATACTTCCTTATACCTGGCTAGCCTCTCCCTTGGTGGTAGAGCCTTGAGCTCTGCGTCCAATTTTTCCAGCGCGGTCTGTTTTTCTTTTACCGCGGTCTTCACCTACTGCAGCCCTTGATCCTCCTCAAGGGAAGTGAATGCCTTGGAAACTTGTTCCAACAGATCTTGGCACTGATCCATGCCACTCGTTATGTTCTATGCGGCGGTATTGACGGCTTGCTCTCTCAACTGCTGCTCAGTTAATGGCACTTGTATGTTCATTTTTGCCTTCAACGAGGCAATATCGGCCTCATAAAAATTTTATTTATCTTGCATCTCCGACTTCAAGGATCTCACCTTATCTCCGATCCTCAGAACTATGTCCGCAGGATCATCCTGGAGTTCTATACCTTCAATATACTGTGCAACATTGGATATGGTAGTCTCCAAATTTTGTCGACCGTCCAGTTCGTTCCGTAGCTTCATTTCTGCGTGCAGCTGAATTTGCCTGTTTGCTGCTTGCAGCTCTGCTTGTGACTTCATCGCTTCAACCGTTTGTTCATGCATCTCCTCAATGATCTGCGTGTGGATGAAGTGCAAGCCTGGTAAGGGGATTTTTTCCAAGTCGAGCTCTACCCGCTCGACTCCCTTTGTGTCTAACACGACTTGTTCTACCATTGGCAATGCAATTTCCAATGGGTCCACATGGACAATCCTGGTCTTCGGCGGCAGCGTTATGGCTATTTGCAGCGGCGTTTACCGCGAGGTTCCTGCCGACCTCCCTTCATCTCCTACTTCTCGCGGTAAGGTTATGCTCTTCTGGACATCGTCCATTTTCTTCATAAGGCCTTGCATTGCGAGCCTCGTCCTCTGCAGGTCATCCTGGATGACCTTATCCTTTTTATCTTTATCCGCCATGAGCTCCTTCATCTGTTCTGAGACTGTTTCTGCTATCATCTCGTAGTCATCTTCATTCAGGACTGCGTCAGTTTGAGCCTTCGTGGCCTTCACCTTCTTCCGCGCCTTTGTATTTTATGAAATTTCAGGCTCTTTCCGCTTTCCTATTTCTTCAACAATCGGGCATGTTGGTGGGATTGGCTCGTCTTCTTCTAAGTCTGTCTCAACATCCATGATTTCAACACGGAACTCGGCTGGCCAGTCTTTCATGAAGGCTTCAATGTCATCCTCATACATATGATAGTTACCTGGGAACCTTTCTGGATTCTTCATTTTTTCATTGGGTGCAATGAAAATACATCGCATGTCTGCACTGAAATCAAGCACGCGAATGTACTTTGACGTTACCTTCTTCGTGATGCGAGGCTTATGGGTAATCGCATCGTGCAGCTGAGTGTAATATTGATAGAAAACCTCAGCTGTCGCTCTGCGTTGATATTTTCCTAGAGTTTGGCATACTGGAATCCTCTGGGATCATTGGTTTCTATATTGACTCCCATGTAGTCCCTTGGCTCCTTCTATCCGGAAAAGGCGATGAGGATGATTAACCATGTGAAGTGGAACTGTCCACCATTTACCTGCGTATCATTGAGTTCATCCAAGAACTCATTCAAAATATATTGACACCAATTGAACTCGGTGCCTTCAGCCACTGCGGCACCAAGTAATACTGTGCCCGCAGGAACCTCCGGAGGCCTAGCCGTTCTGAGGACTTTTCCTGCGAGTAGCTGCGTGACAAATTTTGTCGTTTTGTCCTCAATTTATTCTATGGGAAAACCCCTTTTCCCCTTTACCAAAGCATGGCTTTTCTTCATTTTCTCAACAGCCTCTTTTTCCTTGCTCTTCCCTTGGAAGAACTGCTTGGGATCCTTGCCGCACTTGCTGAGACCTGTTATGCGGTGGATCAAGGCAATTTTGACATCAATATTTTTGTCTAGCCATAGGTATCCTTGGTGAATTTGCACCATCAGCATGCGAACCACGGCATTAAATTCCGGTGAGCGATCAAAATGTGGCAATCGGAGGAGATTCAACAATCCTAACTGAACTACTTGTGTTAGCCAACTTTCAGCAACCAAGTTAAATGAGCCCTTGGCATCTTTCTTCCAGCACATGTACTGGTAAGGCTAGAACTGTGGGTACTTAGGAGCGTGGGGCTCTTCCTTTTGTATGCCTAAGAGGTCGAAATCTTTCCACTTATAGTCCGGAATTTTTCCAAGAAGGTTCTTGGAAATGTCTACATGCTTGGAGATCGGCGATAGTGGGATTTCATATTTGGCATTCTTGACCAATTTAAAGACTGGGTTGTCCAACGTCCATGGTGATATATATTCGGGTGTCAACTTCAGGGGTTCCTTCTGAAAAACCAGTGAACTTTGCGCCATCTGGCCTAGCTTTAGAATCTTGCTTCGTGGTGTTGTTACGTATTTTCCTTTATCTTTCCCTTTGTCTTGCATGATTGGAGTATGGTGAGGTGATCTCCTGACTGCTTGATCTGGCTCGAGTACAAGATTCTTGGCAGGTTTTTTCATTAACTTTGCAATCCCCCTGTGCTGAAAGACTCCAAGTGCTTCTTCAAGTGTAAGCTCTTCTTCTCTATAGGAAGGTTCGGACATTCATTGGTTAGCTAATTGGCTGTGATAATCAAAGGATAGAGGGATATTAGCTCAGGGAATGATCGCAAGAAAATTCTAAGTGCTGAGTAACACCCGCGAGTCCTGTAGCGGTGTTATTTATAGGCGCAGCTAGGTCCTCCCCGCGTCTCCCAACGGATATATGAGCATTTAATGAGTTGTCCATTGGAGAATTTGAACAAGTCCTTCCATCTCTTCCGTCATCATTGGGATCAGAACGACTATCTTTCCTTTAAATGCTTGAGCAGTTCGTTGCAATGGTCATATAACGGCTATTTTCTTCCAACGGCTGTGTAACGACTATTTTTCTGAGTGCTGCGCCGAGCTGCACGGCAATCCATCTGAGATCCTGCGCAGTTACTTCGCAGTGTGAAAATTTTTCAACTGCGCGGTTCTTCTTTTTTTTTCTTACTTTTTTTTTTTCCCCTTTCCGCGCAGCTTCAACAGTGTTGCACGGTACACACATTGTTCTACTTAACATTCATGTACAGACTTCTTTACATTTCCAGTGTCCCGTTTCAACTATTCTTAACACTCGGAACTCTCTATCTCTTCTTATCATTCAGGATGCTGCGAAGCAGGGATGTCATAATACAGCTTTAACCTGCTTCCATTTATCAAAGTGGGTAAAGTATCGCCAGCTAAATTGGCTAACTGGACTGCACCAGTGTTAGTAATATGTATTATAGTATATGGACCAAGCCAATGCATCTTAAATTTACCAGGAAATTTCATGAATTTGCTAGCATACAAGAGGACTAGGTCACCTACCTGAAAACACTTGTTCTTTATATGGAAATCATGCCATGCTTTCTTGTGGTCCTTTTGAGCTTGCTGGTGGAAGCCGACGATGAAGCGATATTCCTCCAAGCCCAGTAAGTGTAGCAATCTTTCTTCTAGAGCTTCGCAATCTACCATCCTTGTAAACGCAACGATCCTCAAACTAGGGACAATATATTCCATAGGCATTATAGCCTCTTTCCCATAAGCCAACCGAAAGGGTTCCTGTCCTGTCAATTTCTTGCATGTGGTCTTGTATGCCCATAACACAGATGAGACGCGCAGGTCCCAATCGTCTCTATTTACATTGCAAATCTTTGTCAGTGCGTTCTCCATAATTTTATTGAAAGCCTCAACAATTCCATTTGCCTATGGATGATATGGAGTACTGCGCTAATGACGAATCTGGAATTCTTCTGCAAGTGCCTCAATAGTTTTGTTCAAAAAATGAGTACCTTGGTCACTCATCAAAATCTTCGAGCAGCCAAATCTTGTCAGTATTTCTTCAAAAATAAACTGCGCTGCAGTCCTTAACTGGTTTTGCTTCCTCCCACCTGGTGAGGTAATCAGTAGCAGTGATAATATACCTTGCACCTATACTTTTTCCTGGTGGGTTGATAGGACCCACAAAATCAATTGCCCATTTTTTGAATGGCTGCAGTGTCAACTGTGGATTCAATGGCATCTCATCTCGGCGTGATGGTTTTCCTGTCCACTGGCAGACATCACAGTTCCTGCAATGTTCTTTGGAATCTTTGTGGATGGTGGGCCACCATAGCCCTGCACGCAATATCTTTTGCGCAGTGGCCCTTCTTGCATAGTGACCTCCCACGACCCCTGAATGCGCGTCTGCTAGAATAACTGGTTTCTCATGATCGAGTATGCACCTGCGTAGGAATTCGTTCGGTCCAAGTTTGTATAACTGACCTACAATTATAGTGAAGTCTGTGGTGCGCACCACTAACTGCTTTTTCTACTGGACAGAGAATTCCTGTGGTGCTAGCCCTATTGTTAGAAAACTAATGATATCCTTATAATAATCATCGGCAACCTGTATGGAAAACAGCTGCACATCAGGCAGAATAACTTTGATGTTCGTCGGCTCCTCTCCTGACTCAATCCTTGATAGATGATCAGGTCCCAAATTCAGTCTACTTGGCTTGACAATAATCTCAAAGTCATATTCCTGGAATAGCAATAGCCATCTGTATATGCGTCCCCCTAACACTGGCTTATTGACCAGGTATTTCAAAGCAGAATGGTCAGTGAACACAAGGAAGTGCGATCCCAGCAAGTAGTGTCTGAATTTTTGTAGGGCATATACCATCGCAAGGCCTTCCCTCTCAGTGGTAGTATAGTTCTTCTCTGTTGTTGATAGTTTCATGCTAGAAAATGCAATAGGGTGGTCAATACCTCCCTCTCCTGGCTGAGCTAATACAATTCCCAGGGAAATGCATGATGCATCAACATGGACATGGAATGGCTTCGTCCAGTCTGGAAAGACTAGAATCGACGCAATCACCATCTTTTCTTTCAATGTGTCAAAACCATGTTCGCATTCTGTGTTCCAAATGAACGGTGTGTCCTTCTTAAGTAGCTTCTCCATTGCTGCGGTTATCTGTGTATAACCCTTTGTAAATTTTCTGTAGTATCCAGTATGACCTAAGGTAGAATGAAAAATCTTGACTGAAGTTTGTGTTGGTAAGTTTGCAATGACTGCAATCTTCACAGGATCCACCATCAATCCTTGCTTACAAACAATATGTCCCAGTAGAATTCCATAAGGGACACAAAAAATGCACTTCTTCAGATTCAAAGAAATCTGATGTTGTCGACACTTCTCAAGCATCATTTGGAGGTTCGCGCAATGATTTTTTAATAGACCAAACATAGTCCAATCGTCAAAATATGCTACTAGAAACTTGTGCATAAAGTCTTTAAATGTTGCGACGACAACTCTGGAAAATATGGCAAGTGCGTTCTTCAGACCAAAAGGCATGATGGTGTACTGGAATGACCCCCATTCTATAGCAAATGTCATCTTATGCCTATCCATAGGATCAATCATGATCTGATGATAGCCAAAGAAACCATCAGTGAAAGAATATGCTTCATTCCCTCCAACGTTATCAAGTACTTCGTCTGTGAACGGAGTAGGAAATGGGTCGTGCATGGAAGCATCATTAAGTTTTCTAAGATCCACACAAATCGTGATCTCACCCTTCATTTTCTTGTCTTGAATGACCATGGGACTAATCCACTCTGATTCCTTGACAGGTTCAATGATTCCTGCTTCCAACGTATCCAGCTCTGCGCTGACTCTTTCTTTGTAGTGCGGATTTAATCTGTACGGTCTCTGCTTCATAGGATTTGCGCCTGGTTCAAATGTATTTTCATGACTCCTAGGTCTCCTAGAATTCCTTTCTTTTCTGTAAATTTTGTTGGAAACAACTCCTGATACTCACGCAGAGTGTTTGCGATCTCTGAAATAGTCTGATCGTCCCAATAGTCTCCTATTGTTGCGAACTTCAGCTCTTTGTCTGTGCCAATGTTCACCTTCTGTGTCTTTACTGGTCCAGTCATATCTGGGATTTCCAACGGCGGTCCTTCTACATCGTGCGCACCTTCTGATTCTGGTATGTCTATGTTGCGCGGGTCCTCCTCGTCGTCTTTATTTGTATCATTGGTATCTTTATCTAAGTTGTAACACTCGATAAAATGCTCTTCATGTTCCTTTCATTCTGACTGTAAGTGCGCAGGAACGTAATCTATCCCAAAAAATTCCTGTAATGTCATGTTTTTATGAGGATAGTTGTCCTGGAATATGTGTTAACACCCAAAAAGTGTTCACTACCTCATCTACCCCATTACATGGCTCATTTGTCCATTTTCCTACCATATTTCCCTTAAAAACCCTAAAAACCCCACTAAAAAGCCTCCAAAAGGCCTAAAATGCCTCCAAAAGGCCACAAAACCATCAAAAAAGCCTCAAAAAGGCTAAAAAAACCCATTTTTCCTCCAAAAATATCCAAAATTTCTCTAAAATAGCAAAAATCCCCTAAAAAGGGAATAAAAAATATAAAATAATGAGGAAAAGGAGGAAAAAACCCTATACAGCTGCTCTAAACCATATGGTTCCTAAAACCATGGGCCAGCACTTCACCACCAAAAAACTATAAATAGGTGATGGAGATCCCTCATTTCATATCCACAATCAAGTATACCCTTACTCTGCCAAAATCTCTCTTGAAACACTAGCTCATCCTTGAGCTACTTTCACCTTGAGAGCCCCTTTTTGGCCCATTCCCACCATTGGAGAAAGAGAAGGAGCAAGTTGGAGCTTGGAGCAACCCTCTTGGACATTGCAAGAGCTTCACCAACCTTCACATTGGAGGTAAAATTAATACAAAAAACCATTATTTACATCTTATTATTTATGTTTCATGCACATGTTTTAGAGTAATTTACATTTCTATTTTAGCATTTTTATTTCCATTTACTGAACTGCTACTAAGGAGTCCATTCTCCTTAGTAGGTGCTCATTTGCACAAGCTAGGGGTAAAACCCTAGCTACAGTTTTGGCGACTCCACTAGATTTGAATTTCTGGTTACAATTTTAAATCTTTTTTTTGTTCAGCTGTCCCTTTCGGTCGCCGTATACCGCGTTTTTTCCCCCCACAGTCGCGTTCCGACCGCGTCTTTCAGGCACTTACCTGCGACCCAACCGCGGCTCTCAGACTGTTTCCAGTGACCTGCCGGCCGCTTTCAGTCTGTTACCTGCGATTCGTCCGCGGCTATTAACCTGTTTGGGACGGTCTGACTGCGGCTATTAGCCTCTTTTCTGCGTCCCGCCTGCGGCTTTCGGCCAGTTTTCCGCAACCCGCCGGCGCCTTTCGACGTTTTTCCTGCGGCTTTCGGCCAGTTTTCCGCAACCTGCCGACGCCTTTCGGCGTTTTTCCTGCGTCCCGACTGCGTTTTTCAGCCCAGAACCCACAACCCACCTACAACTGTTGATCTATTTTCCGCGGTCCGACCGCCCAGATTTGCCAAAAACCCGCGGTCTAATTTCTTCAAATTTTTCCTGTTTTGAACCCAACCCCTTTGCTGCACTATTTTCTGCCCTAGTACAGCCATCTATCCTACTTGCAGCCACCCTTCCTTACAGCCTTTTCTACATTTTTATTTCTGTTTCATTTACAGAATCATTTTTACATTTTCAACACTTTACATTGGAAAAAGAAAATTGTGCATTTTAAAAGTTCATTTCTGTACTGTTATTGCTAGATAGAAAGTTTCCCTCCCTGGTGGCACTTTCTACTTGGGTTCATCATCACCTCACGAGCACACACTCTGTCACATAATTCAAGTGAGCCTTAAAAACTACTTAACTCAACCAATATTCGAACCCCACTTGGGGAACACAAAAGAATCTTTGTAGTTAGGTAGGATCGGGGGGATAGGCTTCCAATAACACCCCTCGGTTACTTACACTTGAGACATAGATGTTGTCCAATTAGGGAACCAAAATCCCCTAGTACTTTTTGGCACGGTCACAACCAGTTTACCAGAGGGCTTCTCCCCTAGGAGGGTTGAAGTCGCGAGACTGGTTCCAGAGGCCTGAGTGGAATACCGCACTCCATTCAGTAACCGAAGGGCTCCCTTTCGCAATTCTCGGGATATCCCTGTATAGGGGTATTGCTGTAAAAGGACCAAACGGCAGATTCACCTTTCTGGATGTGTCATGAATGGGGTATCTTAGTTTCCATTCTTCTAGGATTGACTACCCGGTGTCCCTCCCGGTAGGGGGACATCTTAGCCACTTGGCTTTCCTATTCATATTGTCTGACTTGGATTTCATCACCTTGCAGAGGATATGTCTAGTTGAGTCAGAATACTTTTAGTTAGGTGTTTGCATGCTCCCTTACCTCCTTTTGGTCTAGTGAGTTCACCATTTTTTATTTTTAGGAAACCTGCTGCTTGTTGGTATTCTGACCATTTTGTTGGTACTCCACTTATTGTAGCACAGCTGTTACAGTAGGTGTTTTGATTTGGTTGTTGGCCTGAGTGCCTTGTTTTTGAGCTCTCCTTCTGCACATTCAGTTGCATTAGGATTTTTGAGCTGTTTTATTTTTCACTCACCACAATCCCCAGCGATTTGACACCATCTGTCACCATTGAGTCCCCAAGACATTCTCGGCGCCTCAGGGGTGAGCCCCCACAGCACGGTTCACTTGACACCACCCATCATAGACACAGATCATCATCCCTTGATACCACTTATCATCGATCTCGAGCCTTGTCACTTGACTCCACTCGTCAGCGACATAGGACTCCATCACCAGACATTGACGCACTTACTTTACCTCCGATTCTGAAGAAGAGTCTGAGAACCCCATTTACACTGCCCCTACTAGCCCCATGGTTGGCATGACTTCCACTCCTTTCTTGGTAGGGAGCATTGGTGGCACATCCACCACTACACCAGCTACCACACCCGCTTTGGGTATGCCCTCCATGGGGCCCCCATCTACCGTTCCCCCTCACTGCACCTATTCCCGCAGCTGGAATACCTATCCCCGCTCCATCAGTGGCTCACACTACCCATGGTGGTGCAGGACCATCCTATACCACCTTAGTTCCCCCACTGGGGAGCCACATCCCAAATCCTGCCCCTCCACTTGGGGGCATTGGCCCCAATTTGGTCCAACCCACTACTATGTCACATCCTTCTTCTAGTTTTCCATTCATGGCTAGCCTCAACCTTCCCGACCTAGCCAGATTGACCAACGACCCTATCCGACACGACCCTGCGTGGCCTCACATGCCCACCAAGCTCCCCTCTGACATCCCTAAGTTCGAGGGCAAGGCAGGTGAGGACCCACAAAACCATATCATGTCCTTCCATCTATGGTGTTCCTCCAACTCCATAGTGGATGACTCTATTCGCCTCCGTCTGTTACAGCGCACCTTCACTGGCTCTGCAGCCAAGTGGTATATTGAGCAACCCCACGCTACCCACGCCACCTTTGCTTCCCTTGCCTCGACCTTCCTGCAGTTCTTCCAGTTACCTGTCCGTTATGACGCGGGCATTGAGATCCTCCTGTCTTGCAGACAAAACACGGCTACCCACATCACGGACCACATTCATGAGTGGCGTCGACGCCATAACTTATGCAAGATCAAATTAGACGACCGTATCTTCCTACATTGGTTCCTCAAGTCCCTTCTCCCTGTCATTGCTAAGGATGTGGCATCCGAAAGACCCCAGTTTGAAGAAGAGGCCATCCTTAAGGGCCAGCAGTTCGACCTCATTTACGCCCAGTCGGGTTATCTCTATACCATTATACCTGACGCCCCTCGCGGTGAGTCCTCCCAGCACGATGTGCCGGGGGCATCCCACGCTACAGACGGCATCATTGGTCGTGTTTCTTCGCATCCCCAACCCTTTTCCATAGCACGTCCTACCCCGGGCCCTGACCTTTCGCGGGCTACCTCACAGTCTGGGTCTACCAACTCATATGCTCCTATGACACATCACCATCATTCCCATGGACCCACCTGTCCACCTCAGTGCTTCGGTCATGCGCCCCCTGCTTACAACCCCCCGGTCGCACCTCAGCCCTATTACCACCAGCAGGCTGCACCAACTCCTGCACCTTCCCAAGCCCAACCCACTTATTACCACCAGCAGGCTGCACCAGCTCCTGCGCCTTCCCAAGCCCAACCAGCTTATTACCCGCGACAGGCATCCCCTGCGGCAAACCCACAACCTGCTCCGCAGACATATCAGGAACCTCCTCAAGGTTCTGCACCTGCGCAGCCTCCACCTACCTATCATCCACCGCAGCCTGCTCCAGCACCTGCGCAACCCCAGAACCCACCTGCTGCTCAAGGGCAAGTTTATGCCCAAAACAACCCGCAGCAAAACCAAAACATCCAACGCAACCAGGGCCAACAAAACCGCGGTAAGGGCCATAATCGTGGAAACAACCAGCCTTCGAACCAAGGTGGTCAACTGCCTAATCCCCCCGACAACAATAATGCAGCCCCCGCTAACCAAAACCCTGATCGCCCGCCCAAGCAGGCTAAAAACCCTAATTTGTGAATGAACCATCCTTGTTCTATCTGCGGGGTCTATGGCCACTACACACTTGCTTGCCCACACTTGGAGCGAGCTCGGAAACTTTGGGTTGATGATGCCCATCGCCAAGGGCATGCGGCTCCTCAAGCACCGCCCAACCCCCCACAACCTCAGCAGCCACCTTTGGTGCTGCAAAACCCCTTACCAAACCAAGGCGTAGTAAACACTCAGCCATTGGCCCCCCCTCAAGCCAACGCGCAACCTCAACAACAAATCACTTACGCCGCTCCTGATCAACCCATGTTTGACTCAGGTACCCACCACTTGTTGATGATGTCTTCCGCTGATGTCAACCTTTAGACTCAACGGAACCAATATGGCTCCACCTCTGAAGCCTCTCCCATTGATAAAACCGCCAGCGCTCATCCCACTGATCAGGCGTTGCGTATACCTCCGCCCCCAATAGATGGCACTTCCAAAGCACCTCGCTTCCCACTTCGCCGTATCAACAACAACCCCAATGCGCGCGCTGCGTCAAACTACAACATTGTAGATGACCTAGCCCAATCCCCCGCAGCCATGTCTGCGTTAGAAGTCTTGAAGAACTGCCCTTCCCAGCGCAAGACTTTACTCTCAGCCATTGGGGATATTAACCCGAATGATTCGAATTTGATGGCATTTGATTTGGACCAGTCCGAACCCCGCCTGCCTTCCACCTTAGCATTCCAAGTTTCTGTTTTCGTTCGGAATCTTGTCATCCATCGGTGCATCATCGATGAAGGTGCCTCCACATGCGTTATGTCCACATTCGTATGGCAGAAGTTGGGATCCCCTACCCTTCAGCAGTCCACCACTGCATTACGCGCCTACGACGGTCGTTCGGCTCAGCCCCAAGGTCTCCTAGCCAACGTCCCTGTCCAGTTGGGTGGTAAAACCGTCCTCATTGACATAGAGATCATCAACGCCCAGCTTGATTACAACCTCTTACTCGGTCGCAGCTACATGTATGCTATGCGGGCGGTAGCTTCCTCTATCTTTCGTACCATGATGTTCCCCCATGACGGACGCGTGGTTAAGATCGACCAACTCACTTACTATGATCCCAATGCTCCCGCGGCACCCGAAAATGTTCTCCCCATGGTTGAGCAACCTGTTTCTAGTACAACCACCTCGTTTGTTTCTTCTACGGGGCCCGGAGTTTACTCAGACGCGCCGATGACCTCCACCTTCCAATCCATTCCTCCCCCGTCATCTACGCCCGAAGTGTCTGACTTATGTACCCTGTCCCACGATAACCAAACACCTAACAATCAACCACCCTTGTTGCCTAAACCACCATTGGTACCTAGCCACATTGGTGTTACACCTATCCATACGATCCCCTTCCTAGTCCCTCCATCGGGAGTAGTAAGCGCCCTGGTTATGGCTACCCTTAGCCTCCCTGGGTTAACCTTGGGATTACCCGTCTGGTACCTTTCGCCTCCCGTTCCCCCGCCGACACCAAGCGTCGTCCTCCAACCGGTGCAACCCATGGCTACTACCACTCAGCCACCCCCGGTGTCTCTACCCCTTCGTCCTCCATGAATCCCCTTCCTCCTCCCAAACCCACTGGGGGCAGAGGTCCCCAACCTTACACTGCTGTATCACCTCCCAAGACAGTCAAAAACCCCCCAGTGTTTTGTGCTCCTCCCAAATGCTCATTGTGCGATGAGTTAGTCCATGCGACTCATCAATGTCCACAGTTACCGGCATTACAGGAACACATGCAGATGCTGGTCGACGACCCCAACATCCCGGTTGTCAAACTAGACCCCACCCCCAAGCCTAAAGATAAATCACTGCGTACCAACCACCCCTGTGCCATATGCGGTGTTTACGGGCATTACTCACATCACTGTCCCGATCTCCCCGATTACAGAGCAGCTCTCTATGAGATGAACAATCTAGATCTTGAGACGGCACCAACCACCATTGAAGAGATTCACCCCCCGATCTCACCCCCATCCGGGGAGGTCAACACCATTTACATGATCTCTTCATCTACCATTCCCTCGTCAACCGATTTGACGGCCCAAACTTTCCGTATTGATGAGGATATTCTTGAGGCACTCACTGCCCCGGAGTATCCCTAGGATGACATGCACCATCGTTCATATTTCCTCCCAGATGCATCTTCCTCTAGCACCGCTACCCAATTTGCGGTTGAATCCAAAGACTTCCTTCCTACCAAGGTCGACTAGTTTAAGGACCCTGTTCCTGCTCCGGATGCCTTTGAGGAAGGTAACATGGCCAATATTTCACCCGTCATCCAAATTGATATCGTTGCCCCCGGTAGTACACCTGAACTCATAACTTTAGGAGCCTCCTGCAGTGAGCATGAGATTGAGGAGTACAAAAAAATCTTCCAGGAATTCCGTGATGTCTTTGCCTGGTCCTATACTGAGATGCCCGGTCTCGACCCCGCCATTATAGAGCACCACATTGACACATGGCCTGATGTACCCCCCGTCCGTCAAAAACAGCGTCCCATTCATCCCTCAAAGCTCCCAGCTGTCAAAGCCGAGATTGAGAAACTGCGCAAGGCAGGATTCATTTATCCTATTGCCTATACCACTTGGGTTTCAAACCCCGTTCCCGTTAACAAAAAACAAGGCACCATCAGAGTATGCACTGACTTCCGAGATTTAAACTGTGATTCTCCCAAAGACAACTTCCCCACGCCATTTATTGACCATCTCATCGATGCATGTGCGGGGCATGAAGTCCTCTCTTTCATGGACGATTTTTTCGGATACAACCAGATTCAGATCCGTAAGGAGGATCAGTATAAAACCGCCTTTACTACCCCTTGGGGCACCTTTTCCTATCGCGTCATGCCTTTCGGCCTCAAAAATGCTGGTGCCAGATTCCAGCGGGCCATGACCTATTGTTTTCACGACTTGGTCCATATCCTGCTAGTCTATCTTGATGATCTTACAACTCGTTCCCGGAAACAATCAGACCACCTTAACGACCTTCGGCAAGTTTTTCTGCGTTGTCGCAAATACCAAATCCGCTTGAACCCACACAAGTGTGTCTTTTGCGTTCCGGTAGGCTGATTGTTGGGTTTCATTGTTTCCCAGAAAGGAATTACTGTTGATCCCCTGAAAGTCCAAGCCATCTTAGACCTTCCCTCTCCTCGCATGCTCCGACAGTTCCAAAGTCTGCAGGGGCGTTCCAATTTCCTTCGCCGCTTCGTTCCGGATTACGCCACTACCGTTCATGGTTTCTTGCGCCTGCTCCGTACCCACATACCCTTTGTGTGGGATGAGCAAGCAGAAGCTGCATTCGGAGCCCTCAAGAAATCTCTCACACAAGCCCCCTTGATCTCCCCTCCGGATTTCTCTCAGGACTTCATCCTCTACGTCTCGGCATCCGAGCATGCTGTGTCCGGAGTCTTGGTTCAAGAAGACGCTTCTCACCAGGAGCATGTCATTTACTACGTCAGCCAGACCTTGTCTGGACCACCTCTACGTTACCCATATGAGGAGAGACTCGCCCTAGCTGTGGTCTTCTCCGTCCAAAAATTGCGACACTACATTTTACTTAGTCATACCTCAGTCGTCGCCGACTCTAACCCCATGGTCTATCTCTTAAATCGGCGGCTACTGCAAGGTCGTGTTGCTAAATGGGTCATTATTATCCAGGAATATGACCTTTCTTTCAAAACCCCTAAGAGCACCAAAGCCCTCGCACTTGCTCAGCTCATCACCGATCTCCCTTCCCTTCTCCCGTCCCCGCAAATCTCCAATGAGTTACCCGACAACCATTTGTTCACCATCTCGTCTGATGATCCATGGTACGGTGATATTTTATTATATCTGTGCACGAAGAAGTTCAGACCCAAAGTCACCCATAATGGACGTCGTCGTATCCGTCACCAGGCCTCTCGCTATCTCCTCCTAGGAGATGTCCTTTACCATCGGGGGGTTGACACAATTCTTTGTCGTTGCCTTACACACGAGGAAGCTGAGCACGTCCTTAATGACTGTCATAGCGGTTCCTGCGGCGGCCATTTTTCCGGAATGGCCACTGCCCAAAAGGTCGTCCACTCCGGATACTTCTGGCCCACACTTTTCACCGACTACATCACTGCGGTCAAGCATTTCCATAACTGCCAACTTTTCACCCCCAAGGCCCGGACACCTCCTGCTCCATTACACCCAGTCGTCACTGTTGGTCCCTTTTGTAAGTGGGCCATCGACTTCATGGAGTGTAGACCCCCATCTGCCAACGACCATAAATACATCATTATCGCCATCGATTACTTCACCAAATGGGCCGAAGCCATGCCTACCTTCAATTGTACCGCTGACACAGCTGCCTGTTTCTTTTTTAACCACGTTATCACTCGATTCGGGGTTCCTAAACAGTTGGTCTCAGACCATGGTTCACACTTCGAAGATTCTGTTTGGTGCGAGTTATCCACCCTCCTAAAATTCGAACATCAGTTCTCCTCTGCTTACTACCCCCAAGGGAACGGCCAAGTAGAGTCCATTAACAAAATCTTAAAGACCATCCTCCAACGCATTGTTGACCGGCATAAGTCCAATTGGCACCATATGCTCTTCCCCGCCTTATGGGCTTACCGTACATCCACCAAGACCGCCACTGGTTTTACCACCGTTTCACTTAGTTCACGACGTAGAGTCTGTCCTCCCCATTGAGTGTCAGATACCTGCCTTACAAATCACCGTCGAGCTTCTCCCCGATACCTCCCCACTCGAGCAACGTCTGCTATCCCTCGAACAAGCCGATGAAGACCGTCGTGCCGCTCTCCAGACCATTGAAGCTGCCAAGAACCGCTCCAAAGCTGGTTATGACAAACATGTACATCCTCGAACTTTCAATGAAGGGGACCTCGTCCTCGCCTATGACCAAGCACATGACAAAACCGGCAAAGGGAAGTTCGAATCCATGTGGCTGTGAAAATCCTCACAGCAGATCTAAGAGATGATGTGTACCTCACAAGAGTAATTATGATTAAGCAAGAAAATAGAAGAAGAGTGATACATGCAGTATAATGAGCAACAGAATAATATGGTACAGTAGAACTCAGATAGAAGCAATAATATTTCGGTCATACTAGATTATTAATCACAAATGGACATATAAATAATACAATGCATGAGGAATTCGAATGCCTAAGGTGGCAATTCGAATTAGCCTTCATGGAGTGATCAAAGGATCACTGGAGTGTCATCGGAGCACAACTACGTGTCCTCATGATCATCGGAGCGCAACTGGAAGTCTTCATCATCATCAGTGGAGTCATCAATGCTCAAGTAACTGTCAACCATCAGTCAAACTAACTCTGGTAGGTGTAACTGAGTGTAACTCAATGTAACTGAGTGTAACTGAGTGTAACTGAGTGTAACTAAGTGTAACTGAGTGTAACTGAGTGCAACTCAATGTAACTCAGTGTAACTGACTGTAACTGACTGTAACTGACTGACAACTGGACTGGTAGGTGAAGAAGGGCGAGTTGCTCCATAAAATCAAGGAAGAAGGGCGCATTAAGCAACTGGAGGGCTAAAACTGAATAGTGAGAAGCTCCTGGGGGCTGGCTAACTGAGGGCTAGGTGATGGACTGATGACTGGGATGCATGCAAAATGCATGCAAACCCTAAAAGTGCATGCATGACTGAAAATGTAAATGATCAAAATACTAGTGGGACTAGGATGGAGTATAGGAATATCCTAACACCCCCCCTTAATCCATCCTGGGCCCTGGTAACTAAGACCAAAGGTCACCCAATACAATGAATAATAACAATCAATAAACCAAGGAAGTGGGAAAATTTCATGGGAAACATACCCCCTCCTCAAAAAATAGACTGTAAGGCACACATAAAAAATAAAAGCTCCAAACTCAAGCATGTGTGATGCTTGGTCATATGTCTGGAGGTATCTTCTTCTTGGGAAGAAGTGGATCATGCTCAAAAAGCATGTGCTTGTACTTGCTCTTCAGATCGAATGTGATGAGAACAAATCCAACAGTATTAGAATGATCCTTGAACCTGTGATTCGAATCAGCTGAGGTAGGATCAAATTTTTGAATGTGCATATAGTCCTTTGTCTTCTCCTTCGAACCACCATGGGTGAGATTATGCCAAAAAGAACTATTACATGTTTGCTTGAAATCAAAATCAGATTTAAGACTTTCAAAACAGTTTCTTGAGATCTCCTTTGAACCAGCAGGGGTGAGATCAAAACTATCATATGCATGAGAAATTTTCCCAAGCAGTAATTGCTTAGAACCCAAATTAGATACAAGACTTGAATCATGGCTTCTTGAGATCTCCTTTGAACCATGAGAGGTGAGATCAAAACCAGTAGATGCATGAGAAATTATCCCAAGCGAATGGCAATGGCCATATTCTTCAATGACCTTCTGAAAGCATGAATTTATGATCATATAGTAGTATAAAAGAGACGTTTGCTGAAGAGGAGCGAATGCATTACCTCCATTAGCTGATTTGACCTCTGAAATAATCATGTGATCATGATGCAAACCAACAGACTCTGGTGCAAGAGAGGATTTAGGACCTTCTGCAATATCTAGAGTGTGAGCTGGCACAGAAAGAGAAGAAGGTTTGAGCATGAGCGGAGAATCTGCAAGTTCTTTGTCAACAACTTCAATATGAGATGATACTGGTTCATGATCTGAGAGACCATCAAGAGGAGCGAATGCATCACTTTGTTTTCTTTCGAATGGGTTGGGACCAAGTCCTTCATTCTCTCTGCCAAATTTTCCATCCAGGTGAGCCCATATCTCTTTTGGATTCCATAACTCTCTTGGAATTTCAACACCATCACGGTATTTGAATTGGAATCTCTGGTATGCTGTAATGTCCCCATTCAAATAAGTGCATAGTAAGACAATCCCATCAATCCTACTAGTTTCCTAGGTTGGATGGGAACATGTGGGATGGTAATAAGGAAGCTAATAAATGATATTTAGACATTAGAAGGGTTCAAGTATTTAATAAATATGATGAATAAATAAATTCAAGAGAAATTCTAGGTGGCAAGTGGTTTTGGAGACATATGGAGGTGGTGGGACCCACACTAGCTTGATTTTTCAATGACACATGGCAGCTCTCTCTTGCCAATTCGAATTCATGGGAAGGTGAACACTCTTGGGTGAGTTGGTAAGTCATAACACATGGCATTGAGCATCTTAGGTCGAAATGGGATGGAATAGTAACATCCATGGGAGAGGAAGAGTCAAATTGGAGACTAGTGGACAATTGGGCTAGATTCCCTAGTTTTATGACAACAATAATGAAGCATCTATGACATTTATGACAAAATTCAGACCTGACCTCTTACACCTGACCATTATGACATGTCAGCCCCAAAAATAGGCTCAAGGAAGGTGCTCATGGAGTTGGAGGAATCCAAAGAGACTCAAATTCGAATTTGGGAGAAGATGGAAGGTTGGAACTAGGAGACAAGTGGCAAATGAGGAATATTTCCTAAATGGAAAATTATTGAATCTATTGAGAGGATTTCGACCCCTTGAAGGCTAATGTTGGTTATAAAATGTAGAAATCAAGTATGAGAATGGCTTTTGATGATTTGAGAAAAATTGCATTTGTGAAGAGAGAGCTAGTGGATGACTAGTTTCTTGCCTTAGCCAATTTCGAGGGTGAAAGATTCCCATCCAAGTTGGTGTTTGGAGAGGCCACTCAGGTCTTTCATGGTGCTTTAATGGAGTTTGTATTTGCAGGTATCAGCTACAGGAAGTTTCATGGTTTGGTTTAGTGCAGCACTTTCTCTCCACCGTTTCCAGTTTTGAAGGCATATTCATGCTCCTTGAGGGAGGGCGTTTTTGGTGAGCACTTGTGCTTCTTGAGAGAGCTTCTCATTATATATTTATGATTGTAATAGCTTCATATCCTCTGTTATTCATATTCAGAAAGTCTCAGGTCGAAATACCCACTGGTTGTATGCAAAACTATTGATTAATGAGCAAACAATGTCCATTTCCCCAATGCATTGATGTATGACACTATAATGTTGATTATTTCGAATGGATGGATGATTCTCTGATATATTTGTGATCAATATAATGCCATGGATTTCTTCTACAAGTTTCATGTACTGTACTTGAGCATTTGAAGCATTTTTACTCAGTTTAGTTGTATTGGGAGATGAAATAGTGCCATTTCCCCAAGGGTCGAATTGGGGGTTTTTGCTGTTGAATGTGAGAGAGTTATAACAGTATTAAAAATCAATTAATGGTGCATATGAGACCTCAATAACATACTTAACACATTATATACCTCTGTTCATAAATTTGGGGGACTTTGGAGGCATTTGGAAGGCCATTTTCAGTGTTACCCCGGGGGGATTTGATGCACAAATTACTAGTCAAAATTACCTATATTGATCAGAATACAAATCAAGTTTGCAGCAGTATTTGGAGGTCCATAAAACATCCCTGAACTTGATATTCAAGTCTAAATACCATTAATACACTCATACAGAAGATTTGGGAGCATTTGGGATGATTTGGAGGTCAAAACAGTTAAACTAGTCAAAGGTCGAAATTGGGGAAAAAGTTGAAAAATTGGCATTTTAATAAAATTTGAAAAAGGGATATTACAAGTGGTATCAGAGCATGTTCTTGGCACCTGATGGTCCTAACAAGAAGTCAAAAGAATAATCCACCACCCTTTGAACCAATAGTTGAAGAGGTTTTTGTTGAAGAAGAGGTAGTAGAAGAAGAGGAGTCTTTTGCTGAAACCATGGGTAGAGAGGAGGATGACAAATTAAAACATAAGGAGGAACTTATTGCAACCTTAGATCCATGTTTCTCTAAACTTTCAGCAAACATGGATAGGATAGGTGATAAATTGTTGCAAGGATTTGAATTGTTGATTAGCCAGCTTCAAAGCAAAGGGATAATAGGAGATAATAGCGGTTCACACTCAGGGGAAAAGATGAAAGGGAATGAGCATATTTTCTCAAGTACAGGACCTCATAATAGACCTAATGAATTTCAAAGCACACAAAGGCATACTGCACCTAAATTTCTCACACCCAAAGAAGAGCCCAATCTTGCATTGGATTACAAGAAACTAGTAAATGATTGGAATGATTTGAATGAAGAGTGTAAAAGAGGTGTACCACTCAGTGACTACATTGATGCTATGCAAAAGATTAATAGGAAGGGAGACAATAGGAGTCCATTCCAAAACAAAGAATTAAATAGTGCTATTGGAAAAATGTCACTTCCTACTTTTGATGGTTCTTCTCAAAATTCTGCTAACACTTGGGTGCAAAAATTGGATGTATATTTTCAGCTGAATCCTATGTTGGAAGAGGATGCATTAAAAATGGCCATTTTGCATTTGGAAGGAGATGCCAATGAATGGTGGTTTCATGGGCTGAAAACCTTGGGTCATAATCAGGTTAAAACATATGGAGAATTTGTTGACAGGGTACTAGAAAGATTTGAACAAAAAGATCCAGAATTGCCTTTCAAAGAACTAGCTCAATTGAAGCAAACTGGGTCCCCTACTGAATATATGTTGGACTTTCAAAAATTATCAGTCAAGGTGGCTGATGTATCTATGGGAAGATTAGTATTTTTGTTCACTGAAGGTTTGGCTGAACCCTTAAGAGGTTTGGTCAAAGCCCACAAGCCAACTACATTAAAAGATGCAATGAGCTTGACTAGGGATCTCCAGAATGTGCTTCCTAGAACGAGATTTCCTCCTAAGCCTAGCTATAAATTTGAAAAGAAACCTTGGCAAAGGGATGGATATGATAAGAAACCTTGGCAAAGAGAGTCATTTGAGAGGAATAAAAAAGAGGGACTAAACAGGGATGAACTTAGAAAAAAGAAACTATGCTTCACATGCTTCCAACCATGGACACCGGGGCACAAATGTACCAAAGGAAAGGCTCAATACATAGAAGTATTTTCTGATAATGAGGGGTATGATGGGGGCATGGATGAAGATGGACATATTTCAGATCAAGAAGAGGCATATGAGACAGCAGTAGAAGAGGAAAGACAAGAAGAAAATCAGCCTTCACCGGACAAAGCAAGAATGGCAGTGCTTTCAGCAGTACCTCGCTATCATACTATCCGCTGCAAAGGTGTGGTACAAGGACAAAGAACTTCAGTTTTGGTAGATGGAGGAGCCACTCATAACTTCATTGATGCAGAGATGGTAGAGAAAAGAAAGATACCTATTGAACCATTTGATGGCTTCACAGTTGTCATTCCCGGTCACAACACAATGCAATGCAAAACATGGGTTCCAAAGCTGCAAGTCACCGTAGGTAACTATACTTTTGTTGATAGTTTTTATGTGGTTGATGTTGCTGATACTAATGTGGTTTTGGGAGTGCAATGGTTGTATTCAATAGGAGAGCATACAGTAAATTATCAAATTCCCGAAATGAAATTCCAAGATTCAAAAGGAGTACAAAGAGTTGTGAGAGGGCAACACACTTATCCAAATCAAGTAGTGACTTGCAATAGCATGAGATCTATATTGAGGCATGGGGATATAGAATGGGCTGCTGAATGTCATATTACATCTCCCAAGCCAACTATAAATATTGTCAAACACCCAAAGGAGATAGAGAGACTCTTGCAAAAATATGAAAAGGTTTTTAGAGACCTTCCACATGGTAGGCCACCGGATAGGGGGGTTGAGCACAGTATTGTTTTGGAGGAGGGTACTTCACCCATTCAGATACCACCTTATAGACATCCTAAAAGGTTTAGAGATGAGATTGAAAAAGCTATCCAAGAACTCCTAGAGTTGGGACTCATTAGACCAAGCTCTAGCCCTTATGCTTCTTCAGTTGTGCTAGTGAAGAAAAAAGATGGAACATTGAGAATGTGCATAGATTTTAGAGCCTTGAACAAAAAGACTATAAAGAATAGGTATCCTATTCCTAGGATTGATGAGCTCATGGATGAGCTGCATGGGGCCAAATACTTCTCAAAAATTGACCTTAGATCAGGGTATCACCAAATTCGAATGAAAGATGAAGATGTGCAAAAGACCGCTTTTCGATGTCATTTTGGCCACTTTGAATTTCTTGTCATGCCTTTTGGGTTAACAAATGCTCCAGCCACCTTTCAAGCATGTATGAATAGGATATTTTGCAAGCAACTAAGAAGGTTTGTTTTGGTTTTCTTTGATGATATTCTCATTTACAGTAAAACATGGGAAGAGCATTTGCAGCAGTTAGAGATTGTGTTGAAAATCTTGCAAGAAGAGTCCTTATTTGCTAAATTATCAAAATGTGAATTTGGAATGAAAGAACTACTGTATCTTGGGCACATTATTGGGCAAGAAGGAGTGAAGGTACACATGGAAAAAATCAGGGCTATCTTGGAATGGCCATCACCAAAAAATATTACCGAATTGAGAGGCTTTATTGGCATATGCACCTACTACAGAAAATTTGTGAAAGGATTCTCCAAGTTGACTTCTCCACTCACTGATTTGACTAAGAAGGATGCTTTCAAGTGGGATCAAGAGGCTGAAAAGGCCTTCCAAAAAATGAAAGAGGTAATGAGTAGTTGTCCCATACTTGCACTTCCTGATTTTACTAAACCTTTTGTTGTGGAATGTGATGCTTCAGGTGGAGGAATAGGGGCTGTCCTAAAGCAAGGCCAACACCCCATAGCCTTTGAGAGCAGAAAGTTGCAGCCTCATGAAAAACTTTACTCCATTTATGATAAAGAAATGCTGGCCATTATGCATGCATTGGCCAAATTCAGACAATACTTGGTGGGCAGCAAGTTTGTGGTGAAAACTGACCACAATAGTCTAAGACACTTTCTCACCCAAAAAGATCTAAATGAAAGGCAACAAAAGTGGGTAAGCAAGATTCAAGCTTATGATTTTGATATTGAATATGTCAAAGGAAAGAATAATATAGTAGCAGATGCTTTGTCAAGAAGGCCTTCTTTTTCTCTCATGGATATTGCCAAGGATTGGAAAAACATGCTACTAGTTGAATATGCCAAAGACAAATTTGCTTGTGATGTGTTGGATGGAATCAAAGGGGATGATAATTATAGGATTTTGAATGGGCTGATATATCATAAGGGAAGAATTTATTTAGTTCATAACTCCAAGCTCAAGTACCGAATTTTGCAAGAAGCACATGATTCCCCACTAGCGGGCCATCCTGGGATCTTCAAAACTTATAGACAGTTGAGGCAAAGATTTTTTTGGAAGGGGCTGAAGGAAGATGTTCAGAAGTATGTGAATGAATGTAAAGCATGTCAACAAAACAAATCAGAACTTACATGTCCAGCCGGCCTATTACAACCATTGCCCATTCCGGAGCAAAAATGGGACAGTATTTCCATGGATTTCATCACCGGATTGCCTAAATCCTTGGGTAAGGATTGTATCTATGTGGTAGTTGATAGGTTGACAAAATTTGCTCATTTTTTTGCTGTTACATCATCTTTTAGTGCTGCACAAGTGGCTGATATTTTTTTCAAAGAAATCTTCAGATTGCATGGGCTTCCCAAGAGCATTGTCAGTGATAGAGATAGTAGATTCATGGGTGCTTTTTGGAAAGAAATTTTTAGATTGGTAGGCACTCAATTGACTCCAAGTACCAGCTATCATCCACAAACTGATGGACAAACAGAGAGGGTAAACCAATGGTTAGAAGGATACCTAAGAAACTATGTGGGAGGGCAGCAAAAAGCATGGGCAAAATGGCTACACTTGGGTGAGTTTTGCTACAACACCACTTATCATATGTCAATAGGAATGTCTCCTTTCAAAGCATTATATGGTTATGATGCACTTACATTTGCTGACATTATATTTGGTGATAGTAGAGCCCCAAAGGCTAAAGGTTGGGTGGAAGAGAGCCAAGAAATTTTAAAGCTCTTGAAAGACAATTTGCAGGTTGCTCAAAATCAGCAAAAACAATATGCTGATAGACATAGAGAAGAGAGAACCTTTCAAGTCAATGATTTAGTGTATTTAAGGTTGCAGCCCTATAAACAAACATCTCTCAAAAAGAATGGAGCAGAAAAATTAAAACCAAGGTACTATGGGCCATACAAGGTAGTGCGGAAGGTTGGAGAAGTAGCATATGAACTAGAACTTCCGGAAGGGAGTAAAATCCACAATGTATTTCATGTTTCTTGTCTTAAGAAAGCTCTTGGTCAGCAAATCATCACTTCAGAAATACTTCCTCCTTTGGATGATGAAGGTCAGCTCACACTTGTTCCGGAAAAGATTTTGAAGACACGGGAAAGAAGGTTGAGGAGTAGAATCATCAAAGAATATTTAGTGCAATGGAAGGACTTACCAAATGAAGATGCCACATGGGAAGAGGAGAAGATTTTGCAGCATCCAAATTTGAAATTGCTTGAGGACAAGCAATCTTGGGTGGGGAGGACTGTAATGTCCCCATTCAAATAAGTGCATAGTAAGACAATCCCATCAATCCTACTAGTTTCCTAGGTTGGATGGGAACATGTGGGATGGTAATAAGGAAGCTAATAAATGATATTTAGACATTAGAAGGGTTCAAGTATTTAATAAATATGATGAATAAATAAATTCAAGAGAAATTCTAGGTGGCAAGTGGTTTTGGAGACATATGGAGGTGGTGGGACCCACACTAGCTTGATTTTTCAATGACACATGGCAGCTCTCTCTTGCCAATTCGAATTCATGGGAAGGTGAACACTCTTGGGTGAGTTGGTAAGTCATAACACATGGCATTGAGCATCTTAGGTCGAAATGGGATGGAATAGTAACATCCATGGGAGAGGAAGAGTCAAATTGGAGACTAGTGGACAATTGGGCTAGATTCCCTAGTTTTATGACAACAATAATGAAGCATCTATGACATTTATGACAAAATTCAGACCTGACCTCTTACACCTGACCATTATGACATGTCAGCCCCAAAAATAGGCTCAAGGAAGGTGCTCATGGAGTTGGAGGAATCCAAAGAGACTCAAATTCGAATTTGGGAGAAGATGGAAGGTTGGAACTAGGAGACAAGTGGCAAATGAGGAATATTTCCTAAATGGAAAATTATTGAATCTATTGAGAGGATTTCGACCCCTTGAAGGCTAATGTTGGTTATAAAATGTAGAAATCAAGTATGAGAATGGCTTTTGATGATTTGAGAAAAATTGCATTTGTGAAGAGAGAGCTAGTGGATGACTAGTTTCTTGCCTTAGCCAATTTCGAGGGTGAAAGATTCCCATCCAAGTTGGTGTTTGGAGAGGCCACTCAGGTCTTTCATGGTGCTTTAATGGAGTTTGTATTTGCAGGTATCAGCTACAGGAAGTTTCATGGTTTGGTTTAGTGCAGCACTTTCTCTCCACCGTTTCCAGTTTTGAAGGCATATTCATGCTCCTTGAGGGAGGGCGTTTTTGGTGAGCACTTGTGCTTCTTGAGAGAGCTTCTCATTATATATTTATGATTGTAATAGCTTCATATCCTCTGTTATTCATATTCAGAAAGTCTCAGGTCGAAATACCCACTGGTTGTATGCAAAACTATTGATTAATGAGCAAACAATGTCCATTTCCCCAATGCATTGATGTATGACACTATAATGTTGATTATTTCGAATGGATGGATGATTCTCTGATATATTTGTGATCAATATAATGCCATGGATTTCTTCTACAAGTTTCATGTACTGTACTTGAGCATTTGAAGCATTTTTACTCAGTTTAGTTGTATTGGGAGATGAAATAGTGCCATTTCCCCAAGGGTCGAATTGGGGGTTTTTGCTGTTGAATGTGAGAGAGTTATAACAGTATTAAAAATCAATTAATGGTGCATATGAGACCTCAATAACATACTTAACACATTATATACCTCTGTTCATAAATTTGGGGGACTTTGGAGGCATTTGGAAGGCCATTTTCAGTGTTACCCCGGGGGGATTTGATGCACAAATTACTAGTCAAAATTACCTATATTGATCAGAATACAAATCAAGTTTGCAGCAGTATTTGGAGGTCCATAAAACATCCCTGAACTTGATATTCAAGTCTAAATACCATTAATACACTCATACAGAAGATTTGGGAGCATTTGGGATGATTTGGAGGTCAAAACAGTTAAACTAGTCAAAGGTCGAAATTGGGGAAAAAGTTGAAAAATTGGCATTTTAATAAAATTTGAAAAAGGGATATTACATATGCACACAAAGAAAACATTATTGCTGCAAAGTGCATGTCTCTTTTATTTAACCAGTCAATCTTCTCTTCAGGGGATTCGAACTCTCTTTCAAAATAACAATAAAAAAGATCATGGATCTTCAAGTCTGCTATCATTCTTGGTTTCCATTCATCATAGTTGAGTGGATCAAGAGGAGTAATTCCTGATGAATACATTGAAGCTGTAGAGGACCTGCAAAAACAATATAGAATAACTGCAACTGCTACTGCTGCAAAAATGCAGAAACTGCTGCACTCGAAATCTTGGTAATAACCTGCAAAAAAAAACTCTCAAGAATGGAGATAAACAATACTCTCAACATGCTCTGATACCATGTGAAAATCCTCACAGCAGATCTAAGAGATGATGTGTACCTCACAAGAGTAATTATGATTAAGCAAGAAAATAGAAGAAGAGTGATACATGCAGTATAATGAGCAACAGAATAATATGGTACAGTAGAACTCAGATAGAAGCAATAATATTTCGGTCATACTAGATTATTAATCACAAATGGACATATAAATAATACAATGCATGAGGAATTCGAATGCCTAAGGTGGCAATTCGAATTAGCCTTCATGGAGTGATCAAAGGATCACTGGAGTGTCATCGGAGCACAACTACGTGTCCTCATGATCATCGGAGCGCAACTGGAAGTCTTCATCATCATCAGTGGAGTCATCAATGCTCAAGTAACTGTCAACCATCAGTCAAACTAACTCTGGTAGGTGTAACTGAGTGTAACTCAATGTAACTGAGTGTAACTGAGTGTAACTGAGTGTAACTAAGTGTAACTAAGTGTAACTGAGTGTAACTGAGTGCAACTCAATGTAACTCAGTGTAACTGACTGTAACTGACTGTAACTGACTGACAACTGGACTGGTAGGTGAAGAAGGGCGAGTTGCTCCATAAAATCAAGGAAGAAGGGCGCATTAAGCAACTGGAGGGCTAAAACTGAATAGTGAGAAGCTCCTGGGGGCTGGCTAACTGAGGGCTAGGTGATGGACTGATGACTGGGATGCATGCAAAATGCATGCAAACCCTAAAAGTGCATGCATGACTGAAAATGTAAATGATCAAAATACTAGTGGGACTAGGATGGAGTATAGGAATATCCTAACAGTGGCAAGGCCCTTACATCGTGCAGACCTGCCTCGGCAAGGGGGAATACATCTTAGCTGACTCCGAAGGTCACCCTCTGCGCAACCTTCGTAATGGGTTGTATCTTAAACGCTTTTATCCCTAAATAACTCGCGGCCCCATTGGTCCGCATTGTACAATTTGCTCTCTTTTTTGTTTTTCGCCCTTTTTTACTGCGATCTTACATTCCTCATTTTTGCATGACCACAGATGGAACATCTTCCACCTCACTATACTGGCTTCGCCGATGGAGCAAGCCGCTGGTCTCCCAACCTGGCTTCTGCAGCATGGGTCTTGTACTCCCCTTCACATGAAATGATTCACCTTGACGGAATTTGTATAGGCGCTGCTACCAATAACCAGGCGGAGTATGATGCTGTGACCGGTCTCCTGACTGCTGCCCTCCAGATGGGCATACGTCACCTTCATGTGTTCCTTGACTCCCAGCTGCTTGTCTCCCTGCTCAACAACTACTACCAGGTGCGTGATCCATGCCTCTTTAGAAAATTCCTGCGCACAAAACAACTCAGCCGACAGTTTGAATCCATAACATTCACCCATGTCCCAAGAGCTCAAAACAGTGTCGCAGATCAAATGGCCAACAACATCCTAGATTGGCACATCAATCACACCATGTAAAAACCTCCATCATGCATTCTTATCTCATAGCATCTCATAAAAATATATAAAAACCCAAAAAGATTGCAAGGGGCATCCACGTGCCTATCATCACATAAACATTTGCATCCATGTGCAACAAAAAATACAAACACATTCACATACCGGGGCATCCACGTGCCTCGTCCTACATGCCTAGTGTTGCATCCATGTGCAATACATCACATAACGTACACAAGGGGCATCCATGTGCCCAACATCCTATACTACTTGCATCCACGTGCAATGTAAAACATATCACAAACCATAAGCGCATCCACGTGCGTACAACTAAAACATCATCACAAAAAGGTGCATCCACATGCATATATATATATATATCAAAAAATACATGTTCATCAGCTATACATGTCCTAAGTACCCCTGTACTCATCTATACACAAAAAATATCTATACATCTCATAAGATACATGCCGGAGCTACAAAACTCGGGGGGGAGTCCCCTGTACTCCCTAATGAGAGTCATAACCTGCATCACTACCTGCATATGCTGCCTCTGAGTCCTCCCCTCACTCCTCCTCCGGGAAATCCTCATCCCCTGCGAGCTCCTGTGCCCGAGCCCTGTCTGCTAAGATAGCCACCCAGATCGCAATCGACCGGAACTCCCGGGGTGCCCTCATGTAATCCTGAACTACATCGGGATCCACATACCGCCATCCCTCGTCGGTCACCCCAACTAGTAACCGATCCAGCAACACTCGTACAGACTCCAGAGTCCCCTCTGCGTCCCTCCGACGCACCTCGCCTCGACCGGGTAAGGCTGGTGCCTCCACATGTCCCCTACGTGCCACATGTCCTGGCAGCGGTCTCGGACCCACATCTGTAGATCACACATCAGTCAGTAACAGTATATATCATGCCACACATCATATATCAAACTTGACATCCACAACATGCAAGTAAATCAATACGTACCATCTGGTCCCCATGCCTGTCCTGGTGCCCACGGTGCCTCTGGGTCTCCTGTGTAATCCATATCCCTATACGGATAGTCATCCATTGGCAGTGGCATCTGTAGCCACTGCAGGTATAACTCCTGGGTAAAGTACCTACCCACCTCCCCGCCACCCCGGCGGCGCATCATCTCACCCCACCACACCATCCGCAGCTCCCTCAAACCTCCTGCCCTAATCAGTACCCGCGGCCGCAGGGTGAGTACCCTCTCCATGAAAAATGCACATAGGAAGGAACCATAGCAAAACCCCTTGCCAGATTCCTTCACCGCTGTCAGCTGTCGCTGTACACAGGTGAGGAACATCTGGCACCACGCATAGTAGACCCCATCCAGTACGCGCTCCACAAGCTGCATCTAGCCCCCAGACACCTTCTCCGGTGACTGAGACCCCAACACACGTACCACGCATGTTGCAATCGCCCGTATCGTCGGCTCCTGTAGGTCTAGCACCCGGAGTGCATTCCTATGCACCCTAGCCTCTGGAGAACAGTACCGCTCCAGCATGTCCTCCATATCCACATCGGCGGAGACTTGCGGCTGCGTATCCACCACCCTACCCACACAGGGAAACCCCGTCAGGAAGTATACATCTGTCAGGGTGAGATCCACCCTCTCACTCTGCACCATGAAAGCCTGTATGTCTGGCTTCCAGAAACTCACTATCCGGTCCAGCAGCAACCCTGCTGAACTCATCATGGGTACCTGCGCGAACTTCAGCAGTCCGCACATCCCCAACACCGCTTGCACATGACCATCATCCCGGATGTAATCCACTATCTCATCAGGGATCTCCCGCTCTCTCCATAGTACCAGCGGCATCCTGTCAAACACGCAAGGAAAACATATCAGACTCATGTCAAAGAAATAAACCTTGCCCCCCCCCCCCAGGAAGTCCTAACAGCTCGCTCCAAAATGTGGCTTTAGGCCCCCTTGCCACGGTTTCCGACCGCGGTTGTTTGGCCCACAGTCGCGGTCCACAACCGTGACTGTTATTCCCGAACACGCGGTCCCCAACCGCGTGTTCAGCCTCGGAACACCTGGTCACAGACCATGTGTTCCGCATCGAACCCCGCGGTCTCCACGCGCGTCATTCGCCGTGGAACCCGCGGTCTCCGACCGTGGCTCCCTCCTGAAAACCCGTGGTCCACCCCACGTGGACCGTACAAATAACCCCTGGGACCCACTGCCCACCCCCTCGAACCCAAAAAACGTGCAGGTATGAGTTTGACGGAATACCTGTATCTCCCGGATCTGAAATCGGCCGGTCGGATCGTCCAGAAATGCCACCTCACCTTTGGTCCACTCTGATCACTAGTCAAAGTCAACTAGTCCAAATGACACTTGTCATGTTGGACCCACTCACTATTTATAGTCCGTTGACTTTTTCTTGTTTTGGCCATTATGAACTCATACGGAGTCCGTTTTTCGAACCGTTTCCACCATTGGAATTAGCACGACGAGACTGTCCTGATGGTCACCTCGTTGCATTATTTTTTCCCCGTCATTTTTTGCACATTTTTTAGACGCCACTAGTCGCCTCGGTTTGTGTGCCACTTCAGCTGCTCTCCGTTTTTCGCATATTTTATATCATCGGATTCATTTTTCCGAGCCGGTGATGATGCTTGAGATCATTTCTCGCTCTCACCCCTAGATTTTTCGGGTATTTTTTCCAAAACGCCCACGTCGCCTCGGTTTGCGTGCCACATCGGCTGTTATCCATTTTTGACACCCTTTATATCGCCAGATTCATTTTTTCGAGCTCGTGATGATGCTCGAGATCATTTCTCTCTCTCACTTGGTACAGTTTCAACATTGTGTCCCGACACCTTGCTGCCTCGGTCTGCGCGCCACATCGGCCGCCATTGGATTGTTCCACACTTTTACATGAGCCATCCACTCCTGTCATACTGCAAATGTTTCGTTATTTTGCCACCATTTCATTCACCCCGCAAGGAGGCCCACCAGTGTTCCCCCCCACCCTCGTTCTTGGTCATCAGAAATGTTCCTTGATTGAGCACTTCCTCCTTGCCTGGCCATTCCTTTTGTTCGGTATAATTTTATCCCTTTTTCAGGTCGGACAAGTCCTTTACGAAAAAGGCACTTAGGGAGTTTCTGTTAAGCTCTTTTCTGACTCCTAAAACAATGAAAAGATCGCCGAGCAATCTTGCTTCCTTTCATGCTCGTTAAAGTACCTGAAAGGGCGTCTATCTGGTATAAGTTTAACCCTTTTCCGGACCTGGTAGACTAATTACGAAAAAGGAATACTCTAGTCACACCGGCTAGAAGAGTTCTTCATTGCATCCTTTTATGCTTCTTCGGGCCTTGGAGACTAACACACGAAAAAGCAACCCCCATGGAGTCTTCTTATTTGCTTTCAGACTCTCTAAAATTGAAAGCAACCACGAGCATGAACTGTCCTGGGCTCGTATAAATCCACACGACAGTAACATTTCATTACTTCAGAGTCTTCTTATCGCTTTCAGACTCCTTAAAATTGAAAGCAACCACGAGCATGAACTGTCCTGGGCTCGTTTCAATCCACACAACAATACCATTTTACACACACTTCTTCTAGTTCCTTAACCCATGAAGAAGTCATCCCGTGCCTCCAGGCATTATGATCGATCATCTCGGCAGCACCCCCAATCAGGTCACCTTTGTTTAGAGTAGTCTGCAGTCTCCTGCCATGTTACACCAGCTTGAGTCTCCCTCATCCCAGTCACTATCCTTAATCCATTACAGCTATGATCCCTTTCCCCTCAGTCAGTTTCATATGCTGCCTGATCATCCCTGCCATCATACTCTGAACAAAGGAAGTTTGAGTCCACCCACTCTACTTGCCCAGTCATTCCCCCCCCAGTCGGTCAGTCCTGCCATCAGTACTATCACATTTCGGTTCTCCACCTCACGCTCCTGTCAAGGAAACATCATTGCCTTGATAGTTGCAGGTCTCCCTCTGTCGACGACAGCCCCTCTATTCCAGAGGATAGACCTAGAGGCCCCTGCGCCTTGGACCCATCACCATCTGTGGTGAGTTCCTACGGACCATTTTGAGAGGAGTCATCATTGCCTCTCCGAATGGTTGTTTCTCACATGCTCGACTTCATCACCTTGATCGCATTGTTGAGAATCGTGCAGGATTTACATCCCTTCCATTATTTGTCGAAGACCCCAGATTTCCCCCGACTCTAGCACATTGGTGAGTCACTTCGGAACACCCAGTTATATGTTCCCGTGGATGTCCGGGCTGCGTTGGCGATTGTATTCGGAAGCCATCCAGTTACATGCTTCCTTGAGTACCCAGTTCCGTCCCAGATCAGTTCCAGTTCAGTGTACCATTGCGAGTATGACCCCTTGTCACTCTGATCCAGCAGCTCATCAGTTCCTTTGGTACCACACTCGGTAGCACTGTAGTCATTCCAGTGTATCAGTTCTTCAGCTCAGACATGGTCAGCCCAGCAGTATGTCCCATATTTGTGTCCCCTATGGACCCTTATGATGTACACAGTGGTTCTCTATGTATATTTCAGGTCCCTCTTTTTGGGCCTCACAGTTCTTTTTATGTATCTTGATACGAGCATGGGTATGCCCGCCTCGTCCATATATTGAGATTCTTCCTCATTCAGTGTTTGAGGTCATGTATATTTCAGGTCCCCATTTTTTGGACCCCATTGTTATTATTATGTTATATCCTGATACGAGCATGGGTATGCCCGCCTCGTCCATATGATCAGATGATTCCTAATCCATTATTGAGGTTATGTACTTTTAGTTCTTGCAGTTTGTTCGGGATCGTTGTTCCGGGCTTCAGTTTGTTTCTTCTCTTCTCCACACCCCAGGAAAACCTTACATGACTTATGATGTCCATCATCCATACGATGAGCTCTTGCCCTCACACATCAGGGGGCAATCTGTTAACACCCAAAAAGTGTTCACTACCTCATCTACCCCATTACATGGCTCATTTGTCCATTTTCCTACCATATTTCCCTTAAAACCCTAAAAATCCCACTAAAAAGCCTCCAAAAGGCCTAAAATGCCTCCAAAAGGCCACAAAACCATCAAAAAAGCCTCAAAAAGGCTAAAAAACCCCTTTTCCCTCCAAAAATATCCAAAATTTCTCTAAAATAGCAAAAATCCCCTAAAAGGGGAATAAAAAATAAAAAATAATGAGGAAAAGGAGGAAAAAACCCTATACAACTGCCCTAAACCATATGGTTCCTAAAACCATGGGCCAGCACTCCACCACCAAAAAACTATAAATAGGTGATGGAGATCCCTCATTTCATATCCACAATCAAGTATACCCTTACTCTGCCAAAATCTCTCTTGAAACCCTAGCTCATCCTTGAGCTACTTTCACCTTGAGAGCCCCTTTTTGGCCCATTCCCACCATTGTAGAAAGAGAAGGAGCAAGTTGGACCTTGGTGCAACCCTCTTGGACATTGCAAGAGCTTCACCAACCTTCACATTGGAGGTAAAATTAATACAAAAAACCATTATTTACATCTTATTGTTTATGTTTCATGCACATGTTTTAGAGTAATTTACATTTCTATTTTAGCATTTTTATTTCCATTTACTGAACTGCTACTAAGGAGTCCATTCTCCTTAGTAGGTGCTCATTTGCACAAGCTAGGGGTAAAACCCTAGCTACAATATGCGCTTCTTAATTAGCTATAATGTGTCATAGATTAATGGGTTCTCATCTGCAAAATCGAAGTCCTTTTGGAAGTTTGCAGTGAGCAGCTCCCAATCAGTGATTTCACTGCGTAGCTCCAGATCTAGGTACCATTTCTCTGGGATACCCACATCCAGTGTATGTACAAATAAATGTACCCATTCCATAGGTGGTCTTTCCACCCATGCCTTTGAGCAGACTTCAATATGTTGGCTAGGGTCTGTCTGTCCATTATACTTTTTAAAGGGTAAAGTAACCCTTTCAGCGAACCGGATCTGCATCTTAATCCTGCATTGATCCCAAGTGGTCAATGTCTTCTTATGTGCATTCCACCATCTAGCAGGTGTATCACGCAATGCCATATCAAGTGCTGCTAACCTGTGCTCATCTGGGATAACTGTAGTATATTCGTTGATAAAAGTATAAACATTTGCAGAACCATTATATGTGGGAATAGGACTCACCTCCTTCCCGATCCAGCGCAGTGATTTCGTAACCTGCGCGCATCTTCTTGCTGATACTTCATGCATGCGGCTTTGCCAATTTTCCATCCCTGCCTCTGAATCAGAGACGCAGGAGCTGTCACATCTCCAACTGAGCGTACCATCCGCAGTAGGATTAATGTAGTCTTCCTTGTTCGCAGTCAGCTGGTATAGTCGGTCTAAGTCTTGAGTCGTGGATTCCTCCTGAATTGGCTCACTGTATCTGTCACCATCTTTAGGATCCAATGGTGCAATGACCCTAAGATGATTTCCTTCAAAGATCAGCTTCTTTGTTTTCAAGTTTATTATAGCCAGGTTATCCATAGCCCAGTCAATTCCTAACAGTGCAGGAAAAGGATGACTATCATCCATAATTTCAATAACTTCAAAGTCTGCATGACTCTGTACTCCATTGATGTCAACTACTATATTAGCTAAATGGCCAAAAGGTATGACCTTCTCTTGGTTAGCCATTCTCAGCTAGATAGGTGACCATGACAACTTTGGTCGACCCATTTGCTGCCATGTCTGCTTAGTCAAGACATTCACTTCTGATCCCAAATCAAGGATGACTTCATCCATTTCAAAATATCCAATCTACATGGTAAGTCTCATTTCTCGGCCCGTTCTTTTATGCTTCCTTATATGATGAACTACGCTATTAGAAGCCTCTGTTCCGATCTGTGGCTCATACTGGTTTATGAGCTTCTGCAGCTCAACTATGGCATTTTCACTTTTGAGTAGCTTCATGCAGCTTCGCAAGAACTGCGCAACGGAAGTGCTGACATCCGTCGCGGTGCTTGCTTTGTCATAGGTAGCAAGTATGTCTTCAACATACGGTGCTTGACTGCGTAACGGGATCCTCTGTGTTTCTGTGGCTAGCTCTCTGAATCTATCCCACATGTCGATAAAGACTTCCTTGTTCTTTTGTAGGTCGAGAGCAGGTATTTTTCCCGGAGCTTTCCTTATCCATTCTGTCTCAAGAGGAGGCCACTTTATATGAGCCTCCCCTGACGTGGAAGCCTCTACTCCCCTATCGCGGCCTGTCTGAGCGCCACTGCACGTGACCACATTGATGCTCGGATCTGCTTGTCTTTTCTCTACTGCAATCCATTGGACGTTTGTGTTTGGTGCATCCATCCGTCTTCTTTTCTGCATTTCCACCTCTAGTACTGGGCAATATTCAATGACATGGTCAAATGATTTACAATAGTTGCACGTAGTGCATGGGTTAACACAATCTCTAGATATGTGACCTAGCTGGCAACAATTATAGCAAATTACCTGGCCGCGACCTCTTCCCTGCGCTGGGCCAGCATTTCTTCCTCTGCCGTGATATCCACGAACACGACCTCTGTATCCTCCTTGGTCATATTGTGTATTATCTTGTTTTTGCTGGGTATCTTCTTGTACACGGTACAAGCCAGTGCCTCGTATTGATTCCATACCCCGTTTCCTTTCATTCATTAGTTCATATGCCCGACAGTTGGATTCATCATGTCCAACTGATTTACATAAATTGCAGTATAAATTCATAGGTGTTTTCACATATTTCTGGATGAGGTAGTAGTCTTCAGGTCTATGTCCTATGCTTCTACAAATTTCACACCATGGGGCCTGATTCTGATTTAATGGGTTGGGCGCACCATTGTTAAGATAGTCACAGAATAAATGCAATTCTCTCTGTCATGGCCTTCTCCTTTACAACTTGTACACCAAACCTCATGTCTAGGTTCGTACCTTTGTTCTTTTCCATTCTTCATGCTTTGCAGCTCTAGTGTCAGGGTGTTCAGCTGGTTCTGGATTTGAGACATCCCAGAACTAGTCTCACCAACTGGCGAAGCCTCTAGCTTCATTGCGATCTCCAAGGCCTTTTCCTGGGACTCAACCTTCTGCTGCATCAATGGTAATCTAATATGGGGCAATAGCGCAGCAATAAACCATTCCTTGTGTTGTTCCGGAGCTATGACAAAGCTTACTTGGTCCAATACAGTCTTGAACTTCTGATCAAACTCCCAAACCGTTTCCGTCAATTTTTGCTTTATTTCATTTAACTCAGTTATACACGTAGACTCAGATTTAGGTTTCTTAAACTCAGCTGTGAGCGTAGCTTTAATTTTTGCGAGAGTCCTCGGCTGTATGGTAGAATATTTCATGAACCAATGTAACGCTCTGTCCCTGAAAGTGGTGATGAGCTGTGCTCTCTTCACTGCTTCATCCTGGATTTGTCTTACACTCCATGCGACTTCACAAAGAAACCAATGCTGATCAGGGTCTTCTAGACTAGTTCCTCTGAATATTGGTAGCTTTATATCTTTGTTTTCCATTGTCCTATTAGGTGGTGGAGCACCCTGATTAGTGCACGGTTGTTGTAAGGGGCTCTGCGCAGTGAATACAAATGGGACTATCAGGAGAGACAGACTGGGATGAGTATTCTGCGGGGTGGGCTGCGTAGCGGGTGGGTTCTGCGATATGGGTGGTGCGGTCTATGCAACCGATGGATTCTCAGGGGTGAATGGTGGTGCGACTTCGTTGTCAATGTTACACGGGATCTTAGTATCAATCTGGAGTCGAGGGCCTCCAGGATTCTTATTAAATTTATATCTCTTACCACTTCTAAGATTGTGTGTTTCTTCGTCAGAATCACTACATATACTGTTTACCATGACAAACTTAAGAATATTATTACATTCTTAAAACACCTTTCTCAGCTAATAGCATCTTAATGTATAGACTGAGATTATTCAGGAACTTACCTTGAAACCCTTCGAAAAAGTATGCTTCTACTTGGCTGTAGGATTTGAGTGTGTCTATAGCAAATTCTGTTATGAAGCCTTCTAGCATATGATCGACCCAAAAATCAACTGCGCATGCCAATGGGCTATCTATTGCTTTTTGTTGTGTTGTGAGCTCAGGAGTCCACTCTATGGGAACTCCTCCTTGAAAACAAGTTTTCTTCTCTGCGAGCCGCGAGATCCATGAATGCAGCTCGTTTGGAAATGATGCCCATAAAATCTCTTGAATATCATTAAACAGATATCCATCTGACCATTGTGTGTCACTTAGACGCGGATGTCTATTCTCTTGTCTTTTAAAGTCTCTTATAGTCTTGTCCCACCAAGCTTGGATTTCTGTCTTTTCAGGATGCTAGTTATCAGATCCTTCAGGGAACTGATATTATTTCTCACACATCGTGATTGCAACTCATCATGGATTCTAGTGCGGAAATGGAACCATTTGTTGGCTTCAACCGACCCAGGTTCTTTGCGGTTCTCCCTTTTGACCAACAAAACCCCTTCGCACCGGCCCTTTTAGCAACAACCTACGAGCAGGTTGAGGTCTCACCCGAGGTGTATCTTATGGGGTACTGCGGAATCAGACTTCCACAATAGATGATGAGTTGTTTACATGAACAAGCTGCGCAACGCAAAATAGAGGGGGTGCACTGCGGGGCAAAGTGATACGGTATGCAGCAGGATCTATGCTGCGAGTAAAGACTGCATGGTGATAGAAACACCGCGGACCACACTAAGGAATTTTTACTGCTGCGAGCCTTCTACTGAACTACAAACACTGTAACTTTACTCTACCGGGAAGATCTTAAAAACGTTAAGGTACTGATCTGAATATCACTCGTCCATTCATTTAGGCACTTACTGATTATCTTTCTAGCATTCATTCAATGACTTAGATTATCACAATGTGAGCCAAAACAATAGATGCAAACCACTGTAATGCGTACCTTTATTGTGTCTAAGAAAGTGCTAAACTAATTGACTGATTCACTATCTTTAAACATGAGCAAAATGTTCACCATTCATCCGTTCACTTGGAACTTCACATTTCATTCCCCAAACCTCTTCTGATGGAAAATGCATATCAAAGTCCTCTCACTACAGCATGTAAGGAAACATTTAAACATTGATGCTACAGAAAATACAAACAGTCATTCGTTCATAAGATAAAATCGCATGACACAGGATTTAACGTGGTTCACTTCCTCGGATGGAAAGCTACGTCCACAAGAACAGCTGGTAATATATTTCTTTCAAAAGGGATGGGGAAACCGTTCTTAGTCTGCGCACTCAGCTGCAGACTCTCCTTCCTCTCAAGTAGGCCTCTGCGCCCACAGCTGCAGAGCCTTTACAATGTTCTCAGCTTAGAGACTTTTTACAATACAAAATGTCATACACAGATAGTCTCTAACCACTAGCTATCTAGCCCCATCCCATACAAAAATAATCTTCTTAAATAGATCATGCCCGAAGGTCATGTCTGTACAATGCTGAAGACCTAAAACCCACAAACCCTAAGGGTTCCCAAAACTGCGCCAGTTTCCCAAACCGGCTTGTTGGCTCCTAGTAGCGTCTGCTTGATTGTGGCGGATCTCCACATCCTCATCCTGTCGCTATCGGCCTTCCTGTCGCACGTGTGCCAACAGGCTACTTCTGGTGAGCCATTTATTTCTAACGGTTTCGCCCACCAAGCGTGCCAAACGTTGCTTTCCTTAACATCCTCGCGCATGGCTGCCATCCTGATTTGCTCATGCCTGCTACTTGGAAATCCTGGAGTATCTTTCCAAAAATGGTTGCTATCGGTCAGACCGGTACCTGCACCTGATCCTTGCCCAACACTCCGGTTTTCTGGCTCCACGTGTCCTATCTACTTCGCAGCACTGGTCTTCGCTGTGCTCCCAAAATTCAGATGCTGCGCACAGCTTCACAGCCTGATCAAAACTTGGATGCTGCGCACAGCTTCACAGCCTGATCAAAACTTGGATGCTGCGCACAGCTTCGTAGCATCTTCAACACTTAGACAAAATTATATTTCTGAGCTGCGCTTAGCTCATCTTTCCCTGCTTATCACAAAAAGGTGTTTCCAAAATTTTGTCTCAACCTGGGCCCAACACCCCATCATAATTTTCTTCATCACAATCATCATAAACAACAACATCATCATCGTCACCATCATCATCATCGCCATCATCGTTGTTCTCATCATCATCATCATAAGAATCATGATTAACATTTTCATCGTCATTAATCATCATCATAAGAAACATCATTAATGTTTCCATTATCATTAATCATCATCATCATCACCATAAACAACACCATTATCGTCGTCATCATTGTCGTCACCATCATCGTCGACGTCATCACTATTAAACATCACAATCAGCGTAAACAACAACATCGTCGTTGTCATCATAAGCATCATTTTCGTCGTAGTCATCACAGCCATCATCATTGTTGTCATTGCGAACATCATTGTTGTCGTAGATATGATTATCATTATCATCAACATCATCGTCATTAGAAACAAAAACAACATCATCAACAACATATCATCATCATCAACATCATCATCATCAACATCATCATCATCAAGAAAATCATTGTCATCATAATTTTCATCATCATCGTTGTCGTCAATAATCATCATGTTGAAACAGTTCTGTTGACAGGGGTTCACTTCGCACTGCTATCAACAAACATCGACACCAAATCCCATAGATATCACCCCATAAATATTTTACTCTTTCGAGCAACACTCACGAAGCGAGTGAAGTCTCACCCGATATATCTAAGGGGGATGTAGGAACCAAGTTTCCGCAGTTCTAAGAAGACATGCATCAATTCACACTTAGTCGCTAAACAAACCAGAGATTCGCATCTACATTAGATCATCATCTTGTCGAACTAACAATGAGATTTACTTAAATCAGAGATCGACATAACCCTCTTTCACATCAAAAAGAATTATCTCACATTCGACAAATTAACCAGATCGACAAAATGACAGTTTATCAAAGCATAATCAAGAGATCTAAGATACATCATATAAATATGATTTCATTCATACAACTCATTGAGCCATTGAATACTGCAATAATTCACATTCAATCACACTGCAACACAAAAGAGAGAGAGAGACAAAAATGTAGCATAATTGAACATACTCATTCATTAACTCATCTCATACATCGAGGAATACACTTCTCAAAACCAGTTTGAAACTCAGACAAAAGATGCACAGATCGAACATTAGGAAATTAAAAGATCCAAAGATACCAAAATTTCAAATATGTGACTATCATAGCATAATATCCCCTGCCCTTAGGCTTACAATTGTACTTCTATTTATATACACACATGGTCATTGCAAAATGGTCAAAATGACCCATTGCTAACTAACTTAACCCAAAACTTTCGCTTCTGTTGGCTCTTTTTTCCTTTGCGACCGGTCCTTTGCTTCCATCGATCACCCTTCCGTCAATGTCATTTCAACACTTTGTGCACTCTAAGCTCATTCCAATAGGCCCCCAACAAAAACTTGTGGCTTGCCCTCGAGCCACCTCAGCTAGACATTGCTGGTGCATTTACCTGCAGTTTGAAGTCGTCATATGCTTCCTTAACCTGGTCGATAGCTTCCTTTGTCGATGCCTTAATCACTGCAGAATAGTCTAATTCCTACTCCTCTTCTTCTTTCGAAACAATATTTCTAGCACCCATAGTGGATGAGGTGTACGAAATCCAACTCCTCCAAGCATATGGGATGTCTTCCACTGTTTCACAGAACATGAGAACTGGATTTGTCAGCTTGAATCTGTTCTGATACATCTGTTTCACAATTTGATCATCCTTTGTTGTAGCCATAGTTCCCCTGGATTTGGTTCTGCATTGGTCGAGGGGCCCGCTTCTCCTTCAATAATTGTTTCCCGTTTAGATATCTCGGGTGAGACCTCACTTCTTTTCTTCCTGATCATTTGGGCCGATGCAAACACTATTTGTTCGTGAGAAATTGACATCCTCGCCCTTGGCGCATCTTGTGTGCTCGTACTGAATATGGAATGTGCCATTACAAATACCTCTCTTCATTGTTACTCTTCGCTCTAACTCTTCTTCTGCAATTTCTTCACTAACTCTCACAACGCACAGTTGAGTCGAACTATCCATCTATGTGTATATTTATGGCTTGAATTTCCCTCTTTCCATTCCTCTTGTTGGTGTTTGACAATGATTGATAAATCGTCTGTTGATTTTACTGAAGCCTTCTCTAATTCACCAAATGATGTAAAATCATTGATCATTAATGGCATCTTCATTCATTTGTACCGTTGTTCGCTTCTATATTTATTATTTGATTTGACCTGTTCGTACCTTACCCTATTTGACCCGTTCGCACTTCACCAAGTGTTGACAAGTCCTAAACCTTGTAACTATTCTAATCTTCTTCGCTATCCCATCGACACATGTCTGAATTCCAACCCTGTTGTAGTTACTTTGACAGATGCCCAGACTTGACCTTTTGTCGCCACATGTCGTTCGAAAGACTCCTAGTTTTCGCAATGTTCATGTTCTATTTTTCCTTTTGTTTCTCTCGCTTCACTTTTTCAATTTTCTTTTTCTTTTTGTCATTTCTTTTTATTGAATTTTTTTTTTCTTTTCACATTGTTGTTGTTTTCTTCATTTATTTTGTACCGATCTATCCCGATAGGGCGTTAGTGGGCTTTCATTCACTAATTTTGGAAAAAACGTTCCATCTAGCTTTTGCAACTGAACCGCACCTCCGTCAATGATGAAATTTATGATATATGGCCTCAACCAATGCATCTGAAGCTTTCCTGGATGCTTCACAAGCTTACTATCATATAGGAGAACCATGTCTCCATGTTGAAAGTTCTTTTCCTTGACATGGTGATCATGCCATGCCTTCTGTCGATCCTTCTATATCTACTGATGAAATCCTACGATAAAGCAATCGTCTTCAAGCTATAGCTGTTGCACTAATATTTCCTCAATTTCTCCGTCATCACTCATTCCTATCGCTACTGCTATGCGTAGACTTGGCACAATCTATTCCATCGGCATCAGCGCTTCTTGACTATACACTAATTTTAAAGGTGTATGAGTTGTTAGTCTTTTGCATGTCATTTTGTAGGCCCATAGTGTCGCAAGGGTCTTCAAATCCCAATCATCGCGGTTTGTGTTGCATACTTTAGTGAGTGCATTCTCCAATATTTTGTTGAATGCTTCAATCGCTCCATTCTCTTGTGGGCGATATGAAGTGGTCCTGTTATGCTAATCTAGAATTCGTCCATCATCCCTCTAATTTTTTGATTGACAAAATGGGTCCCTTGGTCGCTCATTAGTATCTTTGGGCACCCAAATCTAGTCAGCACATTGTCAAAAAGGAACCTTGTTGTTGTCGCAGTTGTACAATCCTTTACCGATGCTTATTTGGCCCATCCGATCAAGTATTCGGTCGCAGTACTAATGTGTCTTGCACTTGTTCTTCTTCCTAGTGGGTTTATAGGTCCCATGAAATCTACTACCCACTTGTCAAATGGCTGTAATGTTAACTAGGGTACTAGTGGCATCTCATCTCTTCACAACGGTTTTCTCGTTCTTTGACATACATCGCAACTCTTAGTGTAATATACTGCATCACCATTTATTGTCGGCCACCATAAACCAGCTCTTAGTATCTTTTTGGTTGTCGCACGCCCTCCATAATGGCCTTCTGCGATCCCATCGTGTGCTTCCTCCAATACTCTTTTTTGTTCATGTGGAAGAACACATCGACAAAGAACTTCATCCAGTCCCATCTTGTACAATTGTCCTGTGATCAGTTGGAAATCAATGGCCTTGACAACTAACTCCTTTTTCTTGCTGGTGGTGAACTCCTCAGGTGCTTTCCCTGTCGCCAAGAAATGAATGATTTGCTCATAATGGTCATCGACCATTCCAATCCTAAATAACACCGCATCAGGAAATCCTTCGTCGATACTCCTTGGTTCTTCATCTGACTCAATCTATGACGGATGATCTGGTCCTGCATTCAGTCACCCAGGATTCACAATTATTTCAAAATCAAATTCCTGAAAGAGTAGCAGCCATCAACAGATCTTTCCCACCAACACAAGATTATTAACCAAGTATTTCAATGCCGAGTGGTCGGTAAAAATTTTGAAATGTCCTACTAACAGATAATGTCGAAACTTCTACAAGGCATATACCATCGCCAAGCCTTCTCTTTCTATCGTCATGTATTTCTTCTCCGCAATAGACAACTTCCGACTCAAAAATGCGATTGGGTGATCAATCGATCCTTCTCCCGGTTGAGCCAATATTAATCCCAACGCTATTGATGAAGCACCTATGTGGTCATGGAATTCCTTATTCCAATCAGGAAAGACTAATATCGATGCTACGACCATCTTTTTCTTTCGTATATCAAGACTTTTCTGGCACTCATCGTTCCATTCAAACTTTGCATCCTTCTTCCACAGCTTCTCCATTGGTGCAGTAATCACTGCATAGCCCCCTATAAAATTCATGTAGTAGCCTATGTGACCCAAAGTCACTCTCAACTGTTGCACTGTCATTGGTCCTGGCAGGTCAAAAATTATTGTTATCTTTGCTGGATCTACTAACATCCCTTCTTTGCATACTATGTGGCCCAATAGAATTCCAAATGGTGCACAAAATATGCACTTCTTCAAGTTTAGCGAAATATGATTCTGTTGACATATTTCTAGCATCATCCTAAGACTTGGGATGTGGTCTCTCACTACTCCATACACAGTCCAATCGTCCATATAGACCACCAAAAACTTATGGATGAATTCCTTAAGCGCAACAACAAATAGTCTTTAAAATATTGCTAGGGAATTCTTTAGACCAAAAGGCATCACTGTATATTGAAAACATCCCCATTCTGTTACGAAGGTGGTCTTGTGTCGGTATTCCTTCGCAATATTGATCTAATAGTAGCCTTAAAAATCCATCTGTGAATGAATAGACCTACTGTCCTCCGACACCTTCAAGTACTTCATCTGTAAATGGCATGGGGCATGGATCATGAAGGCATGTGTCGTTCAACTTCCTCAGATCGACACATATTCGAATTTCCACTGTCTTCTTATCTTGGACGACCATTGGGCTGATCCATTCCGATTCTTCTATAGGTTCAATGATCCCAGCATATAGCATTCTCTCTATCTCTACCTTCACCCATTCTTTGTATCTTGGATTCAATATGTATGGTCACTGCTTTAATGGATTAGCATAAGCTTTTAGTGGTATTTTCATCTCACTCAAGTCTCCGGAAATTCCTTTCATCTCTGAAAAATTTGTCGAAAACAGGTCTTGGAATTCATGCAGTAGGTCAGTGACCTTTTCAATTGTCGAATCATCCCAGTAATATCTGATACTTGCGAACTTTGGATTCTCCTCTGAGCCAATATTTACCTTCTTTATCTCAGCAGTTGCTTGAATTTGTCGAATGGAATCTTTGGTGCTTTGACATCATGAATTCCCTATGATTCTGGGACGTAGACTGACCTAGGATCCTCCTCATCATTAGGTCCCCCCGACACATTGTAACACTCCATCATCATTTCTGGTGTCACTGTCCATTGTATCGGTATTGATCATTTAGTAAGAACTATCTCGAGACTGTACCTTTTCTCGAATGTCCTGCAACACACTGTGGATAGAAGGGTTCTCATCTGCGAAGATAAAAGTGTGACTGGAACGGGTAGTCAACTCTTCCCATGTTGTCGTTCCTCGTTGCAATTCAGGTGCGATGTACTAGTTCCACGGTACTTCCTCCAGCATATGGATGAACGCATGGAACCATTATTTTTTCGGTCTCATATTCCATGCTATTTGGCACTCTCCTAGATGATCTCTAGGGTCACTCCTTCCATCATATTTCCTCCCTTTGTAGCATTCGTTTTCCCCGATCAAAACTTCCATCAGCTGTCGACATAGTTTCCAATTTGCTATTGATGACTTGTGCGTAGCCCACCATCTTGATGGGGTAGCCTTCATTACTTCATGCAACACCAGTAGGCAATGAGGTTATGATACCCTGTCTTCAAACTCTTGGATAAATATTTCCAAATTAGGAAACCCTTCATATGTCAGCATATCACATATTTATGTCGCTACCCATCTCTGCGACTTTGTAATTTGTGCACACCTTCTAATTGACACCTCATGTAGTCTGTTCTGCCAGTTTTCTAGAGCTTCATCAGAGAGTGAGGACGCCGAGCTAGCACTTCGCCACTCTAATTACCCATTTGCAGTTGGATTGACATAATCTTTTCAAACATTATAGACATTGTCCCATCCTTCTACAAACTCATCTCTCATCAGTTCGATATACCTCTTCCTTATGGATCCAGTGGGGCTACGACCCTCATGTCACGATTTTCAAAAGACATTGTCCTTTTCTTGAAATTAATAGCAACCAGGTTCTCCATTGCCCAATCTATTCCCAGCAGCATGGGATACAGGCTTGTATTTTTGACTATTTCTATAACATCAAAATATGAGTACGTTTTCAGCCCTTATACTTCGACAAGTAGACGTGACAATCAGCTGATTGGTGTAACCTTGCTTTGGTTTTCCAGTCAAAGCTGGACAGTGGAACATACAATCTGTGGCTTCCCCATCATCTCCCAAGTCTTCTTGGTTAATATGTTCACATCTGATCCTAAGTCAAAGATGATATAATCTACATCATATGCGCCAATTTGGGCATTCATCCTCATTTCTCTCCCAATCTTCTTTTTGTGCAAGCAATTAACTGTTCTCTCCTGTCTCCCTTGTCCTTGTCGATGCAGTAGGCTAGCGATCTATGCTAACGCATCTTGTTCTTTCACTAATGTTAGACAAATTTCTAAAAAGTTCCTTAGAGTTCTTACCTTTTCTGGTGGCCTCTGCGAATTTGTCTTATCAAATGTTGACGACATTTCAAAGACAGGCTCTTGGTGGAATACATATGGGAACTTATCATTGTTCCTTATCAATGCATCTTGTGCCTCCAAGAAGGTTTATTTTTCTACTTCTACATCAAATTTCACCTGCTTCTACATCGTAGGCCTAACATTTGGCAGTGGCCTATCTTCTCTTGTCGTAGCTCCTCCTCTCGCCACCACTACAACGTTTACTCGTTGAATCCTTATCTCAGTCAATATCTTCTGCACATTTTATTTTTTATTCTGGTTTGGCTGCAGTTGTGGTTGTGGTTGTAGTTTTGTCATGTTCTTAGTATTCCACTTCGCAATGATCTGCGGACACTCTTCGACAATGTGATCGATTGCATTACAATAAGTACACAAAGTTGTTGGATATGGAAAATACCTACAGTAGTTTTCGATTACTCCATAATTATAGCAGGTAACTGGTCCTCGACCTTGACCAGGTGCTCCTCCATGACCAAATCCTTTGTTGCGACCACCGTGAAATCCTCCTCTGAATCCTACTAGCTGTTGATTGAACTGATGCAGGTTGTATGGTGGGGGATTATACTATTGTTGATTGTACTATGGTTGCGGTGGATTATACTGGGGATGTGACTAATTGTACTGGGGTTGGTTATACTGCGGCTGTGGCTGAGGTCTCTCTTCCTGTCGCAGCTCTTCACCCTTCATAAAGTATGTATCCGCAGTCCTTTCTTGGAGAAAATCATATTCTCTACAGTATTTCTCCTCGTGGCCAACCGATGACATAAATTACATAAGAGGCTAGCCATATTTGACACCATATTTTTCATATATACACATTCTTCTAGTCGATACCCTCTTGTTTGAAAAATTCAGCATGATGGCATGCCCCCATGACTAAGCGGATTTGGTGCACCAGACTGTAAATATTCACGAAACTTAGGGCACTGATATTTGTGGTGACCTTCAGAATTTCATCTAGTACAACAGACTTTTTCGCAGACCTCTTTCCCCTTCTTGATATCCTGTAGTTGGATAGTCAAATTCACCAACTGCGACTGGATCTGGCTCATGCCAATCCCTGTTTCGCCAATCGGTGATGCTTCTAATTTCATCACAATCTCCAGAGCCTCCGCTTGGGATCTGATATTATGTTGTATTAATGGTACTCTAATGTGAGGTACAAACCCTGCAATGAACCAATCTTTGTGTTGTACGTCACTCATTCCAAAAATGACCTTAGCCACCAGATTTTTGAATCTATGATCAAAATCCCACACTAATTCATTCAATAATTACTTTATTTCCTTTAACTCTGTAATATACTACGGATTTCAATTTGGTTTCTTAAATTTTTTGATCAATCCAGCCCTAATTTCTACTAGGGTATTCTCTGGTTTCCTTGTAAGGACTTGTACAAATTTCATATACCAATATAGTGCATGACCCCTAAAGGTCATTTCCAATTGCCCTTTCTTAATGTCATCATCTTGTACTTGTTTAACGGTCCAACTGCTTCGCACAATAACCATTATTGTTTGGGATCCTTAGTCCCATTACCCTGAAACAAAGGAAAGTTTACATTGTCGCCTTCCATCTTTGGTATCCTACTGGTGTTTGTCGATCTGCTACTCTTACCTCTATTCTAACACACAGGAAAACCCTGCCAAGAACTTGTGTTTCTTCCTACAAAGTTTGGTGCAGTGCACAGAGTTGTGGGTACGTTGTAGCTTTGGGTTCGTCCTTCCTTTGGTTCAGGGGTATCCTGGTTGTTCCCTCCGTCACTGTAGGGTGTCTTAGTACCTTGTGTTCCCGTTTCGCGGTCCTCTATTCCAATCGCACCATGAGACTCTCTCTCTATTTTAGTCCACCTCTTCTTCTCCGGATGGAACCAAACCCCACTTCGCAGGCGACCACAATTTTTCTCAGTTTCCCTCACAACTTCGTCGAAACTCATATCCATTTACCCCACATCATTTCATCAAACCCTCATCTGCGCGGTACCCACAACATTCGCGCACTAGATCTTTACTCATCGTAGTTTATCTTTAGTATCCCCTTTTCACAAATAAGCATCTTAATCCAGAACTATAGTGACAACAGATAACTTTCTCTGGGTCCCTTAAAGAATTTCCTCTCTGTATCGCTATAGGATTTAACTATGTCGAAAGTGAACTTAGTGATGTATCCCTATATAATTCTATATACCCAGACGTCGAAAAACCTCTCAACCTTATTGTTGACCCTCTTCAACTGTTGGATCAATTCCGAGGTCCAATGTTCTAGTTCGCCTCCTTGGAAGTTCTTATTTTGGAAATTTAGTTGCGCTAACCACTCATGCAACAAGATTGGAAATTCATAGAAGAATACTTCATGGGTATGAGAGTAAATGTATTTCTGCAACCAATCGTTTTTCGACCATCCAGAGATCCTTTTTTCTTCTCCCGAAAAATATCATGTCTTCTTATCGAACCAATCTCGAATCTATGGTTTCATCGGATTCCACAGCATGTCCTCTCACTTTCTGTGCTAAGGTCCCGACAATAGAACCATTTGTTGACATAGCTTTGCCGATAGGGGTTCACTTCGCATTGTTGTCAACAAACATCGACACCAACTCCCATAGACATCGACCCAGAAAGGTTTTACCGTTTCCGGCAACACCCGCGAAGTGAGTGAAGTCTCACCCGAGATATCTAGGGGGGTTGCATGAACCAAATTTTTGCAGTTCTAAGAATACATGCATCAATTCACAACTAGTAGCTACATAAACCAGAGATTCATATCCGCATCCAATCATCATATTGTCGAAATAACATCGAGATTTATTTAACTCAGATATCGACACAACCCTTTTTCGCATCAAACAGAATTATCTCACATTCGAAAAATTAACCAGATCGACAAAATGACAGTTTATCAAAGCATAATCAAGAGATCTAAGACACATCATCTAATTATGATTTCATTCATACAACTCATTGAGCCATTGAATACTGCAATAATTCACATTCAATCACATTGCGACACAAAAGAGAGAGAGACAAAAATGTAGCATAATCGAACATCTTCATTCATTAACTCATCTCATACATTGAGGAATACACTTTGTAGAACCAGTTCAAAACTTAGACAAAAGATGCACAGATAGAAAATTAGGCAATTCAAAGATCTGAAGATACGAAAATGCCAAAGATGAGACTATCATAGCATAAGATCCCCTATCCTTAGGCTTACAATTGTACTTCTATTTATACACACATGGTCATTGCAAAATGGTCCAAATGACCCATTGCTAACTAACTTAACCCAAAACTTCCATTTCTGTCTGCTTGTTTATCCTTTGCTACTAGTCCTTTGCTTATGTCATTGACCCTTCCATCTCTGTCGGTTCTGCACTTTAGGCGCTCTAATCCCGTGACAACACATCATCATCATCAGTGAGAATTATGATGATGATGTTGATAACAAAATCATTGTCATCTTCATAGTCATCATGACCATCACCGTCGTCGTCATCATGGTCATCATTGTTGTCATATGGATGATAATCATCATGGTTTTCATCAGAAACAACAACAACAACAGAATCATAAGCATCATCATCATCATATTTAGTAATTAAAGTTAGGACATAGGGGTGAAGCACCTTATACTTCTATAACCATGATGAGGAGAGAGTAGGGGTTGGTACTAGGATGGACCACACATCTTTCCAACAATTCATAGATGAACTAGTGTATCTCATTTTTGTGTATAATAGGATGTTGATATTGGTGCAAATTGGGTGGTTAGATTCCTATAGAATCAATAGAATTATATGATCATGCTCCCCACATGGGAGTGGCAGTCTATGGGGAAATTTGTAGACTTGTTTTTGTTTGTTACAAACCAACTAAATGTCAATATAAAATAATTTGGAAGCATTCTCTAAGGTATGAATGGCATTGAATTGTGCAGTAATCCAATAGGAATGACCCTTCTTCAATATATTTTCCATATAATAATAACTCAGCCGGTGAGATTTTCATGAGGGGTGGAGAAATATGCTAGGGAGGCACAAATTTTTTGCATAGTGATGGAACAATTTTTGGGTGTTCAAACTAGGAATATGTTACATATTTTGCATAGTAATATAGTTGAGATGTCAATTGGTATTAGAGTCAATTCCTTCAAGAGAGTCTGATAGCTGGAAGGAAGATCTCTATAGCACATGGATGAACATGAAAGTCTCTACTCTGCAGATGGGGTTCGATTGTTATATGGATCAAATTTTGATCATTGGATTATAATAATGAGACTCCATTTACACGCACAAGGTTTTGATATCTGGAAATATGTTGTAAATGGTTACATCGCTCCAAAAAGACCACAAAAAACAACATCCATGAAGGAGCTGAGAAATTGTTTGTAGATGGGTTTGTAGAAGATCTAGTGTAACGTGGGAAAATGTCTATGAAGAAGAGGGAGAGATGAACATAAGATATAAGAGAAGTCTAAACAACAAGATCAATATTCCAAGATGGAATTGAGATGAAACATTAAATTAGGAAAAGAAGAAGAGATAACATGCCATAGGAATAACATCTAAGGTTGGTATTAATTGTTTACACAACCCATTTCATATTATCTGCATAATTCTACTGTTCAAGGTTTGGAAATTGCAAAAAATGGCAGTGAAGTTGTACAATCTAGGAAGTGTTATTTTTTGTTGGTTCATTAGTGTGGGTCATTCGATACTTTGCCTCCATAGACTAGTCGCATAATGCATTACAAATTTCAAACAATTTAGTTGTGGAAAGTTAAAACCCTACATCTAACTCTGTTCTCCACATACAAAATGATACACATATTTGAAAATCCAATCCATAGTGAAATATTATGCACATACTTGTAAATTCACAGCATCCTAGTCATATAAGGAGCCCACTGGACGAATCACAAATGCAAATGTTGCAGAATATGTTTGTAAGGATCCCGTTGGACAAATCACAAATGCATAGTGAAGAAAATGAGGTGGGAATGACAATGGGGACGAATTACCCAAGATAAACTATGTTTCAAGTTTCACCCCTACGCAGTTGGAGTATTGGGCATGTATGCATCCAATTTCTCAAAACGTGACAAAATTTGCATCGTTCCACTTTATAGATTTTAATAAGCAATGTTTAACCCAAATAAACCAAGAACCCATATAGAGGAAATTTTAGAAACATAAAAAATGTCTATATGAAAAAAACATTTGAAAAATATTTATAGTCATGGAGATTGAATTGACAAGTAGTCAAACTTATAATAGAAAAATCAAGGTTGGATGGAAATTAAATACAATCTATGCAATGTCCAATGAATATAGAGATCAATAAATAAAAAAAGAGTGAGTGAATCTAAAAATTATGTTCATGAATACAAAAACTATTATCTTGAATCAATTCAATAAAAAAATTCACTCCTTTGAATCCCTTTGACAACTTGAAGAGACCCCTCGATTGACCTCCCTACTGTATCGGGAGTAATATTCTTCCTCCCGAACCCCCAAGCAATTGGGGTCGTAAGAGCATACAAGCCTCGGCTTTCTGCTGGGATCTCCCAATCCCTAGACAAGTTATCAACCAAACCCCAAGGAAACACACTCAATAGAAATATCTATTACGATGCTCGTCCATCGCTAGGGAGCAAGAGAGCTCCTCTCCTTCTCCTCCCTTTCTTTTATAACCCAAAATTTCCTGACATGCGTCTTCTCATGCATAAATAATTTTTAAATTAATAATTCCTTAATATTTATCCTCATGCAACAAGTGTCACTCTCACATCAGTGTGTACCTAGATCCCTTAATCATCTCTTTGTTGTCTGCCCAGTCCATTTCCTAATTCCTAAATCAATGGGTGTAGGTGGAGTGGTCTCTACATGACTATTATTTAAGTTTTGCTCTATAATTTATAAATTGAATATTAATTGCAATTTAAACCTCATACATAATCATTTCTAGTATAAGGACACATACATCTACCCCAATTTCCCTTTTTTTTATTTATTCATTTATTCAATTTTATAAATTTCTATATGCAACTTTAATCATATATGTAAAATTGTTCTCAATGCAAAAAGTGTGAGTAATAATATTTTTCCGTTGTTTTCTAGGTACCCCTTCGACAGGTCCTTCCGACAGCTTCCTCTTTTCCTTATGTGGGGAATACTGTGTAGCGATCAGAGAATCGTTACCGCGATCTCTCGACTACACTTCCTTGGTGACTAATGGCGGCTGAGGGATATGTTTATCCTTATTGCGCACCCCTCAACTCATCGTACACGACCAAGTCATTATGGCCTCTCCCATACGACACATGCTTCCCTGGGTGAGATGAAACGGCTTCCGTCCCACACATGGAGTGCAAATTCATGATTGACAGTCTGTTGTCGTACCCCTATGTATATTTTTCATTCTTACGACCCTTATTATTCCATTGTGGGTCAGTTGATAAATCATTTTACCTGCAACTGCACACACTCAAAGCGCACATTAGTAGCGCTGCACTATAAAATCATTCCATCATACATCATATTCTTCATTCAATTTTATCGAAGTCAATATCATTCATTCACATCTATTGAATCTAGATCATCATTCATTGAATTTATGGAGAACATCATCATAATATCTCAGTCAGTCGAGCATATTTATCATTCATTTGTTATTCAATCATTTTCATTTCATAATGTCTGAGTCAGTCGAGAATATCTATCATTCAATCATTTTCCTTTCATAATATCTCAATCAGTCGAGCATAGCTATCATTCAATCATTTTCATTTTATACAATAATATTCAAGCATAATTCATGGTTCATGTTTTATTTAACCGGGTCACTTCAAAATTAGTGCCCTCAATAGTCTAATCAGTCAATTTATTGAGGCAGGTGTTACATACACCCCCTCTTAGTAAAATTCGTCCCGAAGATCAGAACAAAAATGGAAAATTCTGACGCATTTCAGTTGCATCTTCCCAGGTTGCAGAACTGAGACTATAACTGTCCCACTGAACCTTAACCTGGTCGATCACACGGTTCCTAACCTGCCGTGTTCGACGGTCCAATATGAATATCGGTTCAGCCATCACGGCCCCTTCGTCTGATATCTGTAAATTTCTCATGTCAATAACATGTGGAGAATCTAAAACATAATGCCTAAGTGTTGATACATGAAAAAAATTGTGCATCCTATATAGAGATAATGGTACTGTCAGATGGTAGGCAACCGGTCCTATCCGTTCTAACACCTCGAAGGGTTCCACAAACCTGAGGGACAGTTTGGCCCCTTTCCCAGACCTAGGGGAGAATGCCATTATGTAGGTCGACTCCAACGATCGTAATTTTTTTTTTTGGGTAAGTAAATGCCAGTTCTATATTACGATCCTTACTCAATATACATATAATAAATATACACATATTTCCATTTAAACCAACCTCAATTGTATAAGTATAAAAATGCATAACTACATAAATAAATTTAACAAAGCATTCATAACTTTCCAACCATATTCATTCATATGCAATAAACTTAATAAAAGTACATAGGTCTTCTATTTACGTAATCCATTGTAATACATATATATATTCTCAACCATACAATGACCATTGATAAGTTATCAACTTTTTCATACATATACATTTACATACCTAATCATGATGCATCTTCCTACAACATATCACTTAGCATAGTATTATCATTAGAATTATATAAACATTACAAACTTATAAGCATATGACCCATATGATTATGTAACTCATTCGTAATTATGGAATGTACATTTCCTACAACATTCAATTTAGCATAAAATGTATAATTTGAAATGTGCAACTATATTATCATTATATTTGTAAAAACGTTATGAACTTGTAAGCATATGAATGTATCCTTGGAATTCACACTAGATTACCATTGTAATCTTATAACATTTTTAAACTTATAAGCATATAATTATATGGTTGGAATTCACGCTAAATTATCATTATATAATTATATAAAATTTTAAACTTCTAGGCATATGACCATAAGATCATATAATACGATCGTAATTGTGGGCCATACTCTTCCTATGATATTTTAATTCAAGGATATATAATATACATCATAATACTTATATAATAAATGAAAGAGACACGACGTATAAACCGCCGAGGTGCAAATGGTGGGATTGGTTCTCGATAGATCCAGTTCAGCGTGCTTACGAAGGCTTAACATGTCTTACTCTTCACTTCAGTTGGTATGATCTAATGCGAGTTAGCATCTACACGCCGAACTAATCTGGTCAAATCAGTTGGTTAACCGGGTGTGACGGTTGGTCAAAGTCGATCTCTACCTGATCGATGTAAATTTACAGGGTTAATATAGAGTGGAAACCAAATTTCCAAAATACAACACTACAGAATCTGATCTATACCCTTCACGATTTTTGTATGGTGATATAAAAACGAAAATTTCCAAATTAATCATGTCCACAAAGTCTATGTTTTCCTCATGGAAGTTGAACAAAGATATAAATTTTAAATTTCCAAAATACAACAATACAGAATCTGATCTATGCCCTTCACGGTTTTTTATATCGTGATATAAAAACTAAAAAATTCAAAATTAATCATCCACAGAGTCTATGTTTTCCTCACAGAAATTGAACAGAGATAAAAACTTTATATTTCCAAAATACAACAATACAGAATATGATCTATGCCCTTCACGATTTTTATATGGTGATATAAAAACTAAAAATTCCAAATTAATCATCCACAGAGTCTACGTTTTCCTCATGGAAGTTGAACAGAGATACAAATTTTAAATTTCCAAAATACAACAATACAGAATCTGATCTATGCCCTTCACGACTTTTTATATGGTGACATAAAAACTAAAAATTATAAATTAATCATCCACAGAGTCTACATTTTCCTCACCGAAGTTGAACATAGATATAAACTTTTTTTTTTTTTAAATACAACAATACAAATCTAGATCTACACCCGTCACGATTTTTATATGGAGATATGAAAACTAAAACTTCAATTAATCATACACGGAGTCTACGTTTTCCTCACGGAAGTTGAACGGAGATATAAACTTTAAATTTTCAAAATAAACCAGCAAAAGGGAAAAAGAAGTAGATCTCAAATGTTCAAACCTGTTTTGAAATTCGATTGTACGGTGAAGAGTACGTTTGCAGTAGCATCCGATCCAAGTCACTTCAGCCCTTGATGATTTACCAAGAGACCCATTGGTTGACCTCCCTAACGTATCGGGAGTAATCTTCTTCCTTATGAATCCCCGAGCAATTGGGGCTGTAAGGGCATACAAGACTTGGATTTCCACTAGGATCTTTGAATCCTCGGACAAGCTATCAACCAAACCCCAAGGAAACACACTCAATAGAAATCTCTATTACGATGCTTGTCCACCACTAGGGAGAAATAGAACTCCTCTCCTTCTCCTCCCTTTTTTTTATAACCCAAACGGGCATGACATGTGTCTTCTCATGCATAAATAATTTTTAAATTAATAATTCCTTAATATTTATTCTCCTGCAAAAAGTGTCACTCTCACATCACTGTGTACCTAGATCCCTTAATCATCTCTTTGTTGTCTCCCCGGTCCATTTCCTAATTCCTAAATCAGTGGGTGTAGGTGGAGTGGTCTCTACATGACTATTATTTTAGTTTTTCTCTATAATTTATAAATTGAATATTAATTGCAATTTAAACCTCATGCGAAATCATTTCTAGTTTAAGGACACATACATCTACCCCAATTTCCCCTTTTTCTAAAATCTCATAAAATATAATAAAATATTATTTTATTCAATTTTCTAAAATTCTATATGCAACTTTAATCATATATGCAAAATTGTTCTAAATGCAAAAAGTGTGAGTAATAGTCTTCTTCTGTTGTTGTCTGGGTACCCCTTCAACAGGTTCTTCCGACAACTTCCTCTTTTTCTTGTGTGTGGAATACTATGTAGCGATCGAGGAATCGTTACCACGATCTCTCGACTACACTTCCTTGGGAAATAATGGAGGTTGAGGAATAAGGTTCTCCTTATCACGCGCCCCTCAACTCATCGTACATGACCAATGTTAGGATATTCCTATACTTCATCCTAGTCCTTCTAGCATTTCTGTCATTTTCATTTTCAGTCATGCATGCAAAATTAGGGTTTGCATGCAATTACGGTTTGCATGCATCCTAGTCATCAGTACCAGCACCTAGCCCTCAGCAAACTAGCCCCCGGAGCTTCCTTCAGATCAGTTTTAGCTCTCCTAGAGCTTAGTGTGCCCTCCTTTCACCTACTGCATGAGAAGGGCGCCTTTCTTCACCTACCAGTTCAGTTTAGTTCAGTTATCTTCAGTTCTTTCCTTGATTTAAGGATTAACTGACTCCTAACTGACCTTATCACTCCAATGGTCCTCCAGTGTGACTAGATAGCCTATTCTGACTCCAGTTAGCTCCATCTGCGCCCTCCACTGATCCTCCTTCACTACATTAGTGCTTCCATGTGCCAGTTACACCAACCACACTCAGTTAGACTCAGTTTGACTCCCGATTGACCATTACTTGTGCATTGATGACTTCACTGATGAGAAGGTGGACTCCTAGTTATGCGTTGATAACTCTCCAATGATTATGGATCTCTGCATGAAGGCTAATTGGAATTACACCTAGTGAATTCGAATCCTCATCCTCAGCATTGTATATTTACTAGTTTACTATTTAGATTAATGTAACATGTGTAATTATTCTACCTCTATCAGAGCTCCTTTGGATCTATGTTCTATTGCTTCTCTCTTCTTCTATTATTCCTAAATTCTTTTATTGTGAGGTTTACATCATCTCTTTGGATCTTATGTGGGCATTTTCACATGGTATCAGAGCCATTTGAGAGTATATTCTACCTCCATTCTTGAGAGTTTTTTGCAGGTATTTCGAAGTTCTAGCAATTGCAGCAGCAGATTCAGCAGTTTCTATTTGCACTTGTTCCAGCAGTCAAAGATGAGCAATTCGAATGCTTCTTCTTCTCTTTCTCCTATGATCCTCACTCCCTTCAATTAATTCGAATGGAAGAGTGATATGAAATTACACTTGTGGAATAGACAGCTAAATAGAATGGTATTTGAGAAAGATGCCATACCACATACAGCTGTAGAAAGATTCAAGCATCTAAATAAAATGGAGGAAGATTTTGGTTTCATATGTCTTCACATGTATAAAGATCTTTTGTTTCATATTGAAGGTTTGAAGTCTCCAAGTGAGTTATGGACTAAATTGGAGAGTCTTTTTGGAAAACAAGATGGGCTAAGAGGCCATATTCTTGAAAATGAATTGGTTTCCCTACAACCTAGCAATTTCGAGAGCATTCAAGCATTATTCTCAAAATTTAAGAATTTGGTTTTACAATGCAAGCATTGTGGCATCACTAAAAGTGATGAGCTATTGGTGCTCTCCATTTTGAGCAAACTTGGATCACAATTTTCTGACTTTGTATCTACTTTCCATTCTGGGCGAATGTCAATCCCTGGATGGAAGTTTCCTACCTTATAAGTCTTCATTCAAGCCCTCATTCAAGAAGAGGACAAATTGTTTCAAATGGGTGCCATAAACACCTCCAAAGATCTAGCTCTTCTAGCTGGTGAAGCAAGTGGAGCGAACGCAAAAGAGAGGCAAAAATACAAAGACAAGAAGCCATCAAAATCCAAGAATGACAAACAAAATAGACCAAATTGTTCCTACTGCAAGAGAGGAAACCATCCTGAGAAAGCTTGCATGCACAAGAAAATTGATCTTCTAACCAAGCATCTTGAACAAAACAAAACTGTTGTTCCAAAAGAAGCAAAGATGTCTGATTCTGAAAGTGGATTTGATGATTGCTATGCATTGATGGGTGGTTTTTCAAAGTCAAAATCCCTCCTCATAGATTCTGGAGCCTCCAACCACATGGTTGCCTCTGAATAATCCTTTTCCTCTTTGGATCACCAAGATGGGCCTACCATTCACATGGGAGACAACTCTCAGATTTTTGCCAAAGGATTGGGTACAGTTCATTTGGAGCATGGTAAATTCAAAAATGTTTTATTTGTTCCTTCTCTAACAACTAATTTGTTGTCAATATATCAAATGACTCATACAGGATCACCAAAGCAAGTGATTTTTGGTCCAAACATAGTAGAGATTACAGAAATCTCCATTGGAAAGGTTATAGCGAATGGGATTGCTAATCATGCCTCAAAGGCATATGAGTTCTCACACTTCATGCCGTTCTCTCTGACTATTCCTTCAAATTCTGATGAAGATCACAGTGACTCCTCTTCTAATGAAGAAGAAGATCAAGATTTTTATGTTGAGATCATGGTTCAAGAAGATTCAGATCCAGAACCAACACCTATTCTCAGTCCAGATTCCAGGTCAATATGGGCTCACACAGTCCTTGCTACTACTAAGAACACAGTTGATGACTTATCTATTCATAGAACTACTAGACTTCAGCATCATGCCAACCTTGCATTATGCCATCCACCTCTCCATGAGAGATGCAGCATGATGATGGGGTTCTCTCTTCCATCTCTTGGAAAGACTCCTCATGTTCCATTCGCTCCAGTTACAAAAAGAGTTCCTGAAAGACTTGCTTCGTCCAACACATTTTCCACACAGTGGGAGGCATATCACGAGACTAGATCCAGATCTAGCTTCTACTTTGGCTTCCTACAGGGGATCAACTTGCCAAGTCTTTTGCAAAAGTTTTCACTGATGAAAGCTTCTTTCTTTTCTGCATAGTGTGATGGTTCTTTGAGTTATTTATTGTTCTTTTGAGGGGGCGTATTTTTCCCATGAGGTTTTCCCCATTTCCTCGGTTTATGGACAGTTCTTTATTTTTCTATCATTTCTTTGATTGTATGGGTGACCTTTGGTCCTAGTTACCAGGGCCTAGGATGGATTAAGGGGGGTGTTAGGATATTCCTATACTCCATCCTAGTCCTTCTAGCATTTCTGTCATTTTCATTTTTAGTCATGCATGCAAAATTAGGGTTTGCATGCATTTTGCATGCATCCTAGTCATTAGTACTAGCACCTAGCCCTCAGCAAACTAGACCTCGGAGCTTCCTTCAGATCAGTTTTATCTCTCCTAGAGCTTAGTGCGCCCTCCTTTCACCTACTACATGAGAAGGGCGCCTTTCTTCACCTACCAGTCCAGTTTAGTACAGTTATCTTCAGTTCTTTCCTTAATTTAAGGATTAATTGACTCCTAACTGACCTTATCACTCCGATGGACCTCCAGTGTGACTAGATAGCCTATTCTGACTCCAGTTAGCTCCATCTATGCCCTCCACTGAGCCGCCTTCACTACATTAGTGCTTCCATGTGCCAGTTACACCAACCACACTCAGTTTGACTCCTGGTTGACCATTACTTGTGCATTGATGACTTCACTGATGAGAAGGTGGACTCCTAGTTATGATTTGATAACTCTCCACTGATTATGGATCTGTGCATGAAGGATAATTCGAATTACACCTAGTGAATTTGATGCAGGAGCATTGGGGCCTATGCAGATTAGTCGAAGTTGATCGACTAAAGGGCGCCGACCAGCGGGAGTGCCGATGACCATTGGTGCGGAGAGCAGGTTGACTTGTCGAAGTCAATAAGTCAAGCACAAGCAGTCGGGGTGTGGCCAACTTAAGGAACATCGGATGTCATGAGAGGTTGAGGATCGACAGGAAATGGTCGACAGATGACGAGCGACATAAGGGGTCGAGTAGTCGACAAGTGGTCGAACTATGACGTGACAGGGTTTGGCGAAGCCAAGTGTAATGGGGAAAAGGAGTGCACCGACAAGAAAGTCGAGATGTGACTGCCTACTGTAGCAGAGTCGGAACGACAGAAAGTCAAGGGACTATACCAGTAGCCGTTCGGGGTTGCTGAGGAATTTATCACAGTTATTGCGAGTTGGTGAAGGACATGACAGGGGATGTCATGGACAGAGGCTGTGCAGCACGGCTAGAGGCTGACAGTGCAGGTTCGCAGGATTTGGAAGGATCGATGAACGGAGGGGAATGCGTGTCTCGGGATTGTAATAATCTTGGAAATAACACCCACAGAGTAGAAGGGGAAGAAGAGGTCTTTAGTCTAGAGAAACAGGGAGATAGAGAGAAGAGAGCAGAGCGCAGAGATGAAAGAGTTGTGAAGAGTCACACCGGCCGAGTGGAGAGTGTTGAGATCGAACCATAGCTCAAAGTTTCATGGCGAACTAGGAGAGAGTGAGGTCAACACACAGGGAGAACACACCACAATTACTTCTAAGTTGTAACGGTTGAGGCCGATCGTAGTTAGTTATTTTACATTGTAACCGATTTCAGAGAAGTAATATAAGCCACGTCTGGCATCCTGTTCTACACTTTGTTTGTGTGAGAATTGTGGTTTGTGTCATGTGTATTGTTAAGCAAGAAAGTATCCCGTAGGGTGACTTGCCTCAGTTGGTATCAGAGCCCGGAAGCGAGTCCAGTTGGAGAAGAAGACTATACCAACCTGACTTACGTCAGTTGGTATCAGGACCCGGAAGTGTGAGAGTTTTCAGCGGGGGTTGAAAATGGCTCATAGAGGCATTAATGTCCGAGGACGAAGAGCACATGGCACGGAAACCGTCATAGTGGATCGTGAGATGTTCGACGAATGCGTCCGAACAATGCGGACTTTAACAAATGAAGTCGCAGCGATCAAAGAAAACCATAGGCGTGGTTGCATTCCTGAAGCGCTGGACCACAGCGACGAGGAAGTCGAGGAAGTGGAAGATCGGGAAACAGTAGCAAAAGAACCAGAGGAAAAACTCATCAAGCTTCTGACAGAAATGAGAGGTCGGGCGAAGATAAATGTGCGTACGTACTCGGGAAGCCTGGACCTAGAAGACTTGATCGACTGGTTCAGAGAGATGGATAAATACTTCGATGTAGAGAATATCGTGGATCCTAAACAAGTTAAGACTGCATGTCTGAGGTTGAAGGGTCATGCCTCGTTGTGGTGGGACAATGTACAGGCTGACAGACTCAAGAAAGGCAAGGAGAAAATCAAATCTTGGGACAGGATGGTTGCCAAGTTGAAGGGGAAGTTCTTGCCAAACGACTATGTAATTTCCTTGTTCCGAAAGCTACAAAACGTTCGACAAAAAGAAATGACCATGAAGGAGTACATGGAGGAGTTCTACCGATTATCGATTCAGTCAGGACAAACTGATGAAGGAGAAGCAGCTATCGCCAGATATGTAAATGGCTTGAAATACACTATTCAGGATGGACTCAGCATGTCGAGATTCAGAGCAGTCGGAGAAGCCTAGCAGTTAGCTCTGAAGGCGGAGGAGAAATTGTCAAGAAAATCCGCAGCGACTAGAGGCAGGATGACTGGTCGGGGTGGAAAGACTGTCTCCATGAAAGGTCAAGGTAGCGGCTACAGAAAAGAAGGTGTCGAAGATAGTCGACGCACATAAGGGACATCGACGAGAGAAAGAGCACAAGAGAACCGACGCGATGGTCGTGAGAACCACGGTCGAGGCGTGTATAGTTGAGGTGGTCCATCCGATAAGAAGGGAGCTAACAGACCAGCCATAATCTGTTACAAATGCCGAGGAACAGGGCACAAGGCATATGAATGCCCAAAAAACCTACATGCTACAGAAGAGTTGAAACCCAGACGTCAAAAGGATGAGCAAGTCAACGAGAGGGAAGAGTTGGCATTAGATAGGAGTGGAGGTGAGAAAAAAAAGAACCTGAATCTGATGGTTCAGAGAGCTTTGATCCAGGAAGATCAATGTGATCCAACGGGAACCAGCACAATGGAAGGCAATCTTTCAAACGAAGGTTTGGATCGGAGAATGGCGTTGCAATACCATAGTTGATGGCGGGAGTACAGAGAATCTTGTGTCGACAGAAGTCATCGACAAGATTGGGTTGAAGTGTCGAGAACACCCACACCCTTACAAGATCTCATGGTTACAGAAAGGACACCATGTTAAGGTGACCAAACAGTGCCTGATCAACTTTAGAGTTGAAGGATTGGAGGACAGCGTACTGTGTGATGTAGTTCCCATGGATGCATGCCATATGTTGTTAGGAAGGCCATGGAAATATGATCGTAAGATGATCTACGATGGTCAAGCTAACACAGTCACAGTGTGGAAGAATGGCGTGAAAAGGACTCTTAAGCCGAGGTGAGGAGAGCCAGTCGACGGTAAGGACGGTGAGAGCAATATTTGGGAAAAGCAAGTGTTGATAAGCACCGCCAAGGAATTCCTTGCAGAGGAAGAGAAACAGTCGGGATGTTTTGCAATCATTCCAGAAGGACCATATGTCGAAGGAACGACCAACGAGGAGAACATTCTGGTTGAAGTCGAGGAGTTGCTCGATGAGTTTCGGGACATAATGGCTGATGAAAAACCAACGGGATTACCGCTGACAAGGAGTATATCCCATCAGATCGACTTGATTCTAGGGTCGATTCTGCCAAACAAAGCACCATATAGGATGAGTCCAGCAGAGGGACAGGGGCTCAACCGACAGGTCCAAGAGCTGTTGGACAGGGGATTGACCCGAGAAAGTTTGAGCCCGTGTGTAGTACCAGCAGTATTGACACCAAAGAAGGGCGGGAAATGGAGAATGTGTACCGATTCCAGAGCCATCAACAGGATCACGATCAAGTATCGATTTCCATTTCCAATGATGGATGACTTGATGGATTTCCTGAGTGGAGCGACATGCTTCACGAAATTAGACCTGAAGAGTGGGTATCACCAGATTAGGGTCAGAGAAGGAGATGAATGGAAGACAAGATTCAAAACTAGAGAAGGGTTATATGAGTGGTTAGTCATGCCGTTCGGATTGACTAATGCACCCAGTACATTCATGAGACTGATGAATGAGGTACTGAAACCATTCTTAGGAAAGTTTGTCGTAGTCTATTTAGACGACATTCTGATTTTTAGTCGGACCAAGTCAAAACATTTGGAGCACGTTCGACAAGTATTACAGAAATTGCAGGAAGAGAAGCTGATGATTAACCTGCAAAAGTGTTTCTTCATGAAGAAGGAATTGGTGTACTTGGGATTTGTAATTTCAGGTAAAGGGTTGGAGATGGACCCCGAGAAGGTGAAGGCAATAGTAGATTGGATGGAACTGACAAGTATGACTGCAGTGAGAAGTTTCCATGGACTTGCTAGTTTCTACCAGAAGTTCATTCGGGGATTCAGTCGGATTTGTGCACCATTGAAAGAATGTATGACGAAGGGCGAGTTCAAGTGGACAGATAAGGCCCAGGAAGCTTTCGACAAATTGAAGGAAAAGGTCACTGAGAACCCAGTGTTGGCGCTCCCAGACTTTGACAAAGTTTTCCAGGTCGATTGTGATGCAAGTGGAACAGCAATTGGAGTAGTGTTGAGCTAGGAAGGCTGACCAATTGCATTCTTCAGTGAGAAACTGAATGGAGCAAAGCGGAAATATTCGGTCTATGACCAAGAATTTTATGCTATCATACAAGCATTGAAGAAATGGAGGCATTATTTGTTACCTCAAGAATTTGTGTTATACACGGAACACCAAGCACTGAAGTATCTGAATACTCAGTCGAAGTTGGATCAGAGACACATGAAGTGGGTGGAGCTACTCCAGAGATATACATTTGTGTTGCGACATAGGTCGGGCAAGTCGAACAAAGTTGTCGACGTGTTGAGCAGGAGAGTTGCACTGTTGAGCACAACAACTGTTTAGGCAACAGGGAGTCGATGAAAACGGAGTATGAGACCAACGAGGATTTTGTGAAAGCATGGAAGGCTTGTTGTGAGCCTTAGAGCATCGACAGAACTCCATATTTGAGTTATTTCATTCAAGGAGGTTACCTATTCAGGGGAAGTCAGTTGTGTATTCCCAGAGGATTAGTGAGAGAGAACCTAATCCAAGAATTTCATAGTGGCGGGTTAGCAGGCCACTTTGGGATCAACAAGACCAAAGCACTGGTTGAAGAGAAGTATTTATGGCCAAGGATGTCGACAGATGTCGGAAGATGGGTTCGACAATGTCAAATTTTCCAGTTGGAAAAAGGAAGGAGTCAGAACACAGAGTTGTATACACCATTGCCAGTACCAGAGAACCCGTGGGAGCATCTTAGCATGGATTTTGTGTTAGGATTACCCAGGACTCAGCAGGGGAACGACTCAATATTTGTTGTAGTCGACAAATTTTCAAAGATGGCACATTTCATACCATGTAAGAAAACAAGTGATGCCACAGGGATCGCTGTACTATTCTTCAAGGAAATAGTCATGCTGCATGGGTTTCCAAAGAGTATCACGTCGGATCGGGATATGAAATTCATGGGGCATTTCTGGAGAACCCTATGGAAGAAACTCGACATGAAGTTAGAGTTTAGCTCGGCACATCATCCGCAAACGGACGGACAAACCAAGGTTGTAAATAGAAGTTTGGGAAACCTTCTGAGATGTCTAGCGGCCGACAGACCCAAGCAGTGGGAAAATGTCTTGGCGTAGGTAGAGTTTGCATATAACAATTCTGTGAATCGATCGACAGGATTGAGTCCATTCCAGATTGTTCAAGGGAGGAGTCCACATGTAGTGGCAGATTTGGTCGAATTGCCAACAGAAACCAGGAAGAGTGCGGATGCAGAATCATTCGCAGAGCAGCGTGAAGTTCATGAAAATGTGCAAAGGCGCATCGAGAAGAGTAACGCGGCCTATAAATTGAGATCTGACCGGAGAAAGAGGCTACTGTCACTCCAAGAAGGGGACTTAGTCTATCCCTATTTGTGGAAGGAGAGATTTCTGACAGGAACCTACAACAAGCTGAAGTTGAAGAAGATAGGACCCTGCAGGATTCTAAAGAAGATTTCAGACAATGCATATGTGTTGGAATTGCCGGAAGACTTGAACATTTCAACAACGTTCAATGTCTCAGACCTATACAAGTTTGAAGAAGGGTCAAGCAGTAGCAAGGAAGGAATGAGTATTGACTGGGCAGAATAGATTCCAGACCGGCGTAAAGAAGGGATCGCAGAATTAATCGACGAACGCGAAGTAGGGCGTACTCGTAGATCGCGCATGAAGAAATACTTGGTACGATGGACAAATGATGAGTTGCAGGAAGCGACATCGATTTCCGAAGAGGAGTTCAAGAGACTGACGGAGCAGTCGAAGTCTTTTTCACCTGGGGAGTTTGATGCAGGAACATCAAGGCCTAGGCAGATAAGTCGAAGTTGATCAACTGAAGGGCATTGACCAGTGGGAGTGCCGATGACCACTGGTGCAGAGAGCAGGTTGACTTGTCGAAGAACAAATCGAGCAGAACCAATTGAGGTGCGGCCGACTGAAGGAACAATGGATGTCGCGAGAGGTCGAGGATTGACAGGAAATGGTTGATAGATGACAAGCGACGTAAGGGGTCAAGTATTCAACAAGTGGTCGAACTACGACGCGACAGGGTTTGGCGACACCAAGTGTAATGGGGAAAAGGAGTGAACCGACAGGAAAGTCAAGATGTGACTGACTACTGTAGCAGAGTCGGAAGGACAGAAAGTTAAGGGACTGTACCAGTAGTCATTCGGGGTTGATGAGGAATTTATCACAGTTATTGCGAGTTGGTGAAGGACATGACAGGGGACGTCATGGATAGAGGCTGTACAGCACAGCTAGAAGTTGACATTGCAGGTTCGCAGGATTTGGTAGGATCGATGAACGGAGGGGAATGCATGTGTCGAGATTGTAATAATCTTGGAAATAGCACCCATAGAGTAGAAGGGAAAGAAGATGTCTTTAGTCTAGAGAGATAGGGAGACGGAGAGAAGAGAGCAGAGTGCAGAGCCGAAAGAGTTGTGAAGATTCACACCAACCGAGTGTAGAGTGTTGAGATCGAACCATAGCTCAGAGTTCCGTGGTGAACCAGGAGAGGGTGAGGTCGACACACAGGGAGAACACACCATAGTTACTTCTATGTTGTAACGACTGAGGCCGATTGTAGTTAGTTATTTTCTTACAGTTATTTTACATTGTAACAGATTTCAGAGAAGTAATATAAGCCACTTTTGGCATCCTGTTCTACACCTTGTTTGTGTGAGCATTGTGGTTTTTGTCGTGTGTATTGTTAAGCAAGAAAGTATCCCGTAAGGTGGCTTGCGTCAGAATTTGAATCCTCATCCTTAGCATTGTATATTTACCATTTTACTATTCATATTAATGTAACATGTGTAAGTATTCTACCTCTATCAGAGCTCCTTTGGATCTATGTTCTATTGCTTCTCTCTTCTTCTATTATTCCTAAATTATTTCATTGTGAGGTTTACATCATATTTTTGGGTCTTATGTGGGCATTTTCACAACCAAGTCGTTGTGGCCTCGCCTATACGGAACACGCTTCCCCATGTGAGCTGAAACGACTTCTGACTCGTGCGTGGAGTGCAAATTCAGCGTCGACAGTTCGTCTCCGTACCCCTATGTATATTTCTCATTCTTACAACCCCTATTATTCCAATGTGGGTCAGTCGATAAATCATTTTACCTGCAACTGCACACACTCAAAGCGAACATTAGTAGTGCTGCACTATAAAATCATTCCATCATAAATCATATTCTTCATTCAATTTTATCTAAGTCAATATCATTCATTCACATATATGGAATCCAGATCATCATTCGTTGCATTTATGGAGAACATCATCATAATATCTCAGTCAGTCGAGCATATTTATCATTCATTTGTTATTCAATCATTTTCATTTAATAATCTCTTAGTCAGTCGAGCATATCTATCATTCAATCATTTTCATTTCATAATCTCTCAGTCATTCGAGCATATCTATCATTCAATCGTTTCCATTTCATACAATAATATTCAAGCATAATTCATGGTTCATGTTTTATTTAACCGGATCACTTCAAAACTAGTGCCCTCAATAGTCTAATCAGTCAATGTACTGAGGCAGGTGTTACATCCATCCTTAAAATCAAAAGGACTCAGAGAACTGTGAGTTGGGGAAGGTCTAAGCTTGGGATGTTATTGAGAACCCAATACCATTATAAATTTAGACACCAATATCGAATTAGTCTTATAGTCAAGATTGGATATATCAAGGAGACTATGACAACAAACATGTTATAACTTGGAAGTTATAAATATTTTGATAAATCAATATAATTATGATGATGATAAACCATATAATAAACATGAATTATACCTAATGGTTAGAATGCACAGGACAACGGGTAGTGATATTCAACTTATAATTTAAATAATGATGACTAGAACCAAAAAGACAATTTTTTTTTGAGGTATTACCAGCAACTCTATGTATCTATTGCATTGGGATTCAAGGACCATGAGAAAAGTAAAGGAACACATCAATATAGGCTAGGATATATATATATTTTTCCTACATAGCCCTGGTGAGAAGATGAGTGGATGGATATATTGAGCGAATTTACTAAATGACGGGAAATTGATATTTTAATTGACAAGACACCAAGATGCTCATATTGACGAGACTTTGATAGATTGTTGAGGAAGTGAAACAGACTTAAAATTTGAAAAGTGATATATCAATGTTACTAGCATGAGGATATGAGCTCAGTGACACTAATTTTCTAGCATGACAAGGTTGTTAAAAAAAAAGTACAAACTTGACAAGACCATGACAATGGTAATTATTAATTGGGAAGGTCCATCGAAAGGGCCAAATAAAGACTATTTTAGTAAAACAAAGTATGGAGACAATCAACACGAAAATTAGAATACATTGATGCTAACCAATTGACATGGTCAAACTTCTATGGAAGGACAACTATCCCTCGATATGGAACTTGATGAGGTTAAGAAAACACAGATAGTGTGACTTGATGAGTCTGTCAAGTGGTCATATGACAACATAAATGATGAAATGAGGTAAGGATGTGATAATCTCATTGATCTAGACATGATATTTCTGAAGAAAGGACTAGGAGTTAAATTTTAATATGTTCGACTAGGTCGCTATGTTACGACACGTTGGAATCATATCATATCAAGAATCAAACTTATTAAAATTTATGGAATTGGAGTAGTCTTATGGGAATCGGTTTTTGGACTATTTGGAAGTCGCTCTTGAATTTCTTATTCATGATTATAACTTACCCATCTGTATTTTACTAAATACTATGTGATGTTTATCTTCTCGCCTTTGAGGAAAGGATAGCCAAATAAATTTGAATTCTTCCTTGGATTTTGTTATACAAAAAGATGATTGAGTAACTATTGTGTGGCTACGGATACAATATGGCTTGTAGTTAATTTGGATGCCGTGGATCTTCGTGAATGAATGGGAGATATAGACAATCTAGTTGGGACTGACAATTCTTGAATGTATTATCGGATTGATATTATGTGAAATTGTGATTGAGCTCCTAAGGATGTATTGGAACCATACTAGATGATCTAGAAAACTAACGACTAGAACCACTAGTGCTTATGGCCATGATTGTTTGAGAAAAATAGAAGGGAATGGCAAGAAGACGTGAATAGAAAATTAATGTAAGGACTAGCATCGAAAGTACGAGAACAAAAATTAACTTTGGGATGAAGTTTTAATAAAAGGGGGTGTATGTAATGCCCGTCAAACTCACTATGACTATCGATATTGATGACACTTATTGGTAAGTCACCCAGCTAAAGAAACCAAAATAAATGACTGCATATATGTTGATTAAGAATAAATTTGTCAACTGACTGGCAACGTATGTGATAAATGTCCATATGTTTCTAATGATGGATTAATGACGATTATGGATACTTGTGATTTTTCTGATTGATTAGTACATGTGAAATCTTATGATGAATGTCGTATTTATGTTGAATTATGGAAATGAAATTATGCGGGTGATTATGATATGAATCCAATGAATGAATATATGTTTTCTAAATGATTAGTGAATGAATGAAGTTAATTATGATATGATGGTTTTGAGTCGTACTATTGATATGTGTGATCTGAGTATGTGTATAGTGACAGGTAAGATAATTTACCATCTGACTCATGACATAACAGAAAATGGAACATAGAGTACGAATAAATCACACACGGAAGAACGACAGTGATGTCGACTTCCTACGGATTCCACGCACGATTTTAAAAAAATGTTATCCGCTTACTCGGTAAGCGTGAAGTCATACGAAGTGGACAATGACGGAAATTGATCACGTACGAGGTCGAGGGGCCTGCAGTAAGAACATATTTACTCCTCAGCACCATTAGTCTCCAATAGAGTGTAGGAGGATGATTGAAGGTAACGAATCATAAATCGCTACATGAGGTTCCCGCAAATCAGATGAAACGAGAAAGCATTGATGAAAGGACCCGGCGATGTGGTACCTAATTGATAAAGAGTAAACAATGAATGAAAGAACCCGATGATGTGGTACCTAGACCCAAGAAGAAACCGAATGATGAATGTTTATGCATTAAACATATAATTTTGCATTTAGGCTATTTGCACTTGAAATGAATATTAGTAATTAAATAATGGAGAATAATTGTTTTAAGAGCGAATGATAGACTAGGCATTATCATTTAGTGTTAGGATATTTAGACACTTAGGAGTTAGTTAAGATCAACTTGTTTAATATATCCATTAGGGATAGTGTGTTTCTTTAGTATGTATTAGTATGCATTTGTAAATACTTAATCCGACAGTCACAATATGTTCCCGACATAGAGTGATCCGACGGCTCAACGCCTCTTAGATCATACCTAACCTTGATCTGTGGCTTAACACCCGATTGGTCCATGATCTCTATTTAAAGAGCATGGAGGGTCATTGTTTATTTGATCGATTATGAGAAGCTCATTTGTAACTTTCATTATTTTCATAATAAATTGTCCCGTAGAAGATATTTGGCCGGGGCCGTGGAGTGTTTTCCTCAAGAGGGTTTAAACCACGTCAAAACATCGGTGTGTTGAACTGTGATATGTTTGTGTGAAGTGGTTTCTCTTGGTGTTCGGTCCTTTGGTAGTACCCTGTGTACCTAAACATGGTATCAGAGCTTTTATGAAGAGTCGCTTCCGGTTATGATCTAGATCTTGAACTGTTGTTGCCGAAACTCGAAAAGGTTTCTGGTTCTGGTATTTCTGTGCATTTTTGGGCTATGGAAGGTGTTCCATTGCGTTCGGAGCGTCGTTTCCATTGGGAAATAGTTTTCGTTTGATCGAAAACGGTTCCCGGTTGCTCCAGAAACGCGTATTTCATCAGATCCGAAGGTATAATGTTACAGTGACGCATTTTTTGTATTTTCTGTTTTTAAAAGAAAAAATCTCATATTTTATCTTTTTTTACTATTAGATTTTTTTGGGGGGTTTGGATTGTTGCTTTCCTGTCTACATATGCTCTTTGCCGTGCACTTTGAGTGATCTCAGCAAATCAGAAACAAAAAGGGAAATGGTTTCTCTCGGCTGCGTATGCTCTTTGCCATGCACCTTGCGCGATCTCAGCAAATCAGAAACAGAGAGAAAACGTAAACTTTCTGTGCAAGCTAACGAGATCTAACTCACTTGGTTCAAAGTTGCTTTATTCCTTAATAGGTCTTGAGTTCAAGTCTTAGGAAGTTACTTTTAAAAGGAAAAGTGCATGCAATTTCTATTTTCAAGTTACTTTATTGTAAAAGTTCATCTCACTTAAATAATAAAAAATAAAAATACAAGTGAGTCACTTAAGTTTTTTTTATTGTTGCACTATTTAAAAGTAATATCATTGTAAAAGTGAAATCACTTATTTTACAAAAGTGGTTCACTTAAAGCAACTTTCTTGTAAAGTGATTGTCAAAAGGTTTATCTTGGGAAGAGGGGGGTTCTTTTTTTTTTGCTGGACATTTTCTAGCTGCCACGTCACTATTGGGGACATCTTCAACAGTTTCTTTGTTCAAGCATAACTTCATCATACATAGTCAGTTTTCAGTGCCGTTTTTTTTTAAACTGCCTATTTTTTCAAGCTCTTCACATCTAGACTATTGGTTTCTTCTTTTACAGCCATTAATTTACAAATATGGCTGCCCCTTGTGATATTCTACTTAACAGTTCCAACTATTTCTCATGGAAATCTCATATGGAGGATGTTCTACGAAGTAGGGGACTTTTCAGAATTACCTCAGGGAAAGAAACCGAACCCACTTATGATAATAAGAAAATAAAATGGGCAAATAGATGTGACCAAGCTCGTGGATTGATTGGGATGTCAATCTTTACTGATTTGTGATTCCACATATCTGGAATTGATGAACCTGATGCTGCTTGGGACAAGTTGGAATCTGTGTTTGGTAAACACAATGAAATTCGAGGTCACCAACTCGAAAATGAGTTGATTTCTTTAAATCCAAGTGACTTTTCATGCATTCAAGATTATTTATCTAAGTACAAAACTCTTAAACTCTTATGTGCAGAATGTAAGATTAAGAGGGAAGACAAACAATGCATTTATCATATTATTTCCAAACTTGGACCTACATATTCTGTTTTTGTATCTACATTTTACTCCATGAAAGAATCCTTGAATGTAGCTAGCTATTAAGAGCCTAGTCTTGAATCCTTTTGTGATTCCTTGATTAGAGAGCAATATAAACTCCTTCATCTTGGAATAATCAACAATGCAGATACATCTGGGAAAGCCTTATTGTCCCAACAGAAAGAAAAGTCCAAGCCTCCCAAGAAACAAAATTTTCGCAATAATAAGTCAAACAAGGGTCCAAAACCCTCTCAGTCAGCTCCTTCTTTAAAAAATGACAAAGGATCCAAGCCAAAAGGCAAGAAGACTGAGCGTCATTGCAACTATTGCAGGAAAGATAATCATGATGAATCTAAGTGTTTCAAGAAGATGGCAGCCTTGGAAGCAGCAATGAAGAAGCACCACATCAGCCTAGATTCGCCTTCAGAATCTACCTCTCATGGACATGCACTTTGTGCTTCTAGTTATTCTTATAATGCATCTTCTTCTTCTACTTCAAATGAATGGCTCATTGATTCTGGAGCATCTTATCATATGGCTAAGGATTAAGCCATATTTTCTACTATGCATGAATGTAACACCAAACAAATATTTGTTGGTGATGATAGATCTCTAAGTGTTGTAGGAGCTGGAACAGTTCCAGTAGATAATGGTCATTTTAGTGATGTACTATGTGTTCCAATAATTTCCTGCAATTTGTTATCAGTCTATCAGATCGCTCATTCTGGTGAAGGTAAAACTGTGACCTTTACACCTCACCAAGTTGTAATCAAGGATTTTAAAGATCCTCAACAGGTCCTAGCTACCGGAATTATTGATGATATTACCAAGTTGTACAAGTTTAACAACTTTGGGTCATCACCTTTCCCTTCAATTTTTGTTGCTCATAGTGATAACTTGAGCAAACTTTGGCATGAGCGATTTGGTCACTTAAATTATCGCTCATTGCAACAACTATGTAAAGACAATATGGCGACAGGTTTTTCGATGGTATCTTGCAGGGATGGTGTTTGTTCTGGTTGTGTACTTGAAAAACATCATCGGGACAGTTTTGACAAACGTGCCTCTTGGCACGCCTCGGTTCCCTTGGAGCTTGTGCATAGTGACTTGTGTGGTCCTCTTCCATCTGCTTCCTTTTCTGGTTTCAAATATTTCTTAACTTTCATTGATGATTACACCAGACACACTTGGGTTTATTTCCTAAAAATTAAGAGAAAAGTATTTAACATGTTCTTGTCCTACAAGGTCCTTGTTGAAAAACAATCTGGTCATCAAATTATTATGTAAAGATCTGAAAATGGAGGAAAATATGTTAACAAAAAGTTCACTACTTTCTGCATTGAACAAGGCATCCAACAATAGCACACTGTTCCATATACACCACAACAAAATGGTGTAGCTGAGCGGTAGAACCACACTTTAAAAGAAATGGTTAATTGTATGATCCAATCTAAGGGACTAAGTCTTCAATTTTGGGCTGAAGCCATTAATTGTGCAAATTACATAGTTAATCGCACCCCCACTAAAGCATTACAAGGTATAACACCGGAAGAAGCATGGAGTAAAACTAAACCTGATGTAAGTCACTTCCGTGTGTTTGGTAGTGAAGCATGGGCTCACATTTCGGATGAAAAACGGAAAGCATTGCAGCCTAAAAGTGAAAAGTGCATATTTGTTGGATATTCTAAAGATGTAAAAGGTTATAGACTTCTTTAACCACATTCTCATGATATAATCATTAGAAGAGATGTTAAATTTAATGAAAATCTCTTGGCCTGTGAGCCTAACTCGGCGATTGTGCCATCTTTGGCCTGCGAGCCTGATTCGGCGTTTGTGCCTTCTTCTTCTTCTTCCAACTTCCTTAACAGGTTTCCAACTCCAGTTTCTGATGATGACAGTGAGGATGAAAATCCACCTCCGCCTGCTCATGTTCCTCCAGTTGCACCAGCACAAGTGCTTCCTCGATGGGTCTGTTCAACATGTGAAGCAGCTGGTGATATTGTCGGTGATCCTAGAGATCAACGTCGAACACATTATCAGTTTCAGCGAGCCTCTTCTCTTTTGGCTCAAGTTTCTGAGAATCATGATCCAAAAACTTTTGCAGAAGCTTCAGGGAATCCAGATTGGGATGTAGCCATGGATGAAGAATATCGTTCCTTAATGGTGAACGATACTTGGGATCTTGTACCTCTTCCAAAAGGAAGAAAACTTGTTAGATGTAAATGGGTCTACAGAACTAAGTATGCATCAGATGGAAGTGTTGAAAGACTTAAGGCAAGGTTAGTTGCCAAAGGTTTTTCCCAAGTTGAAGGGATTGACTACAATGAAACCTTTGCTCCCGCCGCAAAAATGAACTCCATCCGCCTTGTTCTTTCCCTTGCAGCCTTACATAACTGGGAATTCCATCAAATGGATGTCAAGTCTTCCTTCTTACATGGTGATTTACAAGAGGAAATTTACATGGAACAACCTCCTGGATATGTTCAGAATAACTCTAGCCTTGTCTGCTGCCTTAAGAAATCCTTATATGGCCTTAAGCAAGCTCCTATAGCTTGGTATGCCAAAATGGATAACTTTCTCCTTGACACTGGTTTTTCTAGATGTCATTCTGACCCCAATGTCTATACCAAGAAAGTAGGAAACCATATCATCATACTTGTTCTATATGTTGATGACCTTATTCTTACTGGTAGTGACACTAAGCTTATAACCCATGTGAAATCCAATCTTAAACAAAATTTCGAAATGTCAAACTTAGGACATTTGCATTATTTTCTTGGTCTCCAAGTCCTGCAAACCAAAGAATGAATCTTTCTTTCTCAGTCTAAGTATGCTTGTGACCTTCTTCGTCACTTTCACATGGAAGATTGTACACCAGCCCCTTCTCCCTTCCAGTCTGGAGTCAAACTTTCTGCCACTTGTACTTCACCTGAGGTCGATGCCACCTTGTATCGTCAACTTGTTGTTAGTCTCTTATACTTGACTCATTCCCGTCCTGACCTTTCCTTTGTTGTTGGTCGTGTTTCCCGTTATATGCAGACACCTCATGAAAGTCACTGGAAAGCAGCTAAAAGAATACTTCGATATATTCGAGGTACAGTTTAGTTTGGGATTCATTACAGTACAGGGGGGAAACCTTTGTTGGTTGGTTTCACTGATTCAAATTGGGCCGGCGATCCTGATGATCGAAAGTCTACTGTAGGTTATGTTTTCAGTCTGGGATCTGGACCTATCACTTGGGCTTGTAAGAAACAACAAGCTCTTGCTCTTTCTTCAGCAGAAGCAGAATATCGAGCCGCAGTTAATGCCAGTCAGGAATATTTATGGCTTCGACAGACCCTTTCAGAGTTTGGATTCAAGCAGCAACAGCCTACTCCACTTTGGTGCGACAATCAAAGTGCCATCAAGCTTGCCAAAGATCCAGTTCTACATCAACGCAACAAACACATTGAGCTACATATGCACTTCATCAGAAATCTTGTTCATAATCGTGTTCTTGAAGTGCTCTTTTGCCCTACAGATGATCAAGTTGCAGACATCTTCACCAAGTCTCTTACTGAAGCGAAGTTTTCTAAACTTCGATCTATGTTAGGAGTTTAGGAACTTGACATTAAGGGGGGATAGGCTCTAATGCCTCCTTCCTTCTCCTAATAGTATCACTTTTGTAAATCCTTCAATCCTATCCCAATTTGTTCTTAAGGGGGGATGTTAGGATATTTAGACACTTAGTAGTTAGTTAAGATCAACTTGTGTAATATATCTGTTAGGGATAGTGTGTTTCTTTAGTATGTATTAGTATGCATTTGTAAATACTTAATCCGACGGTCACGATATGTTCCCGACATAGAGTGATCCGACGACTCAACTTCTCTTAGATCATACATAACCTTGATCCATGGCTTAACACCCGATTGGTCCATGATCTCTATTTAAAGAGCATGGAGGGTCATTATTTAGTTGATCGATTATGAGAAGCTCATTTGTAATTTTCTTTCTTTGCATAATAAATTGTCCCGTAGAAGCTATTTGGCCGGGGCCATGGAGTGTTTCCCTTAAGAGGGTTTAAACCACGTCAAAACATCGGTGTGTTGATCTGTGATTTGTTTGTGTGAAGTGGTTGCTCTTGGTGTTCGGTCCTTCGGTAGTACCCTATGTACCCGAACATTTAGACAACTCCACTTGCACCCACAAAAATAGAAACTTCGATTGGAGCATCAGGGGACATACTTGAGTAAATCAAGGAATGTAGGTGCACTCTCTTAAGAAATAGACACATGGCAGGGTGAGGTAATTATAATTAAATAATTAGGAAAATAGGCATTTTTGCATGAAGTGACATGTGTCATAGAGAATTTTCCTATTTAAAGAAGGAAAGAGGAAAGGGAAGGGACCCTATTGTTGGACGACTACCGTAATGGTAATTAGACATTGATTTTCTTCTATTGTGAGTTTGGAAAGGGATCTTGGTGAGGGGGGAGCTCCTTTTTGGATCCTTGGTTTTTGTGTGTGAGCTCTACGATCCCGAAGCTCAGGGGTGGCTATGCAACTGATTCCATAAGCCTACGGTTGGGTGGCAAAGCTAAAAATTGCTTCAAGTATGGTTAACGAGATTTTACCAAAGGGATATAACGGGAGAAGCGAGTGGCAAAGAACGAGCGGGATTTGAATGACGATGACGACCTCTCCTCCAACAACAGATTCGACCTACAATAACATGTTCTATGTTTATACTCGTTAGTTCTCAAATTTATTAAATTTTGTTGTTGATCATGATTAGTAATGGTAATATTATGTTTTTAATATTTATCAAATTGTTCTATGTGGGACCCAAAAATAAGGGTCCCTACACTTGGTCTCAGACCAACCTTGAAGAAGTTCATATTTTGATGCAGCAGCCCTCAAAGTTTCAATTGTGCAATGGAAATGTTGAACTTCCAGTGTGGTGGTATGATATTTACATCCTTCCTTGCATTTTTCATAGTGTTGTTACTGATGTTTGGAAAGATGCAGATGAGACAGTGGGATCCTGGCATTCTACACAAGTGTTGGGTTTTACGTGGGTTATTATTTCCACAACCACTACCTCATGTGCTTGCATGTGTTGCCTCTGCCACGACATGCAAGGAACCACGACTTGCATGCCTTGCCATGACTTGCATTCCTCCAAGTTTTTACTATTTTTGTGAAAATCAAAATCTAATATGGATGTATTGTTCAGGCCTAAAGAGAATTGGCAAGAGATGTGGGTTAAGGTGGATTAATTACCTCCATCTTGATTTCAAATGTGGAAAGAACACTTAGGAAGAAGAAAGTTTGATTGCTGAAATCCAGGGTAGGTGGGGGAATAGGTATACTATATTTCTCGTAAAACATAATATATACTGGGTTGTCTATTATATTATTGTATCCATATGTGTGTGTATATTTGGTAATCACTGAAGTGGTCAGGTGGTCTAGCATTGCATATAATTTACCATAACCAGTTAAATGCTTTTTAACTATCATAACTAATACTATTAAGGATTTTCTACTCATAAGTATGTAATTTTTACCAGCATCGATAGTTGGCAAGGCATTCACCTTTGTGATGAACTCAACATTCTAGGCCTAAAATCCGTGTTGTCGATGAGATTTATATATCTCCTTCTGATAGGATATGCATTGCCCTCAATAGTTAAGTCAAAACTGTTTTGAAACTTTACTTTGTTGGTCAATCCTTTGTCATATAAAGTTTCCCCAATATTAGTCACCATGATTATCACCACATTAATTAATGACAGAAGCGCGTCTTCAAGGTGTGTTGGAGAAAACTCACTATGGCTTGGGGTAGACCACAATAGACAGCTGACTACCAGAAATTAACTCAATTCTCAGAATTATGCTATTATAAACGACAATGCTAAGATAATGGACAAAGTAACCAACCTCGATCCAAACGTTTGATGTAGATCCCCGTTGGAGCTTTCAATCCGTGCACTTGAAATCTGGAAATTAGCCTTGACAGCCAATATACAACAAGTACATATAATATATAAATGATATTAACATCATCAATAGAAATGGCCCATGATATTATAAGTAAATGCAACCCAATGTACAATAGACAACATTCACAACATTAATGGATGAGAATATGAGTATTTCTATTAATAAACGAGAAGAAGTACAATGTGATATGACCTCTTACCGGCAACCAATCTGAACCACGATCTGGATCAATCCACTTGTGCCTCCACCACTTCAATCCTCCATAAATGGAAAACTCAAACTATGGTAGGAGTTTGGAAGGTGAACATAAGGGGTTCACAACTACAAGGATCAATGAGTGTAGACTCAAGATAGGGAAAAAATACACTAGAGTTCTATTGCTCTTCTTTCTCCCCCCGTCCATAAGCCATATGTTCTCAATATATAGTCCTCCTGAAGGTAGGTGAAAGGACAGATCGAGACATTTCTTGGGCAGATGGAGGGTCAAAGGTCACCCAATAACGTCTTTTTGGGAGTAAAAAGTAATAAACTAGTGATTTTTACCATTTTACATGCTACCTGCGGGCTATAGTAATGAAACTCGCAGGTACGCCTACTATAATAATGCAGCAAGCGGGTAAGAATAAAATAGGGAAAAATAGTGTCTGAAGGATATAAAGTGGATCTAAGTCAGTGAAATGGATCCTACAGGCCAAAGAGTGCTGATGCTCACAAGGTGGAAAATTACATTGTAACAGATGCCCCCTAATGTGTGAGGTCAGAGACTGATGCTACGATGGCCGAAATACATTATAAAATGCAGAAGTGGAGTGATGGAAACACAAGTGGAAAGAGCAGCTCACTCGTCATAGTACAATAGTATCTCTGAATACATGTCAGTATAGTACAACAATCTGATACAATGGCCATGAATAGGCAGTACATAATGGATATATGTCATAAGTGATCATAGCCATGATCCCTCTACAGTAAGATATGGTCTCCTGGTGAAAAAGGAAACAACTGGTGCAAAATGGAGGTACAAACTGCTGATATCTGAGAGGTGATATCTCAGATGTAAATTCAAATTCATAGGTAGCATACTGAATGCCACCATCAGCTGGGGTCTTCTACACAAGTCTTCGACGGTGCAAGTCCCATCAAGTGAATAAAGGAGTTGGGGTCGAACCTGATGAGACATCGTCTAATTACTGGTCGATGATGTATACCATTAACAGACGCGAGATGACCCACCAATAATGAAAATGGGCATCAAAGCACAGAGCACAATCATCAGCGTGTGAATAAATGAGCTGAAGTCGAACACTAGGATGAATCCATCGATCAGAGGACATTGATGTATTCCCGAAACTGTCGATGGCGAGAGAACCTGCCACTAATGACTGCAATCCTCAAGGTACTCAACCGAGCTCTAAGCCTCAAGTCCCAGAATAAACGGGCTGAAGTCGACAAAATCAGACTTGCTGGAAGGAGGGCATTAATGCATCCCCCATCAACCAGCACGAGGTACCAGCAATGCTGAAATATTTGGAAGATCTCAGGTGAAACAGACTGACTCAATAAGGATGGCCGACATGCAATAGTCAAGAGATCTAAGGAGTGGCCGACACTGGTTTCAGGACTTCCTTTGAACAAGAACATGAGCAGAATGATAGACTCAGGAAACATAGACTCGATATAGACTGCGCGATGCAGGAGGCATTAGAAAGGAATCCATAATGACTAGAAGCTTAACCAATCAGTGGAGAAACTGAGAAACAAGTACAGCTCCTAAGGTCCAACTATAGTCCCGACTCATAGTGTATGGAGTGGAATGAATGCTCTGTTCAAAGGCGACACAACAGCTTCAAAAAAGAAGTAGTGACCATAATCCCATCCGGCTTTTTGGAATAGTTGATTTTTTTTGTCTTTTTCATATTTGGAAAGCTTGAAAAAGAATAAAATTGCTTATAGTACAACAAGTGAGGGAACGAGTGTCAAATAGCTAGCAGACTAGTCCCAAGTAGTGGAACATACCTATGATCAATGCAAAAAAGTGCATGCATGATGTGGACACTCGTGGGTGTGTTCCCTTAGGGTCAAAAGGTCATCAAATTGTGAAGGACAAATGAAATCTCTGCAAGGCTCGACAGGAAAAAGTGCTCCTGCACCAGGCTAAAAACTGAGTAACCGGAAGCCGGCACAAGGCTCAAGTGGCAAGTAGGATGATGCAATGCAATCACAACATGATATAACTGAGGGGAGTCCTTAAGGGAGATGGCTAGCATAAGACAAAGTAGAGTATGAGTCTTTATCGCAATGTCATGGCGTAATTACAAAGGACTCCCTATCCTAAGGACAATTAACGGCATGGACGCCAGAATGCACAAAGGGGATTTAACTAGGGTGCCCATGTTCGGAAAATCCCTACCGCCACATAATGACACTTCTATAGCAGTGTGAAGGTTCCGTGTCGGTTATGAAGCAGGGTTGCACCTAGGGTTTATGAAAATGGTCAATAGGTCAAATGCATAATGCATGTGGAAATGGCATCTAACCTATATGCCAGGTGTGAAACGTACCTGTCGTAGGTGTGAAATGGTCTAGAACAACTTTCACCGAGGAAATATGATTAAAAATTCTACTCCTTGACATTATATTAGTCCATAACGGCATCAAACGGTAAAAACTATAGACAAGTGGGTCCTAAAAAATATAAATAGTAATAAAAATTTACAATTTACAATTCATTTGTACTATTCACCCATTTGGAGATTTGTGGTTAGTTTTCACCTGAACGTTCAGTTGTCGATTCTGGGAGCTAAAAGCGACCGTTCATCGAACCATCCAGAGCAGGTTGGTAGTCTCATCCATACCTTTTAATTTAATGCTTTCATTTTAGTTTTCAGGGTGGGATTTCTAGCTTGGCCAAGCCCTAAATGGATTCGACGCTACCCGCGGGCTATAACTATGCGGGTCGTGGGTAGGGCACGAAACGCACAGTCAATGCACAAGTTGACCGCGGGTACCCGTACCTGTATACAAATTAGCCCGCGGGTACCTCCGTGAAGATGATTTTGCAAAAGAATTTGACCAAAATCTTTGTTGTTTCTCACTCCACGATGGTTCTAGAGTGGAGGGAGAGGGAGCATGACCAAGTAGATGAGGCCATGCTCAATGATGTGCAAGAACAGCAAGCATTGCAAGCATGTGGGTTGTGTAAATTCTGGAGTATAGGGGGTTTGAGGGCCCAAAACCTATTACTTCGTCGCTTGATAGATTATTGGGATGTTGATGCACAGAACTTCGGTCTCAATGGGAAAATCCTCACACTAGAAGTGGAAGATATCTACTTCATTACGGGTTTGTCCTGTCAAGGTGAGGTGGCCAATCTTCGGTCTCGTACTGTGGGTGGTGGGATCACTGTCCATGACTACATAGCGCGGTATTGTCCCATAGACACACGAGCGGTGGGAATTCAAGTGCCCATCAATGCCATAGTATATCTGAGCTCGAAGATCATTGTGGCTACCTTAGTGCAAATCACTGGATCCAACACTCTACACTAGGCATCTAGGCCAGTGATGTTCTATGCATCACAATGCATGCATCCTATAGTATTCGATTGGTGTACCACACTACTGGTGTCTACGAAGACACAACTGACAGAATGCAAAGAGGGGAAGGCAAAAAACTTCGGGTATGGCAGTATCTTGTGCAGCTTCTTCTTTGAGAGAGTTCCGGGGCTTAGTCCGAGGGTGGATGTCCCTCCTCATAATCTCCGCGATCCAGCCCTGACCCGGTGGGCTGAGATCTTGACATGACAGGGTGGTGGCCGTCTGGCATCACCATATACTGAGGAGTTCTTCAGCTGGTGTGGCCGACAGGTCATTTCCATAGAGGACTATCCCTATGCAGGGATAGACTTCCGATAAGATCGGGACATGCCACTCCCAACATACGCAGCGTTCGGAGACATCAGTGAGTACTCTTTTTGAATTTTTATGGATTTTTTATTATAGATGAAATGCAAAAATATTTTTGGTGGTAGTATCAAGTGCTAAACTTTGACTGTTTGCTCGCAGACAAAGGCCCAGTGAGACCCGACGGCTTCCCGAGACATGGTTGCCGAGGCAGGGGTAATGAGGCAGGTGATGTTGCAACAGGGTGCACTCTACAGACCTTGCGGTGCAACCTATCACAGATGGTTGCTAGGGTTCCACAGATAGAGGTGGCACGACTACCTGAGGCCATGCAACGCTAGGTAGTGGGGGTTCCGGGTGACTGGGTGCGGTTACTACAACGAGTAGCCAATGCAGTTCACTATTTCTATGAGACACATCCTGTCGAAGCGGCAGCTAGACCTCCTCAAAGGGAGTAGATATCCCAGGATCTCATTTTGTATCGATATGTATATTTTTGAGGGCTACGGGCTCCAGTTTTGTATGACACTACCATTTTTTGACATATTTAAAAAAATTTGGTTCTCCGGTTCTACTATGTGTGTGTGTATACAAATGTATGAATGTCTCTTTTATGTGTGCTTCATTATGAATGTGATAAATGCCAATCTAATACATAGTTAGCTTATGCATAAGATATATGATTAAGACTTCTCGGAACATGAATGTATGTAATTGAAACAAAATGTCTCTCCAAGAGTCTTACCCTTAAGAATTTCCGTAGTAGTGTAGGATCTGGCACACGGTACTGACCATTCAGCTGAGACACAACTAGTTGTGAATCCAGGTGGACTTCTAAAGACTGGACGCCATGTGAAATAGCATCTCGAAGTAGCTCAATGAAGGCACTATACTGAGCCACATTGTTAGATGTAGAACCGAGACAAGCACCTCCTGAAGACAGAACTAGGTGATTAGGTGAGAAAATAACCCAGGCAGCAGAAGCAAGTTGCTGCATATTCCAGCTAGCACCATCCGTGAAACCTAAGAATGTAGGAGATTTTGCTGACATCTGTCAATAAAATGGAAGCTAATTAGCAGACCTGAAAACCAAAAAGAAAGCTAAACTATGTACAGAAACAACTATACAATAGTATACAAAAGTATCAGCCTGATCCAGAGGTTCAAGCGTAATATCGCTTGAGGTAGAGCCCATTTCTAGGCTCCTTCAAGACAGTCCCCTTATAGTCTTCTAACTCATAAGCTCCTTTTTCTACGACACGCCTCACGATGTAAGGACCGTGCCACATGGGTTTGAACTTGCCTACCCCCAGGGGTTCTTTAGCTTGGTCATACAAGAGGACCAAGTCACCTTCAGCATACTGCCGAGGACGGACAGACCTATCATACTAAACCTTGACATGACAGTTTTTTGGCATCTATGGCCACAATGGCACCTCGACGTTGCTTATCAAGTTTCTCAAGGTGGCTTAAACGTTGCTCAATACATGTCGTATCAGGAAGGAGCTCTATGGCTAGCTTAAGCGAAGGGATTTCGCATTCAATCGGTAAAAGTGACTCTGCACTGTGAACTAGATGGAACGGTGAGAATCTGATGGCAGTCTTGACTGCGGTTCGGTATGTCCACAAAGCAGGATATATCATGATATGCCAATTGTTCTTGCTTTGTTGGATGGTACGCTGGAGAATGGTCTTCAAATACTTATTAACTGCTTCGACTTGACCATTCGCTTGGGGATAGTAGGAAGATGAGTGTTCTTGATGAAACCCAAGCTTGAGAGACAAATCCTCCATCATCTTGTTTTGAAAGTGATTGCCATGGCCAGTGACAATCTCTTTCGGGATACCGAAATGAGTGATAATCTGATTGAACATGAAATGGGCTGCAGTAGCACCATCGGCTTTTACGGTAGGCATGGCCTCAAACCACCTGGAAAAATAATCCACGGCCACTATGATACGGTGATGCCCCCCAGCCGAAGCTAGTTTGCAATCCATGAAGTCCACCCCCCACTTAGTGAAGGGACCGACAGTGACGACCGGATGAATGGGTGTTGGATGCGAGTGTATATTCTGAGAGAACACCTAGAAATGGTGGCATCTCTTCACAGTGTTAACACAATCCTTAAAGATTGAAGGCCAAAAGTAACCAACTCGCATAATACGCTGGGCTGTAGCAAGCCCGGATAAGTGACCGCCACACGCCCCTGCATGGAAATCATTAAGCACCCGCTCCACTTCTTCATGATTTAAGCAACGACGGAGAATAGAATCCTTTCCTCGGCGATACAAAGTGTCATCGACGATAGTATAATCTTTAGCATGATGTTTCACACGTAGTCGCTCATCTCGTGAATAATGCCGAGCAAAATTCAAAGTTCGGAGATATACAATGACAACCCCATACCAAGGGTCCTCGGACGAGATAAGAAATAAGTGTTCATCCACAAAGGAATCTTCATGAATGACATCCTCATCAAGTCTCGGAAGGTACGACATAAGCTCAGCAAACACCAATGATTTCACCGATTTTGCCGAAGCAAAATCGAGATTGAACTCCTGAAGGATCACAATCCATTTATTATACTCCCCCTCGATAAAGCATCGCGATGGCACGAACGGAAATGGATTGATGTGAGCTACAACTGTGGTTTTTCTAAGCAAAATGTAATGTCATAACCACTGGACTGCATGGATAGTCGCAAGTGCTAGATTTTCTACGTGAGTATATCTTAGCTCAGCGTCTCCTAGATTTCAACTGAGGTAATAGATAACATGCTCGATGAGCGTGTCATCCACCTGAACCAAGACGATTTCAATCGTCTCTTGAGACGCGGCCACATAAAGGATAAAATCTCGTGCAAAATCTGGTGGACTAAGCATAGGGGCCGATACCAAATCTTTCTTAAGGGCATCAAAAGACTGTTGGGCTCGTTCATCCCAAATAAAAGGTGTGTCTTTCTTCAATAAGCGTGCGAAACCTTTGGTAATATTAGCATAATTGACTAGAAATCGACGTAGAAAAGTAGCTCTCCCTTGGAGGCTCTGAAGTTTTAACAAAGTTCGCCAAGGAGGCAACTGAAGTATTGCCTCAACTTTTAGAGGATCGACTCTAATACCCTCTTTGGAAACTATGAAGCCTAGAAGGCGACCAGTCCTTACAGCGAAGATGCATTTGTTGGGATTCAATCAAATTTTGTAGTGTATACATCGTTCGAGAATCATACGGAGGTGCTTGGGGTGTTCTACTCTCTTGAGAGAATGGCCAGCAAGATCATCCAAGAAAACCTCCATAATCTTCTTAAGATCGTGAAAGGTGTAGGTCATGGCTCGCTGAAACGTAGCTCCGATGTTTTTAAGACCGAATGGAATTTTCTGATATGCAAACGTTCCCCATGGACAAATGAATGTTGTCTTATGTTGGTTCACGGCTTTGATTTGAATCTGATTATAACCCAAGAAGCCATCCATGAATGAAAAAATCTCACTTCCTGCACAAGCATCCAAGATCTGATCAATGCATGGCATGGGGAAGTTGTTTTTCGGACATTCATGGTTCAAATCTCTAAAATCAGTGCATACGCGGATCGTTCCCTGCTTCTTATCCACAGGAACAGGGTTTGACAACCATTCGGTAAGGGGAACGAGGTAGATGAAACCAACTTTGAGCAGTTTATCCACCTCTGCCTTGATAGCAGCTGCCTTCCTAGGGTTCACAGCACGTAAACATTGTCGAACCCGTTTAGCATTAGGATACGTTCTAATCTCATGCTCAACAATGTGGGGCTCTATTCCTAGCATCTCCTCATATGACCAGGCAAAAGATTCCCGGAGTTCTGTAAACAATTCAGTGTAAATAGCAATCTCCTCAGGGGTGCAATCGGCACCGATGTAGACATTCTCCACCTTTCCGAGAGTACAAGAGATGTTGATTGACATGGTTGGGGAAATATTGGCCATATTCCCCTCCGCAAAAACATCATGCGACTCCAAAAGAGCCACAGGGTGACCAACCATCTCTGCTAGAGTCGTCCTAAACTCTTCTTGCTCAATGAGCTCGAGGTTGGGAAGGAAATAAGAGCGATGATGCATATCCTCCCAAGGCCTCTCATTACCACACATGGCCTCCATAATGGCTTCATCAGATGGCAAAGTATAATCAAGGAAGTCATCTGAACAAGATGAATTAGCTGCCCAAACTGGCAGCATAACGGGATCTTCTTCGACTGTCTGGGAAGAAGAGAGATCTGGTTCTGCAGTGGCTTGTTGAATATGATCATAAGAAAGATCAGCTACAGACAAAGGCACAGACATCCCGATGTGCGTAATGTCTCGAGACATGGAACCCTTGGACGGTAAAGTCCATGGATTAGTACAATAGGAAGTTCGGAATGGCATATTATGCAAAGGAGGAGATGCATCATCGGAAATGGTTCCGATGAAATTCACAGGTGTAGAAAGACTAAAAGTTCCCATCAATGAAGGGTACATACCAACACCTATGTTCCCAGTTTCCGGCTGAGAATCAGTACCTTGCGGGACTATGGATCCTGTGGATGTTGTGGAAGGAGTGTTAACGAAATCTAGCTAATCGATGGTCACTATCTTGCCTTCATGGGGAAAGCAGCTAACTCTGAATACAATAGACATGATAGCCTTCATAGCGCACATTCAATTCTGACCCAGTAACAGGTTGTAGTCGATGGGCGCATAAACCACTTCAACTTCAATAGGAATAGACTTTCCTCCCAATCAAACAACAAGGGAAGGTATAATTCCATGCGGCTTAAAAGACCGACTGTCGAATGCAGTGAGCATGGTTCTAGACGTGAGAAGAGGAGGAGAGCCAAGAGATTTCAAACATGTTAACGACATTACTAACGCGGAAGCACCTTCGTCAACCATAGTATGTTTGGCAAAACTCTGAAGGCACACAACCTAGATTTGAAACGCCAGGTGGTAAGGTAAGCGAGGTTGTACATCAGTAGTATCAAACTTGATAACACTAGGACTTTCCCCATTTTGAAATCCTAACGCACTCAAAAGGGCATGCTTATGAGAAGGATAGGCCTGCAAAACTTCAAGAGCCGATATGGCACACGAAGTTTGGCCCAAATATTCTACAATGGAGTAGTTATGGGTGGCTCGAGCATTAGGATTATGCATAGAGTGCTTGAGAACACCTTTCGGTATTTGCGGCATATTAGAGGGCTTCTTGATATGCAAGGAATTTTTAGGAGGAGGGGGAGGCTCACTCCTTATATTAGGTTGTGGTGCACCATAATCGCGTTGACGAGTAGCAACACAAACCTCCGATTGAACCATGTTCACACATCCATAACCACTAGTATTGGAAGAAGACATTGTCATTTCATTAGGTCCATAACCAGTGGTGGGAGCATGCGAAGCCATGTTTTTGTGATGAGGAAGGGGATCCTTTAACACAGCTGGGCTCTGTGCCAAATGCTTCGATGCTTCTTCGATCCAAGGACATAAGTGAGTAAGATGATCTTCCCAACAAAGCTTGCAAGGGAATTTCACCTTACGCCTAGGTTTACGATCCTCAACAACATTTTCGCCTTCCCAAGGAGGGTTGGAATTCTCTTTACGAGGGGTATTGCGATTGTTATTATTGTTATTCCCATTTTTTCCACCCCTACGATTGTTTCTCCCCTTTTTCTTACCACTAGGTTGCTGGTTACCCGACAGTTTCGTTGATTGCACATTGTGTACATCAGACGACGGAGTGGAAGTGGACAAGGTGTGAACTTGTCCGGGAGTAGACTGGCTTAGCGATAAATTTTGCATTTGATTAGCTACCAAGTCTATAGGGTGAGTTCTTGCTGATCCCACGATGCCATTGGCATGTGGTCCAGGAACTAACGTGGTCTCATGTCTTGTTCTCAGTGCATCAGGAATAATGTCATATAAAATGCCATACTGAGAGTATAGTAAGTCTAACTGCTGTACTTTCAAGATAGCTTGTTCCTCAGTCACAATGCCAGACATAGAAACATCCTTAGCAATGTATCGTATTAGAGACTTGAGGAACCATTCCAACAAAAACTCTGGAGGAATGTTGGCTTTCACTAATCTCTTCCGTCAGTGCCACACTTGAACATGGTTAGAAATATGTGTGGCCTTATTCTGACGGAAGGTAGAATTCTCTTGCTCTTCTTTCTCCACTAGAGTTATATTGCTCTTCTTTCTCCCCCCATCCATAAGCCATATGTGCTCAATATATAGTCCTCCCGAAGGTAAGTGAAAGGACACATAGAGACATTTCTTGGGCAGATGGAGGGTCAAAGGTCAACCAATAACCGCTTTTTGGGAGTAAAAAGTAATAAACTAGTGATTTTTACTATTTTACATGCTACCTTCGGTACCAGTATCATAACGAACCGACTACTGGAAATATTCCAAGAAAACCAAATCAATCTCATTGAATCCCTTATAGGTGTTCCCAGGCAACTCCACATACCACTTCGCAGCTGCCCTCGTGAGGGTGCGTTGAAATAGTCATAATCTAACGGAATCGTGGTTCAATGAGTTGGAAGAGTACCAAAGGTGAAACGTTGTGACATGATCACCCGGATCCTCACCACCTTTCCCCTCAAACTTAGGAATGTCCAAAGGGAGCTTGGTAGGGACTGAGGGCCAAGTAGGGTCATGACACACCAGATCATTCATGAGCTTCGAAAGATCCAGAAGATTCAAGCGTGCAAGGACCGAGAGCTGCAGCTGGAAAGCTTGATTATAAGCTCCCATAAAAGGTTGGTTGAATGGAACCGGATTATAAGGTGGACCAAATGTTTGACCATGAGAATTAAACTGCTGGTAATGAGGACCTGGTGGACCATAAGCTTTACCATGGCCATAAGGTGGATAACCTCCTCCGACCTGACCCGTATGAGAGTAAGCAGGTATATGAGTGTTTTGGGCACTGTATTGAGGTGGGTTAAACTGGTGGCAAGCACCAACTATGTTGTAGTAAGGGTTTCCACCATAAGTATGGGGCATATACGTACTATTCGTAGTGGGAACCAAGTTGTAATGACCATAATGGTGAGGCATGTTACCACCCCCAACATTAGTATTAGCATGAGCAGTCGTGTGGTGACCCAAAATATGAGAATTCCCAACTCGAACGTTGGTGTTACTAGTAGTAGGAATGGTGGGGTTATGACCATGTAAATAAGATATATTCCCACCCCCTACAATAGCATTACTAGTAGTGGTGGTGGACGTAAAAGTGTGTGGTATATGTCCACCTCCATGGTTAGGAGGAGCATTAACATCTGCAAAAGTGATCCTAGGTTGACGAGTAGCAATATGTGTGTTAGGTGGTGGATGGTGAGTCGTGTTTCGAACAGTGTTCCTATTAGGTTGGGCAGTCCTAGGAGGTGGTCGTCTTCCAACATTAGCATGATTAGGAGGATTATGACTAGTCTCCATACTATGTGTGTGAGTGATCAACATGGTGCCCCTAGCGAGGGTATTTCCCCCAGTGGGTTCAGTGTTGCTAACACCATGACTAGTGCCAGCATGACTACCAAAAGCAGTGGAAGGATCAACTGTACTGAAACCGGGCATACTATAAGAGAACGGGTTAATGTTGATCACAGGATATTCATCTTTAGGTAAGGTAGGCATCCCATCAAGATAATTATCCGGATTCAAAGGATCGAATGGATCGTTCTCAAGTGGATTCGGCCAAATAGAACTAGGTTGAGTCTCAGGTGGATCACCCCCCCAGGCCTCACGAGGTGTGGGGGTGTCTGAAGTATGTTCAACTCCACCCAAGGGAATCGTGGGGATGTCCTCTGTGTTGGAATGTGCAGCTGTCATAATGTTGACTATGTATGTCTCGTAAGAATCCGAAGACTCAGAGGGAGCCCGTCGGCGTCCCCGAGCAACACGACATGAAAACTCGTCCGATTTTAAACCAGCTAATCGATGGGAACTGCGGAGAGTGGGAATCCGTGCCACGATATCTCCAAAGAGAATATCAAATCACAACGTCTCCTACGGCCAACTATCAATCAAAAAACAGTACATCAAAAGCACACACCTAGAGAAACTACATCCAAGAGCAGACAAACAGAGTGGCTAAATGAGCTCCTGACACTAGAGCCGGTATGTCTCGCTAGGAGAGGTTTGAGACTCCCAAACTATAGCCGGAGGTAACATAATCAATTATAGAGACACCCAGGCTTCACTGCGTGCACAGGGTCAAGTCCACTATACAAACACAACTGTGCTATCCAATCCCTATCTGACTCAGGACACAAACAGCATAACCACTGCAAGTACCCTATGAGATACCTAGGTAAGGAAACTATGTTCACCGCAATATAACCAATGCTCAGGGGGACAGTCGCAAGTGGGATCTGTCATATGAGCAGGGTAGCTAAGCCCGAAGCACAAGAGGACGAACCTCCGGTACCCCCAGATACGAACAAATTCTGGAAATATCTCCCACATTCAACCGATATCAAAGGGATATCCCTTCAACCAACTTCCCGTGACCTCGTGCTTAAATTTGGGTTGAGTAGAGCTTCCTGAGAACACCGATATATACCATGGATTCCTCCACTCCCTAGTCAGACACCTAATGTTTTTTCTAGTAGTATTGGATTGTTCACTCACAATGATCTATTCCAAGACTCTAAACCTATGCTAGTTGGTGTACCCTATAAATAAAACCAGTCTAATCAATGTTAAGATTAAGCGTTAATTTTAGTGGTTGTGGTTACTCAAAGGATATGGTCATGAAACTAGTGATGTGTATGACTCAATAGTATGCAAAATCGTCCAATCCTAGACTCATCTATCCAATAAAACAATGTCACTAACATGCAAAATCAACCCAACGATTTCGAAATAAAAATGCAATCCTTTTATATTTTTGATGCACAAGTAGAACCAAAATGAAGGCAACAAGCACTCAATGCAAGATGCAATACATGAAAGTTTTTTTTTTTTTGTATTTTCTTTTATAAACAAAAGGAAAATGCAAAACTATATGTATTTTTTTTGTATTTTTCAATATAAAGAAATGAAAAATGCAAGCAAAATCCTACTATTTAGTCACTGAAGTGCCGAGAAGATCACGAAGACAACCCAGTAAATCCCAAACAGTAAGACTCAGCCAAAGGAATGAGCTCAAAAGGAAAAAACCAACAAGGCTAAATCCAAAGATGGGTAAAAACCAATAAGGCTCAACCAAGAGAAATGAAGAGTTCTGGTCACAACGAAGGCATGGAACAGTCAAGAAACAGGCCAACAAAGACTCAGGATCAACCAAAGCCAACCTAGCAACAACCAATATTCATAAACCAACAAAAGCCGGAGTTGTACGCTACTGTCGAAGGAATACCTGCGGGTACCCACGAGCAGTAGAGTAAACAGAGGTAGGTATACGTGGGCAGAGCTAAGCTAGCCTGCGGGTGAGGAAAGGCAAAAGGGAAAACAAAGAGTCCAATGGCTCAGAAAAAGCAAGTTTTCTATAGTGTATATCAATGGCCAATCAGTGACACAGAGCTTCGACAAATAGAAACTCTAATTAAGGACTAATGCTCAAAAATCCCCAAACATGGATGTTTTCCCCAGCGGAGTCGCCATTTCTGTGTTGGAGAAAACTCACTATGGATTGGGGTAGACCACAACAGACAGCTGACTACCAGAAATTAACTCAATTCTCAGAATTATGCTATTATAAATGACAATGCTAAGATAATGGACAAAGTAACCAACCTCGATGCAAACGTTTGATGTAGATCCCCGTTGGAGCTTTCAATCCGTGCACTTGAAATCTGCAAATTAGTCTTGAAAGCCAATATACAACAAGTACATATAATATATAAATGATATTAACATCATCAATAGCAATGGTCCATGATATCATAAGTAAATGCAACCCAATGTACAATAAACAACATTCACAACATTAATGGACGAGAATATGAGTATTTCTATTAATAAACAAAAAGAAGTACAATGTGATATGACCTCTTACCGGCAACCAATCTGAACCATGATCTGGATCAATCCACTTGTGCCTCCACCACTTCAATCCTCCATAAATGGAAAACTCAAACTATGGTAGGAGTTTGGATGGTGAACATAAGGGGTTCACAACTACAAGGATCAATGAGTGTAGAATCAAGATAGGGAAAAAATCCACTAGAGTTCTCTTGCTCTTCTTTCTCCCCCCGTCCATAAGCCATATGTGCTCAATATATAGTCCTCCCAAAGGTAGGTGAAAGGACACATCGAAACGTTTCTTGGGTAGATGGAGGGTCAAAGGTCACCCAATAACTGCTTTTTGGGAGTAAAAGGTAATCAACTAGTGATTTTTACCATTTTACATGCTACCCGCGGGCTATAGTAATGCAGCTCGCGGGTACGCTTGCTATAATGATGCAGCAAGAAGGTAAGGATAAAAATAGGGAAAAATAGTGTCTGAAGGATATAAAGTGGATCTGAGTCAGTGAAATGGATCCTACAGGACAAAGAGTGCTGATGCTCACAAGGTGGAAGATTAAGTTGTAACAGATGCCCCCTAATGTGTGAGGTCAGAGACTGATGCTACGATGGCCAAAATACATTATAAAACTAAGAAGTGGAGTGATGGAAACATAAGTGGAAAGAGCAGCTCACTCGTCATAGTACAATAGTATCTCTGAATACATGTTGATATAGTACAACAATATGATACAATTGCCATGAATAGGCAGTACATAATGGATATATGTCATAAGTGATCATAGCCATGATCCCTCTACAGTAAGATATGGTCTCCTGCTGAAAAAGGAAACAACTGGTACAAACTAGAGGTACAAACTACTGATATCTGAGAGGTGATACCTCAGATGTAAAGTCAAAGTCATAGGTAGCATACTGAATGCCACCATCACCTGGGGTCTTCTACACAAGTCTTCGACGATGCAAGTCCCATCAAGTGAATAAAGGAGTTGGGGTTGAATTTGATGAGACATCGTTTGATTACCAGTCAATGGTGTATACCGTTAACAGACGCGAGATGACCCACCAATAATGAAAATGGGCATCAAGTCACAGAGCACAATCATCGGTGTGTGATTAAATGAGTTGAAGTCGAACACTAGGATGAATCCATCGATCAGGGGACATTGATGTATTCCCAAAACTGTTGATGGCGAGAGAACCTGCCACTAATGACTGCAAGCCTCAAGGTACTCAACTGAACTCTAAGCCTCAAGTCCCAGAATAAATGGGTTGAATTCAACGGAACGAGACTCGCTGGAAGGAGGGCATTAATGCATCCCCCATCAACCAGCACGAGGTACCAGCAATGCTGAAAGATTTGGAAGATCTCAGGTGAAATGGACTGACTCGATAAGGATGGCCAACATTCAATAGTCAAGAGATCTGAGGAGTGGCCGACACTGGTTTCAGAACTTCCTTGGAACAAGAGCATGAGCAGATGGATAGACTCAGGAAGCATAGACTCGATATAGACTGTGTGATGCAGGAGGCATCACAAAGGGATCCATAATGACTGGAAGCTTAACCAATCGGTGGAGAAACTGAGAAACAAGTATAGCTCCTAAGGTCCAACTATAGTTCTGACTCATAGTGTATGGAGTGGCTCAATCTTTTTTTCTAGCGAGAAGAAGTGTAGTAAAAATTAGTACAAAATGAAGCCCTTACTACGAATTTACTAGAGTATTTATCAAATTGGACTTTATATCTCTTCCACCATAGTATTTTAATTAATACGAATTTACTATAATACTCATTGATAAATGTTAAGTATTTCTCCCTTATTGATGCAGGAGCATCGAGACTTAGACAAATCAGTCAAAGATGATCAACATGAGCAGTCGACCATGGGCGAGTGCCGACGACCATTGGTGCGAAGGAAGATTGGTTGTCAAAGTCAATAAGTTGAGTAGGAGCAGTCGATATGCAATCGATAGAAGAAGCAAAAGGTCGGGAGTCAACATGTTGGAGGTGGATAGACGACAGTGTTGTAGCGAAGGTGTCGAGAGTCAACAGATGGTTGAACCACGACATTGACAAGTTTTGGGTGAAATCCAAGCATGGAGGAAGGGGTGGATTGGCGAAGCCTTAGAAGTGTTCAAAGTAAAGCCGATGGGTAAGTCGAAGGATTACGGAAGGCAATATGGTCGAGACGTAGGACTGACTACTGTAGCAATGTCAGGGAAATTCAGAAGTCAAGGCCAATACTTGGTATTAGTTCGGGGTTGCTAAGGAATTTATGAGAAGTTATTGAAGGTGGTTGGGATCAAGAAAGATGTCACCACAGGAAGAGGTTGTGCTTCATGGAAGAGGCACTGACAACTGCAGATCTCCAGGATCAGGAGGATTCAGTGGATAGAGGAAGAGTGTCTCGAGTGTTGGAGTGGACCTCAGGATGAGCAACAGAGCACCAACAGGATATAATACTTGTGTGCAGGCACAGAGGAGAGAAGTGTAGAGTCAGAGAGTTGATCAGTAGATTGGAGAGAACAATCACACATCAATCGAGTGCACAAGAGATCAGATCCATAGCTCAGAGTTCCACAGCGAACCAGGAGAGGGTGAAGATTGACACACAGAGAAAACACACCATTACTTATGTATATTGTAATAGGCTGAGGCCAACATAGTTTTGTCATTTACATTTCATTGCATTTCGCATTGTAATTAATTTGTTTAAGTAATAGAATCCATATTCTGGCATCCAGTTCATGTGAACGTGTGTGTGTCGTGTGTTATTGATAAGAAAGAAGGTCCGACCGAATCTGACTTGCGCTAAGTGGTATCAGATCTAGTTGTGAATCCAATGTTGAGAAGTTGAGTCCATTGATTCGGAAGAGACTACGAGTGGGTTGAACAACTCTAGCTACATTTGGGTAGAGTTGTACACGACTTGTGAAAGTTTGGTTGCGATTGGACAAGTGGGAATTTCAAGTGAGAATGAAAATGGCTCACAGAGGCGTTAATGTATGACGAGTTGGACGAAGAGTGTGTGGCGCAACTATCACAGTTGATCATGAAATGTTCGACGAGTTCATGCAAAGAATGCGAAGTTTGACTAGTGAAGTCACAACGATCAAATAAAGAATAATTAGTGCGATAGAAAGATGATTAGTTGCAGGAGAAGACATGGATTTCCAAAGAAGAGTTCAAGAGACTGATGGAGCAGTCAATTTAATTTTCACCTAGAGATTCTGATGTAGGAGCATCAGGACCTAGGAAAATCAATCGAAGATGATCGACATGAGAAGTCGACTAGGGGGGAGTGCCGACAACCACTGGTGAGAAGGAAGATTGGTTGTCGAAGTCAACAAGTCGAGTAGGAGCAATCGGTATGAAATCGACAGAAGAAGCGAAAGGTCGATATTTAACATGTTGGAGGTCGATAGATGACATGGTTACAGCGAAGGGGTTGAGGATCGACAGGTGGTCGAACTGCGACACCGACAGGTTTTGGGCGAAAGCCAATCCTGGAGGAAGGGGTGGACTGGCGAAGCCTTAGAAGTGAAGTAAAGCCGACGGGTAAGTCAAAGGCTGACAGAAGGTAGTATGGTCGAGACGTAGGACCGACTACTGTAGCAATGTCAGGGAAGTTTGGAAGTCAAGGCGAGTACTTGGTATCCATTAGGGGTTGTTAAGGAAGTTATGAGAAGTTATTGAAGGTGGTTGGGATCATGCCAAATGTCACCATAGGAAGTGGTTGTGCAGCATAGCAGAGGCGCTGACAACTGCAGGTCTACAGGATCAAGAGGATTCGGCGGACAGAGGAAGAGTGTCTCAGAGGTTGGATTTGACCTCGGGATGAGCAGCAGAGCACCAGCAGGGTAGAAGACTTGTGTGTAGGCACAAAGGAGAGGAGTGGAGACTTGGAGAGTTGATCAGTAGATTGGAGAGAACAGTCACACATCAACCGAGTACATAAGAGATCATATCCATAGATCAGAGTTCCACAGCGAACCAAGAGAGGATGAAGATCGACACACATAGAGAACACACCATTACTTCTGTATAATGTAATAGGCTGAGGCCGACATAGTTTAGTCGTTTACATTTCATTGCATTTCACATTGTAATTGATTTGTTGAAGTAATAGAATCTAGCTTATGGCATCCTGTTTACATCCATTTCATGTGAACGTGTGTGTGTGTGTCGTGTGTTATTGATAAGCAAGAAGGTATGACCGACCCAACTTGTTCCACTTATGCTGCATGAAACAAGTGTGTCAATGCTGCATATATGTGTCAGCGTTAATATGAACAAATATGAATGACTCTTCCAAAACTCAATTAAAATTTGAAGCGAGGAATGAGCCAGTTGCATCGAAGCAAATAGAAGAAGCAAGGGTTGATGAACAAGTTCTGTGAGGATCATGACTGAGGCGATGAACACCTCGTTTCCATGCAAATGCAAAGCAAATACAAATTCATTAAAAACAATTTATGTCAAAATTAAGAGGCACATTAATCAAAGTTCTTCGTCATTTGGGCACAAATATTTTTAAAATCAATAATAAATACAATGACAAGGAAACACATAAGGAGGGAAAGGCCTTCTTAGCAAGGAAACCTGTTTTCTCAATCAATTACAATACGTACCATGCAATTCATTGCACATCTACTTGTCTAGATCTACGACTACCTTTTTCTTATGTTTTGAAATCTTTGAGCCAGTTATACGTTCACCAGGCCATCTCCTAGGTGGATAAATCTTTAAATCTCTTAACAGAGTATGGATTATCTTTTTAAATATTTTTTGAAACAACTTTTGATATGCTTACTTTTTCTCCCATTCTCTTATCTTTTAAAAAAAAATTGAAACAACATACATTTATGTTTGTATTTCATCCTTTTCTTGATAAATGTTTTCTCAAACAAGATACAGTTACATTTGTATTTCATCCTTTTCTTGATAGCCAGTTGTTTACAACAAAATTACTCTTTCAGCTCCAAGATTTAATTTGAAATGCCAAGACTATTTCACGTCACTCCCCTTTCTTAAATTCTATGGATTCTCCATATTTTTTTGGTTGAGACATTAATTCTAGACTCTAAATAGGAGTATTTAACTCAGTATTATAATTAATCTCTTTGTACTGGACATCAATTCACATGACCAAGAACAAAAATTCAACAAGAAGATTAAAGTCTCTTTGTTATAATTATTCAGCTTTAATCATTAGACACTGCAACACTTCTCATTATGTGTTGCGTTGATTTTAAATGATGAGATTTATATATCGTATAGTTTTGTGTTCATTAAAATTATCTTAAAAAACATTCCTATCCTACCAAGACTATTATACGTTTAGGACTTGCGGATCAGTAATTGAACTTTATTAGGAGCGAGAGCACTTAGACTTAATTCATTGGATCCCGTAATAGTTTTTTCTCGAAATAGTTTTTTCTGTTATTCATGGGTATATATTTTTATTCGACTTGCATACTAGGTATGAGTTACTTCTTGGCCTCCTATGCGGTATCAAAGTTACGATTTGAAGGGCGTTCAAGTTCTTTCCACACCCAACAACTTACTTATTAATGTCAAAAGTACGTTCAAGCTGGAATTTTGTAACATGTATGTCTCGGCTTTGAAAGTGATCTCCAAAATTCAACGTGGAAAGGGATACTTCCTTAGAGGTCTGGGTTAATTAAAATCATTCTGGAAGATCCTTATTACTAGCTGCTACACTACTCAATTGAGTTTAGTTATCTCAATACATTTGGCATCTCGTACTTTGCTTCATTAATCACTCTGAGGATCCAACTCAAGAAAGTTCACTTTTCTTTGGTCATTTGTTGAGAGGTTTCACACAGCTCTTCAATTCACTTTTCGTATTATTCACAAACATTTTGTAACGATTATCATCTTAATATTATTACTCATCTAATTCTTCTCACAGTACTTATTGAATGTGTCATGATTGTTTGTTTTTCTTCTCTTTTGTGTTCAGGGGTTTTAATCACATTCTAGATACTTCGGTCTCTGTTGTCGTTAACGTCCCTCAACTTAATCAACTGAGTGAGATCTAGGTATCTTCATGGAGTGCTTGGGCTCGAGTTACTTAGCCACTTTCATTGGCCTGAACTTCGCCCAGGGTTTAGTTCTAAGTTAAATGGCTAGAAGAGTTTTCTTTGTGGAATTCATGGTTTACTTTTCTTGCCCCATATCTATTAGACATTTTAACTGTTGATGTATAACTGTTGTTTTTATTTTCTTGCCCCATATCTATTAGACGTTTTAACTGTTGATGTATAACTATTGTTTTTATTGTAACTCATTATTTTATAACTAGATTCTAACTTTACATTATTCAATAAAGAGAGGTTGGTTACTTTAGATGCCCATGATTATTGCAGACATCCAAAGCCACAGTGACAGCTGGGCTAAATTGAAATTTATTTAAACATAAATTTCCAGTGTCAAATTTCAAAATTTACTTCTAGCTCATTAGATCTCAGATCTCAAGCCACATTAAAAAGATAGGAACCTTTACTATCAACCCATCCATTTTAGCCTGAATTTTAATTATTCTTCTTATAGTGCTTGAAGATTCTGGACACTTTAGCAGAAAATGAATTTGGAAGTTCAACTATAAAATTGGTGAATCCATGAATATGGGTGTTTATTTTGGGGGGTCTTATGAGAAAATAAATCTGATTTTTTTATGTTTTTCAACTTTGGTCGAACAAAAGTGATATTTTTGTTTAGAATTTCACTTTTCAGTATAAAGAAAACTTTTAGAGAATTATGTTAAATTTCTATTCATTATTTTTTGAAATTTTTTATTGAGATTTGATATGTAAATTTGGCAAATGTTTGACAGTATGATCTTATAAAATGAAAGGACTAATAAATAGTCATGTTTTTTACGGGCCTGAAATCATTGTTAAACTTGTGTTTTATAAAAACAAAATATGCTACGACAATCTATACAAAATGTAATACGACATGACTATAATTTCGTAACCAATGGATCTATATACTAATTATTATATTTTTTTGAATTCGATCAATGGGGAAAGATTGTCGAATTTCAACATGTTTTTTTTACAGGACATTTCTCTCAATTTACTCTAAAACTAAAACATCTAAGAATAGCGTTTTGAAGTAGACACTCCAATTAACGATCCCATATTTTTTTCAATTTTTTTTATTGTGTATTTTTAAAGTTATGGATTGTTCATTTCACTTTATTTTAAAAGCGATGACACCAAAGTGGACACTTGTTAACAAAAAAATAATTAAAATTATCAGATCTCACATAAACACAACAAAATGTACCAACAGAGAGTAGATTCAATGATTAAACTAATGGTATCATGTCCGACAGTTGATTTGCGGTGTAACAAATGGTTTTTCCCTTTTGAAAATAGAGAACCCTGAAAACAATGAATTTTTCAGGTATCAGAAGGTATTCAGACAAATAATTATGTCATAATTCCGCATCTCTTTTTTTCGTAGAGGTCTTTATAAAATATTTTTTAAGGGTTTTTTTCAAAGGAGATTTATTTCCAAGGAGTTTTTCTTCAAAGGAAATTTATTTCCAAGGATTTTTTCGTCAAAGGACTCCTACGATATTTTTATAAGGTGATATTTTGCTAAAAACGTTTTTTTAAGTAAAAGTGTTAAAGGAAATTTTTCTTCATGTTTTTATAAATGGTTGAAAGACTCAAAAAAAAATTAGTAACCGTTTTTAAATCTTAATTTTTTATTTTTTTTTTACTATAAAGTGATGATTCTTTAATTTAACTTCCATGGATTAAACAATCATGGACAATAAAAACAACGTCCAAAGCAAAAGTGATCGTAAATGTGATGATGATGCTCATAGGGAAAGAGAAAGATTCAGATATCATGCCAAAAAAGAAAGGGTTGCACAAATAAAAGAGACAATTATTGAAGATGTAAATAGAGATTTACATCATAATGTTGATGAAATGGATATTGAAAATCGAGTACGGGAAGAACAAATTGAAGCTAAAGGTACCATTGTTGAAGATGTAAATAGGCATTTTCATGGTAATGTTGATGAAGTCAATATTGAATATTAATTTCAAGAACAAGAAATTGGACCTCGTATGTATCATTAGAGAAATTTTGAGGTCAAAAAAGGGCCTCAAAACAAAGAAAATGTACTATAAAATACAACCAATCACATTCTAGTAGATGACATCATCCCCCTTGGTGAGGTGGCATTGCATGAGTTAAGAATGCTTATTTGTCAAATTTTCTATGGTGGATGAAAACACATAGTTAACCAAGGTAGTGGTGTAAGTACTTTTAAGTCATAAAGTAAAGTACTCATAATGATAGTCTTTTCATAAAATAATATTATTGTCATTTTCAAGTAAAGTACTCATAATGAATGTCTTTTCACACTTTCACATAAAATAATATTATTGTCATTTTCAATTTAAGTACTCTTAATTCATAAAGAAAGTCCTTTCACATTTTTTTATAAAATAATATATTATCATTTTTATGTTTTTAATTTTAAATTATATATTCACTCCATTCTATTTAATAACATAATGTCAAACTAATAAATAATAATAATAGATTTAATAAATAATAATAATAATAATAATGCAATGTGGATTATAATAATACTATTGACATTTTACATGTAAATAAATTCTCAATTAAATTACATTATTAAATTCATGAGAAAAGTACTAAATATAAAAAGTCAACATAAAATTAAAAAAAAAGCTCTTAAAAATGTTTTTTATTATTTAATTTCATTTGCAAGTTCAAGACAAATAAATGTTAAAGGACAATACATTTTTGGGAATTTACAATGAATCTTAGTCACATCAAAGTAGACTTATTTTATTAATTTTATTTCTAGTGAATTTTGAAAAGTAACTCAACCATGGTTATTTATATTGTGCATAGAAAATAGTGTGGGAGGTGACTTGTCATATATACCTACCCCATAAAAACCCCAATTCATAATATTTTAATATATCTCATATTTTTGTAGTACATTTCTTAGGAGGCCCTTTTTTGACCTCAAAATCTCTCTAATGATATCATGTATTTTCCAAATTCATTTTTTATAATGAATTGTAATTTTGGATATATGTTAAATTAAATTTAACTTAAATGTATAGGTGGTTTCACCATTGATGATGAAATGTTAGAAGACATTGATTGCAACAAATATGGGGAAAAATAACCACATGTTGCATGATATCATGTTATGAAAAGTTATGATGATATTCTCAAACAATATTCAATAGCAGTACAAGCGCAAATTTTGAGATGTTTATTAGTGTCCAAGAAGCTAAGAGGTGCTACGTCATTATTGGGTATTCACAAGGAGACAAAATAGTCGAAATTGAAACATAATCTGATAGAAAATATAAGTGATGCAATAAAAAAATTTGGAAAATCTAGGAAGAAAGATACTAAAGATGCACGTAGAGCAATTGAGACAACAATTATTTCAACTAGTACTAGACAAAAACGTTTGACAACACAATTGGAAAAAACAATAGGAACCTCAAGAAATACATTATACGAACATAAAAAATTCAGAATGCAAATAGATGAAAACGATGAACTTGCTTGTTGGGAAATTATTTGTAGACAGCCTTACAAAGATAGAATGAGAGAATGTGTTAAATATATTGTACATAATACCGGTTGGCACATGCTCGAGTTTCACCAAATTCAAGGGATGTGATACGACAAAGAGTATCATGAAATGGATACGAAATCCATGCAAAACATATCATGGAAATGACACAAGTACAGTTGTTCAAGAAATTCAAGGAGGATCATCATGGAATTAATATGTCAATTACTACATTTGCGCTACAAAAACCATGGTATGTTAGACACGTTACTATTTGTGACACATGTTGTTGTATTTATCATGTGGAATTTGAATTATATTATGACACTTTTCTTGAATTTGGTAAAATGTTCAAATTCACCACCTCCACCCACAATACGTGAATTCATGTCTCAAATTCTATGTGAGAGAGATCACAATGAACTATTTTACAATAAGAAATGTGTCAATGGAAAACATTGTCATCATTGTGGAAATATAGTTTTATTCCACAATAAATATCCTATTGATAATGATCATTTGCTGTCAAATGTAACTGTTAATTGGAGAAGATATGAATACATCAATTATGCTACAAGTTCTAGTGATGCGCTTTCCAAACGAATTGATTTGCAAGAAGATAAAATATGTGTGATAGATTTTCTGAAGAAATTTGAAAGTGAAATTTATAAATACACCAAGCATTCACATAGAGAACGATGGCAAGACCTTCAATTCAAACATTCTTGTGAAAATTTTCCACCCGGAACAATTTTGCCTGTGGTTGATTTTGTAGAAAACTAGTGCACATTTTCTCCACAAAAGGAGATACAAAGTGAATACTATCATTGTTTTGATGCCCGGAAAATCCTAGCATCGATAGTAGGGATTCTCCCCAATAAATAATCCCATTTAGATCATTCACTATTTGGTATAGGGAATCCATTCGGTTAACAGTTTGGATACCGTAGGTATGGTTTGTTTAATTTATGTACCGTTTGTGGCCCGACCCACCGTTTATATTTTATGTTTAAAGTATGATTATGCATGTGCTTCTAATCTAACTAATGCATCTAACCTAAAATTGACAGGTAGAAGCCTCAAAATGATGTGTAGGTTCTTATCTATCGTCTTATCACTTCTACCTTATCAATTATCTAACCCTATCCTACAATAAGTAATCTATCATTGCAAGGAGTGAGCTTAAATAAGAGTAACAATATGAAAATGCTCATACAAATCCAACAGATAGCTATTAAGATAAAGTATTCACATTCACAGCAGAAAAATACCAAAGATAGCTTTGATTATAATTAAAACAATTTATTACTCTGTTGACACATAGATGTTTGCATAGATAAGGAAATCATTTATCACCATTGAAGTAGTTCAATAAAGTTAGAAAGATCTCACAGCATGAACATAAACATAAAATAAATAGTTCTAATCTATCAATCACACATCCAAGGAAAACATTCGTTCAAGCTTTTCACAGCAAATAGTCCCTTCCTCATTAGCATAAAATTAGTTCTCTTACACAATGTATTTATCCTCTATTCACTAGCCAAAATTCCCCCTTTTGTTTAGTGCCCTTCCCCCATATTTATATTACAAGAGAATTTTTTTACATGACTGATCACTTCAGCTTCCTATGTGTCCCTCAGATTTCAAATTTGTCCTTTTGTGTCTACTGTTTCTTCTGCGCGTGGCCTTTCAGCTTTCTTTGGGTCTTTGGATTTCCCAATTTGTCTCTTGTGCCTGCGCTTCTTCTGCTCACAACCTTTCAGCTTCCACCGCACCCTGAGGAAACAACAAGATTAATGTATAAGAATAATTCACAAATCGACGTATAAGAATAATTCACTGTTCAAAAAAATTATAATCAACATAATACAAATTGTAGAGGTATGATTTATCAATATTGTCTACAAAACAAAAGATTTAAACTTCCACGATCTTGTTTCGGCTTGAAAATAATAACTAATGCGAAGGATGAAAGTCAGAAAAGGATTTCAAAAACAACCAAAATCATCCTTCCGCAATCCACAATGAGGGCCTATTGGAATGTGGGAGTGTAGAATTGCGGGAGACAATTTCAAACGGTCAAAAATGCCATCCGCAATCCTCAATGTGTGATGCAGAATGGAGGGATGTGGAACTGCGGGATTACGGGAATGCGGGAGTGCGCGAGACAATTTTAGAACATCCGAAATGCAATCTGCAATCTGAAATCAAAACTGCAGAAGTGTCGAACTGCGGAATGTGGAGCGACGGCATTACAGACATGCGGAATGCAAAAACGCGGGAGACAATTTCAGAAAGTCGGAAATGAAATCCGCAATCGGAACTGCAAAAGTGCGGAACTGTGGTAGGCAGAAAAGCAGAATACGAGATTGCGGAATGCAGAGCTGTGGGATTGTGGACATGCGGAATGTGTAAATGTGGGAGACAATTCCAAAAGGTCGAAAATGAAATCCGCACTTGGCCATGCGGGCATGCAGAAATGCGGAATTGCGGGAGACAATTTTAAAAGGTTGAAAATGCCATCTGCCATCCAGAATCTGCAATACGCAATGCGAGATGCAGAACTGCGGGATTGCAGGAATGCATGAGTGCGGAAGAAAAGTTCAAAAATTCCGAAATGCAACCCGCAAGCCGCAATCGGTACTACAAAATGCAGAAAAAGGGGATGCGAAGATGTTGGATTGTGGACTTGCGGATTGCATAACTGCGGAATTGCGAACCTACGCATTGTGGAAGACAAATTCAAGAGTCAAAAATGCAGTCCTTAATCCACAACCCTCACCAAGGATAATTTTAGGGCAAAATTTATCCCATGGGCTATTTTTCCATGTTTTTTTTCCAAAAAATGATTTGCCAATTTGCATTTTTTGAAGCCCCGTTTCGCCCAATTTTGATGGAGTGAACTTTTTTCACTCTAAAAATCACCAAATTATTATATAAACTATATAAAATCCTTATAAATTGAAATAATTTTAGAAAAATATCGCCAAATATTTTATAGTTGACATTTTAAGAATTGGTAAAATTCACCAAGTTTATATAGTTTTAAATAAGTATGGGTTCTTAAAATTATCCCTGATCCTCACTTGGACATGTGGGCATGCGGAATTTCCTTCTCTTTTGGTTTTTTAAAAGAAAAACCTAAGTGTCAAAGGTAAGCATATATGAGATGAAAACAAACTCTGAGTAAGATTAAAGGAGGGGCCCTACAAATTTACAAAAAAATTGGGAACTAGGTTGTAGCTGCAACACATTCTAACCAAGTTTCGATATGTGTCCATGTTCTATATAGACATTCTCAGCACAATGTTGATGGCAGGGAAAGCATGTGTAACAATCGAGATGTGATTAAAAAATATCATTTTTATATCAGTGATGATTGTACACAAAATACACATTTTGTACAACATTGTATTGAAAATATTTTCTATGAATCATTAAAAAGATGTGAAGTTAAATTCAATGCACATTGGATATGGTCGGATGGATGTGCGAGACAATTTAAAACTTCACGATCATTTTTTTGGTTATGTCAACTTTATAAAGCATTGAACATTAAACATTGTTGGAATTTCTTTGAAACTGGACATGGAAAAGGTGAACGTGATGGTGGAGGAGCATGTGTAAAGAGAGCACTTCAAAGACAGAAAATGAAACATCCTTCCGTGTGATTTAATTCAGTTGTAGAAGTTGACCATTAATGTCAATTACAACTAAGCTGTGATTATAATCAACATTCAAAAGATGTGCACAAGTATGTACACAATTTTTTTAATTTATATTAATTGTCAATTTAAAAAAATGTTATTTGCAAGTCTAATATTATAGTATATACACTAACATCCAAAGATGTTCTTTGTGATTTATCATATATTGTTCAGGTTCTTTTGGCTTATTGGAATCCAAGATATAGATAGATCAATTCCATATGAGAATGGCACCATACATGGGACTAGAGGTTTACACTGTATTCAAACAAAATCCTTCCAAAATGTGTTTGCATTTGACAGTAGAAAGAAATCATGCTTTTGTCATATTTGCACTGAAAAAGTTGAATCTACAGAAGTCAGTGAAAACATAACAAACAACTATGTAAAACATTGAAAACACACAGATATTAATCCAAAGGGGAAAATGCCACTTGCAAGCTTGGAAGAATTAGAATCAGAAGAAATAACAGTATCATCTGACGGCGATAGAATTTTGGATCTTGTTAGAGAAGGTAATGAAATAAACTAAAACAATGATTGTTCATTTCATATAAATTATGTATATATAGAACTTACAAATTCTTTGTTGATTGTTCATTGTTGTCCATCCCCTTATGTGTATAGTCAATTTAATTGATTTAAAATCCCTAACGTCAATTGTAATGCACATGGGATGTTTTCGTTGTGATTGCACCTTTAGACAACAAAGAAAAGGTGAAATATTATTTGATGCGATGCACTGAAAGAACGATGAAGTTATTGGAGGACTACGATGACAAAGGATTTACATATGAGAGAGGATCCATCATTTTAAAAGGTTATCTTTTTCAAGAAATCCACACAACTGAAAATTATGTTTACTTTCAAGTGTATGAACCTAATGTTATATGTTGTCAATATAGTCATTTAGTATGTGCATCTCGAATAAAATTAATACAAGTTTCATTGAAAAAAAAGAAAAAGAAAATGGAAAATGTCCAAATATGACCATGAACAAATAATTGAAGATGGCATTCCATTGCGATGTTTTTAATCAATTATATTTCAAATTGGCTTGTAGACTCAAAAAATTATATCATAAAATAAGGGTTCAAATATAAACATTCTTTAATTTTTTTCTCCTACTCCATCAATCTCTAATTTGTGATGCACACTTTTCTTGGAATGATTTTTCTAGCAAGTGAAAAATGAATACATCAAGATGGTTGTAAAGTTTCATTTTGCACATACATTGATTGATGCTAAAAATAGTTGAGAGAACTCATGAAAAAACGTGACATTTAAAGTTGTCTTCAAGCTTACTCCTTGTTAAATATTGATATGGTATGTGCTCTTCTAGCTAATTTAAATGGTGATTTTATGATGGATTTTTTTTTTTTAATTTGTTAAAATATTTTATCAACATTTAACTTTTGTACATGAAGAAAATGTATGTTTATTTGAAATTTGTACATTGTTGATTGTCAATTGTGTACATGTATTTAACTATCTTAGATTTACTCAAGAATATATCATATAATATTCCTACCTTCTCATATACTTTACAATGTGTCAATTAACATTGATTGCAAAAATGTTTAACATAAAGTCTTTTCCTTACTTACTCCATGTTAGATGTTGGTACATGGTTTGCTCCTAGCTAAGTTAAATAGTGTTTTTACATCATGTCCAATTTTAAAAGTATTTAATTATATTTACTTGAATCGTTCAAGTGTACAATTAATAGTTTTTTATATGATCAGATGGAATTGAACAAAATTATTTAAGTTCACATAATTGAAATCATGGGAAATGGAGATAATGATCCTTTGATTTTTAATCACAAACAAGGACTCCAGGGTTGTGAAGCTTATTCTAAATTAAAGCAATGGTTATTTAAAAAAAACCGACAAAAATTCATCAAATTGTTGTTTAAAATCATTGCTCTAATTTAGCGTAAGATTCACAATCATGGAATCCTTGCTCATGATTAAAACAAAAATCGTTAAATCCCCATTTTCCATGATTTCAGTAGCATCTATAGTTCACCAACTACGAAAGTGTTACCTGAACATTAAACATGCATAGTACATTAGTTAAAAATTGAAAGTTTGAATCATTGTGAGGCACCTGCAACAATTACTTAATGAAAATATGCGAAATAGCAGAAATGACAGAACTCAGAATCACTTTTATATTGATCACGGGCCACTTCGAGGGGGCAACCTCCTATGAGCAATCTCAATACAAATAACTTCACGGTGCCTTCATAGGTCTCAACACACACTTATATACTAATTCTAGGCGCCAATACTATGGGTCGAAACCATGGGCCGTTACAAACTATGGATCAACAATACTACGGGCGACTTACAAAGCATATGCGCCAACAACAATAACACAAACTATTGATCAACAAATACTACAGGACGACTTACAAAGCATATGCGTCCAACAACAACATACTAACAAAGTAAAGACATGGGTTCCTAACATCCCCTCCCCCTTAAAAAAAAAGCTTTGTCCTCAAAGCTTTAGATGTGGAAATTGTTGTTGAATCTGAAGGAGTGGTTCCCATGTAGCATCCTCTGGTTGCATGCCGTGCCACTGAATTAAGACCTCTGTGATAGAGCGAGAGAGAAGCTGACGCGTGCGCCGATTGAGGATGGCCTATGGCTCCAAAAGGATGGATCCTTCATTATCCAGTTCGGGTAAAATCGTTTCGCCACTGATGTTGGTGCCCAGAACTTTCTTTAGACAAGAGACATGAAAGACTGGATGAATGCGGGAAGAAGGAGGAAGTTCCAATTTATAAGCAACGGACCCAATCTTCTGAAGAATTCGATATGGCCCATAGAACTTTGGAGCAAGCTTACGACGCCTTTTGAGTTTCAAGGAGGATTGTTTGTACGGCTGGAGACGAAGAAAAACCATATCGCCGACTTGAAAAGTGCGCTCTGAACGGTGCTGATCCGCTTGTTGCTTCATGCGATTTCTTGCCATGTGAAGATTGTCCCGCAAAATGTGAAGAATCTGATCGCGGTTGCGAAGGACCATGTCAACTTCCTGAACTGGTGAACTGGTGGGGGTGTATGGAAGAAGAGCTGGAGGTGCTTGACCATAGACTGCTTCATATGGGGTCATTTTAGAGGCAGTGTGGTAAGAGGTATTGTACCACCATTCAGCAAGAGGGAGCCACTTTTCCCACTGATGTTGTTGTTCCAAGGTGAAGCAACGAAGATAAATTTCCAAGCATTTATTGACAATTTCAGTCTAACCATCTGTTTGTGGGTGATACCCTGAACTCATCTTCAGTTTGGTGCCAGTGTGGCGAAATAGTTCTGTCCAAAAATGACTGGTGAAAGTCGCATCATGATCCGAGACAATGGAAGAAGGGATGCCATGAAGACGAAAGATCTGGTCCATAAAAATTTGAGCAACTGAGGAGGCTGTATAGGGATGACTGAGAGCACAAAAATGACTATATTTGGAGAGGCGATCAACCACAACGAGAATCACTGTCTTCCCGCCAGATTTAGGGAGCCCTTCAATGAAATCCATAGAAATATCTGTCCAAATCTGTGTAGGTATGGGCAAGGGTTCAAGCAATCCTGGAACGAGTGTTGTTTCACCCTTATTGCGCTGGCAGGTATCACATTCGGCCACCATCTGTTGAATTGTCCTTTTCATGCCTTGCCAAAAGAAGTTACACCGTGCTCGTTCATATGTTTTGAGGAACCCAGAGTGCCCGGTCGATGGAGAAGCATGGAGTTCATAGAAGACAGCCTGTTGAAGATCTGTGCTCTAGGGAAGCACCAGACGACCCTTGTATCGCAGAGAGGCACCATCCCAAGAGTAATGTGGTACAGCAGAAGGGTTGTTGGTCAAGCGTTGGATGATCTGAGATAAGGAAGAGTCATTGACATAACCCTGTTGAACAGATTGCAACCAATTTGGAACAGGCATAGAAATAGCTGAAAGAGAACCTTGGGCACCAAATGTGCGAGAAAGAGCATCTGCCACAATATTGTCTTTACCCTTCTTGTAAGTGATCTCATAGTCATAACCCATGAGTTTGCTAACCCATTTCTGTTGTGCCAGGGAGGAGACACGCTGGTCCAAGAAATATTTCAGACTCTGGTGATCAGTCTTGATGCAGAAATGATTCCCTAATAGGTATGGACGCCACTTCTGTACTGCATGCAAAATAGCCATCATTTCCTTCTCATAGGTAGAGGCAGCTAAATTCTTACCTGAAAGGGCTTTGCTGGTGAACGCAATGGGGTGTTCATCTTGAAGGAGAACAGCACCAAGTCCATTGCCGCAAGCATCACTCTCAATAGTGAAGGGCTTAGAAAAATCGGGCATAGCTAGCACAGGTGTAGTACACATAGCTTGTTTTAGTTTGTCAAATGCACACTGAGCAGCAGGTGTCCATGTAAAAGCATCCTTTTTCAATAGAGCAGTTAATGGAGCTGCAATCTTCCCATAATCCTTGACAAACTTGCGGTAGTAGCCAGTCAACCCCAAAAAACCATGAAGGCTCTTGAGTGTCTGAGGACGTGGCCAATTGTTCATGGCGTCGATTTTGGCAGGATCCACGCGAACCCCTTGTGCTGAGATAATGTGCCCGAGATACTCAACTTCCTTTTGTCCAAAAACACATTTAGACTGCTTGGCATGGAGATGATGGTCAGAGAAAAGTTGCATGACAAGATCCAGATGCTGGAGATGTTCATCCCATGTTTTACTATAGATGAGGATATCATCAAAGAATACCAGAATGAATTTCCGCAAGTAGGGTCGAAATATTTTATTCATTAAGGCCTGGAATGTGGAAGGAGCATTAGTGAGGCCAAAGGGCATGACCAAAAACTCATAATGGCCATCATGTGTGTGGAAAGCTGTTTTAGGAATATCATCCTCATGAACCCGAATTTGATGATACCCAGAACGAAGATCCAACTTGGAGAAAAAGTGAGCCCCATGAAGCTCATCAAGAAGTTCATCAACAACAGGAATTGGAAACTTATCCTTGATGGTGAGGTGATTAAGTGCTCGGAAGTCAATGCAGAGGCGCCATGACCCATCTTTTTTGCGGACGAGAATAACTGGAGAAGAAAAGGAACTAGTGCTTGGGCGAATAATACCTTGCTTCAATAAGTCCCGAACGAGCATTTCAATCTCCATTTTTTGGTGGAATGGGTAGCGATAGGGCCTGATGTTGGGAGGAGCGCTGCCAGGAAGGAGATGAATACGATGGTCTTCTAGCCTGGAAGGTGGTAATCCCACTGGTTCAGCAAAGACACCTGTATATCGATCCAGAATTTGTTGTAGATCCAACGGAGTAGTGGAGACCGCTGATGGTTGCATCTGGATGGAATGGATCTGAGCGATGACACCATGTGAATTCTTCTTGAGTATTTTTTCCATGTGATGTGAACTGATGATGCTGAGAGAACCTGGTTGTAATCCTGTCAATGTGTGTTTGTGTCCATTGAGGGAAAACTGCATCCAAAGTTCGGCAAAATCCCATAAGATAGGGCCGAGTGTGCGTAGCCATTGAGCGCCCAAAACCACATCACATCCGCCTAAGGGCAAGGCAAACATGTCAGAGCGCAAGGTATAATCTCCCATAGAGATACGCACATTTTGACACTTCCCTTTGCAAGGTAAGGTGCCCCCATTGGCAGCCATGACTTCAAAGTTGGAGCAAGGATGGATAAAACAATCAGCTTGTTTGGCGATCCGAGGGTCAATGAAATTATGAGTGCTACCAGAATCAATGAGGATTGTAAGAGGAAGCTTCTTGAAGTAACCCCTAACCCGCATTGTTTGGGGGGTGGTGATTCCAGCTAAAGCATGGAGAGATATCTCTGGCTGGTCATCCTGATACAGAGGGTCAATAGGCGGTTCCTGAATGTCGACCGGAGCATCCAGTGTTTCTGGATCTTCGTCACCCATTTCAGAGGCAGGCGGAGACTCCACATCCAGGAGATAGAGCTTTTGCTGAACACATCTATGTCCCCAAGTGAATTTCTCATCACAATTATAGCAAAGACCCTTTTCTCTGCGTGCTTGCATCTCTGTTTCAGACAAACGCTTGATAGGAGTCGGTCGAGGAGCCTGCGGTATAGGTGGTCGCTAAGAACCCATATTTCGGAAGGGAACAAAAGTGGGCTTGGAGCGTTGTTGGGCTGCAATCTTGTCTTCTGCCAATTTAGCCAACCCGAGTGCTTCCATCATTGTGTTGGGACAGAACAGTTTGACCTCAGAGCGGATGGCATCCTTTAGACCACTGATAAAACAACTCCGGTAAAATTCATCAGACAATCCTTCGGTGTGGTTGGCTAGATGTAAAATTAGTCACAGCAGATCTAATGAACAAGTAAATCAATCACAACAGATGAACATAGAAAATATGGTGCAAAACTGTTGTGATTGATTTACTTGTTCATTAGATCTGCTGTGACTAAGTCTTCCACTTTTGATATCAGAAATTTCAACTGTATTAGGGCTGAATGTGACTTTCTTTGGATCACCAGTATGTGTCATTTGATACACAGAAAGGAGATTCGAAGCTAAGGAAGGCACATAGAGAACATTCTGAAAGCATCCATGATCTACATGAATCGTACCTTTGCCCTTTGAAGAAATTTTTGAGTCATCTCCCAAATGGATGGGGATGGAGCTGTTTGGATCGAATGAGGAAAAAGAATCAATATTTGCAGCCATATGATTTGATGCACCCGAATCTATCAAGAGAGTGGGCTTCGAAACCGTTGCCATGAGTGCTTGTCCTCTTTCATGATCGTCATTCCGATCCTTCTTCCTTGCACCGTCAGGAAGGGTTATGTTGTTCTTTTCCAAAAGGAGGGCCATTTGATCTATAGTCTTCTTCATACATGAACTTTCGGGATGAAAGCCACGGTTACAATAAGTACATTTAGATTTTTGGTTACCTTCTTTTCCCTTTTGCTTGGATTTCGAACTGGATGGTGCATCCGTTTGCTTGCCTTTGTCTTTTTGCTTGTGAGGCTCGAATTTGGGCTTCTCCTTCTTTAGCTTTCCTTTACCATTCGAGATCTTGGGTCCTTGAACAAATAGGGCTGAATCTTTGGAGCTTATGGACCCCATTTGAATCAACTTGTCATGCTCTTTCGTAACGGACTCAATGAAGGCATTCAAGGTAGGCATCTTCCAATTCGGGGTAGTTAGCCGACCGGAATTGAAAGTGGAGACAAATACCGAATAATCTTTCCCAAGCTTGCTTAGAATGGAGAGGATCAACTGTTTATCCTCTTTGATAACACCACTGTTCTTCAATTGCAAGTTCAAGTTCTTGAATTTTGTGAAGAATTCATTGATGGTCTCGAAATTCTCAGGATTAAGGCCAATCAATTCATTCTCTAATTGAAAAGCCCTAAGCTCATCCTGCTTGCCGAATAGTGTCTCAAGTTGCTCCCATATGGCCTTTGGAGTCTTCAATCCGCTGAGATGGAAGTGAAGATCTTTGGAGATGGAGAGACAAAGAAGACCGTAAGCTTCATCAAGCTTATTGTAGTGTTTGGTTCTTTCTGCCACATTGTTTGGCTCCAATTCAAGACCAAGAGTGACTCGGTAGTATCCTTTTGAACGTAATATGATCTCCATATCATCTTTCCAATCAAAATAATTGAATGGGGTGAGGATAGGCTTTGAAGAAGAGTATTCCATTGCTAGGAGCGAGTCAAATGATGAAGAAGAAGCTTGCATGCAGACTATAGCGAATGGAAATGCTGTAGGGAAGCTTGCATGCAGAATGTAGCGAGTGCACTTGGTATCAGAGCCATTGCAGGGACAAGATCTCTTTTCTACAGGTGTTTATACAAGAAGATTTGACTGAATTGCTAAAAATTGCAAAAAGTTTGGCATGAGATATCTCAAGGGCATTCGCTCCTGTGCATGCAAAGCTTGAAAAATATTCCAATACCACTCCAGAAGCTTGAGTTACCACATAATTCCTGGATCTGATACATTGGACCTATTCAACATTGTTTGAAATCCAATCCCAGGTGTGATGCAACTCTCAAAGGGTGGATTGTTCGACCTTATTGTGGTTGTTTTGATGTGATTTGCAGGTTTCTTACTTCCTCCATGTGCATTCGCTAATGCAAAGATGGAGACTTATTCTTCACAAAATATTCTTACTCCATTCAACTATGATGAATGGAAACCAAAGATGATTGCATTCTTGAAGAGACAATGTCTTTTTGATATGTGCATTGGTAATACAAGAGATTTTGATTCCGATGAAGAGGAGAATGATTGGCTCAATGATTGTGATAGAGCTTTTGGAGCAATATGTCTTGCTATGTCTCCTTGTATGCGCTACCTCATTAAGACTGCTGAAAATCCAAGTGATCTATGGGTCCAACTTGATAGAGAATTTGGAAAGCAGGAAGAAGAGGATCATGCTAGCCTTTTGGAGAACAAGCCCAGTGAGATCTCCTTATGTGTTCTTTCCGATCATGTGTTGGCCTCAACAATTGTTCAAGATGAAGAAGAAATTGTAGATTCAACACTCATTCTCTCAAAGTCTTCTATTTCGAATTCTGAGCAAGATAAACAAGCTCATACTCTAGATTCCAAAGAGGTTCTTGAATCCTCTCTTTCACATGAGTTTGTCGGCATGCGGAATAATGATCTACTTGATGTTTTGGAGGTAAAATCTGATTTTGGAGGTGAAGCATTCGCCCTCCTTGATTGCATGCCTTCTATAAACTTATGTTCTATCATTTGCAAAGTTTCTCAGAGTTTTAATGAAGATGAAGAGCACTACCATTCGCTTGAGTTCAATTCTCATGCACTTTTTGCTGATTTTGGTTTTGATCTCACCCTTGTTGGTTCAAAGGAGATCTCAAGAAACCATTCATCTATTTTTGGAGCTGATTTAACTTCTATTGATAAGAAGTTCAAGTTTCAAGATCTATTTGATCCGATTGGAGCTATTCCTACCTCACTTGGTTCGAATCACAGGTTCCAGGATCATCCTCATATTTTCAGATTTGTTCTCACCTTTTTCGGTATGAAGAGCAAGTTCTTAAAGTCTCCACATTCGCTTGCATCCACTGATGGAGAATTCAAGCACATGTTTTTGGAGCATGATCCATTTACTCCCAAGAGTAAGATACCTCCAGACATATCTACTTGATTTTGGAGCAGTTAAATCTTTTGGTGTACTACAGTTTATTTTGAGGGGGGGTATTTTTCCCATGAGGTTTTCCCCATTTCCTTAGTTTATTGACTGTTATTAGTTTGGATTATTATTGTATTGGGGTGACCTTTGGTCTTAGTTACCAGGGCCCCACATTATTTTAGTTGGCACATCATAGTCTAGCTTGAGGGGGGGTGTTCGGATATCCACATCATCTATTTCGGGATACATCATCTATTTCAGGATTTTGCATGCATAGGCATGCATCCCAGTCACCAGTTTGATGCCTCCAGCACCTTATCCACCTTCTTCTAGCACCCGAGAGCCACTTATCACAGAGTTTTAGCCCTCCTAAGCTGAAAGGCGCCCTCTTCTCACCTACTGCCAGAGAAGGGCGCACTTGTTCACCTACCACTGCAGATTCACTTCAGTTACATTCAGTTAGCTCCGATTCTCCCTGATTTGAGGCTAGTTTCACTCCCGACTGACTGTATCACTTCCGTTTGACCTCCAGTTTGATTAGGTGACTTGTTCTGACTCCAGTTAGCCTCCCATGCGCCCCCACTGAGCCTCCAGATCCTATATCAGTGCTACACACTTCAGTTACATTTATTATGATCAGTTAGACTCAGCTTGACACCTGGATGACTGGTTGGTGTGATTGATGAGCACCACCGATGATTGATGAGGACTCCTAGACAGAGTCAAGCTACTCCATTCAGTGATTCGAATGACCTCCTTAGGCAATTCGAATTGCTCTGTTCATTGTAACAGTTTGTATTGTAATTCATTCACCCTTTCTGGGATAGAGAGCACTGCTGCATGTTTTGCACAGTTTTGCACCATATTTTCTATGTTCATCTGTTGTGATTGATTTACTTGTTCATTAGATCTGCTATGACTAATTTTGAATGAATTACAATACAAACTGTTACAATGAACAGAGCAATTCGAATTGCCTAAGGAGGTCATTCGAATCACTGAATGGAGTAGCTTGACTCTGTCTAGGAGTCCTCATCAATCATCGGTGGTGCTCATCAATCACACCAACCAGTCATCCAGGTGTCAAGCTGAGTCTAACTGATCATAATAAATGTAACTGAAGTGTGTAGCACTGATATAGGATCTGGAGGCTCAGTGGGGGCGCATGGGAGGCTAACTGGAGTCAGAACAAGTCACCTAATCAAACTGGAGGTCAAACGAAAGTGATACAGTCAGTCGGGAGTGAAACTAGCCTCAAATCAGGGAGAATCGGAGCTAACTGAATGTAACTGAAGTGAATCTGCAGTGGTAGGTGAACAAGTGCGCCCTTCTCTGGCAGTAGGTGAGAAGAGGGCGCCTTTCAGCTTAGGAGGGCTAAAACTCTGTGGTAAGTGGCTCCCGGGTGCTAGAAGAAGGTGGATAAGGTGCTGGAGGCATCAAACTGGTGACTGGGATGCATGCCTATGCATGCAAAATCCTGAAATAGATGATGTATCCCGAAATAGATGATGTGGATATCCGAACACTAGATTCTCAAATTCGGTTTGTACTCTCTCACGGTGCCAGTTTGGCGAAGTTTAGTGAGGGCTCATGTGAAGTCATCAAAAGCACTAGGACCAAATCGTTGCAAAAGGAGTTGGCAAAAGTCTGGCCAGTTGGGCTCTGGATGAGCCTTGATGTACCAACGGTACCATTGAAGAGCTTCCTGTTCCAAATGAAAGGATGCTAACGGAACTTTGTTGACATCAAAAGTATTATGCAGACTGAAATACTGTTCTGCACGATAGATCCATCCAGTTGGATCGGTACCATTGAAGCGAGGAAAATCAAGCTTCGGACCACAGAAATTGCTGGAAGAAGAGAACCCATTGTCTACTGAAGACTCGGACTGTCGTTTGTTGTTCATAGCTGAATGTTCAAGATGGAGACCAAGAAATTTTTCATCCAGATCCTGGAGTTTGGCTTGGATGGCTGCAAGGGCTTCCTCCATGGTTTTTGCTCCTGCACGGGTGACAACCATAACCAGGGATTTTTTTTATTTTTTATTTTTTTGACTGGGTAGGAAAACAAAAACAGGAACTACTTCAGTAAAGGAAAATTTGGATTTGGGAAAAAATCAGAAGGGTAATTGGGGTTTGACTCGTTATTTGGACACTGTTGGATAGACAGGGAAGCAAAAATGAGGATTTCAGAAGCGGGGTGAAAGGATGGGAAAATTTGGCAGAGGGGAACAAAGAAGCAGAATTCAGAAAGGAACTCTGTGGTAAAAATTGAAGGTGATTGGGTGAAATCTGAGGAAGTTATGGCAAACCCTAAAAATAGACAAATGTGGGATTTCGCGCTGTAGGAAGGGGAATTGAGGATAGGGTCCTCAGGGATGAAATATGCAGAATGGAATGACAGGGGTTCCCTGAAATTTTCAAGGAAAACAGAGGTAAAACAAGGGATATATGGAGAAAAAACTGAATTTTATACTTGTTTTTTTTTTTTTTTTTTTTTTTTACTACAGACTAGAGCGGCTACGGCTCTGCTTGCAGAATGGGATCTCCGGTTCGAAGGGTTCTGGAACAACGCCGAACGGCTGGATCTGGAATGGCTTGCAGAATGGATCTGAAACGGCGCAGCAGTGATCGACAATAGTTCAACTGAAAGTAGATATGGACCCCAGGTATGTGCGGCTTCCTAACAGTTCAGGGTTTTCACTCGGCCACCAATGCTGTCTGACGGCTTGCGTATTGGGGCGGTACCCCTCACTCCACGGCTCAGGTAAAACTGATAACCGCTTTGCCACAAACGACAACTCTTGGTTTACCTCACGGGTGGGAACTAGTCAATCAGGTAGGGGTCGTTGCCCTTTTCGCCGGCAGGTCCTCTCAATGGGCCAGCTACTTCGGGGTTCCTGTGGTACTCCTCACAATGAGTTTTAGGGCTTATGCCCAAGTACTTCCCACAGTTAAGCGGATAGGGATTATTCCCAAATCCGAACCTGCAACAGATGCGAAAAAAAATTTGGTATAAATTTCACCCAGCGAGCCCAAGAAAGTGCTCTGATACCAGATGTGAGGCACCTGCAACAATTACTTAATGAAAATATGCGAAATAGCAGAAATGACAGAACTCAGAATCACTTTTATATTGATCACGGGCCACTTCGAGGGGGCAACCTCCTATGAGCAAGCTCAATACAAATAACTTCACGGTGCCTTCATAGGTCTCAACACACACTTATATACTAATTCTAGGCGCCAATACTATGGGTCGAAACCATGGGCCGTTACAAACTATGGATCAACAATACTATGGGCGACTTACAAAGCATATGCGCCAACAACAATAACACAAACTATTGATCAACAAATACTACGGGACGACTTACAAAGCATATGCGTCCAACAACAACATACTAACAAAGTAAAGACATGGGTTCCTAACAATCATTTATATAAGATTCAAGTTTATTATACATACAATCTACAACACACTTCCAAAGAAACTTGAATTGAATTTACAAACTTGATCTTTTCCATTTAAGCATAGTTATGATGAGATCATATTTTACGAAACATGTGTATGTAACATACATGCATTTTAAACATTATGTAATGCCCTTAGAATGACTATGGACCTTAAGGGAACTTGTCACGTGACCCGGATTAACAAACTTCGATAAAGTGGTCTCCTGAGTCTTGATATGTCTTAACGATTGAGGAAAACCTGAAGATGCGCATGACAACAATTGGATGAATGAAAACAATGGATTGAATGACATTTGTGGAAGTGGATAATCTATCTAAAATTGATGAAATTGCATCTGGCTTAATAATTGGCAGCGTTATGAAAAAAGCGATATGTGTACATGAATACGCTGCTTAGCGGTTAGTTGTATGATGAAATATGTGATGTGAGAAAAATAAATGCATGTTGGATGAATGACTAACTGATTGATGAAATATATGATATTATGAGTAAACTATGGTTGCTTAACGATTAGCAGTTTATGAATTGAATTAGGATGAATAGAAATAAATTATGATACTTAACTACTAGTAGATTATGAAGAGATTATGAAGAATGAGAAAAAAAGCTATTAATGTGTGCTTTTGAGCATGTGTGTAGTGACAGGTGAAACAGTTCATCAACGGACACACAAAGGAAATAAAGAGGTCATAGAGTACGAATAAATCACACATGAAAGAACGATGACGATTTCGAATTCCTACGGAATCCCATGACCGAGTTCAAAATCCCTTAGCCGCTTACTCGATGACGCGTGAAGTCATGCGAAGTGGACCATGACGAAGTTGGTCACGTACGATTTGGGGGGCGCATAGTAAGAACGGGTTTACTCCTCAGTGCCATTAGTATCCAATAGCGTGTAGATGGAGGATTGAAGGTAACAGATCCTAAATCCCTACATGAAGTTCCCACAAATCAGATGCAACGAAGAGGTATCGACAAAAGGACCCGATGATGTGGTACCTTGTCGATAAACATAAATGGCAGACAAAAGGACCCGACGATGTGGTATCTTGTCAATAAACGAAAATGAAGGACGAAAGGACCCAACGATGTGGTACATTGTCAATGAAAGGACATAAAGGATGGATGGACCCAACGGTGTGGTACCTAGATCCTAGACGGAAATAATTGAGGAACATTATGCATAAAAACTTATAAATTTCATTTAGGCCATTTGCACATGAAAAAGCATTTTTGGTAATTACAATAATAAAAAATATTATTTTAGGAGCAAATGGATTACTAAGCTTTAGCATTTAGTTAACACTACTTGCACCCACAAAAATAGAAACTAGATTGAACATTAAGGAGACAAACTTGAGTAAGACATTATGTTAAGACATTTCTAGGATGGATGGTTATTAACAAACAATATTAACATATCAACCAGGTGGAATGGGTTGAGAACTTAGAGATTAATAAAAATGACATCTCGGTAAGTTTTGACATAGTCTCTTTATATACCAAGATTCCAGTAGACGATGCCATTGACATCATAAAGAACATCACAGACACACAAACTGCTAACCTCGTTAGAGTTTGTCTTAAATTGACATATTTCTCTTACAATGGAAAGATCTATGAACAAATACACGGTGTTGCGATGGGATCTCCAATTTCACTCGTAGTGGCTAATATCTTTATGGATCACTTTGAAGCAATGGCATTAAGTTCTTTCCCTCACACCCCAAATATATGGAAAAGATATGTGGATGATATACTCACTAAATGGGGACATGGATTAGAAAATATAAATGACTTTGTCACGTCCCCTCTCGTCGATCTGATGCAAAGGAGGGAACATGACTAGCATACCGGGATTATTCAACAACTCATCCCCATTCATTACTAGAAAAATTCATAATAAATAAAAAATTATGTGTGTAGATTCATACTCAATATAAACATTACCCACACAAAACTACATCATGCATTCATCATACCAATAACAGTCATCAAATTAAATATTGTAGAACACAGAATAAATATAATTTAAACCACATAGAATACTTATCTTCAAAACGAAACTGTCTCAGCAACTGGCTATGTGAGAGAAACGTTCCACCCAACCATAGGTCTCTATCTAGCCTGTAGTCTTTTAGCTGAGAGACCACCCTCGAGCTGGGCTGTGTATCCACTAAGGAGGAACTAAACAGGCTCACTCACGGTCATGGTTTCACACAAAAGTCATGCTAAGCCAACACACAATTGGGTTTATCAAGCATACAAGAGACAAAGGAGGAAAATGCTAATCCAGTGAGCTCAACCACAGATCTACAGGAATCTGAAGATAAACTCAAACAGTCATGGTACCCACAATACCTACCACACCCAACACAAGGAAGGTCCCCTTCTCTGCTTCACAGTCCCTCAGGCACCCCTTCCCTCTAGTGCTCTTCAAGGTGGGCATAGAAAGGTCCAAGATGCTAAATCCTTGAGATTATAGCCTTCACTGGGTTTATCAAGCAATCCCAACCTCTGTCTATCATTCATGCTTGAATTTTCTCAATTTGGTGTCCAAATGACTCAATCCCGTAATTGGATTTTTGGACTATTAAATATGGGTTTTTCTATGGATTCTGGGGTATCTAAGACTCTAAAATTCACCCCAAGGTTAATTTCTATGGATTCCCCATTGGATTTTACTATCAACACGAAATTCTGGGCATTTATGGCTCGTCAAAACGTGGGTTAATTCACAGTTGCGATTTTTAGTTTTTCTCACTGTTGGGCATGTGTAATGGAATAAAACTGAAGCTTATATGTTCAAAAATGGAATGAGAATGGCGAAGAGTGAATTTCCATGAGGTAGAGTGACTTGTGGGTCAAGAAAATAGAGCCCATACCTACCATACGAATTTCTTGGCTGCCCATGCTCCATTGAAGCCATGGACTGACTTCTTAAACAAATTTCTTAGAAAGAATTAAATGTCAGCAAGGAAAGTCAAATGGGTTCTGAAGATGACATTTGGAAGCCTATGGTTCAACCCCAAAACCCCCTCGCCACTCCCTAGTGGAATACACATGGCCCATTCTCATTAGTTGCTTCCGTAGCCAGTTTTGGTATTTTATTGCAATATTAAATATTTACATCCATTTATAATGTTCCATGGCTTAATAGCACACGGGTAGTAAAATATAAAATTACTTGTCTTTTAAATAAAACATCCACTAACGCCCGCACGGGTGTGGCTCATTGGTGTTTTGCTTGATATGAAGTCACATGTTGTAAAGAGAGGGAACGAGTTCAAATCACGCCCTTCTTTACCCGTGTCCCATGCTTTTAGGGTGTGTGGGGCACCTAGGGTTATAGTGGTAGAGGGGAATGATCCCTGGACCCCATGTCACGCGAGTACCAGCCCAATTTTCAGTTTCCAATTCCCCTAGTAAAAAAAATAAACATCCACTAGCGGGGCCTTGGCCTTGAGCGCCACTCTAGGAAACATACATCGCATGAACACAATATTTAAATTAAAATCCAATACATATCAAGGGTCAAAATGAGGGTATTACATTCCCCTTACCCCTTAGAACAACACCATCCTTGGTGTTCTCAAAACTGAACAAAAATGGGAATGCCTCTCTCATGGCATCCTCCAGCTCCCAGTAGCCTCATCGGGACTAAGGTGATCCCATTGGACCTTTAACTACCTGATGGCTCTGTTCTGGAGCAATGTGACCTTCTTGTCGAGGATGTGCATAGGCTCTACTTGGAACTCTCCCTCGGGTTCCACCTGTATCGCATTCCAATCAATCGTATGATTAGGATCATGTACATACTTCTTAAGCAAAGATACATGGAAAACATTATGAGCTCTTATAATAGCACGAAATGTAATTATGTATGCAACTGGCCCTACCCTATCAAGGACTTCAAATGGACCACAATATCTTGGTGCCTGCTTGGCACAACTCCCTAATTTGAGAGAACTTTTCCTTGGTTTCACTCTCAAATAAACATGATCCCCAATCTGAAATTCCTTATGCACTCTTTTCAAATCTGCATAACTCTTTTTCCTATCCTGAGCTACCTTTAAATTATTCCTGATCTTAACAACGTCCTATTCCATTTCCTTAATCATATCTAGCCCAAGTACTACCATGTTCACTAGACTATCCCAATTCACTAGAGTCCTGCATCCTTTGCCATACAATGCCTCAAATGGACTCATTCCCAATGATGCGTGATGCCCATTATTGTATGAAAATTCTACCAAGTGTAGGTAATCATCCCACTTGGATGGTTTATCCATCACATACATTCTCAACATGTCTTCAAGAACCTGATTCACCCTATCACTTTGACCATCTGTTTGAGGATGATATGTTATACTAAAATTCAATCTAATTCCCAATTCCTGAAATAATCCTTTCCAGAAATTGGAAGTGAACTTTGTATCACAATCATAAATTATTTCCTTGGGAAATCCATGCAATCTGAATATCTCTCTCATGAAGATATTTGCAATGTCATTAGCCTTGTGAGTGGACTTTACTGGACTAAAGTGAGCTACCTTTGATAGATTGTCCACCACAACCATGATTGAATCATGCTTCTTCACTGTCATGGGAAGACCTGTTATAAAATCCATAGAGATCACTTCCCATTCCACACTGGAATGGGTAAGAATTGCAACAATCCTACTGGATGTTGGTGCTATGCCTTGACCTATTGGCACTTTTGACACCTAGCAATGTACTCAGCTATGTATTTCTTCATACCATGCCAAAAATACTGCTTTCTTGCTGTTGTTATAGTTTTATGATATTCTGGGTGTCCAGAATATGGGATTTGATGTATTTCATCCATCACTAGCTTTTTGAAATCTGCACTGTTTGGAATGTACAGTCTGGTACCCTGATAAATGAGAACATCGTCATCACCCAACTGATATCTTGCACATGCTTCATCCACATTACCCTGCTTCCATTTTTCTTTAATTTGAAGGTAAGCTTCATCACTAGTTTGAGCTTCTAGAATCCTTGCCTTCAAATCTGATTTACACACACTTACTGCTGCAATATGGAATTTTTTGCTGAGAGCATCTGCAACCTTATTCTCTTTCCCTTTTACATGTTTAATTTCAAAATAAAATTCACAGAGAAATTCCACCCGCCTATATTTCCTAGCATTCAAGTTTGGTTGATCAAACAAATACTTCAAGCTCATCTGGTATGTCCTTAGCTCGAATCTTCTTCCCAACAAATAATGTCTCCGCATCTTGAGAGCATGTACTATGGCTACCAATTCTAAATCATGCATGACATAATTCTTTTCATGCTCTTTTAATTTCCTTGACTCATAGAAAATCACAATTCATTCTTGCATGAGCACTCCACCTAGCCATTCAATGCAAGCATCTGTGCACACTACAAAATCCTTCTTTGGATCTGCTATCTTCAAAACAAGAGCGCTGGTAAGTAACTACTTTAACTGCTGGAAACTTTTCTCACATTTTTCAGACCATACAAAGTTGACATTCTTCCTCTACAATGAAGTGATTGGATGAGTTATCTTGGAGAATCTTTCAATGAACGTTTTGTAGTAGCCTGCAAGACCCATGAAGATCTAACATCTGAAACAATCCTTGGAGTATGCCAATCCATGATGGCATTGATCTTCTCTAGATCAACTGCAATACCCTCTTTTGAAATTACATGACCTAAGGACTACACCTTCTTTTGATAGAATTCACACTTGCTTAACTTGGAATACAATTGGTGTTCTATAAGGACTTATAACACCATCCTTAGATGCTCATTATGTTCTTCCTCATTCCTTGAATAGACAAGGATGTTGTTAGGAACCTATGTCAACCCTTCTCTTTACTATGTTAGTATATTGTTGTTGGACGCATATGCTTTGTAAGTCGTCCCGTAGTATTTGTTGATCCGTAGTTTATATTATCCCATAGTATTGACCCATAGTATTGAACGCATATGCTTTGTAAGTCGTCCCGTAGTATTATATGTCACATGGTTTTGACTCATAGTATTGGGCATAGACTTAGTATATAAGTGTGTGTTGATGTCATTGAAGGCACCGTGAAGTTAATTGTATTGAGCTTGCTCAAAGGAGGTTGCCCCCTCGAAGTGGCCCGTGATCAATATAAAAGTGATTCTGTTTTATTATTTCTGATATCTCGTGTATTGCATTAATTAATTAATTATTGCAGGTTCATCACATCTGGTATCAGAGCACTTTCTTGGGCTCGCTGGGTGAAATTTCTGCCAATTTTTTTTTTCGCATCTATTGTAGGTTCGGATTTGGGAATGATCCCTATCCGCTTAACTATGGGATGTACTTGGGAATAAGCCCTAAAACTCATTGTGAGGAGTACCACAGGAACCCCGAAGTAGCTGGCCCATTGAGAGGACCTGCCAGCGAAAAGGGCAACGACCCCTACCTGATTGACTAGTTCCCACCCGTAAGGTAAACCAAGAGCTGTCGTTTGTGGCAAAGCGGTTATCAGTTTTACCTGAGCCGTGGAGTGAGGGGTACTTCCCCAATACGCAAGCCGTCAGACAACATTGGTGGCCGAGTGAAACCCCTGAACTGTTAGGAAGCCGCACATACCTGGGGTCCATATCTACTTTCAGCTGAACTATTGTCGATCACTACTGCGCCATTTCAGCTCCATTTTGCAAGCCGTTCCAGATCCAGCCGTTTCAGATCTATTCTGAAAGTCATTCCAGATCCAGTCGCCATTTCAGATCTAGCTGTTTTTTATCCCTTCCGCACCGTTGCGTCGCTGTTGCCGATCCATTTCTGGGAAAAAAAAACAAAAACCCTGGTTATGGTTGTCACCCGTGCAGGAGCACACACCATGGAGGAAGCACTTGCAGCCATCCAAACCAAACTCCAAGATCTTGATGAAAAATTTCTCAGCCTCCATCTTCAGCATTCAGCCACGAACAATACCAGACAGCCAGAATCTTTTGCAGCCACCGGGTTCTCTTCTTCTAGCAATTTTCGTGGGCCGAAGCTTGATTTTCCTCGCTTCAATGGTACTGATCTGACTGGATGGATATACCGAGCAGAACAATATTTCAGTCTGCATAATACTTTTTATGTTCAGAAAGTTCCACTTGCATCCTTTCATTTGGAACAGGAAGCCCTTCAATGGTACCGTTGGTACATCAAAGCTCATCCCGCACCAAACTAGACAGATTTTTGTCAACTCATTTTGCCACGATTTGGTCCTAGTGCTTTTGACAACTTCACAGGAGCACTCACTAAACTTCACCAAACTGGCACAGTGAGAGAGTATCAGATGGAATTTGAGAAACTAGCCAATCACACAGAAGGATTGTCTGATGAATTCTACAAGAGTTGTTTTATCAGTGGTCTCAAGGATGAAATCCGCTCAGAGGTCAAAATGTTTTGTCCCAACACAATGATGGAAGTCCTAGGGTTGGCTAAGTTGGCCGAGGACAAGATCATAGCTCAACAACGCTCCAAACCCACCTTTGTTCCCTTCAGAAATATGGGTTCCCAATGACCTCCCATCACGCCTGCTCCTCAACCAACTCCTATCAAGAATTTGTCTGAAATAGAAATGCAGGCACGCCGCGAAAAAGGGCTTTGCTATAATTGTGATGAGAAATTCACTCGGGGACATAGATGTGTTCAACAAAAGCTCTATCTCTTGGATGTGGATTCTCTGCCTGCCTTAGAACTTGGTGAAGAAGCTACCGATATAGTAGATGATCAAGTCGACATTCAACACCCCCCTGTTGACACCCCATCTCAGGATGACCCACCCGAGATCTCTCTCCATGCTGTAACCGGCGTCACCACCCCACAAACAATGCGGGTCGGGGGATACTTCAAGAAGCTCCCTCTTACCATACTCATTGATTCCGGTAGCACTCATAACTTCATTGACCCTCGGATTGCCAAACAGGCTGATTGTTTTGTCCATCCTTGCTCCAACTTTGAAGTCATGGTTGCCAATGGGGTCACCTTACCTTGCAAGGGGAAGTGTCACAATGTGCGTATCTCTATGGAAGATTATAACCTACGCTCTGACATGTTTGCCTTGTCCTTAGGCGGATGTGATGTGGTTTTGGGCATTCAATGGTTACGCACACTTGGCCCCATCTTATGGGATTTTGCTGAACTTTGGATGCAGTTTAAAGTCAATGGGGCACAACACAAATTTATGGGATTACAACCAGGGTCTCTCTGCATCATCAGTTCACATCGCCTGGAAAAAATCCTTAAGAAGAATTCACATGGTGTCATCGCTCAGCTCAATTCCATTCAGATGCACCCATTAACAGTCTCCACTACTTCCTTGGATAGATATGCAGGTATCCTTGCTGAACCAATGTGCTCACTGCCTTCAAGAGCCCTTTCCGGTAAGAATGTAGCCACATCTACCTCTCAGCAGGAAATGCTGGCTATTTTGCATGCAGTACAGAAGTGGCAGCCATACCTATTAGGGAATTATTTCTGCATCAAGACTGATCTCCCGAGTCTGGAAAATTTTCTAGAACAATGGGTCTCCTCCCCAACACACCTGAAATGGGTTATCCCTATGTGATCACTTACAAGAAGGGTAAGGACAATATGGTGGAAGATGCTCCTTCTCGCACAATTGATGACCCAGTTTCTCTTACAGCTCTTTCTCTGCTTGTTCCAAATTGGTTGCAATATGTTCAACGGGGCTATCTCTTCTATGAACTCCATGCTTCTTCATCAACAGGGCACTCTGGGTTCTGCAAAATGTATGACCGGGAACAATGTAACTTCTTTTGGCCGAGACTAAAAATGACAATTCAACAGATAGTGGCTGACGATGATACTTTCCAAGTCAACAAGGGGGAAACAACACTCTTTTCGGGATTGCTCAAACCCTTTCCCATCCCTACATAGCTTGGGCCAACTATTTCTATGGATTTCCTAGCAACGCTCTCGTGGTACAATACCACATCTCAAAGGACACCATATGAAGCAGTCTATGGAAAAACACCGCCAGTTCTTCTTCCATACACCCTTAGTTGCTCCCCAGTTCAGGAAATTGACTCGGTTCTTCGAAACCGCGATCAGATTCTTCTCATTCTGCAGGACAATCTTCACATGGCTAGAATTTTCCTGAAACAACAAGCCGATCAGCACCATTCTGAGCCCATTTTCCACGCAGCTGACAGGGTTCTTCTTCATCTACATCCTTCCAAGTAATCCTCCTTGACACTCCTAAGGCGTCAGTGGCCCGAAATGCAACTCGAGGATGCTACCGGGGAACCACTCCTTCAGATTCTGCAGCAATTTCTCCAACCAAAGCTTTGAGGACAAAGCTTTTTCTAAGGGAGAGGGGATGTTAGGAACCTATGTCAACCCTTCTCTTTACTATGTTAGTATATTTTTGTTGGACGCATATGCTTTGTAAGTCGTCCCGTAGTATTTGTTGATCCGTAGTTTATATTAGCCCATAGTATTGACCCATAGTATTGGATGCATATGCTTTGTAAGTCGTCCCGTAGTATTATATGTCCCATGGTTTTGACTCATAGTATTGGGCATAGACTTAGTATATAAGTGTGTGTTGATGTCATTGAAGGCACCGTGAAGTTAATTGTATTGAGCTTGCTCAAAGGAGGTTGCCCCCTCGAAGTGGCCCGTGATCAATATAAAAGTGATTCTATTTTATTATTTCTGATATCTCGTGTATTGCATTAATTAATTAATTATTGCAGGTTCATCACAGATGTCATCCAAGAACACAATTACAAACTTATTTAAATATTTGTTGAAAACACTATTCATGAGACACATGAATGTAGAAGATGCATTGGAAAGACCAAATGGCACCACTATGAACTTATAATGTCCATGTCTTGTTCAGAAAGCTATCTTGTGAATGTCTTCTTCTTTTATCCTCACTTGATGATAACCATACCTCAAGTCAATCTTTGAAAATACTGTGGCTTCCTTCATTTGATCAAACAAATCATCAATTCTTGGCAATGGATACTTATTCTTGTCTCACTTTATTTATCTTCCTGTAATCAATACACAACCTTAAAGTCCCATCCTTATTATTGACAAATAGCACCGGTGCTACCCAAGGATACACACCTGGCCTGATATACCTCTTGTCCATTAATTCTTGTAGCTGCATCTTTAACTCTATCAATTTCGGCGTGCTCATTCTCTAAGGAGCTTTTGAATTTGGTGTTGCCCCTGGGACAAGATCGATGGTAAAATCAATATCTCTCTTTGGTGAAAGTCCCGACACTTCATCCGGAACGACATGTTTGAACTCTTGCAACAATGGAAAGTCTTCTACCCTTGGTCCTTTGTCCTCTGATGAATATGAAATATGAACTGCATATAATTGGAAACCTTTCTTATAATACTTTTTCAACTGTAAGGATGAAATCTGTCTTACTGAAAATTACTTGGGAATTCCTCTTACCAATCTTAGCCTTCCCTCTTCATCAATGCATTCAAGTGATTTCTCATAACATTCCAACTTGGCTCTATGTCCTTCCAACCAATCCATGCCAATTAATGCATCATAAGATCCTAATGGTAGTACATTTAATTTTGCATGTGTGTGGAGTCCATTCAATTCTATGAGGCACTCCACCACTACTTACTTACTTTTCTCTTGGTCCCTGTGGGTAATTGAACTAGCCAAGACTTATTATGCTTCACATTTCTAAGAGAACAAACTTCAACAACTTTTGGAGAAACATAACTATCAGTAGATCCTGGATCAATCAAAATAGAAATAGATTACTTAGCAATCTTACCTTCAACTTCCACCACTGATGAAATTGATGCATTTCCCTTGCCATATCCTCCACTGTAATTGCTCCCTTTAAGTTTTGCAAGCTTCGGGTATTCTCCCTTCGATGTGGACAATCCTATAGCATGTGGTTTCCTCCACACCCCCAACACTGAAGTGGCCCTTTTGATGTCTTCTCTGCTGCTATTGCTCGCTTGTTCCCACTTCATGCTTGCTGGCCCTGTGGAAAGTTTCTTGGCTGATATTTGAATGGTGGCTTGAATCCACTTTTCTTTTGATCAAACCTCCATATTGTATTTCCTTTCCATGCTAGGTGAACCTCTAATTTTCCCCTTCTCTACTCATAGCAATACATTATCATTCTAATGGCTTCATCAAGACTTGGTGGATTAAAAAACTCAATTCTATCTTTGAAACCTTGAGGTTGGATTCCAAGGAAGCATTGGATCTTTATCCTCTCATCCTTGATATAGTCCACATACCTCAACAATTCCAAAAATTTGTGGACGTGCTCTTCCATAGATTTTTGTCCCAACCTGAGTTCATTGAACTCTTTCCTCTTGCTATCATAATACTTAGAAGAAATGTATTTTTCCTTGAAATAATTCTTAAATCTTTCCCAGCTGATCTTCCTTTCATTGATCCCTTTAACTTCCAAGAGGTGATCCCACCAAATTGAAACTCTTCCATTTAGATTGTAAACGGAAATTCTGGCCTTTTCATTCCCTAAGTAATCACGAATCCTGAAATATTTCTTCATCCCAAGAAGCCATGCCTCTACCTCTTGGCCAGTCTTACCCTCTCCATCAAATGTGGGAGGTCTTACCTTCCTGAATTATCCTTGTGGGATGCCCTTGAATTTCTTCCTTCCATCAAATCTTCTAGAAGTATGCCTTGGACTTCTTCGAGAACCTCTGGAGTCACATGACCTACTGGAATAATATCTTGAGGAACGTGTTCTATGCTTCTTGCTCACAAAAATATTCCTTGGGCTGGAAGTCCTTCTCCTAAAATGACCCCTAGAGCGACTCCCTGCATCTCTTCCTTCTTCACCTACATCTCTTGGGTTGAACCCAAGGTTTATACTCTATTTCATATCAGTGAGGCTTTACAAAATAGCAGCATTGAGTTGTTTCTGTTCTTCTTGAGCCTTCATCAACCTTTCATTAAAGCTTACCATGGTTTCAACCAAATTCTGAGGAGTTATTTGCTCCCTTCTCCCATTGGATTTAGTTTCAGCATTCTCTCTTTGCACATTTTATCCTAGCACATCTTCATCATGCTCATAAGGATCCTGAACATCATTTATGGTCGCCATTTTCCTTGGAGACCCTTTTCCCTATATGCTACCCTCTGGCACAACTATTCAAATCTTATGAGCTGCAAGCACCGTGGATTATAAAAATATTTATTATACATCTTATGAATGCATAGAGAAACATACAATATCAATATCTAACAGAATTAAACTCATGGGATAATTCATAGAGCTATTATGCCTTCATTTCCTTTCCTCATCATGCAATTCTGGAAATTACCAAATTGACAACAATTTGTCAAAATAGTCACTGGCGCTTTTCTGCTCTACATATCTATGATGTATGATAACCTCATTCAAATTAAGGTTATGCACCACTGTTCCTTGCTGGATAAGCTTTCCAATTCATATCTACATGTTCCATTCCGACTTTGGGTGTGGAAGCTACATTACTCCGAAAATGACAATTTTTACCAAAATTCTGCACTTTTACACAGCTACAAAATATCCTGAAATGCCAACTTCAACCACCTGTACAAGCAAATCTGGGAGGAATCATGAAAAATTTTCTATCGGGAGAAGTTATTCCATACAACAAAGAACACTCTGTAAACTTCGGATCCTTGTTCCCATGTACCATCCATCTTCTATATAATTTTCAGTTTGACTATTTTTCACTTTTAACTTTTTGCAAAATTTCAAAATTTTGGGCCAAAAACGGTTATCTCCCAAACTGTGCATTTCTAGGAAATCTCTGTCTAATGTGAATTGTTTGTTTTAATGAGAATATGAAATGTTGATTTCAGTAGATTTCTTGAATCCCACTTATAGGGTCACTTTCATCCACTCCAAGCTTTTCAAAATCCTCAAAAACTGGCCTAGAAGAATGCTTTTTGGCCTTCTCACTCACCCTGACTCCACATACTTTGGAGTTTGGCTCAAAGCTTCCAAAATTTACATTTTTCCTACTCCATGGATGCTCCATATCAGTTTCAGCTCAATCCGACCTCCTGTCAAGTGTTGAGACACTGATTTGTAAAATCCATTATTCTCGATTTTATGTCAAATAAGAGCATAATGGGATCGAGACCGTCTCTAGCTCTTTCATGGCCTTCGTTAATGGCCTCAGAATGCCACAGAACTCCTCCAATTCTGATTCTGCATGCTCCTTCTATCCAAAAATCATGTTTCAGGCTCTATATACTTTTTTTTCCCTGCAATTCGCAATGCGAAAGTCAGAAAGTCGGAACGCCAATTGCACAACCTTGAAGAATTATTCCTTCCGCAACCCACATTCTGCAACTTCGGCAATCTGCAATCCGCAATCCATACTACGGAACTCGGAAATGCGGAAAGAAATTTTTTTTAACTTTGGAAGTGTCACTTGCGCAATCCGCAATTTTCAATCCACAATTTCCACAATCCACAACCGTACTGCAGAACTCAGAATTTGTGGAAAGCCAAATTTTCAACTTTCAGAAATGTTACTTCCGCAATCCGCAATACTTACTGCAGAACTCGGAATTGCAGAAAGCCAAATTTTCAACGTTCAGAAATGTTACTTCCACAATCCGTACTGCGAAACTCAAAATTGCGGAAAGCCAAATCACAAATTTGAAAATTTTTCATTTCCGCAATCCATAATTGAGGGTTCGGAAATACAGAAGTCCAAATCACAAATTTGAAAAATTTTCGTTTCCGCAATTCGGAATTGCGGAAACACCTCTACTCCCGCAAACATTCAGAGCTCATATCTCTCTCATCCCTTAACCAAATAGGTCGATTCCAGTACCGTTGGAAAGCTCTTGGAGTGATCTATGTAACGGTGTGATCCCCTGCCACACCTGAGAACTCTAATCCTGTCATTTTTATAATCAAAATGTCTCCCAAAATTCATCAATACCTCATTTAAACATTACGATATCTGGCCGCAAACTTATAGTTTGGCCCAAGTAACCCCAATGCTGCAACATGGGCTCTAATACCACTCTGTCACGTCCCGTCTCATCGATCTGATGCAAAGGAGGGAACATGACTAACATAGTGGGCTTATTTAACAACTTAGCCTTGTTCATTACTAACAAAATTCATAATAAATAAAAAATTATGTGTGTAGATTCATACTCAATATAAACACAGCAAAAATAAACATTACCCACACACAACTACATCACACATTCAACATACCAATAAGAGTCATAATGTTGATGTATATGTAACTTCAGAATGTATTTAACATATATGTATGTTGTATTCCTATAGAGATGTTATTATTCCTCTATACGGAAGTGTCGTCATTTATATTGTAAGTGTCGTAACTTATACTTGATGGGTTATTAGACCACCTTGTTGGGGTCGGCCCTGTATAAGTCATGTGGGTCAAAGGGTTATTAGACCACCATATTGGGGGCCGGCCATGTGGTTCAAAGGGTTATTAGACCACCCTAGTGGGGGTTGGCCCAGTCAGCATTATGTTAAGTGGTTAAGTTGAGGCCGACCTAGTTGAGTAAAGGTCAAGTCAAGTTAGTGTATAAATAGAGAGTGTGTCTCTCTCATTTTACACATTCTATTATCTCACTCACACTTGGGAGAGTGGCGCACTTGTGGAGGAGGAGGCTTTGCTGCTAGGAGAAGACTATCTCTTGTATTCTGGTTATATCATTGCTCTATCTATCTTTGATGAAGTTATTGGGGTTTTTCACCTTTAAGGTTTCCCCAAGTAAAATCTGTGTCTCTTGTGTGCTTGCATTATTGCATCTATGATTGATATGCTATAGATTTGATGTACATGTTGTTCTCTCAATTAAGATCCTAGATCAGATTGAAGTAAATTCTGAAAATTTAACACATAAAATTAAACATTGTGGAACAGAGAATGAATATTAAACCATAGAGAATACTTATCTTCAAAACGAAATTGTCCCAGCAACTGGCTATGTGAGAACAACGTTCCACCCAACCATAGGTCTTTGTCCAGCCTATATTCTTTCAGCTGAGAGACCACCTCGAGCTGGGCTATGTATCCGTTAAGGAGGAACTAAATGGGCTCACTCACAGCCATGGTTTCACACAACAGACATGCTAATCCACAGTTGGGTTTATCAAGCATACAAGAGACAAAGGAGGAAAATGCTAAGCTAATGAGATCAACCACAGAGCTACAGGCATCTCAAGATAAACTCAAACAGACATGGAACCCACAATACCTACCACACCCGACACAAGGAAGGTCCCCTTCTCTACTTCACAGTCCCTCATGCGCCCCTTCCCTCCAGTGCTCTTCAGGGTGGTAATAGAAAGGTCCAAGCTGTTTAATCCTTGAGATTCTAGCCTTCACTGGGTTTATCAAGAAATCCCAACCTCTGTTCTATCATTCACGATTGGATTTTCTCAATTCGGTGCCCAAATGACTTAATCCCATAATTTGATTTTCGGACTATTAAATCTGGGTTTTTCTATGGATTTCAGGGTATCTAACACTCTCAAATTCACCCCAAGGTTCATGTCTATGGATTCCCCATTGGATTTGACTGTCAACATGAAATTCTGGGCGTTTATGGCTCTTCAAAACGTGGGTTAATTCACAGTTGCGATTTTTTGTTTTTCTCACTGTTGGGCATGTGTAATGGGTGAAAAATGAAGCTTAGATGTTCAACAATGGAATGGGAATGAGGAATAGCGAATTCCCATAAGGTAGAGTGACTTTTGGGTCAAGAAAACAGAGCCCATACCTGCCATATGAATTTATGGGCTTCCCATGCTCCATTGAAGCCATGGACTGATTTATTCAACAAATTTATTACATAGAATTAAATGTCAGCAAGGAAAGTCAAATGGGTTCTCAAGATGACAGTTGGAAGCTTATGGTTCAACCCCACAACCCCCTCACCACTCCCTAGTGGAATACACATGGCCCCTTCTCATTAGTTACTTCCATAGCCAGTTTTGGTATTTTATTGCAATATTAAATATTTGCATCCATTTACAATGTTCCATGGCTTAAGAGCACATGGGTAGTAAAATATCAAATTACTAGCCTTTTAAATAAAACATCCACTGGCGGGGCCTTGGCCTTGAGCTCCACGCTAGGAAACATACATCGCATGAAAACAATATTTACATTAAAATCCAATATATATCAAGGGCCAAAATGGGGGTATTACAGACTTCTTCGCACACTTAAATAGCCTCTCACAACACATTAAATTCACCATTGAGAGAGAAGAGAATGGTATGCTTCCTTTCCTTGACATACTACTCACCAAGAAGGAGAATGGAAATATTGGATATCAAGTGTTCAGAAAGAAAACCCACACACATAGATACCTACACGCAAACTCACACCACCACCCTGCACAAAACGTAGGCATAATCCAAACCCTAGACCAGAGCAACACAAGTGGAAATGAGAGAAGCATTGGAAATTGAAAAAAAACAACAACACTCTAAATAGTGATGAAGGTTCGAAGTTGCGTAACACATGGAAGCCCATCATCAACCGTTTGAAAACCAATTCTACAATTTTAAAATATCCAAGGATTAGGCAGGAAAATAAAATTATAAATTCGACCTCACATAATAAACCTGCCCTCTAGTATTTATATGCATAAGCTAAACACTCTTCTTCCTCATCCCAATCTTGGATTGACATATCATGCCCTAATGATGGACTCACCTTGAAGAAGTCTAAAACGTTGGCGTTTCACATAAAATTACACACAGGTTTTCCAAAATTTGTGTTTATACATCCACCTATTAACAATGAATTCCATAATTGCCGCAGTTAGGTTTAGGTCAGTTAGTTTTACATCACAAGTGAAGTCTAATATAGTGGGTTGAATGAGTTATCTATTAAATGTGTAATTATAATCACTTATTTGTATATGCCTTAGTTTTTGTAGTTCTCTATGTTTCAGCTACATGTTAGAAAAATAAAATATTGTTGCTTTGATCATGGTAATAAAATATTTCTACATAATTTTGCAGAAAATTCTTAAAATTCCAATTAACAACAATTAAATTTCTAGAATATGGGTGCTCTTAGGGAATATATTTATGAATTAAAAAGCATGATTTGAACAGTAGAAAAATAAAAAATAAAAATCTAAAAAATATCGTTGGATTCCCACTAAAACCTAGAAGTAAAGTTGAAGGGGTCACTCTGTTAAACTTCTTCTTTAATATCAATATAAATTTATATCTACAAAATCTAATTTCTACCTCTATAAAAAAAAATTCATTTCATATATTAATTTATTTTTATTAAATTATAAAAAATATGATATTCCTACTCAATACAATAATATCATGTTGAAAATTAAAGATTAACCTTTAGGTCACAAGTTGGTGCATTGTCAGTTAGGTTTAGGTCACAACTAAAGTGTAATATAGTGGGATGAATAAGTTATTTATTAAATGTGTAATTATAATCACCTATTTGTCTATGCCTTAGTTTTTTTAGTTCTCTATGTTTCAGATACATGTTAGAAAAATAAAATATTGTTGCTTTGATCATGGTAAGCCAAAGGAATGCATGATCACTGGAATTGTCATCCATGTGTGCAATTCCAGTACATTATATATTTTCAGAAGGATCTCTAGATTCTAAAGGAACCAACATTTTACATCTTTTGGTAATGATAGATGTTGATTACCAGGTTATTAAAAGGATCTCTATATTATGAAGGACTCATGGTAAGTTGGGTTAACTAGGTTCATCATTTGAATGAGTGGATAGAACACCATTGTGAAGAAAATCAAGCAAAAATAGTAGAACATGGAGACGAACTCTTATCCATTGTAAGTATAAGCTTGGAATATCATTTTTTGTTTGTAGAATATACTTGTTTTCTTCACATTTTGATAAAGGTTTCAATTATTTTGTACCAATTTTGAATGGATTGGTAGGAGAAACACAATATTTTTCTGTTTTGATTCTTTGCATGACTACACCTGCAAGAGATTCATAATTCTTTTGTTGCCCATTTCTGTTGTATTTTCCAAGCTTTTATTGATTATCCTTATAACCTTGTGAAATTATTAACAAGGACTTTCGGCCTATCATATATGGTAGAGAAAGTGCACATGTTATAATCTCAAATAACCTTGTTTTTAAACTTTCTCATATGGTATTTCAGCCTATCATCTATGGAAGAGACCCAACACCTGAAGGCATGCCGATGGTACCCATGATACTTCCAAATGGGCATGTTGGATACATATTGTAAGTCTCACCCTCAATTGGGTTTCGTTCACCTCCACATCATCGACACGCAAAAGGTATACTCTTTTCTTTTTGTTCTATTTTGATATTCAAAATTTATACTTGGTGAAGGTTACACTTAAGTTATTGGATTGTTGGTTATTTTAAAGGGCCTTTTTATTCACCAGCTAACTGTCCCCTTGTATCACCCTCAGGAAACTTGATTCCCCCAGTAGTCTCACCATCAATCATGTTTCCTTCCCCTCCAAATCATCGACATGTGAAAGTTATATTTCCTTTCTTTTCACAGATCTTTGATATGTATTCTGAGTATAATAGTAGCAAAATTTACTAACCAAGACCTGCTTATTGCATTGTTAGGACTCTCTACTTCTCCTGCAAACATTGCCCCTTTGGAATCACCTCAGATGAAACAGAGGATACCTTTGGCACCAACACCATTGGTATTTCCTCTTCCCTCCACCTACTAAAGGTATGGAAAGTACATAATATATTTTGTTATTCTTTGAACATTCATTATGTTATCACGAGTTGAATTTCTCTGTAATTGTTGTCATTTAATTTGGAAATAAATTTAGTCTGTGCATATAAGATTAGTCTGCTTATATTTCACCTTATTTCTATGTATATAGAATCAAGATACATTATGTGTGAATAACTTGATGCACTTTTTTGTACGGATTGCAGTCAATAGCTTGCACTCAACCATTGACTTCTACTCCTCCCGGTGCACCATGTGGCTGTGTCTATCCAATGCAAGTGGAGCTTGAGCTTGGGGTGGCACTTTATGCTTTTTTCCCATTGGTTTCAATGTTGGATGCATAGATAGCAGCAATAACTTTCTTCAAACAAATCCAAGTAAGGATAATGGGAGAAAATGCAAATGCCCAAGATCAAGAAGAGACAATTGTGATTCTTGATTTGGTACCACTCGGATAAAAATTTGACAATACAACTGCATACTTGATTGTTGAGAGATTTTGAAAAAACAAGGCTATCATTAACATGACCATTTTTGGTGACTATTGGGTAATCTTCTTTTCTTACCTAGGTATGTGACCATTTTTCAGAATTTGGAAAGATGGTGTTAACTATTGGAAATTTTATTCTCATATTAATCCATAAGGAATTCTATTTAAGGGTGCTAGCTCAATGGCAGAGTACCTGCCTTATAAGCAGGAGGTTGGTGGTTTGATTCCTCCGTGCCCTATATATATTCTGAAACCACTAAAAAGAGATAAATGACCTAAAAAATGACCAAAATTTGCATATAAACAACCACCAGTACAACATGAGAGATAAATGACCAAAAAAGACCAAAATATGCATATAAATGACCAATTTTGAGTTGGCGATCGTTGGTAGCAAATTAGAGGTCATTTATCACGTGACAAAAAATGTGGTCATAAATTTAATCATTAATTGTGACAATTAATGACCAAATATACGACCAAATATATGACCACAAGATAAGCTATAAATAACCAAGCTAAATATGACCACATTTTTTGTCATGTCATAAATGACCGCTAATTTGATACCTGTGGTCACCAACTCAAAAGTGGTCATTTATATGCGGATTTTGGTTGTTTTTTTGGTCATTTATCTCTCATTTTGTACAGTGTGTCCAGTGAAAGTAGTATGGCTAAGGCCTTCTAGTAAGAAAGAATAGGGATAGTGCATTAACATTTTTCCTTAATATTGTGAATGACCATAACTTTGGGACGAAGTTTCTTGAAGAGAGGGTGTATGTAACTCCCCATGTTTTGACATTAGGTAATGACAACTCTAACCTGAACTAGCTTAACATTTTTTTATTACCTATTGGATTTACTTAGATTGATTAAGGATGTTGATTATGTGAACATATGGACTCCTTAGATGTGTGGATAGTAAATGAATTTTTATCATTTTAATTTTGGTGATGAATATGTTACTTCAATTGACAATGCAAAATGAATGTGAATATCAACATGTGGATGTTAATTTAGTTTGTACTTTCGAACGCCTATTTCATTAAACTTGGACATATTCTAGTCCAAGTCACTTTGGAGACGGGTCAAAAAAAACCTTTCTAAACACCAAAATCAAGGTTTCTAAAGTGAAAAATATGGTTCCAAAAGTGCCAAATCCAGTTCCAAAAGTGCCAAATCCAAGTTCCAAAAACATACTTTTGCTTTTGATATTGCCACTTTTAAAATTGGTTTTTGCACTTTTCCGGTATGATAAATATGAAAATGGCACTTTTAGAACCTGGTTTTTCCCTTTTGGAAGGCTACTTTTGACACTTCCAATACTTAAAATTATAATTTTGAAAACCGATTTTGGAACTTTCAATCTATGATTTTGCACTTTCGAAAACCAAAATCGACACTTTACAAGTATTATAATCACAGTGAAATTGAACATACTAGTACAAACAAAAATTCAAGTCTATTATTTAACAAAATACTTTCATTTTATTCACAATTGGCCTCACATCACTCACAACATTCAAGTGCAGCAAGCAAGGCCATAATCAATCTAAAAAGAATGTTTCATTGACATCTTGGCTAGTATATGTTTTTGTTATAATACAATTCCCTTCCTCGTTACAAACATGTTTTTCTTTCGAGTCATCTACAATCATTGTATTTGTAGCATCTCAACCATGGATCAAAATGTCCCAAAATTTGTTTAAAGGCTTGAGAAAGACATAACGCTTTCCATTACCCTGATAACCCTCTCTGGCTATGCAAGAATAATATTATTGTGTTGAAATTACTCTAAATTGTTCCCTTTGCAATCTTGTTCTTTGTAATAATGTTGGAAAATGTCGGAATATTATCACCATCATTTTTTATATTTGCATGCATGCATGCATCCAGTCATCATGTATGCATCTGCATGCATCCAATCATCAGTTTGGTAGTCTCCCCAGAATCTGGAGCCTATTTTCAACTCCCTAGAACTTATATTCATCCCTTAGTAGCCCTCCTACCTACCTGATGTGCCTCGTTTTCCTCACCTGGATGACATATGTGCCTTATCTCACCTACCAGGAATTTAACAGTCATTTAGAGCATTGATTGACTAGTTCTTCCCTTTATTGCTCATCCTAACTGCCTGTAGCTCCCAGTTGGCTATTTTTGGAGTGCCACTTGACCTTCTGACAGTCTCATGCTGCCTCCTTGGAGACTCCATCCCCTAATTTGTGCTCACATGGTTATGTTAGACTCAGTTAGACTCATTTGACTGAATATTGACCATTTATGACTACTACTACTGATTGCACGATGTCTCCAATGTTATCCAAGCTACACACTGAGGAGAATTCGAATGACCTCTAGCTTATTCGAATTCACTTGGAAGTTATTGTATTGTATTAAGTTTTCACAGTGCCAGCTCACAACTGATGTATGATTATACTGCTATTCTCCATTTTATGTGTTCATGAGTGATTATTGATTCAGTCTATTCTTCTTCTTCTCTCTGCTATTCTTGAGTGGGATTAGTGAGATTTGTTGTAGTTGTGAGATCTATCCTGCAAATTATCACATGGTATCAAAGCTGGAATCAACTATTCAAATTGCAGCAGTAGCCATTGCAACAGTTGCATCAATTCTGTGAGCATTTGTCTTTCATTGAGCACCAAAAGCCTCAGGGTTTCCACCGCAAATCCTGTTGCTATTTCCTTGAATTCACTAGAGCAATCCAGTGAGGTTTAGCCAAGTGTGAAGGACCCAGTCACATGTGCTCAGTTTCCTAAGGCAGTGTTCAATTCGAATTGCAGTAGATCGCCATTTCATAATTCTCATTTGTTTTGCAGGATTATCCCCTCTTCAACTTCGAATTCTTTAGTATCATGGATCTCAAATTGAATTCATTCAACTATTTTGAATGGAAGGAAAAGATGGACATCTTCTTGAAGTCGAAGATCCTTTCTAGAGTGGTGAATGGATCTGCAGTTGAGCCCACTGGTGCAGTAGATAAATCCAAGTACTTAGACAAGCTTGATGAAGTAGTAGGACTGCTGCTACTTAGCATTTCTGAAGACCTACACTTTCATGTTATCGATCTGAAGACTCCAAAGGAGGTTTGGGACAAGCTCGAATCTCTTATTGGCCAGAAGGATGACTTGAAGGGTCATAAGTTAGAAAATGAGCTCATCTCCTTGAGCCCAATCAATTTCGAAACTATCATTGAGTTTCTCAATAAATTCAAGAACTTGATTTCACATTTGAAGAGGTATGGGATTGAGAAGGAAGAAAAAAAACTCATCCTTGCCATTCTGTCAAAGCTAGGCCATAATTATTCAATGTTTGTTTCGACCTTCCAAACAGCAAAGTTGTCCATTCCAAAATGGAAGTTCCCTTTTATTGAATACTTCATCTAATCTCTCACACTTGAGGAGGAGAAGATAGTACACATGGGAGTGATAAACACCAAATTGGATTTATCTCTTGTAGCCACTGAGATGAGAAGAGATAATGGTAAAGGAAAACAAAAAATTTATGATAGGAAGTCGAATGACCAAAAGAAGAAGGAGGCTCCAAACCAGTCAAATGGAGTTTCGAATCCTAAGAAGGACAAGACATATCAAAAGGGAAAATCCAAGTGCACATACTGTAATCGAGGATATCACCATAAGAGCTCATGTATGAAGAAGACCATAGATCTCATAGCTTCACTTCTTGAAAAAAATAATCTTCTAGTATCATCATGTGTTAGAAAGAAAGAGAGTGAACCATCTAGATCTGAGAAAAAAGAGAGATGTCATTCCCTCATGGCAGGTGGATCAACTCAATCCTCCTTCATCATAGATTCTGTAGCATCAAGACACATGTCTTCCTCCAAGGATCTCTTAACTGGTTTCGAAGCTACTGTTGAACCATCCATTATGTTGGGGAATGATTATGAGGTCTCTTCTAAGGGGATTGGAAGAATCAAACTTTATCATGGGTACTTCTTAGATGTGCTCTATGTCCCCACTCTCACTGTTAATATACTTTCAGTGTATTAGATGACCCATACTAGAGTGCCGAAGAGGGTGATCTTCTCTCCTAATGAGGTCGAAATTCAAGACATGGTATCAGGATCTACCATTGCAAAATGTGTTGAAAACCACAAGTCAAAACTATATGAATTCTCACATTTTCTTCCTCTCTCCAAGAAGTCTTCTCTTCACACTCATGCAAATGAAGAGAGTAGACTGTGGCATGAAATATCTAGGCATATTGACTACAAACATTTACAGAGCATGCAAACTCAAAAGTTGGTTGAAGATCTACCCAATCTCATATTTTCCCAAGGCACTTGTAAACGTTACTTGAATGGAAAAAATCCAACAAGGAAGGTTGAGGAAATGAATACCCGGAGAGTGGAGTGAAATCTAGATCCAGATCCACAAGAACCTGAAGATCTAGCACCTATTGGTTCAACTCCTATTGCAAAGTGGGATACCACCACTATTGCACACATCAGTGATCTTGTTGAAGATCCATCATCATCATGGCATAGTTCATTTGGTAAAAATATCACCCATGTTGGTTCAAAGGAGATATCAAATAAATACATGCACACTCATGGAGTTGATCCTACATTAGTTGGTGTGGATCACATGTTTCGGAATGACATTCACATTTTTGGATTTGTTCCCACCATGTTTGGTCAAAAGAGCAAGTTCAGGAAGTCTCTAGATTCACTTACTTCCACTAAAGGAGAAGTCAAGAACATACTTTTGGAGCATGATCCACCTTCAGATTCAGAGTTTGGAAGTGATGATGAGCAAGAGAGAAAAGCTTCATCACATGAGATTTCAGATTCAGAGTTTGGAAGTGATGATGAGCAAGAGATAAAATCTTCATCACATGATAGTTCAGATTCAGAGTATGAGATTCAAGATGATGAAGAGCGAATGCTAGATCCAAATCCAAAAGAAACTGAAGATCTAGCAACTAATTCTGAAGATGAGCGAATGGGAGATCCAGTTCCACAAGAACCTGATGATCTCTCACGTGATGATCCTCCTTTTCCGATATGGGAAGCCACTACTCTCAGATCTGTCAGAGATCTTGTTGGTGATCCAACTGATCAACAGAGAACCAGATCAGATTATCAGAATGGAAGGTTTCATCCTTCTCACATTACTGATCCATTTCATGCCGATCGATCCTTCTTTGGAAAAGAATGACACTTTCCTCCTTCTCGGGTGAGTGATGACATGCTACATTAGCATCCTTCACCCTATTTTGAGGGAGGGCTTTCTTCCCACTGGGTTTTCCCTCTTTCCTCATTTATTTTTACTTAGATTGTTGTACGGGGTGACCTTTGGTTTCAGTCACCAAGACCCTTCTATTTAGTTTCTTCTGTTATTTCCTCATAGTATATCGTGAGAGGGGTTGTGGGAATATTATCGCCATTTTTTTTATATTTGCATGCCTACATGCATCCAGTCATCATGCATGCATCTGTATGCATCCAGTCATATGTTTGGTGGTCTCCCCAGCACCTGGAGCCTGTTTTCAGCTACCTAGAGCCTGTCCTCATCCTCAGTAGCCCTCCTACCTACCTGATGCACCTTGTTTTCCTCACTAGGATGACATATGCGCCTTATCTCACCTACCAGGAGTTTAACAGTCAGTTAGAGCATTGATTGACCAGTTCTTCCATTTATTACTCATCCTAACTTCCTGTAGCTCCCAGTTGGCTATTTTTGGAGTGCCGCTTAACATTCTGACATCCTCATGTTCCCTCCTTGGAGTCTCCATCCCCTTATTTGTGCTCACATGGTTCTGTTAGACTCATTTAAACTCATTTGAATGACTATTGACCATTTATGACTGCTACTACTGATTGGATGATGTCTCCAATGTTATCCAAGCTACACACTGAGGAGAATTCGAATGACCTATAGCTTATTCGAATTCACTTGACAATTATTGTATTGTATTCAGTTTTCACAGTGCGATATCATAGCTGATGTATGATTATACTGTTATTCTCCATTTTCTGTGTTCATTAGTGATTATTGATTCAGTCTATTCTTCTTCTTCTCTCTGCTATTCTTGAGTGAGATTAGTGAGATTTGTTGTAGCTGTGAGATCTATCCTGTAGATTACCATAGAAAAAACTCATCAACGTTTTTTTGTTGTGCAGATGTCCATACCCCAACTTCAAATATACTAAAGCATTTTTCAAAAATTCCCTAAATCCTGGACGTATAAAATAATACTTTGTGGTTGATTCGATACCCGGTGTTCGTGGCAATCCGAATTTATTTTTTTTATGAACTGCGTGTAACAAAACTCCATTGAAATAAAAAATAATCAATGGTTTAATAGTAACAAATATTCTAGTATCTGCAAACAAAAAATAACACACACAACCCAGCCAATCAAATATTATGTTTCAATGTTTCTAAGTATATTGATTGCATGTTCTGCAATTTTTGAAACACATCACCAGATACATGATACGATGTCCATAAATAATATGAGAATTGTCCAAGATAAATATAGAAAAAAAATTACATCAATTAAATGTAGAAGTTGTCAAAATATACAAATCACTAAATGAATTGTTGTTTGTATAATATGATGGTCATTTGAAGTTGAATGTCTTTAACCAATGCCCCATTTTTTAACGAGGCCTGAGATAATTCAACAGAGAACACAACATTGTTTGTATAGTTATTCCTCTCTCTTGTGAACTGTCAAATGTCCAACTAGTTGGCCTTTTCAAGCAATTTTAATTGCTATTGTCTATTGAATGATATTTCCCTTCATCTATAAACAACATGTCCATATATATATATATCCGTATTGGATAAGTACATCCTTAAACTACTTTTTGTACATGTCCAGTACTTCACTAACATTATAATATGCAGACATTGAGTAATTATAAATAGCACTAGGTTTACATTGCTCTCGACCCCAAATGAATACAAAGTATTCATTCTTCAACCATTCAAATGTACCAAGGAATTTTTTAATTTCCATGTTGTCGAGCGAGGAAAACCACAGACCAACGTCAAAATGTTCTCTGGAAACACTAATAATGTCGGGGCTAAATATCCGTGCATAATAACGATAGCAATTATGGAAAAAATGAGGTTGTTTAGAAAAATACTCAATGTTGGATAACATCTGAACTCCAAAGACAAATCCCTCTACTCCCAGGACCTATAGTTTTTTTTGCAGTGATATCCAAACTACATACAAAATTTGTGACTATATATATAACCACAACAACAACACTTCGTTCATGAAGTTAATGATCACAAACATGCACCTGTAAATCAAGATTTTGATTTCCAAATATTAATAAAAAAATCACCCAAAATTTCACAGATTAAAATGATTTAATAAAAGCATCACACTAAACTAATAATATGTTAGATTTAGATGAAAATAGCAACGTCACCAAAAAAACAAAAAACACATTTAATGATTTAAAATCTCCATAGTTTACATCTAGTGTTTCCCACTCTTGAAAGAGGTAATGATAGGTCACATTTGATGGTTGTCACTCAACTAGAAGAAGGAATTGAAGGTTCTGATATCAGTTGATTCATGCATGTTGTGGGGAAAATGCACCTATAGTTCAGGGGAGAAACTACCAACTTACGGTGATAAAGATAGACTTACAAGCATTCTGCAAGTACAACAAATAAATGAAGAGATTAGGGTTTAGAGATGTAGGCACCTCATTCAGAAGTTTGATCCTAGCTTTGGCTCCCTCGCTCTTCAATGCTTATCTAGTGTCGCAATGCCCAGACCTGCAAAATAACTTGATACCCTTCTCAAACACATTTGACTACATATATAAGACTGATATCCATAATATAAAGAGACATCAAACTATAATCAAACAGTAATCAAATCTGAGACACATTAATAGGTCATATTTGGAAAGAGAAGAACGTCTGATATTTATTGATGAATGAAAGCAAGTACATACAGTTATACCTTCTTTCAAGCTTGGCACTTCACGAAACCTAGATTCAAGGTCTCCTGCTTCCATTCTCCAAGGATTCCAGCCTCTAATCAACTATGCTAGGGTTTACCAAAACTGAAGCACAAGAGAGGGGGATGAGGATCTCCATTCCTCCAGCATAACTTTGTAATTTGGCTTTTTCCTCTCACATGGCCCTTCTACCTTCCTTATATAGTCAGTGAGGAAGAGGAAAAGAAGTTATAACCGCTCAAGAGGTTTCCAAACCAACTTAACTTACTCAAATTTCGAGATTTTGACCAAAACAGGGGTGTACGCTACTCTACAATAGACAAAGTCGTGTACATATGGATTTGAGCGCTACTTTAACGAAGCAAAGTCGCGTACACATGCTACTATTTCAACAGTAGAGTCGCGCTCATATTGAAAAATGGCCAAAAACAGGCTTTTCTGCTCATTTTCAGGAGATGGTTTGGTCTGGAAAAATGTTCCTAAGGGTCATGTACATCAAATGGGTCAAGAATGAGGTAATTTCAACCATTTTTAGTGTCCCAAATGACTCCTCCATCCACAAATGTCCTGTTGTGTGACTGAACTTGATCTCAAGAAATGTCGTCATGCGACCAAGGGAAGCAAGTGTCGTCACGAACGGAGATGTGTCATTTCAAGCTATAACAGATGCCCCTAATGTATGAGTTCAGAGGGAGTGCGGGAAATGATGGCCGAAATACATTATAAATAAAAAAGAGTTGAATCATGGAGGAACGGGAGAAACCAAGAATCATAGGCTCAAATGAAGTACCTGAAAGCAAAGGCAATGTCAGACAAAATCATCCTTGAGGTAACTGTCCATGTTCAAATAGTGGAACATGACCTCCAAGAGGATACAATAATGATCCAAATACTGATGCATATATCATGGCCACTAAAATACAAGCGTGGATCCATGAGGAACATAAGAGTAAACATAGCCACATAAATACAAGGTGGATCTATGTCAAAAATGGAGAACATAGCCATAGAGAACAAGCTGGATCTATGTCTCATCAAGAGCCAAAAAAAGAGTATGGCTCAGTCTTGCGCAACTTGGGCGATAACATAAATAAGGTGATGCTATCGAGGATCCCAAGGTCTTCATCCAAAAACAACCCAAGGTACAAACCTATCCATGCGAATAAATGAGTTGATGTCGAACATGGGAGGTATCGTTTGATTACCGGTCATTGATGTATACCGTTAACAAACGCGAGGGTGTCCACCAATAATGAAAATGGAACCCAAGGTACCTAGTACATTCAAGCAAGTGCGAATAGATGGTCTTGCCGTCGAACACTTGAAGAATCTATCAGATAGGATACATTGATGTATTCCCATCTATCCAATAGCGAGGGAAACTGCCACTAATGACTGCAATCCCCAAGGTACTAACCGAAACTCTAAACTTCATTCCCAGAGCACAATGAGTTGAAGTCGATGGGAAGAAGTCCGTTGGAAGGGAGGCCTTAATGAATCCTCCATCATCCAACACGAGGAACACTCAACAGGTCTGAGCTGATTTGGAGTAGGACTGAACACATGATGAAACATACTGACATCAAGGAATGGCCGACACATGAGGTCAAGGAAACTGCAGAATGGCCGACACAGGTTGTATCCTTGAATAGTGAGCACGACACAAGAGTGACTTAGGCAGCTTTTAACACAAAGGGACCACGATGCAAATCTACAATGTAGGAGACATTCACAGATTCTCCATATGATTGGAAGACTAACCAAACAGAGGAGTAAGAAATCTGAGATCAGGTTTACCCTAAGGCCAACGCTAAAACCCAACTTGTTTGATAGACTCAAAACAGGTGCTTTGTTCAAGGAGATAGTTGACTTGCTGCCATCATATTGAAAGATATTTTAACATTCTTCCCTTCCCTTTCCTTTTTCATTTTTTAACGAGCTTGACAAAGAACTAAAGCATGCTCGACGGTATTTTCATATTTAACGAGTCTGAAAAACCTAGAAGAAAACTCCATACACTTATCCGTGGATTTTATATCGAGCCCGGATTGTTCTGTGCTCGGCGGTGTTTTCTTGTTTATAGAGTTGAAAAAATTAAACAATCCTCTATACACCTATCCGTGGATTTTATATCGAGCCCGAGTAGGTGAATGCTCGCTTGGTGTTTTCACATTTCGAGAGTCTGAAAACCCTAAAGAAGACTCCAAAGGTCCTTTTTTCGTAAAGTTAGTCTCCTTCCCCGAAAAAGTGTAAAATGATGGAAGAAGAACTCTTCTAGCACATACAAGAGTATACCTAGAGTATACCTTTTCCGTAAATTATCCACTAAGGCCCGGAAAAGGGGTAATTCTATACCTAAGTGGATGTCGGTTCAGTTATTTTAACGAGCCCGAAAAGACAACTATGCTCGGCAAACTTTTCCTATTTAAGGAGTCTGAAAAGGGCTTAAAAGAACTCCATAGGGATCTTTTTCGTAAAGGTTTAACGAGTCCGGAAAAGTAAACTCATGACCTCCTTACTGTTTTTAATGAGCTCAAAGGAGATACATAAAATGCTCACAACTTCCTTACTGTTTTTAACGAGCTCGAAGTGGAGATGAAAGAAATGCTCGTAGCCTCCTTACTGTTTTTAACGAGCTCGAAGGAAAGGTGAAAGAAATGCTCATAACCTACTTACTGTTTTTAATGAGCTCGAAGTAAAAGAAGAATGCTCGAAACCTACTTATTGTTTTTAACGAGCTCGAAGTAAAAGAAGAAGGCTCGAAACCTACTTACTGTTTTTAACGAGCTTGAAGTAAAAGAAGAATGCTCGAAACCTACTTACTGTTTTTAACGAGCTCGAAGTAAATGTAGAAGAATGCTCGAAACTGGGAGGAGACGAGTGTCAGGGACATGCGAAACTAGCTCCAAGCGCATGGAACAAAGCTATGCCTAATGCAAGGAACATGAGCAAGATAAGTACACTCGGGGTGTGTCTCCTCCAGGTTAAAGGTGACAAATTGTGAGGGAAAAATGATACAGGGCTTAGCGGAAATGAGATCAGAGATGGAGGCTTATACAGCGGGCTAAAAGCATGGAAGTCGGCTTCAGGCTCATTAGCACAAGCGGGATCATAACAGATGCACATACAACTTGAACATAAAGACGAGAGCCTTATCAGGGATGGCCAAAAATATATGAGGCTTCTTCTCAAAGTCATGGTAAATCTAAAAAGGCTCTCGAGCCTATGAGAAAAACTCAGCATGGGCACCAGAATGGCATAAGGGTGCTGACTAGGGTGACCCATGTTAGGTAGGCTCTGCTGTCGAACTGGTGCACAATGCATAAAGAGATGGCTAACACACCAATATCCAACAGGTTCGACCCTATGGCGAATTCAGATGGAAAAAGGTTCAAATGCAACATAACAGCGGGGAAGCCTAAACCTATATGCAAGGTTCCGAATATACCTGACATGGTCGCACAGGGTGTCGAAAATGACCAGTAAGCAAGTATACATCCAGCTAAGAATCCTGTTTCCAAGAAACATCAGTACCAAGATCATATCTAAAACATATGTAAAGAAAGACCCGATACAAGTCACTGTGGTAGAAATACTTTCAACTTCACTATCATCAACGGCAGGCATAAACAAGGCAGAGTTTTCAAATGAAGACTCTATGGTACCCAAGCCCGAGGACTTACAATCAACAAGATCAACTTCAGGATAAAGATCAAAGTTGAAGGACATGATGGAATCTGGAGAAACAAATTCATCATCACAAGAGTTGAAAATTCTAGAAGCAGAATCAAACTTAGCAGGAACACCGATTTGCAGATCTATAGGAGAGTCCAAAGACTCAACAGTAGGAAGATCAAACTTTAAGGTCAAACCGGGGCTGGACATAACTGCGACTGGATCAACATCCAAGTGAATGGCAGACTGTACTATAGACTCTAGGAAAACTTCATCGGAAGGAAGCATATCATCCCAGATAGAATACATGTCTAAACATTCAGATGGAGGTGTCACTTGGTCAAAAGTTGGGACTAAGTCCTGAGAAGGTAAGCATGAACTCAGAGACTTCTTCTCAGTAGCAATTGAACTCTAGGAACAATATGCCACATAAGTCCCATGTGACATAGTAGTGCCTAATGACGAAGGATCTGACTGGTCTACAGTTGGGTAATAAGGAGGATCAACGAATGCAAGCTGGTCGATAGTGACGATGCTTTCGTTATGAGGGAAATGCATCACACGAAAGAGCGTAGACACCACAGCATGCATAGCATAAATGTAATCATGCCCGAGGATCATATCAAAGTCCATAGGGTCCTTTAAAACCATAAAATCAACTAAGACTATTTTTCCACCCAAAGCAACAGGTGCCTGACGGAGGAATCCGATCGGTTCACTAGGTCTTCTATCAAAGGTCAACGGCCAATTAACAGCTGGAATAACATTAGGGAAACCCAAATCTCTCCAAGCATAAGAGGATAAGATACTAACAGAAGCACCTTCATCAACAATGCATCGATCAACCGTATGGTTCCAGATATCAACCTTTATTTGGAAAGGTGTTGAAGAAGGAAGACGAGGCTCGGCTAGACTATTCCAATCAAAGGAAACAATCCTAGGGCTTGGTAGGGGTTCACAAGGCACAGATGAAGTGCCCCCTTTTTCAGGAATATCCAAACTGGTAATGCAGAAGACTTCAGTAGTAGGTGCATCAATCTCCGAAGGACTGATGGGATCGGTCGAAGATTGCCTCGATTCGATCACTTCACTCTCCGAAGGAAGAGTGGGGTCGACCAAAGATTGTATTGGTTCAACCACTTTATCAACCAAAGGTTGATCTGACTGCAGGGAATCTATAGACAACTCAGGAACAGAGGTTCCTTCAGACATGGACCACACTCTTCGTGCCTCTGGAATGGCAGGGCATCGGTGAGTAAGGTGATCTCCCTTACAAAGTTTACAAGGGAACTTAGGTTTCCGTCCTATAGGTTTAGACTCCTTTACAACGTCAGTACTCTCAGCATGACTAGCATTGGCTGACAACTTTCCCCCAGCATGACTCACAGAGGCTAGTTGCTCAGAAGCATCAGACTTTTGAACTAAGGACCACACTTTTTGCACTTCTGGAAGTACAGGGCACAAGTAAGTAAGGTGATCTCCCTCGCAAAACTTATAAGGGAACTTAAGCTTCTGTTTGTTTGGTTTGTCGACAATGTCAACTTCCTCAGCATGACTTGCAGTGGTTGATCTGGTGTCTCCAGTATGACTCACAGGAACTGGTGACTTGTCATTAATATGACTAGCAGTGATCAATGACGTGTCTTCAACATGATTGACAGTGGTTGAAGACAAACTTTCAGTATGATTTTCAGTGACTAAAATTTTTCTCCCCATGACCTCCAGAGGCTGGGTAGGTGCCCCCTGCATGATTTACAGAGGCAGGGTGCTTGCCCCGAGCATGACTCACAGAGGTTGGGTTGCTGCCCCCTTGTTTTGGCATCTTCTTCCCATTCTTCCTTCATCTATTCCTTTTAGACTGTTGGTTACTAGTATTGCTACTTTCGCCACATGAGGTAGAGGGAGGAGGAGAAGATGTTACTGGCAAAGGAGGCACAGGGTTCTGATGCTCTTGATTTGAGGTGCTCACAAAAGAAGCGTCAGGAGCATGCAAGAAATTCAAAGTGGAAAACAACCAAACTGGAAGCCCTATGGTGAATCCAGGAAGATTCAAAGTAGCCATTAAGGGAGTACCAATGTTTCCAATGAATGGAACAGTACAAGGATCCCCCGGAACAGGGGTACCTTGATTGGCACTCGCCGGAATGCTAGACATAGTTTCCTGCTCAATTGAACAAGAAGTTCTCTAAGGAAAACTAAAACAAGTAGCACAAAGAGCACACTACTAAAAAAGGTCCTAGGTAAATCAAACCAGGAAAACAGATGCCTTCCAGAGAAGAGTCTGGGATGATGAGGGCCCAGAACAGATCAATGAAGGATGAAGAACAGTTACCCAGGGTCCACAATACAATGACTAAGGGTGCAAGCGCTGGAATCACCCAACCGCCCTCCCAAAGACCTGCAAGGGATTTCCTCCCACGTTTGTCCTAGGTACAGCAGATATACCCTCTGCTGTCACCTGTGTATGAACCTATGGTCAAATACTAAGGATACCACAACACCGAAAACTCCTGGGGGAATAGTCACCGGTCGAATCAGAAGGCGTGGGCAGGGTAACTGAGCCCGAAACTCGAAAGAGTCTCCAAACGCGATCCAATCCTGGCGTAACATCGAAACAGAAAGTAGGAGTAGTATTCCCAACAATCTGATCTCGCAATGACCTACTGCATAGATCCCAGGCAAGCTTTGAGTGAAATGGATTTACATGTGATAGTCAAACTACGATTTTTGCGTAATGTGTGATCTTGGGTGGTTTAAGGTGTTTTAAACCCAAGATCCTAACCAAGACTAGTTGGTGTAGTGTAACCTAAAAAAGAAAATGTTGCTAGTACATTTTATTAGAGTTCATTTTAAAGGTTACTTGCTTACTCAAAAAGGTAGTGGGTGTGTGAGAGTGGTTATAATAGAGATAGAGTACTGAAAATGAAATATTTACCACCAAACAAATCTTTTCTTTTCAATGCAAGTCTTAAAATTCCGATCTAGAATGCATATGCAAATGCAATTTTTTAATCTTTCGAATGCAAAAAAGGTAAAAATATAGTCTAAATGTACAAAATTAAACTCAAAACCTAAGAATGCAGCTATTCAAACCAATAAGTATGCAAAAGAAAACTTGTTCTTTTTTATGCAAAGCACTCTAAAATTTTTTAAGCCACTTGCAAGGTACTCTATTCAGAAGATAAATCAAAATTCTTTATGCTTTTCAAAGGTAAGAAACAAAACTGAAACTAACCTACTATCAAAGCAAAGCAAAGAAACTTTCAGGTTCTCTTTATGAAACAGTAAAAGCTACCAAATATGACTTTCAAATTCTTATTGATGTAAGCATGCCAACCATTGGGAAAAGAGTACAAAAACTACTTTTAGACCCAAACGAATCAAATGACCTACGAAGAAGTATGGTTTGGTAAAGTCAGGTCTGCACATAAACTGAAAACAAGGTCTTGAACAACAGCCAAAACACTTGAGCTTTCACTACAAAAGAAAACTTGAAAGCATAAGGGAGGATAAAAAACCCATCTAAAAGAAAGATTTCACTCAAATAGATACAAACAGGGTCAAGAAGACTCAAAAGGTTTCAAATCCAGTGGAAATGGGGCAAGCAGGTTCAGTCAGACTCAAATTAGGGTACAAAACACCAAACGGGTCCACAACCCCCCAACTTGGGTCAACAAGCCCCAAAACTTTCCAAACAAGCCCAAAATGATCAAAAGAGGTTCAAATCATGAATGTAGGATCAGTACAAGGATGGGAGACCACTTACAGTGGTTTAAATCAGACCTAGGGTCATCAGGCACCCCAACAAATGCAGCCACAACCCCCAGATTCGGGTCCACAACCCAAAAACTCAAAAAAATAAAACCCAGATTTTGAGCGCTACTGTCTATGAAGGAAATTAACACCTATAGCAGGATGGGCGCTACTGTGTAGAGGAAAATTAGCGTATGGGCGCTACTGTGTAGTACAAACAGTAGCGTACAGGTGCCAAAAGTTTGAAAAATGGGCTTAAAAACCCCACACCTGGGTTTGTAAGAGCCAAGGAGGGTCAAACAGAGCCTACTAACTGATCCTAATCAAGAAAATGAACAAAGACCATCAAACAAGACTGAAGAAATGACCTTGGATACCCCTAAGCAGTTAGGCTTTCCCCAGCGGAGTCGTCATTCTGTTGTGGGGAAAATGCACCTATAGTTCAGGGGAGAAACTACCAACTTACGGTGATAAAGATAGACTTACAAGCATTCTGCAAGTACAACAAATAAATGAAGAGATTAGGGTTTAGAGATGTAGGCACCTCATTCAGAAGGTTGATCCTAGCTTTGCCTCCCTCGCTCTTCAATGCTTATCCAGTGTCGCAATGCCCAGACCTGCAAAATAACTTGATACCCTTCTCAAACACATTTGACTACATATATAAGACTGATATCCATAATATAAAGAGACATCAAACTATAATCAAACAGTGATCAAATCTGAGACACATTAATAGGTCATATTTGGAAAGAGAAGAATGTCTGATCTTTATTGATGAATGAAAGCAAGTACATACAGTTATACCTTCTTTCAAGCTTGGCACTTCATGAAACCTAGATTCAAGGTCTCCTGCTTCCGTTCTCCAAGGATTCCAGCCTCTAATCGACTATGCTAGGGTTTACCGAAACTGAAGCACAAGAGAGGGAGATGAGGGTCTCCATTCCTCCAGCATAACTTTGTAATTGGGCTTTTTCCTCTCACATGGCCCTTCTACCTTCCTTATATAGTCAGTGAGGAAGAGGAAAAGAAGTTATAACCGCTCAAGAGGTTTCCAAACCAACTTAACTTACTCGAATTTCGAGATTTTGACCAAAACAGGGGTGTATGCTACTCTACAATAGAAAAAGTCACGTACATATGGATTTGAGCGCTACTTTAATGAAGCAAAGTCGCATACACACGCTACTATTTCAACAGTAGAGTCGCGCTCATATTGAAAAATGGCCAAAAACAGGCTTTTCTGCTCATTTTCAGGAGATGGTTTGGTTTGGAAAAATGTTCCTAAGGGTCATATACATCAAATGGGTCAAGAATGAGGTAATTTCAACCATTTTTAGTGTCCCAAATGACTCCTCCATCCACAAATGTCCTGTTGTGTGACTGAACTTGATCTCAAGAAATGTCGTCATGCGACCAAGGGAAGCAAGTGTCGTCACAGACGGAGAGGTGTCATTTCAAGCTATAACAATGCATTTTACTAAAACCCTACTAGAGTCGATGCACCAATTCACTATCTGTCCTAGCGGAAGATGCAATAAAGGGCTTATTCAAAATACAGTTTTCACATGGATATGCTTTCACATCATCACCCTCCAAAACAATATTGATGTATTACTTTGCAAAGATTTCATTGGGAAATCCTCCCACACACTCTCCATATTTTTTTGTGTATTTCCTTCTTTATCGTTGGTACATCTCTCTCGAAACCATAAAAATAAAATTTGTTCTGGATATGTTTTTTTCTGCACCACCTGCCCTCAAAAATTTTGTAAACAATGGCTTCCCCTCATTGACCCCACATTTAGATGAGCAAATCCCAACATTGAATTTGGAAAGACATAATCCCAAAAATTGTATCGCATATGTTCGTGACTCATGAAGTTTTTTTCTGTTTGAATTCAAATTCACCGACAGTATTTTCTTCCCCCTTTTTTACTTTTTTCCCTCCAACAATGTTTTTTATTGATTTCCCTTGTTTTCTCTTTTGGATTCATTTTCTGTGAATTTCTTGCAAAATAGAAAACCTTCCATTTCTAATATCAATAACATTTTTGTATGGGGATATGCACAGAAATATTGCTTGTCATTATATATTTCGGAATAATTTTTTTTATCAATTTAAGTAGAAAATAATCCTTGTCTTTTACCTGTCAATGCCAGGCAAACATTTGAGTGGTGAGTAACATTGCTGGAGATACCTCGTTTTGACACCAATCACTCGCCTGCTTCATTATTATCCAAGCTCTCTCCTGGTTCATTATTATCCAATGTCATTTGTTGGCTAATATCCACATACAACGCCGATCCCAGCTCTGCTTGTGGATGATCCAATAGTTCTAGACTACAAGAAGGGTCGTTCAATACTTCTTGTGTTCACCATTCTGCACATAGGTGAATTGTTGTATATTCGCGTGAAAATTTATCTACTAAATGAAGGGGCGGTTGATCCTTCTTGTCAAAATTCAGAGTTCAGGATAAATATTTTTTATATACTATAACTTAGTCAATGTCTCAATACCTACTATTTACTATGGAATTCGGGAGCCGGGAATTTTCGTCCCATCCTTCATAGATTAAATATTTTTACATTTCTCTCTTAAATGAAGGGTTGTCCAACCCTTCTTTTGCTCAGTATTTTTCCAGTGTTCACCATTATGGATATACATGAATTGACGGCCTAGCCTTCGTAGCTTGAATATTTTTACAATTCCCTCATAAATGAAGGGGTGACCGACCCTTCTTCTTCCCAGTATTATTTTCATAATAGTTCTAAACTACAAGAAGGGTCGGTCGATCCTTCTTGTGTTCATCATTCTGGATATAGGTGAATTGCTAGATATAGGTGTTCACAATTATCTACTAAACAAAGGGGCGATTGATCCTTCTTGTCCGAAGTCAGATGTCGGAAGTTGGGATAAATATTTTTAATATGTTATAACTTATCCATTGTCACAATCCCTACTATTTAGCGGCTTCTCTCTATCGCTAGCAACGAAACACTTGTATTAGGGAAAGACATGATCAATATTTGAGACAAACCGGTTCATGACAAAATGGAGAACCTGTCTAGCCTTACCACCCTTACTATTGATATTCAGAATGCACTCCATGAGTGGGAAAATTTTCAACATCACCTATCAATATCTGTAGAAGCCATTGTCGAAACCTGCGTCCAACAAAAACTGTCTACAAGCACTAGTTAGTCCCAGCAGTAATGACAAAACTCTTCTCATTACTCAGTTTTATTTAATTTTGTCATTTTAGTTAGCATTTCCATATTTTTTCGGGATGAAGAAAGGTTTTTTTTGTGGGGGAGATGTTGGAGGAGCCTAGGTCGGTCGCCCGACTAGGTCCTTTGTTCTACCACTTCGGAGACCATGTCAAATCATCGTGTCGACTGCCTCATGTCAAGTCAATTAGTCACGTCAGTTAGTGAACCGACAGACTGTTATGTCATTTTTAGTAAACTATATATAGATTGGAGAGATGGATACATGCATCACTAAGACATTGTATTTTAATCAGTCCTGAGTAATAGAAAGACTTATTGGCTCTGCGACCATTACTTATATTGTGTTCATATCTATCTAATTGTTTGCTTATTATATATCATGTATCACTGGTAACTATGCAATCCACTTGACTACAACACTGTTGAAGACGGAAGTCGAGAATTGTCATCCCAGCCTTCGTAGATTAAATATTTTTACATTTATATCTTAAATGAAGGGTCGACCGACCTTTCTTGTGCTCAGTATTTTTCCAGTGTTCATCATTCTCGATATACATGAATTGACGTCTTAGCCTTCGTAGGTTGAATATTTTTACAATTCCCTCATAAATTAAGAGGCGGTCGACCCTTCTTCTTCCCAGTATTATTTTCATATTAGTTCTAGACTACAAGAAGGGTCGTTCGATCCTTCGTTCGATCCTTCTTGTGTTCACCATTCTGGATATAGGTGTTCACAATTATCTAATAAATGAAGGGGTGACCGATCCTTCTTGTCGGAACTCAAATGTCGGATGTTGCGATAAATATTTTTTATATGTTATAACTTAACCAATGTTCCTATCCCTACTATTTACTACGGAATTCAAAAGTCAGAATTTTTCGACCCAGCCTTCGTAGATTAAATATTTATACATTTCTATCGTAAATGAAGGGTCGACTGATCCTTCTTGTGCTCAGTATTCTTCTAGTGTTCACCATTATGGATATATATAAATTGACGACATAGCCTTCATAGGTTGAATATTTTTACAATTCCCTCATAAATGAAGGGGCAGTCAACCCTTCATCTGCCCAGTATTATTTTCATAATAGTTCTAGACTTTAAGAAGGGTCTAGAAACTAATTTATCTTTAGACTGCGAAATACTACACACAGGAAAAACATGGCCGAAAATATCCATTTCCCTGTCAACTACAAGCTCATAATTTTCATCTAAACTTTCATTGAATGGAACAAGGTCTTCAATTTTCTCCATTTGGGAAACAAACTCTAAAAATTGAGGGTTTTGAGCTACCTTTGAAGTGAGCTTGTTGACTTTTGTTCTTGTTGACAAAGACAAGTGACGTGTTTCCCACGGCTTCTTTTCCTCCAGGCAATAATAAAAAAATGCATTTTCTCAAACTTCGAACAAACCTTCGGTGGTTTCATAACTTACGATGAGCGATTTAACTTTAACCTCTTTTTCATATAGGACTCCATCAACTCATTCCATGTGGTAATCGGTTTAATTTCCGCTCCACCTTTCCAAGTTTAAGCATCTTGCACTTTCTAGCGCCGACACCCCTTTCCACCGTCGATTTGCTTCTGGGTGGGTCTGCATCATTATTCTGCCATGGGTTTACACGTTTGCAACTTTTTGTGTGATTTTTTCACTTGTTTAGCGCCTTTTCCATCTCCTCCCTTGGTCATTTGAATCCCCTTTATTCATTTGAAGCCCCTGCGTGAAATCATGAAGACCATGAAGTCGACTTGCAAAGAACACCGTCGATATCGAAGGAATCAAATCCAATGGATCAAACGTATTTCATTGGGTTAACATGCATGAAGCTCAACCCAAGAATGTGACCCAAAATACACTTTTAATTGGGCTCATAAACTTTTCAAGTCCACCGTCGATCTTGGATGGGGCAATCCAATGGTACAGGACAATTTTGCTGGGTTAAGTTGTTCAGAGTTTAAAGCTCAGAATGTGATTTGAAATCCTTACGAAATATAGCTAAGCACATGTTGAAGTCCACCATTGATGTGTATTTATGAATATCCAACGGTTTTAAATCATTTTGTTGTTGAAAGATGCTCGAGGGTTAATTAAAAGGATCGAACGTGAAATATTTGTAAATCTTAGTTGACCGCCGATTTGACATCCACTCTGTTGAACAGAGGTTTGGAAATGGTATATTTGGAGAATAATTTGGCCAAATTGCCAACTTTGGAGAATGTCAAAATTGGTTAACTATGTAAAATAATAATTCCTTATTAATTAAAACAAGATTGAAAGACTATGAAGATCAATGATTAATCGATGTCATTATAAGGATACAACATTTTTTTATGAAGAGGCATCATTTTCCTAAAAAGACACAATGTTTCAAATAATAAAGTTCTTTGAAAATGTATATAACCATACAAGTCAAACGTATGAAGAGGATCAGAGGTGTCTCTAAATTTTTGGTAATTGCATATCAGAAGCAAGAAAGAGGCAATTGAGATAGATGAAGCATTACAAAAGTTTGAGCTACCATTGAAGATATGAAAAACGGAAGTTAAAACTATTACAAATTAGAGGGTGGTAGGGTGGTGCTTGGGGCAGGTTGAGGCTTTATAAGGGGGTTATTTCCTCATTCTAGTCGTGGTTGGAGAATTAGGGTGTTGGGGCATCCTTATTTGTTGAATAGGTATAAAACCAAGGGTGTAGGTGCATCCTTTCTGTAGTGGCAGAAAAATATAGGAGATTAAGTTCTCCATCAAGTCGGTGCTTGTAAAATAATTTTGTATAAGATTAACTTATTAATAAGAAATCTTTGTTGGTTTTACCTTTGATGTTTCCACGATAAATCTGTGTTCAAATTGTTAATTGTCTTATTCATGTTACTTATGATTATATAACTTGATCTTAGTACTAGTTTTTTATAAAAGGTTTGAAAAAGGAAATATTGATTCGCCTCCCCACCTCTCAGTATTACTGGATAAACCAACACCTACCACATAGCCCCTTGGTCATCAGCTAGGGTCCTGTGTAGTTGATTCTCTATCGCCTTTTCTTAATATTTTAAGCACTTGGGCCTATTGGCATAATTTTGTAAGCTCCATAAGGTAAATTTACTTCCCTTATACGATTTAAGCCTTCTTTGGACTCCAAACCTCATGAACTATTGACCCGATATTCTTAGGTACTTGGGACAAAAGAATGCTAATAATGAGGTCCCTTTGTGCAGAGATTTTGTACCTTGTCCTCGAGCTCTTTAGTTAAGGAACACTTTCCAACTTTATCTTTCACATGATCATACATTCCATGCAAGATGATATCCATTTCCATTGCATTATTATTTTTTAGCTCCTTCATGGCTTCATTTTTTTGTGGTCTTTTTGGAGCGATGTAACCATTTACAATAGATTTCCAGATATCAAAACCTTGTGCATGTAAATGGAATCTCATTCTTATAATCCAATGATCAAAATTTGATCCATAGAACAATCAAAACCCATCTACAGAGTAGATACTTTCATGTTCATCCATGTGCTCTAGAGATATTTGTTCCAACTATCAGACTCTCTTGAAGGAATTGACTCTAATACCAATTGAATGTTGGAAAATTATACTAAGAGGGGGGTGAATCAGTATTTAGCACTTCTTAACACTTTTAAACTTAAGTAAAACATGTAACATTAACCATTAACAATGTCATTTACGATCACATAAATCCCACACATAACATCATACACAATGCACAAGAGATTTAACATGGATCCGAAACCTAGATAAGAGAAAACCACATAATGTTTTTCTTATATAAAAATAACAATATTGCATTCATAGGAAGCACCCTACCACCAACGAGAAGGAGGCACTAGACCCCTATTTTACATGATCCAAATTGAAGGAAGCTCCAACTCCCTGATTTACCTGCACCAACTGGAAGGAGGATCCAACCCCCTAATTTATATGCTCCAACCTGAAGGAATCTCCAACTCCTCAGTTTACTAGCTCCAACTAGAAGGAGGCTACAACCCCTTGGTTTTCATAATTTCCAACCTATAGATAGGACTCCAGTCCTCAGTAAACTCCAACTCAGTAGTTTTACTAGCACCAACTGGAAGGGATCCCCAACTCCTTGGGACCACAAGAACCAACCTAAAGGAGACTTCGATATCCTATCCTTGCCCCATCCTGCCACCTCGATATCAATAAGAAGAACAATATTCCACTTCCATTGTATCACTGTCTCCATCAAATGTCCTTGTACCTGTATCATTTTCCCTATACCTATATCTATCATTTCTACAATCATTATATTGTTGTCACTATCACAATCCTTTTTCATCACAATGACACAATCATTGTCTCTGTCACAATGCCACAAAAACTATCTCTTGTCAACTTGTGCATGCCTCAAATATGTCCTCCAAGAATGCAAGTAACTTCTTCCAATATATACTTCAGATGTATATCAAGACCAGAAAGATGCCTCCAAAGAGTGTAATCAAATACTAGAAATAATCGCCAATAGACTTTATATATTTGCACATGCAAACCCTTACATCATAGACCTCATAGTACATTCCAAAATATTAGAGGGATCTCATGCCAATAACATTACCATGGAATATTTCAATACAATCACCAACAATATCTATGCCAAGATCATTGATAGAATGTGCCAAGATAATTACATAGATAATCATTAAGTATGTTGATCCAATGTGCCAACAGGTATGTGATTTTCATACCGTATGAGAAAGTTATGTAAGATTTTGTCAACCTTCTTCTCTTGAATTTTCATTGTCTCTGTCATTGTCACAAACCCTAACATTCAACAAGTATAACTCTTAACATGTAATGAATAAAGATATGAAACTTTTACCACATATTATTCGATACCTCTACAAAATTTCCTCTAAGGTTCATTCTCTGGAACGTCATGGATCAAAATTTATAGTGAAAATTCCATACTAACTTGTTTAAAGATGATTTTTGAGTCATTTAAAAGCCCAACCTTCCCAATTTCATATCTTCGAAAACTATAGCGAACCAAGATCTGAAATTTTAACCATGTGTTCTTAAAGATATATTTTGCATCTCCTCCAAAGGGCACTATCTCGAACATTCTAGATTAAAACTTATAAGGAAAATTCCAAATTGACATTTTTGAAGGTTATTCAAAAACCCTACCTTTTTGAGGTGATATCATTTTGGAACTATAGCAAATCAACATCTGAAATATTTACCATAGGAACTCACAAGTGTTGATATGTCTTCATCCCATAAAAATTTCATGGTCTGAAAATCCCATAAACAAAGATATACTAAAAATTCCAAGATGACCTAGAACGAAAAAAAACCTAGTAGAAATCATCACAAGATTTCATCTTCCACTAGAATTTTGGCCTTCTTCACTTCATATTTCCCTTAAATTTGACCCTCTACTCTTGCATCTAAGCTCTTCAATTTTGGATGATGAAGATGAAAAATCTCCTCTCCTATTTATACTACTCTAAGAGCATGATTTCGCTTATTTTATGGTTTAATACCCTTTAAGAGCCTTTAGCTATAGCTTGATTAACTCTTGACCCTTGCTCGTGAATTTGAAAGTGAACAACAAAGTGCAAAGGTACTGATGATAACGAGTCAGAGATAAATGAATTAAAATTTCAAATTACAAAGATGCAACTAGATGTCTAGGGTGAAGAGTTGTTGATAAGAACTAGAAAGACCCTTTGGGACAAAATATCAGTTGGAATGCTAGATAGATGGGATTATTTTGATCTTATACAATATGACATAGAGATGTATGAAACATGTCAAAAGGAAATCAAAGATGTTGAAAAGCAGATTGGAGAAATGACTGAGTAGGATGCTGAAATAATAAATTTTATGAATACTAGTATAACTAAGAAGAAATTGGAGGACTTGTAGGTTGAAAAAAGAACTCATATGATAAAGATATCCAACCAAATGATTACCAAGGAGGTATTGATGTCCAGAACTCAAGACAAAGATAAAGCATTGGCTGAAGAGATTATTAGATTCAAAGGTCTTTATAAAGAAAAGTCTTTCATTACTCTTGGTTTACCGCATCCATGGGATGGGAATGGTGATATGTATAAGAAGGATGAGTACAAATCCAATCTATTAACTCAAAAGAGAGATGATGTTGCATAGTTTGATTATTTAGAAGGAATCATAATTGGTGATGCAATGGTAGACAACTTGGGATATGGATAAATTTTAAAAGCACACTCAATTTACTAATGTTGAAATGACATTAGATTACTTAAGGGACCACCAATTCCCAATTGGTAATTTGTGGCAGTCATTTTCCAAATACCTTTGTGCACTTTGTCATCCACTTTCAAGTTGTCAAAGGGATTCAAAGGAGTAAAGTTTTTTATTGAAGTGATTCAAGATAATAATTTTTGTATTCATGAACATAATTTTTAGATTATATCGTCAGGGCTGGAAGTGACTTGGACGCTACAACAAACTTACTCTTCGCCATACAATCGAATTTAAAAACATGTTTGACATTTGAGATCTACTTCTTTTCCCCTTTTGCTGGTTTATTTTGAAAATTTAAAGTTAATATCTCCGTTCAAATTCCGTGAGGAAAACGTAGACTATGTGTATGATTAAATGAATTTTTAGTTTTTATATCTCCATATAAAAATCGTGATGGGTGTAGATCCAGATTTGTATTGTTGTATTTAAAAAAAAAAATTATATCTCTGTTCAACTTCCGTGAGGAAAATGTAGACTTTGTGGATGATTAATTTGGAATATTTAGTTTTTATATCACCATATTAAAAATCGTGAAGGGCATATATATCACATTTTGTATTGTTTTATTTTGGAAATTTAAAATTTATATCTTTGTTCAACTTCCGTGAGGAAAACGTAGACTCTGTGGATGATTAATTTGGAATTTTTAGTTTTTATATCACCATATAGAAATCGTGAAGGGCATAGATCAGATTTTGAATTGTTGTATTTTGGAAATTTAAAGTTTTTATCTCTATCCAACTTCCGTGAGGAAAACGTAGACTATGTGGATGATTAATTTGGAATTTTTAGGGTTTATATCACCATATAAAAAATCATGAAGGGCATAGATCAGATTCTGTATTGTTGCATTTTGGAAATTTAAAATTTATATCTCTGTTCAACTTCCGTGAGGAAAACGTAGACTTTGTGGATGATTAATTTGGAAATTTTAGTTTTTATATCACCATATAAAAATTGTGAAGGGTATAGATCAGATTCTGTAGTGTTGTATTTTGCAAATTTGAAATTTATATCTCTGTTCAACTTCCATGAAGAAAATGTAGACTTTGTCATTGATTAATTGGAATTTTTTACTTTTTAAATCTCCATATAAAAACCGTGAAGGGTGTAGATCCATATTATAATTGTTGTATTTTAAAAAGTTAAAGTTTATATCGTTGTTCGACTACCGTGAGGAAAACGTAGACCCTATACTTGATTAGGTTAAAAATTTAGTTTTATCTCTCCGTATAAAAACCGTGAAGGGTATAGATCCGAACTTGCATTGTTGTGTTTGAATTTTTAAGTTTTATATCTTTGTTCACCGTGTGATTTATGTGGATGGAAATTGGATCTGCGGTAATCGCTCTACCAACCCTATTGTGTGAATACTGATCTCCCCGAGATCGGTTTCCACTCTATATTCACCCTGTAAATTTACATCGATCAGGTATAGATCGACTTTGACCAACTGTCACTCACCCGGTTAAATAACCAATTTCACGAGATCAGTTCACTGTGTAGATGCTAACTCTCATTAGATCATACCAACTGAATTGAAGAGTAAGACCTGTTCAGCCTTAGTAAGCACGTTGAACTGGATCCATCGAGAACCAATACCACCATTTGCACCTTGGTGGTTTATACATCGTGTCTCTTTCATTTATTAAATAAGTATTTAGATGTATATTATATATCCTTGAATTAAAATATCATAGGAAGATTATGGCCCACAATTACGATCATGTTATATGATTTTATGGTCATATGCCTATAAGTTTATAATGTTATATAATTACAATGATAATTTAGCATGAATTCCAATCATATAATCACTAGTACAAAATGAGAGATAAGTGACTAAGCCACTAAAAATGTTAGTCACCACTATTTTTTCAAGGGATAAACGACTAAATTTGAGTAATTTTAAGTAAGCCAACAAAAAACGACTAAGATAAACAACTAATTTAGTCACACGATAAAAAATATGACTAGATAACAAGTGACTAAAATAAAAATGACTAACATAAATGACTAATTTTGTCACGGGAATATAAATATGACTAGCTAACAACGATTAATGTGAATTACTTGTTTAGGATAGTCATTTTTAGTTTGTCATTTTTAGTTGAGCATTCCTCTCTAATTCTTACATGTTGTTAGATACATAAGTGTTGACAAATCTTAGGAGATGACCCTCTATCACCCCTTCTATTCATCATCAGGGATAATTTTATGGGAGAAATTTAGCCCATGGGCTATTTTTCCATGCTTTTTTCCAAAAAAGATTCGCCAATTTGCATTTCTTGAAGCTCCATTTTGCCCAATTTTTATAGGGTAAACTTTTTTCACTCTACAAATCGCCAAAATATTACATAAACTATATAAAAACCTTAGAAATTGAAATAATTTTAGAAAAATATCGCCAAATATTTTATAGTTTACATTTTAAGAATTGGTAAGATTCGCTAAGGTTTATACACTTTTAAATAAGTATGGGTCTTTAAAATTGTCCCTGCTATTCATCGTAATGGTAGACTCCCTTTGTAGAAGATTGGAATGAAAGTGAATCTAGTTGGACATCCAGAAAGAATCATCATTGTTAGAGGTGTAAAGGGTATTATTCACTCTCACTTTGTTAATGTGACATATCACATGGGAGGAGTTTTTGCCATAATAGTTGATAGATCCAAGTAGATCTTATACTTCGTTATGAATGATTACAAAGGATAAATTAACAAAGGTGTATATATATAATTATTTTTAGAATATAGAGATATTAATACATTTAAAATAATTAATAAAATCATATAGAAAACAAAATAAAACATTTCATTTGCATTTGTTGTGGACATTTGATTTTGGTATAAAATGGAAGGATTAGACTCAAATGTGCCTGCCGTTAAATAAAAAATAGTCCTTGTTTCATCCTCGCCATTAAGTCAAAAAATGAAAACCAAATCCCTGCCATTAAATATGAAAATGGTCCCTGTGTTGTCCCCACCATTAAGTCGAAAAATGAAAACCAAATCCCCGCCATTAAGTCCAAAAGTGGTCCCTGTGCCATCTACTCAAAGAATTAAAACCCAATCCCTTCCATTAAATCCAAAAATGGTCCTTGTGCCATCAACGTAGATGTGGCCACATTCTGTAGAGACGATCATCTGAAGGAGGTCCTCGATAATGGAAGTACCAATGACTCTCTGATCTCAAGTAAGTTCGATTTTTCTTCTCTTTCATTTTAATTCCGAAGGTTATTAACGAGTGAAAGGGCAGCTAGACTGGCAAATAATTTTTTTGTTTTATTAAAAAAATGGAACCCATACAACCCATACAGGTTTCATCTTCTTAGTTGAAGATGTCTAGCCATGTAATATCAGAGCCCATATTTGCAAGTGCAGTGAATGAGTCCATGGGATTTGAACTCGTGACAATTTTTTCCAATTGGGCATCGATGGAATGCTTGTATTTGGGAATTAGATAATGTCAAGTGAAAACCTTGCCTGTTTATATTGTCACAAGTCCATTATCCAACCGATAATCCATCCATATGCACAATTTTTTTTCTTTTTTCTTTTTCTTTTATGGTTTCCTATTCCTATTCTTTAATCCAAAACTCCATTATCTAGCATTTGTTATAACACACTTGAAATTTTCCTTATGATTACCATGCAAATTCAAAACCTTCAAGTGTCCTTAATCTTTGATAATAGTACAAGATGGGTATCCTTACTTAGCATTTCATGCTAACCATTATTTTAAAAATGTATTGTGCAGGTCTCCAAGAGTCTTTACTACTAACCTATACTCTGATAACGATGTAAGTCTCAAGTATAACGCTTCTAGCTATGAATGGAATACTAAGGGTAAAAGAAAGGATCCTAATGAAGGATTATAACATATGCAGGTATTACTTCTCCAAGATAGAGTGTTCCTTCATAAATCGAAATATCCATCTCCTAGCGAGGAGGCACTATAAGGTTTCCAGAGTGCACTACCCATGTTCAAAAATCAATAAAAACAACCTGAAGTCCTAAGTTAAAAAATTACCAAACTCATTCTATAGTTAACACTATACTATAGGAAATTCGCAATTTCACCCCTTTTATCCAAATGATCCTGAGTTCATTGACCTAGGTATTTTTGAGTGTATGTCAGCTCTCATATTTAAAGGTTTAAAGAATCGTCGTTGGCTTTCACCTGACCAAAACATATACATCCCATACTATGCTGCTCATATTATTGGATCATATACCATGAACATGGAGGAATTTGCAGAAAGGGCTGTGTAGGCTGGCGTCATTCTTCCATTGGTGGAGATTCTAAGAGGACAATTGACCTAGGTGGAACAAAGAGTGGTAGTGCGAGCACTAGGTCATCTGGAAACATATGATAGTACATTCCCTTCAGTGGCAAGTCAAGGAGAAGTCCTTGAACTTTCCATGCAGTTGGTACTAAGTTCCCTTGAGATTGTATACACACATTTTTACCAATTTGCAGATAGGCGACTTAGCTACCATTGTGACCTCCTTACATGTGGCATGGGGGGTTTGGAAATGGAGACTCGAAAGGCTGAAGAATGGGCTAGCCAGCTTCAGTGCTGGCCGCTTCAACTTATAAATTGTTTTGCATTCAAATCGGAGTTTCTTTCAATTGTTTGCAAACCTGATTTTCTTGTCAAATTACCTGGCATGTGCGATGGTCTTGTAAATGAGAATTCACCGGATGGTATTGGGATGTTACGAACTATTTTCCATCATAAACTTGGTCGGCCACCTGTTGCAAGCTGCCCTAGCGTTATTGAAGCACTTTGTAATATTGCACATTACTCAGATGACTGGAAGTATATGGTTGTGGATTGTTTGTTGTGGTTTCTTCAAGATCCAAATACTCGTCATAAGGCATGATCTTTTATCTCCATTTATCATTGCTTTTATTTTTATGAATAGAAAATTTCCAGTTTGACTGTCCTCTCACAACTACCTGTTTTGAATTTCCATCTTTTAGAGGCATAGAAGAGTTCCTTTTATTGATGGTTATGCCTTGTGTTTACATGTATGCTTATTCCATTCAGAAGTATAAAAATCATAATCATGAAATCCATGAATGCCCATGATCACAATAGCACTTCACTTTTATGAGATACTGTAACATCCCCATACACAGTGAGAAAAAAAAAAACTTTAAGGGGCAATTTTAAAAGGGTTAACTCCGTCAGAGTATCTTAGATTTAGAGGTTTCGCTCTTACTTACTAAGCTTGCATAAATAAAAAAATAAGAAGAAGACTCCAACTAATAGTAATAGTTGAGTAGGTTTCAGACAATAAATTCTACTGCTTACTTTTTTTTTCATAGAAAAATATAACTTACTATTAATATGCGAAATAGTAAAATATGTCCAACTGTCAAGTCCATGTTCAATACATACAAATCTGCCAATAAAGGGTCCCCGGAACAAACCGGTTATATCATCAATATGAAAAACATGAGGGCTGTCTAAAATTCTACTGCTTACTTAGCTTTTAGCTAATGCATGTGTTTTCTTGAATCTGCAAGTTACCAGTATTCATGGCCATTAAATCTTTACAAGTAAAGATTTAAGTCTTTGGTTGAACAACAAGTGGTGGTACTTTTAAATAATAAGGACACTTATTTTCCTAACCCGGCTTCCATAACACCCTATCCAATTCCTAAGGTTAATGGACCCTCCCCTTGCACAACTTCTTTATTGAATTATTAATTTCCACTTATATAAACTTACTAAGTGTGGATTTAAAGGTTTGTGCAGGTACCTAGAAGCATAGGTTCTATGTGGATCAAAACCATTATAATAGTATGTAGACTCAATAAAATATCTATGCCATACTATGTACAAAGGTGCTAATACCTCTATAGTCCCCTCGGAATTCACTCTACTATGTAATAATAAATTTGTGATATTAAAGTACAGGGATCTTGACCTTTCGTTGGTTCTTACCACGTGAAGGTTGTTAGGACAACTAGAACGCAGTGCTACAGCTGTTACACTGTCAAGGGGGGTTAAGTGAGCTTTTAACCTCGAAAGAAGTTTCTCGATAAAACCATTTTAAAGCATTCATGAAATCTCTCCTGCCATTCCAGCCTTTTGCTCCTGGGTTTCTCAAGGATTGGCGAACCAATTCAAGTTAGGGGTGGCCTGTGTTTGGAGGCCCAGCATTGATGAGGAAAGACCCACTATGCCCGTTTTGCTCCTCCAAGGCGGTGATAACACAGCGGTAAGGTAGATTATCATGGCCACTCTGTATCAGTTTTATTTTCTCATTAAGATGTTGTTCTTGGTTTAAGAACTAACCTTTCAAATATTGGCAGGTACAGAGAATGACAGCTCCTGGCGGGTTTTATGGCGAAGGAAATGGTAAGCAGTATTACTACTATGCCCAATCTCTCAACTTTTGCTCCGGTAAAAATGAGGAAAAGGACTCAGAAAGTAAAGGGTTTTCGTTTCTTATAATGCCAGACACTGGTTTAAAGGGTTGGTAGTTCTAGATGCCATAGTATAACTTTTATACATGCTGAGAACCCTTATTGGCCCTTCGTGGCAGTTGTAAAGTTGTAAGGTTGAAATTTGGAGTTAACCGTTTAACAAACTGGATTTTTAATGCGTCAAAGAGGCTTGCTTGTGCTAAAAAACTGGCCCACGAGTGGTCAACCACAAAGTGCCCACAAGGGGCTGAGCTAATGTATGTGCTGTTGGGGAGCTTTGAATCTTGATGTGTGGCTTAAAAGCCACTAGATTCACCACTAAACTTGAACCCCATTGGTGATATAAGAAACTTTGAAATTTTAGGATGGAACACTGCTTCCATTGATGATGTCTGAAAATACTTGAAGGATATTTAGTCCTTTTGTTGTAAAGCTATACCTAAATAACACAACTTAATTATTTTTTGTATGTGGATCATTTTTTGTAAGTAGATTTATTTTAAAATGCATAAGAATAGGCTTCGTATATATTCCATAATCGTGAGAATTCCAGAATTGACCTCATGCCAAAAATTCAAAATGAGGACCTTATAAACTGACCGAGATATTTTGTCAATTATGCCCTTTTACATCTTTAAATTGTATCCATAACCATATTAGAACGCCAAAACCATTATCTGAACAAACATAGTTTCACCACACCATATAATAAAGGACAAGAGAAAACAAGGAGGCTTGAGCTAGTCACCATGGCAGTGATGCCAAATGCTGCAAAAGGCATTCAAAATGAGAGCCTTATAAACTGAACCAGATCTGTCAGTTATTCCCTTTTACATCTCTTAAAGAGTAGCCATAACCTTATTAAAGATTCAAAACCATTCATATTGCATCTGAACATACACAGTTACACTCCAATAGAAATTCAAAATGAGGACCTTATGAACTGACCTAGATATTCTGTCGGTTATGCCCTTTTACATCTGTTAAACTATAGCCATAACCATATTAGAGTGCTAAAACCATTCATATTGTATCTGAATATACACAATTACACTCCATATAATAAAGGACAAGAGAAAACAATGAGGCCTTCTAAGTTCTGCTTGAGCTAGTCCCACATTAGTGATGCCAAACACCTTCAACCCAATCTTTTATTGAAACTCATAATAGTCAGAATCAACATTGCAAAAGGCATTCATGTAATACCCCATTTTGACCCTTAGGATACATTAGATTTTAATGTAAATATTGTATACATGTGATGTATGTTTGCCTAGCATGGAGCTCAAGGCCAAGGCCCCACTAGTGGAAGCTCGAATTTTATTTAAAAGGCAAGTATTAGACATTACATTGCCCATGTGCTATTTAGCCATGGAACATTGTAAAAATGATGTAAATAAACATCATACAATAAAATACCAAATCTGGCTATGGAGGCAATGAATCAGAAGGGTCCATGTGTATCCACTAGGGAGTGGTGAGGGAACTGTGGGATTGAACCATAGGCTGCCATATGTCACCTTGAGAACCCATTTGACTTTCCTTGCTGGCATTTAATTTTGTTGTAAGGAAGTGGTTGAGGAATTCAGTCCATGGCTTCAATGGAGCATGGGCAGCCCAAAAATTCGTATGGCAGAGTATGGGCTCTGTTTTCTTGTGCCACAAGGCACTCTACCTCAGGGGAGTTGATTCTTCCTTATTCCCATTCCAGTGTGGAAGGACCCAACATCATTTTCCATCCAAAAACGACTTCCAGCAAGGAGCAAAACCAGAAATCGAAACTTTGCAAGAACCCACGTTTTGAAGAGCCAAAAACGCCCAGATTTGGTATTTGGCAGTGAAATCCAATGGGGGATCCATAGTTATGAACCTTGGGGTGAATTTGGGAGCATTAGCTACCCCGAAATCCATTGGAAAACCCAGTTTTGATAGCCCAGAAAACCAGTGACGGGATTGAGTTATTCGTTGACAGAATGGTGAGAAATCCAAGTGTGGATATTTGAACAGAGGATTGGATTGCTTGAATTTAGCTTGAGGTTCATGTAGCTCTGTGGTTGATCTCACTAGCTTAGCATCCTCCTCATTTGTCTTTTGTATGCTTGATAAACCCAACTGTGTGTTGGATTAGCATAGCTGTTCGGTGAAACCATAGTTGTGAGTGAGTCCATCTAGTTCCTCCTTAGTGGATACACAACCTAGCTCGGGGGTTATCTCTCAGTTGAAAGAATACAGGATGGATAGAGATCTATGGTTGGGTGTAACGTTGCTCTCACATAGCCAGTCATTTGGACAGCTTCATCCTCCAGATAAGTGTTCTCTGTGATTTAAATTATTATTAGTAACAGGACACGTCCCTCTAGGGCCAAGTGTCCCGTGGGCCACGTTTGGGCACGAACACGACTGCCCCACGTGGGGGACACGACTTTTTTCGTGTCCTGATTTCGGGACACTCGTGTCCTGCCTCTGCACATCGTGTCCCAATTCCAGGACACTCCAGGACACGTGAACACTAAAATTAACTTTGAAATTATTGTTCAAGCTTTTGTAATTTGTGATGGTCCTATATTTTATTGATGCTAAAAGGTTTCTCATAAGTTCCACCTCATTTTTTATCTTCTTAAGCCTTCCTAAAACGCACACTAACATGATAACAGCCACAAAGTCTAACATTTAACTTCCATAGCCTCGAGAGTTCATCAGTTCCATAAAACACTATTGTCTTCTTCACTACTGAGTGCAAAACTTGCATTGCTTGGCCAATTTATATTGGTAACTGTGAAATAAAACATTATGACAGTCCATACCATTCTTAATGGTTTTAACTTTTAGGAGTTTATTCATCTTTTGAATGAAAAAATAATCTCCCAAATTCATATGGGAATTGAAAAATAAAGCTTCAAGGCAATTTATTAGTCTATTGGGCATTTGCCAGTGCCCAGTGGCATTCCAACATCTATGTAATACATTTTGATTTTGATGACTTAATGAGAAATATGGTTTCGACATGCATCTATGTGTCTCATTGTGATTTGTGAATGACAAATGTGTTGTGAATTGTGAATGACAAATGTGTAATCATTAATGTGTTTTGATTCTAATTTCTATTGAATATTTGTAAATGTTCTAGTTTCTAAATTTTATTGGATCTATATGTCTATATTTTAAAATTGTAATATATTTAAAAATATATATATATATGTATATAAAACGTGTCCTACGTGTCCTGATTCCGGGGGTCACCGTGTCCCATGGGGACACTCGTATTTTGGGGACACTCGTGTCCCGTGTCCTCGTGTCATGTGACTTAGATTATTAACATTCCGTTTCTTGCAATGTGTTGATTCAGAATGATAATTGTTCATGTTAATGGAATTGATATGAAGTCTGTGCATAGCATGAGAATGGGATGGATTCTCTACCTGCTGATTTATCATTTGCTTGAGATAAATAAGCTGATGCATTTCAGTTGTGTGTGCAATTGTGTTTATTTCCATTGTGTATATATTGAGTATGAATTGCACACAAAAGTTCTTAATTGTTATGAATTTCTTAGAATGAACGGGGCTGAGATTGCTAATAAGCCCAATAGATTGGTCATGTTTCCTCGCTTGCATCGGGTTGATGGAAGGGGACATGACAATTCAGCTGCTCTAACTTACTTCGAATGTCATCTAGTTTCTGCTTCAGTCTTTATAATTTATTTAAAATTCTTTGGTCTGCTTGTTCCATCTGGTTCTTGCTTTCCCCTGTGTCAATGTACAAACTGTAAAACCTTTATGTTCTAGCAAAATGCTCCTTGAAGTTTTATAATTCCCCTTTCATTCCTTTCAATAGTTCTCTAACTTCTTCATCTCTTTGGCAAGAGTGAAAGCATTCTTGCATTTTCTTGAGGTTTCATTCTGGGGATACTCAACTGCTTTGAAGCTATGAGCTACCTCTTCACAACTCTCTTTAGTTTGTGGATAACATCCTAGTCAAAATTATTCATGTTTGGATTCTCTTTCACTACCATTCTAAGTGCATCCACTTGAGGCTTTTTCCTTCTGACAACACTATCATCACCCTCCAGTAAAATTAACTCTCATCATTACTCATAACACTAAAACCAAATTTTGCTAGGGCTTCTCCATATAAGAATTTATGGTACACACTCACAAAGACAATGGTGGGGAGAGAAGATAAAGAAGTCTTTATTATCAGTGCTGCAATGATACATCTCTCATACACCCTCACATCATGTCTTATAACAATTTATAACATCCCTAGGTGATTAAGGTTATTTAACCACGTCACCCATAGCCATGACAATTAAATTTATATTGGTCAGTGTCCCTCACATATAAAGTGAAACAAACATTAATGTCTTCTAACATAAAGAATATTGGAGTATTAATACTCCAATCAATCCCCATAACTTCTCCATGTAAAAGTTGAAAAATTTGCAACTCAAGAATGTTGCAAAGAAGTTCAAGACTACAAAATTTATTGGTGTGAAGACTACATCTAATTCTAACACCATCCACTAAGACAGCTGGGTCATAATGCGTGCTAGTCTCTACATTGGTAGCCTTGTTACATCCCTTACCTTCAGCTTCTCTTCATCTCTGGATTTGAGTCTTCATTGGAGCTCATCAGAATTGGTTGTCTCCTTCATTCTGAAGGCAGAATTCCACACCAAATCCACCTAGAAAATCTTCCAACTTTGTTAGATTGCTATCACTCTCAAGTATTCTTATGTTGAAGGCAATATCTAATTGGATTCACCTTGACAATCTATCAATCTAAGCACAACTACTTATGTGACCTTTACCTGGAGACTTACCTAAGTCACTAATCAAAACAGGCAGTTTTACTGGCATTCAACTTGACAATCTATCAATCCAAGTATAACTACTTCTGTGACCTTTACCTGAAGACTTACCTGAGTCGCTAATCAAAACAAGTAGTTTTTACTGGATTGAACATCATCGGTAACATTTCACCTCCCATTATAGTTCTACATATTACTTCCCCTTGACAGAACAAACTATGTGAGTAAACTGAAAAATATTTCTTACATGTCTTTTTTGAAGGCAGTGTTTAAGTTTTGCGATAAATACCCATTTTTTCCTTGGTAATTGTGACCAATACAACATTTTGATTCATGTATCAAAAAATTTAATGCCCCTGCTTATGTCTTCCCTTCATTTGCTTAGAGAGAGAGATCAACAACTTCCTAGCTATACAGAAGGGGAAAAACTAATCTTCCGGTTAACAATGGCCAGGTCCTATGCCCTATTCCAGGTCTTCAATCTGTCTATTGCTTTTCACGTTGTCACTTATGATATCTAAATATGACTTGATGCATGGCGTGTGGTCTGCAATTTCTTAGTCTTCAATAGATTCAAATCTGGGCATCTTCCTTTCATGTTTCTTTACCTTGACAATCTGTCAGGCTAAGCATACCAACTTCTGTACCCTTTGCCTGGAGACTTACCTTAGTTTCTAATTAAAACATGTTGTCTTTATTGGTTCAACATCATCAATAACATTTCATCTCCTATTGTCCTTCTCTGTCTTACTTCCCTTAGATAAAACATACTACAGGAGAAACTGAAAAATATTTCCTATATTTCTTATTGGAAGAGTGTGTTTGAGATGTGAGTTAAACCTTTGTTTTAGCTTAGTAATTGTCACCAATACAACATTCAAATATTTTAATGTTTACACGTTAAATTTTTTAATTCCCTGCTCAGGCAGATTGACAATTTCCTTGTACAAAAAGAAAAACATGGTCCAGGGGTATATCCTTTTTAATTGTTCAGTGCTTAGAACAATTACCATGGCTAAATTTTGTGCCCAATACCATGGATGAGTTTGTACACCCTTTCTTACCTCGTGGAGCACTATTGATTATATTAGTCCTAATTTGAACTCCCATAAGGGAAGATTTACAGTTTTACATTTTTAGGCTCTATAGCAGTCCCAAGATTTCAATCCACGACATCTCTTTCTTCAGGCTGACTAAAAGGCTTAGCTGGAACATCCTTGTGATCAAACAGTCTTTCTAAGGGCACAAGGCCTTTAGTAATATGATTAGTTGGAATCTCAACAATCTCATGATTAGCTATCTCTCTTACTTTGTTCCTAGATCTCAGGTTATAACCTTGTTGATCTATCTGACACATTCCCAAGTGTTCTGCTTCTCTTTGTGACCGAGCTGACACCAAAGAATCTGCATATTACTCCTAATTAAAGTGGTTGGCTGTAAATTCATCTTCAATCAGATGTATCTCATGGCCTTCGTCAATCTCCTCAGGCTCTTCATTATCATCAATTAAATTTTTTGGAGTGGTGGCTGTATCCTTTGATCATCCATATTCCTTCTGTCTCTTTGCAAGATCTGTTGGGGATTATTAGGCCTCCTGAACAGGGTATTTTTTAAGGATCATAAAAGTATACTTAAGTATAGTATTCTAGGCAATTATTTTGGATCGAAAAAAACAAATATATAGATTGGTAGGAAAATATTAAATATGAAACATACAATTTACTACTAAAACTTGTAAATTTTGGCGAATAGTATGCTAAAAAAACATAATTTATGTAAATATAGGCGATATTGGAGGTCAAACATGACCAAATAGCGAATTTATTTTTTGAAAAAAAGCCCAAAAAATAGCCAATTGGCTAAATTTCGCCCCTAAAAATTTCCCTGCTCCTGAACTGATTTGTATTTTTTTAGATCTCTTGTAAGGGTCTCCCAGCTAGGTCTCTAGGCTAGTCCTAATTCATCTGTCCGTGTGCACCCTTCTGAACAGGTTGTTGGTGTACCCCTTTTCAGAAGACTGTCTATTATAGAAAAGAAATCATCTACATTAATGTAAATCCAAGCCATTAGTCACAAATATGCAATGTTTTCTCATGTATATGGCACGTAAGGGTGAATATAGTAAAATGGAAATACGTATTAGAATTTTTCATATTTTTGCATATATAAGTGAATGTGACACTCCCATATTCAATGTTATCTGGTTCTATTTTTCTAGTCCCATGGACCTATTCTTTAGTAAATTCTGTACTTTAACAAAATTATCTATCTTATTTCAATGCCTTACCCAGACCGGTGGGCTAGATCGAGTGGTTGAATGCTTTGAGATTCATGCAGGAGTCGGAGTAGACCCCCCAGGCTGGATGCCTCTATTGCATGCCTCACTCGATTATCCTACTGTGTCAGGCACAGTAATCGACACTGACAGGTTTACACAAGGTACCCTTCACAAAATGAGGGGAAGTGCACGAGAGTTTCCCCACAAGGTTTTTCTTGGAAAGAAAAAACAGGAGAGAATATGAATGAAACTTGGGAAAAAAATTTCTTCCTCTTACTTGTTAGTTGTTTGATATCAAGGGATTTGGGGGCAATTTTGTTTTAGCAGTGGTGGAAAATTGTGGTTTTCTTTGAATATTAGCAGTGGCAATATCAAATGATAACTTCTTTTTAGTATCCCATGTATTCTCCTTGGCTTCAATCTGCTTCTTCGAATTTTTGTAGCAGATATGTACATGGTTTACTTTAGTCAGCTTCTCCGCTTCTCTTTTTAGCTCCTCTCTTCTTAGATCTTTATTGTTTTATATTTATGTTCACATATTTTGCTTGGAAGATGCATAAATCTTTCCCTCACTAGTTGTACATTACATGTGGATTTGTCTTTCATTGTCATTAACTGTTGTTGGTTACCATAACACATGCATACAATTTCAATTTCAATTTCTACATCAATCCATGCCATTGAATTTTTTTCTACCTCAGACTTAGATCTCACTCACTCAGCCCACTCCAGTGCAGATAGGATCCTGTTCCGTCTAACACTGCTTTCTTCCTGGTGCAAAAAGGCAAGCGGACAGTAGCACTAAATCATTTATCAGATATGTGAGACCCCGGGAGGTCTTCCATGCTCAGCGATTGAGACCCTTATGGACATGTCACATTAGATCCCAGGACAACTCATGTAGCACTAATAGATAGGATACCTCGTCTCGATCTCAACTGGGGATTACAACATCTAGGAAGCAAGTCATTTCTAGAACACTTCTCAGAATGGATATTTTGGCTCTTCCTGATCCTCTGAACAGTCATTTGTCATGATTTTCTTCCCTACAACCTCAGATGTTAGGAGAGATAGCATCAAGGGGTGTTGATTGCCTCCTATGCGAGACATTCCCCTCTATAGATCTGGTGCCTTTGGTCTTTGGATGTCTGCAGTAATTGCCTGTATATGCCTTATCAATTTGTTTTCCTGCTCCATGATCCTAGATTTTAGACTTTAGGTCTTTCTCAGCATAGATCAGATCTCGTTATATCATAATTTTCTAGGAGCAGCCTTAGTGCTTCCACGTTGTATTCCACACTGATGTATTTAGCAGTCCCATTGACCCATATGTGGTCATTTGTTGGACATTAATATGATAAAATTATCTTATCTTATCTTCAAATAGGAGATCGACATTGGATACTATGCAAGACATCTTTCTTAGTGGGGCATATGTGAATTCTACTTGGGATTGCATAGGACAATTCTATAGCCACAAATTCTCATCTAATTATAATTCTTTGGTAGGGATTTCTAGATTTTATGATAATTGAGGAAGGGTGGTACTCACATAAGAACTAAATTCCAACATCATCCATTTCAGATTCTCATTGTGGTTGTCCAATGTGATTCTAGTGTCCACAAGTGACCAAAATAGGTCAATGGGACTAGAAGGTACAATGAAAACTAGTGTGCTTTTGGTCTCTCGCTCTTTGCAATATTTGCATGTATCTTCCTTACTGCTTTGTGTCCTTCTTCATGATCTTATATTTTAGACATTAGATCTTTTTCAGCATAGATAAGATCTGGTTATATCATGATTTTCTAGGATCAACCTTTGCTCCCACTTTGTATTCACATTGATGTACGTAGCAGTCCCATTGGACATGTTTGTGGTCATTTGTTGGACATGATTAAAATGATCTCATCTTATGTTCAAATAGGAGATTGAAATTGGGTACTATGCAAGACATCTTCCTTAGTGTCACATCTTTGACTTCTACCTTGGATTGCATAGGACAACTCCATAACCACAAATTCATATCTAAATATAAATCTTGGGTAGGGATTTCTGGATTTTATAGTAATTGAGGAAGGGTGGTACTCACATAAGAACTATATTCCAACATCATCCATTTCGGATTTTCATTGTGGTTGTCCAATGTGATTCTATTGCCCACAAGTGACCAAAATAGGTCAATGGCATTAGAAGGTACAAGGAAAACTAGTGACATGAGTGCCAAATATATCTCCTATATGCATAAATAAAGAAATATGAATAAGATAGAAATGGATAATACAAAGTGGTAAACGCTGAAGAGGAATAAATAATAATACATTATTATGGAAGATTAAAGATAAATACATCATTATGCAAGAGGAGGATAAGAGATGAGAGCCACTAATTTGCATTGGGAGTAGAAGTGGAGGGGCTATCTTTGCGATCATCAATCATTGCAAATGTACCAATGTAAAGTCTAAGAGTATCCTTTGGAGAATGGCTTGGACTGAGTGGACTAGGTTGGATAATGTTGGGGGGAACCTGAGTTCTACGAATAAGAACTCCTCTAACATCCGAGGTCGAAGAGAGAAATCTAATAATAGGTACCTTAATGCTCAATCTGGATTGGGAAGCGGTCACATGCTGGAGTTGATTGGAGCGTGTATGTCTTAATAACCATGTCGGAGTGGGTCATATTTTGATAGAATGGGAGAGGTGTTACTATCTCATAGGACCCCCCTGCTCGCTTCCACAGTTGGAACATTTTCAAGGAATTTAGCACCTCCAAAGGGTGAGATATGCTGGAAGAAATAAATGATCAACCCAGTGGAGCCAAGGCTCTATAAATCCCATAAGTTTTGTTATTTAAGAGTAACCACCTCCCGGATATAAAGAATGAAACATCTCTGGTTTGAGTATTGAGAAAAGGTAGTTGGAGGCCCTCTCGAATTTCATTATAGACAAAGAAATTCCTTTTAAATGCCATAATACATGCAACATTTGAAATTGAAGTGCTCCATCTTGTCCTATGGAATGTCTTATTCATTTGTGGGATGTGTTGATCAGACTCCACATTTAATTGATCAGAGCAAATCCTCAATTAGTCGAGGGGGGATACTAGGTTCATGCAACCAATTACAATCAAGGTAGTTTGGAAAAATTGAGACTACCCATCAGTGTTAAATAATGCTCATAGTAGAAGGCTTTCTTTGGGCTAGGAAGCTTTGGGTGGGGATCCAAGTAACTTGAATAAATTGTTGGTGTATGTCCTTTTTGATCACCTTATAGATCTTTCTTATTTGAAGGGATAAGGTGACCAAGGACATCCAAGAGAGAATATGAATGAAAGGAAGTGCTCAATAGAGATGTTGATGGACAGGAGCAAAGAAATCCAAGCTACTTTAAGAAGACACGTATAACACAATTTGCTTTGTTGTTCGTCATTTACTTATTTTTTCCCTTATCGGTAATAGTTCCCTCAAGGAGAGGATTCTAAGATGCCTATTGATTTGTGATTGCTAAAAATAGTAACTCCATGATGGGTTAATAACCCAAGATTGATTCATTTTGATGAGTAAGGTTGTTTTATGGGAAGACTATATTGACAATCAGATAAATTAAATGGTAAGCTAGAAGACACAGGGATCTACACAAGTTAGTGCATACATTGCCAAGGCAGGCAAATATGAATTCTATCAGGACATGTGCTTAACACTCCTTTTTCATGTATACTTGCTTTATTTGCTGTAAATTTTGATCTTTTCTACAAAGATGCTTTATTCATTTGTAATATCTTAAACTTTTAGAAGATTCAACAACAATTTTTAGAGTTCAAGAAAATCATCTTCTTGAATGTTGAATGACATAGGGACACTCATGGGTTTAGGAGCCAAGAATTTTGCAGCCCAGTGTATGTCACCACTGTACAAGTATGAGGCTAGCCACTTTGTGAATGTCTAAAGCAAGAAATAAAATATCAATTATTTTTATAAAACCTTGAATTTGCTAGGGCACAAGTCTTGATGCGTGTTTTCCATGAATTTGTGGTTTCAACTTTCTTGTGCTATTTTTTTGGTTTTCTTGCTATGGTTTCATGGATCTCTTGTTGCAAATCCATGTGTCTCCTGCTACAAATTCATGGGTTTGTTGGCAGAAATTTTTGTGGGTGCCCTGTTGTGGTTCTGTGAGAAAAAGAGGAGAAAATCTTGTGCCTTAGCAGAGAAAATGTTTTTTTTAGTTCTACCACTAAAAATTATCCCTTTGTTGGGATCTTGTCCTCCTTGTTGAGGATCTTCTTTCTATAAATGAAATTATGAAGCATAATCCTCATCTCGATGTGATCTTTAGCACCAACAACTGCCATATTGTTCATAAACATATCAAAAACTTAGTTGGTATGGGTGTTGAAGAGAATGGAATTTTTCACTTGGTGAGTGCTATTTCGGTTTAGGAATAATGCCTTAATGGCTAGCAATGGACATGACAGATGTTTACTTTGGCATCAGAGGTATGGTCATCTCAATTTGTGTTATGTTTCATGTTTCTGTAAAATGTACTCTCTAGGCTCATTGATCTGCTTTGGTCAAATGAATAGCCATAGTTATATTCTTCACAATCTGGTACAGTCTCATGCAGTTAAAAAGTTGTTGGCATTACACACTGCAATTGTACACAACCTGCTAAAGTGAAATTCCAATTAAGTTCCAAATATTGTTGGCATTCCAGAGTACAATGAACACAAGTTGTTAACATAGAATGCCAATCATGCCAAGTCAATCTCCTTCGCAGAACCTTCCTTATCAAGTCAATCTCGACCACCCATCTCCCCCAGGCAGTCGTTTATGACTTTTTATTTCGCAGAACCTTCCTTATCAGTAATTAAAATTTTAAATACATGTTTCAGAGCTCAAGACTTAAAGAAAGATTTCTGATTTGCTTTTTCAAATTACAACACCGAGGAGGAACCGAGTTAGAATTTCCATTTGGTCAGGACTCAGCATAAATTTGCTTTTTCAAATTACAACGCCGAGGAGGAAGTGAGTTAGAATTTCCATTTGAGAATTGGTCAGGACTCAGCATAACTATACGGTTCCTGTCTCTTTGCAAGTCCTCTCGGCGCTTATTTAGAATCATTTCGTTGGGTTCAGTGCATCCATCCAAGGACTTGAAGCCTGAGCCCCTCAAAATCAGAAGATCGAAATATGTCAAAGGGAACATTGGAAGTGTTGCTCCTCAATTCTCAGGGGATCCAAACTACTGATTTTCTCTGTAATATTCTCTGCCTTTACTCACCTCCCAGCTCTCTCTCCCATGATGACTATTATTGTTCACAAAAATTCATTTTATCAGTTAGATCTTGAAAAATTAGATGGTTAATTGATTTACTTTAACATATAAGTTTTCTTTAGTACTGTGAAAAGGTTTTTTTGATATAATAAGTTAAGAATATCATTAACATTACAGAATTGAGTTCTAATATGTTCATAGAAATTCATCCTGATACAACTTTTGCTTTGTCCAACGGCCAATTTAACTATGAAAAAAGTTTATTCTTTTCTTTAGAATTGCAAGAATTTGATCATCATTTGTTCAATTGAGTTTGAACTATTGTGTATTCATCTGCATACTGAATTTGGTTGATGAATTCAATGTGCGTACAACTCAAATGGATCCTTACTGCATCATAAAATACCGAACTCAACACAAAAAGAGCAGAGTAGCATCTGGTTAGTTGTATTATTTTGTTTGGTCTTTTGCTTTAGAGTATTTGACTATATGCCTTCCATGAATTTCCTTCTCCATCCTACATGATTTCCCTTAGAGGGTTAAGTCTCTAATAATGAAAAAATCGGTTACAGATCAAGGTAGGAATCCTCAGTGGAACGAGAAGTTTGTATTTAAGATATCAGGAGGAGTTTCTGATCTGGTCATCAGAATAATGGACTAGGATACTTTCACTGCCGATGATTTCATTGGAGAAGCAAAATAAGAGAATAAAATTTCAGAACAACCAAAACCATAACTGGGAGGGATACTGAAAATAAAATCTTTAAGCTCGTTCTTAGATTACAATTGGCTGACAATTCTGATATTGTCTTTGATGGTGTGAAGTATCCCACTGGATGGAGTATTTGAGGCAGGAAGCCTACCCCTATGGTTCACAGAGTGGTTCTGGGTGATTACACTTACTATGGGCAAATCAAAGTGGGCCTCACCTTCAGTCCCAAGGTCACACTCTAATTCCAGTTCTGTATTTAATCTCCCCCATTTTATATTTGTTGTCCTTCGCTTTTTTGTTTTTTCACAAGATTATGATAGTTAAATCGTCTATGAATGTGAAAAACGTGTTTTTTTTTTTTTAGATTTGAAACTGGGTGTGTTTCAGGCATTCTCGCCCACAGTTATTGTTTGTCAAAAGCCATGAATAAGTGCTTGAAGTATTTCGATTCAGCTTTTAACTATGTTCTTTTACTTCTTTGTTTAAATTTGGAGCTGTGTAATTGAATATTGTTGTTGTTAGTGGATGTTGTGGTAACAGATAGAAGAGAAGTTCGGTAACGGTGAAGAAGAGGAGGATCTGGGCGGCTGGAAAGCAGAATACGTCTGACCAATCCAAAAAGATTAATGGAGACTTCATTCAAGATTGGCTGTGAACATTAAATCTATTTTTCCTGTAAAGGATTGTGATAAGTCCTTTGTATTTTTATCAAAATCACTTGCACAAATTCTTTTTAAAATGTGTCCAAAATATTTTATGAGTTAAGGTTGCTGTTGACTACACATCTAAAACTAATGTCAAATAATGATTGCAAAGGACATGAATGTCATTTGCACTCAAATGAGCCCAAGTTGGGGAAGACTTTTAAGATTAGGTGTAATAATGCGCGTAGATAAAAACAAACTAAAATGCCTTGTTTTTTGGGTGGCTTTTCAATCAATTTTGGTTTAAATCTGGTCGAAAAATGGTAATTTTTGCAATGTTACAATTTCAGCAATCACCGTCAATCGTAGACTAAATAAGTTATTTTAAAACTAGCCAAATTGTGATTTGAGCAACGGAAATTGAGATTTAGGTAATTGTTCATCTGCACTGGAGTTTTTTGGTTGTTCAAAAACAAACTAAAACGCCTTGTTTTTTCGGTGGATTTTTAATCAATACACACTTAATTTAATTAAAATAAAATGTAAAGGACATTGCACATTTATTATTCTCTTAATAAAAAGTTATATGTTATTCACATCGATGCTGTCAAATAGAACTACCCATTTTGGATATAATTCTTGAAAACTACCCATTTTGGATTTATTTTCTTAATAAAAAGTTATATGTTATTCACATCGATGCTGTCAAATAGAACTACCCATTTTGGATATA